>OY725328.1:13824818-15024818 GCA_963242795.1 Inga leiocalycina
CTTGTCCTTCTGATAAGTTAACGCACGAGTCTCTTGAATCTGTCAGTAGTGTTCTGTCTTGTACTTTGAGAAATATCAAAACAAGCTTACAGTGTGAGGATAGCTAGTTTATATAATTTGATTATTATTATTGTCCTATAAGTACATAGGCTTTCAGGTTTTGGGTATATATATAGACAGAGTTCAGAAGAAGTGGTGGCTTGTTTTAAATTCTCCACTTTTCATGGGATTTGGTTCATTTGTTATTCCTTTTTTTAAGTTTGGGGTTTGCAGTAAATTATGTACACTTGTATATGGGTTTCCATATATAGAAAGAAAAAGACAAACAGTTTTATTATGTATTGCCTGTGTGTGTAATTACCAATATGCTTTGGTTGGTTGTGTTTGTTTTAGATTTTTTTTTTCCTTTAACGTAAACTCAGCTTCTGGCTTCCTCTCGCTCTCTATAAAATTTTGTTTCAAGCACGAATGAGTGAGTTAAATCCATGATTTAAAGTTACATATACAACAAGTATTGAAGTTATTATATGACTAAATTATTTTTATTTACCTTGTTATTTGGAAGTTATAATTATCACACATAATGAAAACTGCTAATTTAATTAATTAACGAGCATGGCATAGCATTCCCAATTAAATTGAATTACTTATATATATATATATATATATATATATATATTGTCGTCTGTCTGAGCCAGCGATACGAGAAAAAGCCGCAATTAATAAAAATAATCATTGATTTATTTTTATTTTGAAGGAATGAAGAACAAGAGCTTAAACTAGATTATATTACAACTTTGCATGGCATGATCTATATATGCGCATCAGGTAATATCCCATTCTCGATCCAGCAGGCTCCTCGCCGTGTTCTCCATCTTCCTCCAAGTTCTCAACCAGTACCACATGTCTGAAACCTGCATCCCATGCGATTTTCAGAAACTAGTTTCCCGGCTAAGCACTTTGTAGGGAGAGCTAAACAGATTTGAATCATTTAGATCTTGTCTGAAACACCCAGATCACCTCCAATGTAATATTTCAGCGTCATGTTTTTTATATTATTCGTTTTAAGGTCTCATCACCCTTCACGGGTTTAAAAAGTGTGAGGAGTGTCGGAGCTCAAAGCTGACAATATTAAAAGGGAGGCGTTGGAATGATGCACCCAAAGTCTCGTGTGTAAACCATTACCTGCCTCTAGGCCCTAGGTTAGACAAGAAGCTTCTCAGGACATTCCTTTATATTCGCCTATATATCACGCCCACTTTGGCTATAATGCCCTTGCGAGCTTTCTTTCCTTTCCGTTTTTTTTTTTTGGGAAAAATCCAAGTCCGAGCTAACCATGGCTTTAGGTTAGAGAGTAAACCAGACGTTCCAGGTCACCCCTCTCCCCTTGAACTTTTGCTTTAGGTTCTAACACAACCATCGATAGATTAAGGTCTTGTTTTGGGAGAAGAATTGCATTACATTCATATGCGGGACAATAACGAAAGCTCAGTCGCGAGCTCACAATTAGTACATGAAGCTATGAATCTACCTGAGCATGCATGGCAGCACTCGCATATGCTTCGCTGATCCTATTCATAGGATAGAGAGAGAAGGAAATTTTTAGTGCTATATATTGATAAGGCATAGAGAGAAAATTTTTATATGAGTGTATAATTTTACTTTCATTTATTATTGCATTTTTTTTTTTTGAACAGCATTATTGCAATTGATTTTGATCTCATAAGATATAATCTATATTAAATAAAGGTAAAGTTAGAAAGTTGTTGAATTTTATTGAAGAATTAATCAAATTTAAAGTCTTTCTTAATGTATGTGTGAAAAATGCTGAAATTGCCTTATAAATATAAGATTAGAAAAATATTTAGTGGAGGTTGTGAGTTTTCAGCGTTGGGGTACTTTTGAGTTTTCATATAGTTTTCCAAAGGTTTCTGTAAGTAGGGTCTCTGGTTCCTCAACTGAAAAACTCAGGTATGCTGATTTGTACAAGTAGTTAATAATTACTTAATTAATTAATTAATCATGAGCTTTGTCATGCCGCAACTTGCTCGAGTCGTGAAGTACTATTCCCAAATGCTACCACAAAAAACGAAGTGGAGAAATATATTAATTAATTTTATTCCCATGCAAAAATGAAAATTTAATTATAAAATTGATACATAAATTTTTAAATTAATTTAAAATTCAAGGAATCAAATGAAATGAAAGCGTTGAATTTGAATCTAATCAACTTTGGGAATCTAAAACAGAAAAAAAAAAGTGTCGTGTTTTTGAAAGAAAATCGTCTCAGGGGACAGTTGCCGAGCAGCAAGTAGATATCATAAATATTAAACAGATATACCAGGCGATAGGCTTATCCAATTTCGATCCACGTGGCACCGCGTAAATGAATTCCCCAAATCTGCTCGTGACGTGGCATTTTGAGGCCAAGTAATAATACATCCTCACAACTTCAGAACCCAAAGGAAAAAAACAAGAAATAATAGCAACCATGGCTTCTCTGGCAACCTTAGCTTCCGTGCAACCGGCTTCCGTCAAGGGCCTCGCCGGAAGTTCCCTTTCTGGAACAAAGCTCGCCGTTAAGCCCTCCCGCCAGAGTCTTAGACCCAGAAAGTTCAGGTTTCATGCTACATTTTTCTCTGCTTTTTTAAGCTTTCATATGAACTAACGAATAAAAAGTAGAGAAGGGAAAAAACATCTTCGAGGATTAAATTTCTGTAATTAATTTAAACCTAAAAATATTTGATTATTTATCGGATTCTAATTGTAAGTTCGTGTGTAAAACCCATTAGGAGTGGAGCTGTGGTGGCCAAGTATGGTGACAAGAGTGTGTACTTTGATTTAGAGGATATTGGCAACACTACTGGGCAGTGGGATTTGTATGGATCTGATGCACCTTCTCCTTACAACTTTCTTCAGGTTCGTCTCTACAATTTCTTCATTTTCAATGCAACTTAAGAATTTGAATATAAAAAAAGATTTCCAGAATAAATAATTATGCATATGATACAATATGAATGAGGTAGATTAGAAAAATTATGTCGACCTTAGTTCGGATGGTTTAATTTGCTGATTGATAATTTGAGATTATCTTGACTGGAGAGAGAAGATTACATTGTGATGTGTCAAGCCTATGTAGGTGTGTTTGTGTGTTTGACTCACTTTCTCTATTTATACTCTGCATTTTTTTTCTGTTTCTCGATCATATGCAGTCAAATTTATAATTTCAAGGGATCTGATACGTGTCAATATTTCACTTGGCTGCTTCATGTTTTGTTGTCTTTGTGAGTGAGCATCAATTGCTATTTTGAATGATTGGTGGGTCATTTGAGATTTAGGTGAGAACTTCATTTTTTGACATGTTCATATATGATTGGAATATTTCACTAAGTAGTAGTAGGAGAAATATTTGGGGAATCAGAGGTGAGGTCCATTGAAAAATTATTGAACATGTCAAAGTGCTTGTTTGGATTACCTTATTATTTGATTTTGCGTTGTACGAGGTAAACGTGTGAGTTGTTGGACATGGATTTGCAGAGCAAGTTCTTCGAGACGTTTGCTGCTCCATTCACAAAGAGGGGACTGTTGCTCAAGTTCTTGATATTGGGAGGTGGCTCTACTCTCGCTTACTTCAGTGCCACAGCTACTGGTGATATTCTTCCCATAAAGAAGGGCCCACAACTTCCACCTAAGCCTGGTCCACGTGGCAAGATCTAAGCCAGTTTCTTCTGGCTTAATTTATCTGTTACCTTCATGTGTATTGATGTTCAATTCTGGCATTCAAAGATGTTAATTTCCAGTCTAATTGAATGGCATGCTGCTAATCTTTAATTGAAGCAGAGACGTGTTGGTTTGAACTTCTTGATTGTGATTTTAGTGTCCAAATCTGGGAAATTATGCCTCGCAAAGGAAGACTAAGTACTTTTTAGTGCCTTAAGATTTTGAAAAATCTCAACTTCACCGACACAGCCAAGAGACTTAAAATGAGAAGTTGTGTCCATGCCTCAAACTCGATTTAGATATAATAAGACTCAAACCCTTCAAACAAGCATCACCTAATACTTGTTTGGAATGATTGATTTATAAGCATGCCAAAATAAAACTCCTCTTACATACTTATTTTGTTTATTATAAAGGATGATTGAAAAGTTGCTTTTATAGGTCTCAAATGTCATTCTAAACAATCACTATTGAATATACTCCCTCCTCCGATTTTAAATATAAGATATAGTTGATTTTTTTGAAGATATTAAGAATGTTAATTAAATTACTTTAAAATATTTATATGTCATTTTTTCTTCAAACTATTTTGCCTAACTCATAAATTGATATATAATCTAAGAATACACAATATATGATATGATTAAGTAACTTATTTAGCTTCTTTAATTTTTCTAAAAAAAAGTTAACTATATTTTATATTTAAGATCAAAAGAAGTAGTAAAATATAAAATCTACGATATTCACGACTTATTTATTAAGCTCTATAGTCTATAGAATGCATGGAGAAACAAGTCTAGTATTTGTCAAAGTTGTGTCAGACACATTGGCCGCTATAATAACATTAGCTGAAGAGTTCTAAAGATAATACAGGACAGAAAGGGACCAAAAAAGGGAAAAAAAAAATTGAACTTTCTGAAGTCATCAGAAATCACAATTTAGTAGCTACCAGACTACAAATCCTTCTTATGCAGAGGATATCATAATTCATATCTGATAATGCCTCAGACCCGACGATTTTGCTTTGTTCAATCCTATGTACAAAAAATGAACAATGACTAATATTCTTCCCTGTCATTATCTTCATTCTCCTCTCTCTCAGGCACCTGTTCTGCTGTTCATCTATGATAATCTTCCAAATACTCTCTCTCTCTCTCTCTAACCTTAAGGCCTGTTTGAGTTAGAGTTCAAAGAGTTCATTTACGCAAGCTGATACAGAACTCCTTTTACATATTTATCTCATACACCATAAATCACGTTGGAAAAGTAGCTTCTGCCACTAATCCAAACAGGTATTTAGTGGCGAGACGTGGGACTTCTCACACCTCCCAAATTCTCAAGGTAGGACACTTTCTTGGTGGCTATGGAGGGAAGCTTTTGATTCTTTGCATCAAGGTCCTTGGAGAAATCTTCTGAGTCCTTCTTCATAAAGTCTGAGTCACCTTGATCAGCTTCCCATCCCATGAAATCCATTAGTGTCATTGAACCAGGTGTTTCTGTCCCATCTTTTGGAGTTCCAACCTTGGTAACTTGTGGTGAGTTTCTGCTCACACTCTTTCTTCCTGATTGTGATTGAATTTGAGTTTGCTGATCTGCATGGAGTACATCTTCTATTCTTGATAGTACTGTAAATGCCAAACTTTCCAGAATCCTTGAATAGCTTTCTAGAACTGCTTGCCCTACATCCTGCCCAACACAATAAATGCATCATTCAATTTAGCCTTCTTTTAAGAAGCTTAGACAATGAAGTACATGTGTAAGTGTAGGGTCTTCTTAACTTCTTAAAGGTTAGAATCATTGTTAGTGCTTACGGTTTGATTAAAGTTTAGTTTTAGTCCCTGCAATTTTAAATAATTGGTGTTGGTTCTCATAGTTTCATAAGGATTTGGGCTGAATTTACGTATAGGGATCAAAATCAAAACTCGTTAAAAATATAGGGACTAACTGTTAAACTCAGACCAATTACAGTTCAATCAAAGTTTGGTTTAATCCCTGTAATTTCAAATTATTAGTTTTTATCCTTTTAGTTTTATAAGGATTTGGTCTGAGTTTAAATATAGGAACCAAAACTAAAACTCGTTAAAAGTATAAGGACTGATTGTTAAACTTTGACAAAAATCTTATGAAACTATCAAGATCAAACCCAAGAGCTTGAAACTATAGAGATCAAAACCTAAATTCAATTAATTTGTATAAATTAACAATGATATTAACCTAATTCTAGCTACACAGAAGTTGTAGAATTTGGGTACCGATTTCTATTTTCCCTCTCATTCAAACTTCATTCTTTTTTCTCTCTGGACTCTTTAAAAGAGCTTTACAATAAAAACTTCTAGAGCATCTGGACTCTAGAAAGGAGAAGGGATGAAACTAGGTTGTGCATTTAGTCGACATCAATATTTAGTAAAATTTATGCACTTGGCCCCCAAAAATGCTATGCTTGGCTCTCCTAATTATTAAAATTTATGACTTTCGTCCCCTTACGGTGTTTTTTTTCCTGGCCCGTTCCTGGAAAGGAGACGTGTAACATGAAGCAGATAAAGGAGAATTATAACTGAAGATGCAAACAGAACATGCTCTTACCCCATTGAATTGGATTTTGCTTATATCTAATGCAGATTGAGGGATCCCTGGGAAACGATGCTTTAGGAGAATCAAGATAGTTTCTGCTCTCTCTTCAAAAAGCTCTCTTTTTTCTAGACTCACAGCAGAACTCCAAGATGATTTGCTATCTTTCTGGATCATCTTCCTCTTCCAAATTACTATAGAAGCCTCCATTCTGTTCTTGAGATCCAGAATCTTATGTTCTGATGATAAGTCAGTTCCCATTAAGAATTGATCTGGATCAAAAAATTCATCTGTAATGCTCCGGTAGATCGAGTCCCCAAGGCTTGCTCTCCCATTCTGAGAAAAAAAGAAAACTTAGAACACATTGCTGGGAATTTATAGAAGAGATGAAATCATTGATCTTTTTACCTTTGGTAGAGATTCGATATAGCTTTCAGGGGTCTCCATTTCTGATAGAACTTGAGCATTTATGGCCATTGCTGCTTTAAGTACTTGGTTCACACAATCTTTCTGATACTGCAGAAATTTTCTTGCAACATCAGACAAACCCTCTGGTGGAACCTTGACTGTTGGTAACCACCACTTATCATCATTTTTCGAATTCTTATCTCCGTCGTCACCATCTCTTGATACGTAATAGAACTCTTGAGGTTCTTTGAAGTTGTCTAGGCAATCCTGTTCATAAATCAATTATTAATAAGGAGTTGTTATTGATCATTCCTCAACCTGAGAGGGATGAATATGAGCATTGTGAGGTTTGACGGTCTTACAATTAGCATTGCATCTAGTTTTCGCAAGGCAGGGATATTCATGTGGAGATCTTTTCGCTGTCGTGTTGTCATGACCTGTTTCAACCAAAGTTTTTGGTGATATAGCCAGTGACATTGAGGGAAGGGAAAACGTGATATATATATATATATAGAGAGAGAGAGAGAGAAGAAAAGGGTTACCTCCATGGTTGAACCATCCTTGGATTTTTGTTGTGAAGGAACCATTTCAACAATGTAATCAGTAACTGATAGAAGCCAATCAATTTCCTTTCTCCATCTTGTTTTCCTTTCTGCCGGCATCTGCTCTAGGCGTCTTTGTTCACCAAAAATGGAAGCTGCTCTCTCAGAAAAGAATATCAATCAATCACTCTTATAGGTGATGATGATGATTCATGAACCCCTGTATCCCAAAAAAAAATTGAAAAGGAGAAAATTGAATTCTATATACCTGCAAGGTTTGTAAATGCATTTGACAAGGCCAGAGCAGAAGAAACACCCTTTCCTCCACCAGACATATCCTCACCTAATAGTAGCTTTGCAAATCTCTCCTTCATATGTTCCATTTCTGAATTAAACCCAGCCAAAAATGTTCAAGTTATAGGCCAAAAAAAGAGGAAATGAATCATAATATATGCAGAAAGATTGAAACTTTGCATATTTACCTCGAAGAAGCTTTTCTCTGACTTCTTTAATTGCTTGTTCTTCTCTGAGTTTTTGTGATTTCAAACGTCTATCTGATCCTTGACTTGTTGATGATGCTTCATCTGTTGGATCTAAAATGCTGGCACTCTCAACACTTAGACTCTTTGCATGCCTCCCTTGGAGATCAAACATGCCTTTGAAATTGAAGAGCTTGGACTTATAAGTGTCCTGCTCTTCTGGACAACCCATTTTCTTAAAACCTTCACCAAGGAAGACCCTTCAATGAAGATGACAGTGAATTAGGAAGAACAGAACATGGGATTTCCAAGACCCGTTTGGGAGATAATAAGAGAAGAAAGAAAGAAAACCTTTTTCCTCTTAAATTTTTTTGGGGTTGTCTCTTGAGAGAGAAGAGGAAAATTCAGGGGAGAAGCTAGAGTTGGGCAATGAAAAGCCAAGATTTTTTTAGGAGATTGTCTGTGAAGAATTTGACAGAAAGTGGGGAGGTGATTGTTTGATTTAGAATTTCCTTATTTTTGAGTTTAGGGTTTAATAGAACGTGGGGTGCATGTTGTAAGAAAGAAGATGGGTTTAAAGAGTGAGAAGAAGAAAAAAACAGAAATTTGCATTATTTTTTGTGTCTAAGGAGGAATCTGTTTTGTTTAACCTGTTGGATGGCTGAGGTTCTAAGTTGAAGGTCAAAGGATGCTAAAAACCAGGGAAGACATGTATATTTCTAGCCATTTCCAACCCAAAAGAAAAAGAAAAGTTTATACCTCAACACTATGTTATTCTTATGGTTAAAAAAAAGCACTATGTTATTCTTAATCATATCAATTTCTCCATATGTCAAAATATAATAAAAACACCTTAAAAGTAAAAACCATAATCAAATTTTTTTCTTTTTCTTTTTGGGGTCATATGCAAAGACAGATGTATATTTCTAGAAATGGACGGTGCATAGCGTCAGCAGAAAATAAAATGTTAAAAGATATTTTAATTTCAGGTTCAAAATATTCTGTTGATGGTTTTGCACTAAGGTGAGAGAATCTTGGGACCAATATCTGATTGGGTTGTGGTTTTGCCCCACGAACTAGATTCTGTTTACTAGATTTTATTATCCTATGGAGAAGGCTTCTTTGTTTTCTTGTTGAGGGGGAGTAGTAAGTACCACTTGTCTTTAGGAATCTGAATTAGTGGGGGAAGGAAAATTCTCTTGTCTTCCTGAAAAAAAAAAAAATCTAATTCCTGAGAATAATGCAAAATAAAACAGATTTTTTTTTATATGATCTTGAATTTTTTTCCCTAGAAAAATTATCAATTTATGAAGAACTTTTTTTGGTGAGCACCAAAAATTTCTAAAGATTCTTTTTTTTTCCCCATTTGCTAGTTCATCGTCAATAAAAGAGATGATCTTAAACTAAGAAATTCTAAATCAAGGTAAAAATAACAACCCCAGGTCAAATTAGTGTTGTACAATTTGGATAAGTTTGTGTGCGCATCAATAACTCTGTTTGCATAAATTAAACTATAAAAGCAATTGTTTCAATACACTACTTTGAATTATTTATGTCGAGGAATTAAAAGAATTGGCATATATATATATATAGTAATATTTAGGCCAGATCATCTCAAAATGATGTTATCATCAAGAAAGAAAGAAACAAATTAGTGTTCCAACACGGTAACATGTAACTACTCCAATAAAATGGAGCCAAGGAAGAATCAGCAATGACAAAAGAATGCTCTGTTTTTATGCTCTTAATATCTCTATCATGTCCCTACCGGCTACAGAATAAAACGACGATCAAACAACTGTCTCGCAACGTTCCCAATCACATGACGATTTGAGCGTCCAAATGCGATGCTAAATCTTGTTTGGACTAGAGAAAATATGGGAGAAAAATAAAACTTCAGAAAAAAATTGGGAAAAAAAATAACTTTTCCTTTGCTACGATAAGGAAGTTGAAGTTTTAGCGTAGAATTTGCGGGTATTTGGAGGTTTTTTTTTTTTCTAATCAATTTGGCACAAAAGTATTTAAAAAAAAAAAAGCAAAGTCATACTAAGGCCAAAAGTCATACTAACAGTTAAAAAACTAATTTTGACCCTGAATATTTTAAACATTCATTCAATTCAGGCAAACCCGGAAAAAAAAATGACGGTCAACGGAACTGTCCTATCGGCAGCGCCACCTAATATGCATATCCAGCATTGATATGTTTATGTGGGTGTTTATTGATTTTTGGGAGAATTACAATTAACTCCCGTCTAAAGAAAAAAAATAAAAAATGGTCCCACTAACAACCTCATAAATTTATATTGACAGCATGAGGTGCGAGCCTAACAACCCGAAGGACCAATTTTTCATTTTTTTTCCTTAGACGGGACCTAACTGCAATTGTCTCTTAACTTTTTTTATTATTGATGGAATTGTTGATAGTGATGATATTATCACAGTTTGGGCCCTTGTTAAGTAGTCATGATAATAAGGCAGGCTCAGTTCAGTCGTCTTCTAGGCCTGTTCAAGTTCAAGATATTGGTACCATACAAGGTTGATAAAGTTCAAATATAAAATCAGACTTCAGTGTTCAACCATATTGACACATATGACCTTGAATCTTTGTAACTGTATGTCACCCACACAAATCTTTGCTACGAGGATTTAATTTCATCTTGTCATTCTTACATGTAGTAATATTTCATGAAGTTGTCTGGAATAACTGTTGGCATTGTTGGGCTATAAAATGTTGTTCTGTTGCTTCTTTGAAAGTGGCTCCGTTGACAAGATTCATGGTATAATAATAATGCATGTATCGAATATTTATTGTATTGAGAATCCCGAATTTAGGTGCTGTTTGACCCTCAGCCCCAAATTTGTTGATGAAATTTGCAATGCGTGAGAATTTATAATCCACCGATTGAGCCATGGATTAACTTGTGGAAATGAGAAATCGGGAGGGCTTTCAACTATGGTGATCGATGGAGATGAGTGAGAAGACTTGCAGAGAAGTTTGTCATTCATAATGCCGAGATATGAGAGAGAAGGTAAGAATTGACCCCCAAAAAAAACTCCGTAAACGGGATATAGTAGTTCTCCATCAACAACTACTCCACTCGTCTTCAACATCGTCCTCTGCAACTACCATTTGGTAAAACCCTAAACCTAACCGGAAAATGGAATCCATCGGTGTTCTGATGCCTCGCCCTACTTTTCCCTACTTAGAGGAACAGCTCGACAAGCGGTTCAAGCTATTCCGCCTTTGGGACAATCCAAATTAGATCTAGTTCAGCATCGACAATAATGTGATTTGTAATGTCCTAAATTTTAATTAAGGGTTAATGATAATTATTGAGAATATTTTGTGAATTAAAGTTGATTTAAGTCCCGAATTAATTATTGGAAATGCCCAACACCCTGTATTTTAGCATAATTATGTGACAAATAATTATTTAGGCTAATTATGAGAGAAATGACATATGAAGAAGAGGAAAAGAATTTAAATATGTGTTATGTGACAATTTAAGTTAATATGCCAAAATCAGTGGAAAATTAGAAAGAATGAAAAATTGTCGGTTAATTAGTCAGTGAGTAATGAAGAAATTAATTGTTAACTAAGAAGAAATGAGATGTGTGACTAAATGACTAATGAAGTGGTTAGAGTAACTAATTAGTTACTTACTTTATGAGAACTAATGAAAATGGGACATGTGGCAAGGTGGTATGAAGAGAGAGTGGGTGAGAAAAGTCAAATAGAATATTTTAAACATTCTTTCTCTTTCTTCCCTCCCCATTTTCGACTGATGAGAGGCATGGGCATAGAAGATCATCATTTCATCTTCCTCACACACTCGTCTCTCTCATTCTCTCTCCCATTTTCGACAGCCATTGTTGTGCTAGAGAGAGGAAAAGTTATTTATTAAGGTAAGCATTTTGACCTTCCAAATGACTCCAAATGCAAAAACTCTCTTCTTTAATTTTGTTCCTTGGATTAAGGGCTCCATTTCTATGATTTTAGATTGTCCATTGGTGGTATTTTGAGCACTCAAGAAAATCTAGTAGTTGGAGAAGCAAGGAACCCTATTGAGAAAGTTATTAAGGTGAGTAAGAAAAGTCTTTCTATCTATGTTTTGTGGCATTTAATTAAGCCAATAATTTCTGAAAATTTTGCACTATTTTCCGAAAATAAGGGTCATTGGGAGTTTAGTATAATGTGGTCATGAAAATGTTGTCTTGCTATGTGTTTGGAATAGATAAAAATGAGTTTGAGGTTGAAATGACAAGTTTGGCAATTTTGGGTATTTTGTGTTGGATGTTGTCTAAAACAAAGCATGATATGGAATAAGAATTTGGCAGTTTTGATGTTTCCATTGGATTTCTTGTGCAAAATTATGTGGGAATAGTCTTGGATTAGGATTTGGGATCATTGGAAACATATGGTTAAAATTTGGAAAATGATGTCAACTCTGCTCCGTTTTGGCTTCTGATAAGCATCACTCGAGTGATCTAAGGTCTCACTCGAATGCAACATTGCATATTCTCTTTTTCTTTCAGTTTTTCTATTACACTTCCGTGCAAAAAGTGAAAGTGTTTATCTCACTTGTGAGTATTGTGGATTCTCACTCGAGTGAACCTTTCCTCACTCGAGTGTAGGTGTATTTAACACTATGAACTAGCGTCTCAGGATATCCCTCAGGGTCAATTTTCAAGAGTGTGTCTTAACACTCGCGAGTGTTAAGTCGTTACTCGAGTGCCAAGGTCCCTGCTCGAGTACTCTTCTCCTTTGAAAGTTTCTTTTGCTCTCGGGTGAGCACTTCCTGAACCTCACTTTGTAGAACTCGGGTGAGCATTAGGCTATTACTCGAGTGTTGTTTCCGTGACTTGAGTGGAGCGAGCATTTCTTATCTCTGTCATTGCTTACTGTCAAGCACTCGCACGAGTGTGCTGTTCATGACTTGAGTGCAAGTTTATTATCACTCGAGTAAGGCCTTCTTCACTAGAGTGCAACAATGAAAAATCAGCACTTATACTTCTAAAAAGGGATCTTTGATATCGTTCTTCCAACCCTTTAGAGTTTTTGTTTGAGGCATTTGTAACTTTTTAAAGGGCATTAATGATAACCAAATCTAAGTGTTGAAGTCATTAAGTATTGGAATAGAGAATAACGCTTCGTCCCTAATCATGAATTATAGGATTTGATATTTGCCATACCCGTAAGTGACCGGCGCCTGAGCAAGCATGGAAAGACCAAGATAGTGACCTTTCTCTTGTATTGTGTATGATGCTTGATATGTATGACTTATCTTTATGTTGTTGTGGTGAAAAATGTTGCATGAAACCTTGATGTTGGGAAAGTCGTAAGTGATGATGCGTGTCACACCTACCCCTGCCGTTGTAATTGTCGGGGCTGTGTTGTGGAATTGTGAATTCCCTCTTTGAGAAACATGCTAGTGTGGCTATGTGATTGTGAAACGTGTCATGTGGACACCATTGTTGTGAAATATGTGAAATGTTTTATATGAAACCCGGTTGTGGTGAAATATGTGATGTGAAACATGTCATTGTGCATTGCAGCGTGAGCACTTTAACGTGAGCAGATGTAGGGATGATGTATGTCACACCTACCCCTGCCGTTGTAACCGCCATTGTAAATAACATTGTTTTTGTTGTGGCGTTATGATTTACTTACATGCTTTGTTGTTGTGCATACTATAAGTGAATTGTTACTATGAGAATTCCTTATAATCTCACTTTCCTATAAATCAAATTTTAGACAAGGCTAGTGGTTCCAAAGAGAAGCAGGTAACGAAGGGCGGATAGAGCTCCGGGCTAGGAGTTTATATTTTGGATAATTGGTTATCATGTACAAATCATTCGGATATTTTGTTGGGAATTAATGTATATGTTAAATACATTGAGTAGTTTTGTGTGATCTCCTTGTTATGGAAAACAAATTATGGGTGTTTGTGCCTTGTAAACCCTTAGTTGATCAATAGAACCCAAGTGTGTCGGGAAATCTTATTGCACTATGATATTTATGAATGGAATCGAACTGTACATGCCATTTGTATATTTGCAATGTGAATATGAAACTGTGTTGAATAGATTTTTGAAAAGTTTTGTAAACCCTGTTTCGGGAAATGAAAATTTTATAAGTCTTGATTCATCTTGTGGTCTCTAATTCAATGAAATTACGTATTTTGAACATAAATTTTGGCCTTGATGAGAAGGGGGTCACACCATTGTTAGCTCAATATGGGCTGTCATTGTAAACTATGTTGATGGTTCCAATGCTGATCTGATAGGAAAATTCCCGAATCTCGAGATCATGTCGCACTATGGCGTGGGGGTCGATAAGATCGACATGAACAAGTACGCAGAGAAGCGGATTTTGGTCACCAACACTCCGGATGTGTTGACTGATGAGGCAATAGATTTGACCATCAGATTGATTTTGGCTCTCTTGAGAAGGCTCTTTGCGTATGGGTAGTTTGTCATAAGTGGAAAATGGAAGTAAGGTGACTTCAACCTCACCACTAAGGCAACGAAAAAAAAAGCATATGACATTCTAAATTTATGTGAAACTGTTGGTGGAATCTTCAGCTTTTCAACTTTGCATCAGTTTTAATTCTTCTTCTTCATCATCCTTCAAAATTACACCAACTTAATCATGGAGAGTGATTGCGATAAACTTTTCTCTATACCATAATTTGACATATACATTATAGTGGGAACAGTAAGAACTGAAAATCCAGGACAATGTGGTATGTGCCAAATGGTTTGTGCTAGTCTAATTGAGAACTTGTTCTTTTAGCTATAATCTCCACCACTTTCCTCTTCTCATAAATCATAATTTCCTTTTTTCTTGAATTTGGGGTTAGAATCATTGGGCTTGTACTTAGACTGCTTTTTGTGCTAGTGTTTAGAGTCATACTTGTTGTGCAGCTTTGCTTATACTAAATTGGGTTTGCAATCATTTGCTTTTCTTTTTCTTCTTGGATTGCTTTCTTGTTGGTATCTTCAATAATAATATGTGTAATCAGATCCAACAGCAACAACTACTTCTGCTTACGCTTTAATTGTTGCTTGTAATCATTCCATATTTCTGGCAGCTTTTCACTCAGGACTCTTACAACAAATTCATCTGGCAAATTGATCTTTTCAACTTGGAGTTCTCTAACAATTTATGATACTCGTTGATCTGTAGTTTGATATCTTTATCCTCGACCATTTTCCATTTATAGAAATTTCCCACAAGTTTCTTTTTTCCGGTGTCCTCAGCAGTGTATTTTAAGATAAGAGACTCCCAAATCTTTTGTGCCTCCTTATAGACACAGTAAACATCAAACAGATCATTAGATAAAGTACTTATGCGGGTATGTCTGCAAAACTTATTTGCATATGTCCAGGAATCCTTAATGGCCTGGTCAAATCCTAATAAAGGTTCTAGTTGATCGAGAGCAGCAGCCACCCCATGCATATCGAGAATAAAATAAACTCATTCCTACCAACGACTAAAATTTTTTCCATCAAAGATGTCAATCTTGTAGGTGTCGGGAAAAATCCTTGGAAACGACATTACAAAAGGCATCGTTGGTGGATTGCGATTAGCATCATGATTCTCAAGGATATTGTCGGCACCATCATTTTCCATATTGTAGGTAGACTAACTCTTAGATTGTAGTGGAAAATGCAGCAATCTGGTATAACAAGAACAACAGGAAGGAATGAAAATTCGAACCATTTCAGTCGTGTTGAAGGACACTGTCCTTAAGAGTTATTCTGTGACCACCGACAGAAAGGAAGCAGTACTCCCCAGAATTAAATAGCCCTTCTTGATTTATATCAAGGCAATAAAACTGGCGAAAGCTAATGGCAACAACAACACAAATGAAAGAAGACAGAGGAAAAGAGAGGTTTTTTTTCGTACATACCAAGCAATCCATCTCTCGCCTTTTTATAGTTGCAAATCAAAGAGCAAGGAGGCACATACGCACCGGAAAGCATGTCCCTTAGAGATCGAGGAGACACATCAAACAAAATGAGTCTCTTGGCCAAGCATCAATCCACTGGCAATTTTTGATCTCGAAGAGTAATGATTTTTGAACCCCTAAAAATAGGGGTTTGCAGGTAAGTCTCAAAATAAATAAAAACATTTTTAGATATCCAAAAATATTTTCACAAACAGTGCCACTACCACGTTTAACTTGTGCGCAAGGGGAATTGCCGGATTTCAACTAGATTTGCCTTTCGGTGGCCCGTTATTGTACGCGCAAGCCCACCACTCTTCTAGGATCTTTACAAGTCCAAGATAATATAGTGATATATATAAGTTAGTGCTCTCTTATTCCCAAGCAATGTGAGACTTGTTTCTTTGACACTCCCACTCAAATATTCATATTTAACAACATCATCTTCATCATTAAGGAAGGAATCGATCTCGAAGAGGGAGGAGGTTGATGACTTCATATTCATTATCGACGATGGGAAGATGTAGACGAAGAGTTGTGCTGCTGCACCGAAATACACTATTCTACCTAAAAAAAATATTTTTTTATCGTAATCGATGGTTACTTGTCAAGATTCTCCTTTCCCTTTGTCCGATGCCCTAGCTAAATCTGGATTATCTCCTTGCATGCACAAATTTCGTCCGCTTTTGCTTAACCACACACTCACGATTGTCTGATACCCTAGCCGAATCTAGATTCTCACTTTCTCACTTTCTCACTTTATCACCATTAATCACTCAGCGATTTCGTCCGCAAATTTTCGCTTAGATTCTGATCGCCATAAGCCAATTTTGTGTTTCGACTTGCTTATGGGTCGATTTCTCCTCTTTCCTTGCTCATTTTGTCGCCATTAATCACTCTGGTCTTTTTTGCGTCTCAATCTCCTCGATTTCACCTCTTTGCTTTTTTTAAAAAAATCTAAATTACACCTTTTTTTAAAACTTATTAGAGCCATTTTTTAAAACAATTAAAACATAATTAGTTGTGACAAAGCCCCACCCTTACATGTGTATGCGTTATCACCATTTACTCTCCGCAACGTCACCAATTGAAGTCAACGCTCTTTCCCCCGCCAACTATTTAACAATCAAAGTCTACCAAGGTTAACGGCCTTGGTTAAATTGCCCCATTTTAAATTGCTCATTGGTAATTTTACTCCTTCTAAAATTTATTTGTGCTAGGCGCTTTTTAGGTAAAAATTTATTGGTAAAATTGCACCTTAACCCTTGTTTAAAAAAAATTGGCGACATGTGTGTACACATTTAGCTGAATTTCCAACAGGAGTTTTTCAAATTTTAATTTTAAAAAAAGGTTTCCATTTCGTTCCATAAATTATCAGTTGGAAGTGGAACTAAATCAATCCCCTGTAACTTGTAAAAAAAAAAATCAATCCTCCTACAAACATTGCAGGGTATATATATGAAATTTTGAAAATAATTGCAATTAACTAGAGGGGAATAGCAGACTAACTTAAGAGTGTGTGTTTTTGTATGGCTATCTAATTGGATTAAATTTGAGTTTTATCAGCTCATTTGGGATAATTCTTTTAAAGACATTTTCTAATTTCTATATTCAGTTATTCATACAAACTCACATTGAGGAACGATTTTGTTTTTCTTATGAAAAAAAATGCCGGATTTGATAAGATGAGGTGACAACAAGAGAAATTAAAAACAAGGCAAACGTGTTCTTGCTCTAAATGAGTTCCTCATTATTTTTAGCCTGAATGATTTTAAATGTAGTATTTCACTAGGTTTTGGTAAAATAGTTTAATGTTTGGTGCTTGATAGTAAAAAAGTTGAAATGAAGCACTAGACCACATGCTTCTTGGCACTTCCCAATCCAAATCCAGCCCAGACGCATTAAATCCTTTCGGCCTTTCCTTTGTCCTCGTACCCCGTCGTCTCTCTCTGGTCCTTTTAACATGGGGGAGACGAAATTTGTTTAGTCTTATATATGTGTGTGAGAGATAGAGAGAGAACGTTTTTTTATGAAAATACAAATTTACCTTTTAGTTATTATTATATTTATTTTGTTCTCATGAAACATAATGTATATTAAATTAGAGTAATATTAGAAAATTATTGAATTTTAAGGTGAAATTAATAAAGCTTAACATTTTTTTCAAAAAAATACAAAATCGTGCTGGCTGTGGGGTTCGAACCCACGCGCACTTATGTGCAGAAGATCTTAAGTCTTCCCCCTTAACCTCTCGGGCAAACCAGCGGGTATATTGAAGAGGAACCCAAGTAAATTACATCTTCTTAAGTATTATTATCAATAATAGTTGTTCATTTATCTGAAGTTTTTTTGAACAATTATATACATATATATTTATAAAGGCTCGCTTGGATTGGTTTTGACTATAACATAATAAAATTTATTGATAATTTTATTTTTATGTTTTACAAAATCTCATTGGAGGAGGTCATTGTTACTCAAAGCGGTGCAAAAGTGGAACTTCCAATTTCGAATTATGCACAACTCACGCAACATTGCAAATGCATTGCTTCAGCTACGAAGATTACATTTCAAATTCATAATTGTGCTTATTGATGAGTGTCATCTTTAAAACATTAAATTAAATTAGTCAAATAAGAAGCACTCTACGGCCGATAAGCCACATTCCTCTAAATTTATGAAAAGAATAACTGTGTGTGTGTGTGTGTAAAATGTAAATATATATGCAAAGGGGGGCAAAGTGCCATTTCATTTTATGTTTTAAAAAAGCACCTGCAATGTAATTTGAAAAAGGTGATTATCAATATATATATATATATATATATATATATGAATGTATGTATGAATTAAAAACACATTAGATTTTTCTTCAGGTTATGGTCAATTCTGACGAGTCCCCATCTCTCTATGGTTGCACATAGATTAGCAATTTTGAACTGTCTATTATTGCTTTTGTTTTCTTTTTGGGTTCATTTGTTGTGTGGTTTCTTTGATATTTCATTGAACAAATGATCCGTTTAGCTGTTATTCGACAGTCATTTTCTATCAAAGTAGATCCAACCACCTCAAGCAGGAGTGGAGAATTGTGTGTTAATTTTGCGTATTCCTTTTCATTTTCCTTTACTTACTATTCATCCAAAAATATAGGATTTACTCCTGTGAATTTCATGACTTCTTGTGATTTACAATGTGCTTTTTACATCACTCAACTTAGTACACGACACATTGGAAACATGGTACCCCAATTTAATGCCTGTGAAGCCTATCAGCGCAATAGCATGCTTGTATTGTTTAAACATATTCTACAAAATAGGCACACCAACCGCACTATCATTTTTTTTTTTCAAGAAGATATTTCTGCCACTAGTTCTGTCTCGTCTTCGACGTTTTTCCTTCTCTGAGCTTCAAGTTTAGATTGGTTGCCTAGAGCATCAGAAACGGCTTTCGGTAACCAAAAACCGGGTCTCTCAAGGAAAGGGGCACGGTCAAGAACCAAAGGCTCTCTCAAAGTTACTTCAATGCCATCGTAGGTCCACAATGTCATAGTTGCTTCACCTTTCAGACCTAAAGAAAGCCAACCCAAACCAGCCGTTGCTATGTCCATGCTATTAACGTCCCAACTGGTTCCAGATGCTTTTATTTCCCTCCCTTGCCATGTGCCTAACTCAACAGTGCGGTCTTTGTCAATGGGTGGCTGGAAAACAAAAAAATCCAACTACAGTTAGAATACACACGGACATCAAGCATTGCAATTTCAGGAAACTAGTATACTACTAGTAGGAGAGCATCGCTTTGTTTCACACCATGGAAGTGATATGCATATTGAAACCTGTAGTTGATTCAACTTTTAAAGCAAAGATGATTTCAACTTTTCTGTGTTCCCACAAATGTGTCTTATACTACTAAATCCCAAGTAATCAAGGAGGAACTGGGGAACAAAGAAAGAAACTGGATATACTTGGCACTAAAAGCCTAGGAATTTACACACAGATTCTGCATCAATCCTATTCTATGGAGTGAATAAAAGTGAGACACAAAAAACTAAGTGGGATGAGGGAATAAAAAACAGAAGAGAGATAAAGTAATCATTTACAAGTTACAACACATTACAACTATTTTGCTGGAAATTCATATCAAGATTGCAGCAAAACTGTTATATAAAAAATTAGCTTCAGAAGTGCCTCTTCCCTGGGAACTAGATTAAGGTTCACAGTTTGCTTAGTTAGTTGTCTTACCAAAAAATGTTGTAGTGCAAACAAGTCAATATAAAATATGAGTATAGGGAGTTGGATTGTTTACAAGCTCACATAAAAAACATAACCTTAACATCACTAGTAGAATGTTGATCACCATATTTAGTTTGGAAGAATAAAAGGAAGATGCTTACCTGCAACCTAACACCAACATGATTCCTCCAAATTTCATCGGCATTTTCTATTTTCCCCAAGTGTAGAGAAACATTAGGTGATGCCCAAACTGTGACATACATTGTTTCAACAGAAGCTTTATTAAGATCAAGTCTCATCAAGCCACCAACATGAACAACCTGCCCTACCTGCAGGTTTAAACTGATATTTTAGATTCTGACAGCATCTGCAATATTCAAATATATGTACTTAAACATGTACACAATATTAATCTGCCAGCTGCAAGAGCTCAAAAGAAAAAAAGTTGAGCATGCACAACAGGTCAAGGAAGAGATGCTAAGGATATGGCCATGCAGTATTTGGTGCAATATTACAAGCCTACTTTTCTTGTGCATATAAGCATGGAGAAAGTCAAACTATCTGCAGGCTCATCCACAAAAAATAACAACAATGTCCTAGTCATATTTCAGGTATGCAGAGAGACAGGAATGCTTTGCTGCATTTTTAGCCTCATCGCCAGACACTTGGGATGTAGAAAGCATATTTTCAGTTAAGATTTAAAGGGGTAGACTTCTCAAGTAGTAATTAAAATTTAAAACTAAAAATTTATTTAATAAGTGCATTTGTTTCTGCTAGCCCTTAGTTGTTGATCTTGTGCAAAGCATACACACATGCAAGACAAGGAAAAAAGCATGTTTGTAATAATTCACGATCTGGATAGAGAACAACAACGACAACAAGAGACATGCCTTCATCCTGTATGTTCGTGGCCGAAGCTCCTTCCGTATCTCGACCATTTTTTGCTCATCCCTGGTCAATCTCATTGACATTAAATATGGATGCAAGAGCCCTGGAGTGTCAAACATCTTAGCCTTCGCCGACAAAATCCCTCCAATCCTCAAGATCCCCAGTGTCGTCCCAGGAACTGGAGCTTCTGTGAGCTTAGTAACCTTGGCTCCTTCCTTCTTGGCAAATGCATTAATTAGCGTAGACTTGCCTGCATTTTGAGCCCCAACAACCCACACATTCCCACGAGGACCAGCCAATTCTTTTATGAAGGAGAGCAGGTTCCTTACACCTAAATCCTTTCGTGCACTGACCAAATAAACACCACTTAACTTGGGTGCTCCAGCAGCCCTTGCACGCTGCCGCACCCATCTATCTATCCTTGTGGGAGAAACTTGAGACGGAAGAAGATCAACTTTTGTTGCCACAAGAACAAGCTTTGGCAGCTTCTTGCTTAGCTTTGGGTCATCCTTAGTCCTTTCCAGCGCCTTGAATAGTGATTTTGCGGCTGTTCTGGGGAAAGAACCGTCAAAATCAACACAATCCACAACCATGACAACTACACTAGCACTAGCACTACCAGAAGGTTTCATCAGCCGGGTAGAAATTAACCTATCAAAATCAAAATCAGGTATTAAATTCTCAGCAGTTTGATTTTTCACCTGACCATAGTTCCTCAATGAATGACACCGAGCACAGACTGTAACCTCATCTTTCACCTTCTCAGCCTCCCTTACCAATTTCTTTTTCTCAGCTTTGGACACTTTCTTTTTCTTAGCCCTATTCAGAGTCTCTTCCGTAATGTTACCATACCCTGCCCCTGCTGGAGTAAATCCATCCAGGTTCAGCTTATCATCCTCGTCCTCGAGTAATTTAGATTCCCACTCATCAGAATCCCAGTCAAATTCATCTGTCAATCCCCCTTTGATTTCTTCAGATTCATCTTCACTTTCATCCAAAAACCCCTCGTCGTCGTCGTCGTCTTCAAAATCACCCTCATCGAACCCTTCAAGTTCATCATCATCAAGCACATCGTTCTCGTTAGAAATTTCTGCTACTTTAAGCTTCCTTTGTTGATAGTACCCAGGAAGGTTTGGGTCTTTATCTTGCATAAAGACTCCACAGCCAGGGCAAATAGGTCCATGACTTTCGTCTTCATCTCTGCCTTCGCTGAACACGGGCTTTCTACTGTCTTCATTGATGATTTTCCGATAATTATTCCTATTTGTCGGGATGGCGGACTGATTATGCAACGCAAAACGAATCGATGGGGAGACTTTCTTAAATCGTTTGCGAGTCTCTGTACGAAAATCTGAAGAACGATGTTTCAGGTAATGGGATTTCAGCAGGAGAGCGTAATTAACGCAAATGAAGAGGACTAGCAATATTACCTGAGAAATGAAGGATGCTCGGAAGTAGGTGGTCGTGTATAGTGTTATCGGGGGCAAGCTTCAAGCCCAGCTTAGTGGAAGTAGAAGGAACTATTATCGTAGACATCAAGATAGCCATAGCGTCCCGGTCCAACGTACCAAGAGAACCAACATCTCAATACATGACAATATGTGTCCGTGTATATTAGATGCAAGTTCGAGGTGATCCAAGTTCCACCTCTTTCAGAGAACAGTGCTTCGAACCCGGGAGTTTATCCAGGTTGATAGTTCTGGCGGAGACCCCGGGTGGGGGGACCTAAACTCACCGGTTGGCCACAAACATTAGTACAGTCCCCCATTTTTAAGAATTTAAAGTCGCACCCTCAATTCTATTGTTATGTTGATTTTGGTCCTTAAATTTGTTGTGACTTTGACGTTAGTCCTTTAAGTTTAAAACTTTTTTAATCCCTTCAGTTTCATTCTATTTAAAATATTAGTCCCTATAATTAATAAAAATATGGGTCATTGTTCGCCGTTTAGCTTCCATAAGCGCATGGGTCGTAAGTAATAATTTAGTGAGTAAATGAGTGTCGATCCACAAGGACTATGACAAAAGTGAGTTTATTATTATAACCATGTTCTTAACTAGATTGAATGAAATCATTTGAAATTGAGTATGTCAATTAAGGAATTTTGCTGAAAACAATAAGGTAAATCAAAGGTGATTGTAAAATTGATTCTACTTCAAGGTTTAAAGGCTTAGGATTACTTCTTCTTCATTGTATTTCATGAAACTATGCAATTGATTCCCTTATGCTAGTTGTGTGAGTCCATATACTAGTCAAAGATTCTAAAATCATCAATCAAGCTCTCTCAAGTCAAGATTGATTTTTAATCTTCATTAACAATATTCAATCTCTTGTCTATCATTAATGAAAATCATCTTTCCCAAAACAATTCTTCATTAGACTATACTAAGTTGTTAGATATATCTCTATTCTAATAACAAACCATTCATTTAATCCATAAATTTCAAGTCTAACATAATTTTGCTCTAGTTATACAACCAAATTAGCTCTCTCAAACATCATTCAATTGAACTAAACTAATCATGTGGTGATCAAGTACAAGATAGTAATTAAGCATAGAGAAAAATCAACATATATTCTCAACAACTAGCAAAAAAAAGAAAATATAGTAGTTTTAATCCATACAATGAGTAGAAGTAATCCTAAATGAGAGTTTTAGCTACTCATAATCAATACAAACCAAAAACTAAACTCAAAAGTTATATCCATATTAGCAAATGGGAAGAAGAGAGGAGAAAAACCAAAAAAAGAGGAGAAAATCTTGAATTTCTCTAAGAATCTCTTCCAAGAAGCACCAAATTTCTCCTAAGAACTCTCCAAGAAGCCTCCTTGTGGTTCTTGAGCTCTTCCTTGTGCAAGATATGTGAATTTCAGTGCCCCAATTAGGTTAAAAACACAGCTGAAGCTTCACTTTTTCAAAACACACAGTTGCAGTATCACAACTTTGCTTTCGCTTCGCTATAGCGAACCCACAGCGAATGCAGTCAGAAGGGCCTATTTTTTATGTGTTTTCGCTTTTGCTTCGCTGTGGAGTAGCAAAAGCGACTGGGAGCACCTTCAAGCTACTTCTTTGATCTTCCTTTTTTGCTTTTGTTCTTCTTTTCTCCACCTCCAAGGATCCATGATAGCTTCCACTTCTTGTCCTCATCCTCCTACAAAAAGAAGGATTTTATGAGCTTTTCAATTTTCTTCAATTTAATCTAAGACTCTACATATTTAGCTCAAAATTTGTACTTTTCAAAGCATTTTCATCACATCACATTTTCCTTTATATGCATAAAGTTTATGCACAATTTTAGTTTAAAACCACAAATATATAAGAAAAATGTGATGACATACAAGAATTTCTAGAGAATAATAGTCATTTTGCCCTTTAAAGAACTAAAACCTCTTATTTAAAACTTGAAGAGCAAAACTTAAAATAAAGCAAACTTAAAATACCAAAATCGTACTACCTAGAAGCATGAAAATGATGGCAAACATATTTGCAGGGTGAAACAAAAGTTATTCACTGTACCCCCTCCTATCTTTAATTTGGGGAGTTGATCTTTGTAGTAAACATAAGACATTATTTTTATATTTGTTAATCATTTTATAATTCACCAATATTAGTGCTCTCTCAACAATAATTAAGGAGAAGAGGAAATAAGAGAATTAAGGAATATGGTTAGGTGTTTTAAAAATACTCCATCAGATCATTAATATAAGATATATTTACCTAATTTAATTAGATTAAGAAAGTCACTCCCTTCGGTCCACAATATAAGGCACTTTAACTAGTTCATAGAAAACAAGAAATAACAGTTAAGTCATTTAATATATCTTTAAAATATAAGTTTTTACCACTTTTACCCTTGTTGAGAAATGTGTTTTAAAAATGGTAATTTTTTTTTCTAATTTGTATTCTCTCACATCTATATGCTTTTTCAATCTCCAAAGCAATCCAATAATAAAAACACAAAAATTCTCTCTATTCACTTTTGAATAGATGACGCAGGTGCACTATGTAACACCCCAAAATTTGATTAAGAAATTTTGACTTTAAAAGTGAGTGTGATTATCGTTAAATCGACACTTTTGGAGAATACGATATGAGATGTGATTTGTATATGTTGTGATTCGTACACAAACCCTGTATTTGAGTTTAATTATGGACTAACATCTAAATTGAATGAAAATAAGGGGTAGGGCATATGTATGGTGTAAATGAATGAGAAAATGAATTTGGTGTAGATTCAAGAGGAATTGCCATAATCAGGGGCAAAACGGTAAAATTACCAACCAATTGATCAGTTACCAAGGAGGAAACTCATTGATAACTTAAAGATCAATGGTTAGGATTGATTTGTGAAGGAGATCAAAGGGTGAAATCAAGTGTATGTGTGTGTATGTGAGCTCATGGTTGGTGTGATAAGATTGTGACAAGTGTCACAATATGAACCATAGGATCTTAGTCAAAAGTTCAACTCATTCTCTTCTCTCTTTTCTCTCATAAGTCAGCCAAATGGGGCCTAATTGCCCAAAAAACTGATCACTCTCTTCATCATCTTCATCTCTCTCCAAAGCCTCCATGTTCGCCTAGCCAAAGAAGAAAGAGAAAGGAAGAGCTTGATTATTAGGTGAGAAATTGTCCCTAAATGCTCAACTCACCTTTATTAATATTGTTCAAGGGGTTGAGAACTTTATTTCTATGGTTGCAGATTTTTGATTAGTGGAGTTTGAGAACTTGTGGGAATTTGAAAGTGGGAGAATCAAAGAAATAGCTTTGGGAATAAGTTAAGGTGAGTATTTAGAACCTTTTGGTATATTGATTGTGGTCATTAGCTTGGTCTTGAGATTTTGTGACTTTGCCCTGATTTTTGGTGAATTTTGAATGGTATGTAATGGTTGGTATGTGATGTTAAATTTAGTGTTAAATGGTGTCTTTGTGCCATTGGGTTTGGTTGGGAATTTTGGTTTGGATTAGATTGCAATGTGGTGATTTGATTGTGGTTTGTTGTGACATCTTGTGGTTATTGTGTACCATGTCAATGGAAAAGGAATTTGGTTGTTTTGATGGTTTCAATGAATTCCTTGAGTAAAATTATGTAGAAATGGTGTTTGATTAGAAACTTGGAACCATTAGAAGCCAATTGGTGAAAACTGAAAAATCTAGAAATTTTGCTAAGTCTGAAATGCTGTGCAGGGATCCAACTTTGCATAGTATCTTGACCTAGCAAATGATGTTGAAATGTTATGAAATTTTCCAGGATTTTCGTTCACACTGCAAGCTTTCCATCCATATAAAGTTTGAGTTATTATGAGTTTTGTGCACAAAGTTATGAGTGTCTGAAATCAGCAAGGAATTAAGGTCACAGGTTGGCTGCGGCCCATAAAGCTGGCCGTGACCCAAAACCTTCTGACCATGGGTTGGCCGCGGCCTAAGACTTACTGACCTACTTTTGGCCACGGCACACAATTGGGCTGGCCGTGGCCAACCTTTGAAAATCTACATGTTGAACTTCCGAAGAGGGTCTTTTGGGCAAACTTTTCCCAAGCCTTTAGGCATATGTTTGGGCTTATAGTAGCCACCTAAAGGTCTTAAATGATAACCAACTTTGATATTTAGAAGTTGAGGAATTGGAAAAGAGAATAACCCTATGTCCTTAATTTGATTGTCAGGATTTTGTATTTGCCCTGATTGTGATTTATTTGTGCCGGAGCACACGTGGAAAGAATAAGATAGTGACTCTTTCTCTTATATTGTGTGTGAAACATTGCATGTATGTTTGTCATACATTGTGAATACTTTGAGATACATTGTGATGCTTTGAGTTCGCAGTGAAAGCTGACGCTTAGTGATACATAGAGATCGCAGCGAAAGCTAACGCATAAAGTTTATATCCATGAGTATTATCATTTGTGGCGTGAGCCATGAATCATTGTGATGTTGTTTAACATGATCATATATGTTATGTGTTTGTGCACTGTATGAGTGATTTGTTACTACTGAAATTCTTTTGAATCTCATTCTTTTCATTGACTAACCTTTCAGACAGGGCAAGCAGTTCGAGAAGAAGCAAGTAACCAAGGGCGGGTTAAGTTCCTAGTTAGGAGCATTAATTAGTAGTTGGTTATCATAGATTGAAATTGTTGTATAATTTGTATTTGTCCTTTGATTTGGGAAGTATATTTGGATATACATCAAGGATGATATTGTGTAATCCCTTACATAGGAATTTGCATACTCTTTAAAGAATGTATGGAACCCGGGGTTTACCGGGGATTGTGTTGTGCATTCTGATATATTTGAATGTGATTTATCTTCGTGAGGTAATTGTATTTGAAATGCGAATATGAGACTAGGTGTATTAGATTTTAAAAGATGTTTTTTGAAAACCCTATAGTAAAGATGAGATTTTAAATGCATTTTGAATTTCCATTGGTCTCTAATTTATCATAATCACGTATTTCGAATGATAATTACGAAGGAGGTTACATTTTGGTATCAAAGCTGTAATTCCTAGCAAAGATGGATTTTGCTAGGATAATTCCCCTAGTTTGGCCTAGGAATAGGCAATGATTTGTGATTGGTTGTAGTGTATACACATAAATTCTCTGTTATTGTGGATGCAAAGAGATTGGTGGACTATGTGTACACATTATCTGTGGTATTGACATGGAAACTTGAAGAAAATAGTAGGATGATCTTAAGTGCATCAGGTAAACCCAGAGGTGGATTTCAGGCTTATTAATATAAAATTATAAAGAAATTTGAAAAAAAAATAGTTTTTTTTTAAAAAAAAGAAAGAAAAAAAGGTGAATCAGTTTGCTTCTCGGACCAGACTGGTTTACCAACCGGTTCACCGATTTTTTTGTCCAAACCTGCCGGTCCGGGTTCGATTTAATAACCATGGTTTCAAGAGATGAATGAAGCAATTATTTATTCCCTTTTCTTCTTGGTATTTCGGTCAAAGAGGCAAGCAAGGGAAATAATTTGTGTGGCCATAAACAATTCAAGAGAAAGGAAAGAAAATGTTGGCCAAGTAAAATGTAGAGTTGAAAAGTCAAAATGTAAGGGTAATAAAGCAAAGTCCTACATGGTAATTATAATAGAATGCATGGAGATATTATAAGACCATTTTTCTCTTGTCATTTAAGATGTTCTACGGTCAAAAAGTAATAGAGAAAGAGAAAGGATGAAGATAATTAATTACCATGTGATAGTTATAATAAAATGCAATATTTTAAGAGGAAGAAGGAGGGATATTTTAATAGCTTCTCAACCCTTATCCCTTCTCATTTTTTGACCAACTACAACAAATAAAGAGAGAGCTCAAAAATATTTGAAGAAGCACAAGAAGTGTCTTAGGGTTCTAAGAGAAAAATGAAAGGTTAGAGCTTGTAATCTTAGTGATTTTGCTTCCTAATCACCTTAGAACTTCTTATAATATCTTCTTCACCTTGGAACTTCTTCTAATATCTTCTTCACCTTGGAAAATCTCAAGGGAAGAGGGAGTGAACAGTGACATCCTAGAGAGAGAAAGTAAGCAAACAAGAGGTAATCTCTAAAAATTTTATCCTCTTGTGCTATAAGTTGTTGTTGTGGTTGTTATTGTTGGTTTTAGCTTGGTTTTGATTGTTTTGTAAATTTGGGCTGATGAAAACCCTAAGGGAAATGCTGCCAAAATTTCCTCTAATTATGGTCATTTAGTGTTTAAGTAGTTAATCATATGATTAGAAGTAGAAAGAAAGTGATTAAACAAGAGAAACCAAGAAAACACATTTTCGCTCTTAAGAACCCTAATTTCGTCCAAGTGCAGAATAGTAGGGAAGAGTTGGAATTTTGTAATTCTAATGGTTCCATTGGACTTAGAAGGAAAAATTGTATGGAAATACAGGCGTTCATGATTTTTGGAAATTTATATGCAAATATGAAATTTATTAAAGTTGTAAGTGCATGCTGTTTGATTTGCCTTCAGTGAGGCAGTGGCATTATGCAATGAATTTCGTTAGTCAAACCAAATCCAAATACTATGAAACTTTACATGATCAAAGTAGAGATGTAGAGCTTTAATTTGATAAGTGGTACATAATTTTTGGACAAGTATATTAAAAGATATGAATTTTTAAAGTTGTGCCCTGTTTCTAGAAGGAAATCTGGAACAGTGTATGACTTCGTGGAATTCTATATTTTGTGGTTGTAGATGTAGTGGTTCATATTTTTTCTGTATAGAGGACTTAAAAAGCTTTTCATAAAACTTTGAACCACTCTATTTGAATTTTTGTAGATTAAGTTATGATTTTTAGAAGTTGAACTAAGAAACAGGGGATTTCTTAGCCATAGCCCAAATGTTTCTAACCTCTCTAGGCTGTGGCCAAAGTATTTCTTGGCCGCAGCCAAGCCCCTATTTCAACACTTTGTTTTTCTGAACAATGTTGATTGTTCTAGCCTTTTCCAACCCCATAGGCAATTATTTGGGCTTTCAATGACTACCTAAATGGCTCAAAAGATAACTAACAAAATGTGTTTAGAACAATACATTAATGAGTAATAACTCAATTCTTGTATATTTGGAATTTTAGGATATATCAATAGCCCGAGCTCGAACTAAAGTTTAGGATGGACCAATAAACAAAAAAATGAGTCAAGTAGTAACTTTTTCTTACATATACTATGTGATTAGTATATGTTTGTGTATGTCATCTTTTGTAACATAAGCATAGTGTCTCAAACAAGCATATTAGCTTAGTTGTGGTCTAGGACCCTAACGGAGGCACAGGGTTAAGCCGGTTAAACAGTCGTTTAGTCTTGGACAATGTGCACACAACAGTCTATCATTTTATATAATATGATGCATGACATATTTATTTTCACATTTTGTATGTCTGAAATGCATGTTGCTACTAAGATTCGCTCGAATCTCACCCTTTTTCAACAAAACAAACATTACAGCTAAAGCTAGTGGCTCAAGGGGCAAGGCAGTAGTTACTGATGAATACGTTCCCGGTGGAGGCGAAAGTTGCTGTTAGTTATCTAAAACTGTACTTTTAGTTCTTTTTGAACACTTTGTATATATTTTCAAACTCTATGGGGAATTTTTTGTAATATAATCAAACGTATTGTATCAATAATATCAGTATTTTTATCCTATTCCTATATGCCCACTACACTACGCACTAATACTCTGAGAAACAAGAAAATAAGATAAGGGTGTTTCATTATTGTTGTTTAGGGAGTATCAATGAGGCAAAATTAGGAAAAGATTAACAAATATGTATTATATTGAGGATTAAGATAAACTCTCTAAATATGACTTATATTAAGGACCGTGTAACACCCCAAATTTTATTCACCAAGAATATATTGTGATTATTATATATGTTCAATAAAATGGTGAATATTTAAGGCCAAAGGAATTAAATATTGAAAGTAGAAAGGTGAACAATATTTTTAGTGAAATTGCATTCGAGGCAGTGAGGTTGTCATGTGGTTTTGGAAGAACAAATGATAAGCAAAAATTATGAAATTTTACACGGTGAAAGTAGACATCCTAAGCTTTAATTTGATAGGGCATATGAATCAATTGAAGCTATGTACAAAGAGTTATGAATTTTTGAAGTTAGTCCAGAAAATCTGGAAAGTCTCTGGAGTAGTGGTCAAAGATGGAAAATCTGGGAATGATATGATTCTAGCTAGTAAAAGTCCATATTTTTCCTTGAAATTAGACTCAATAAGAGTTTCATAGCATTTGAAATCGCTCCGATGTGATGTCTACAAAATATGGACTTAAATATGTGTTAGAAATTGATTAATGGAATTAAAGATGCCAAGTGTCATGATCATATGAAGAGGGGATTAGATTATGATTTATGAAAATGAGCACATGTTCAATTACATTAAAATAATGCTACATGAACATAGCAATCATGATTGATGATAGTAAGGATTATCTTGAGTGCAAGTTTGGTTTAGTTGGAAAAGCACTCATTTGGTTAGAAGAGCAAGAGGGAGGAAGTTAGTTCAAAACCAATGGGAAGCTTAATGGAGTAAGTGTGTTATGATGTAAAGGAGGTATGGGTGGTGACAAGTGTCACATTATGGTGCATTTATGAAATCATGTGGAGTAAGGTGAAGGGAGTTAAATTATGAAGCTATCTTTCCTTTCCTCTTCCCATTCACATTTCAGTCAACAACAAGAGAGAGAAGAGAGAGAGAGAGAGAGAGAGCTTGAAGCCATTGAAGATCTAGAGAGAAGAAATAAGGAGCTTAAGGTAAGAGATGATTCCTTAAGCATTTCTTTGCAATTTTTCCATGAAAAAACCTTCTCTAAACCTTTCTCGTCATGAAATCCATGATTTTGAAGACACACTTTGAGACCAAGGAGAGAGAGAGGAGACGGAGGAAATCCAAGAACTCATCAAGAGGTAGCTATATCAAACTCAAATCTATATTGCCCAAATTTGAGTTTGGTGATTTTTGTCAAGTTTGTAAATTTGTAAAGCCTTAATCCTAAGGGTTTATGCTACCCAAATTTCTTTGAATCATGGTTAAGAAGTGTTTAAATGAGTTAATAAGGGATTAGAAGTGGAAAAGTATAAGCTTTGGAAGCTTAAACACAAAAACTCCATTTTTCCTTTTTCTTGAGAAACTTTCGGCCAAGGTCAGAATAGGGGGTAAGAGCTGGATTTTCATGAAATAGATGGTTTTATTAGATTCAGTGGGCAAAAATAGGTGGCGTTACAACTGGTCACTTTTTCGGAAAAAGCCGAAAAAGTATAATTACGACAACGTCCCTAAAATCCCTAAACCGAGGTTATCAAGGCTATTTTCATAATTTGACACTGAATTTGATAATTTTGAACCCGAAAATTGATTCCTTGGGCAAAAATAAGTCAGGATAGCCCTAGTCAAAATTTTGGAAAAACATGTCATCGGGCCGGGTATGGCGGGACCGGTTCGGGGTCCCAGAGGCATTTTGGTAAAATTTTACCATTGACTAATATAATCACAAGAAACACTATGGAAGAGTCTAAAATGATACTTGGATAGGTTATGACCTATTTCTTATACATTTAATATTTTAGAACCGAGTCGGAAGCTGAAAACGACACGTTTTACGAGACATACTAAAAAAGGATTGATAAGACTTTAAGGTAGGGAACTTACCTTTCCTGCATGTATTTGATATTTGTGTTAATGTATTGATGCATGTTATTGCTTTACTTGATTATGTGGAACATATATGAAAGATTGAAGCTCTGTGTTTATTTATGTTATGGCCATAAGTATGTTAATTGAAATATTGACACGCAGATATGTCATTGTGTGAAAATGAGTTATATAATGCAAGTATGTCATGCATTAAGCACTAATTTTGTATGCATATTAGTACTGTTTTCCTACTAAGATTCTCTTGAATCTCACCCTCCCCTACCAACAATTTAAACAGGAGAAGACAAAAGATATGCTGAAAACAATGTAGAAAACCGAACAAAGGGGATCGCAGTGGTGGAACGAATACGAGAAAATGTTTTTGTTTTATTAGGATGAGTTTAGACATATAAGTAGCCTTGCGCGTCTACATGAATTGTAATTATCAAGTATGAATTCCTATGGGGAATTTTCGTAATCGTGCACATAATATCAATATATTTATGTTATTTTTGTGCTACCCACCGAACTGCGTATCGTTTTCCATAAATACTCTGAAATAGGTAAAAATAAAATGAGGATGTGACAGACAGAAAGAATATATATTATATTAACTAACTAATTTAATTAACTTTTAATTAGGAAGTATATTTTTTCAAGATAAAAAGACAAAATGACAATAATTCAACTTCATTCATTTCTTTCTTTCTTTGCTTTTTTTTTTTTCCAGCAATTTCAACTTAAAAATCATTACATATGTCATACGTGTAAGACTACGCTTTCGTTACGTCACCCAGATTCTCGTCTTCTACGCCTTCAGCTGGCCAGCAATTCCGTCGCTCCCTTGACGGCTTGAAAGTTGACTCTGTAATAGGACTCGTTGTTTGAGGTGAAGGTCTCCGCCGTTATGTTTAGCGATTGTGGCTAGCCGTGCGAGCGAGTGCTATAGAGGTGAGGAAGATGATGAGATTCAGCAAACGGCGAGCGGGAGGGGATAAAGGAATAAGGGTTTATATTTATTATACATTTTAATATTTATAAATATATATATATATATACATATATATAAATACTCATTTAGGTACTTTCTTTATCACTCAGTCAGTGTGTTTGGAAATGGAAAAAATAGAGTTTCTCAATTTAACGTTTGGTAATTTTAGTTTTAGTAAAAGTTCGATTGTGTAATGTGATTTATGTTTGGAATAGTGATTGTATAAATGACTTTTGTAAAAATAAAACTTGTTTGGATTAACTTAAGTACAAGTGACTTTTGTGATAATAGTAAGAGAGAGTGGGTGGAAAAATATTTTAAAGGGTTAAAAACACTAAAAAATAGTTTAAAATAGTTTTTGGAATTGAAAAAGTACATTAAAGATAAAATTGCAATCACTTTGATAACATATTGGGTACAAAATCAGTAAAAACAAAGAAATAGAACTTATGATAAAAATTATTAAGATAGAATTAAACTCGATTGTACACCAATAAAACCAAACACTATTTTTTTTTTTTTTTTTCAGTTGTACTATTGAGCTTATTAGCTCAAACGCTCAATTCGTCGGGGGTCAAAAACCACAAACCCCCCCCCCCCCAACACACACTAGTATTGTTACTTGTTAGTCTGCCGCCCTCCGATGGAATCCATTGGAGTGCTTATGACCAGTCCAATGTTGAGTTACCTCGAGCAAGGACTCGAAAGGCGCTTCAAGCTCATCAAACTCTGGAACTACCCCTCATTCTCTGCTTTCGCACAATCAAACTCACCTTCAATTCGTGCTGTGGTGGTAGATACTAAAATCGATGCGGACGCCAAGATGATCGATTCGCTACCCAATTTGGAGATTGTCTCTACGTTCAGTGTGGGTTTGGACAAGATTGACTTGACAAAATGCAAAGAAAGAGGGATTAGGGTTACCAACACGCCCGATGTGTTGACGGACGACGTTGCCGATATCGCCATTGGTTTGGCTTTGACGGTGTTGAGGCGGATTTGTGAGGGTGATCGATTTGTGAAGAATGGCTTGTGGAAGAAAGCTGGCCTCGAACTTGGTGTAAAGGTTTGTCCACTTCCCTCTTTTTGCGTGAAGCTGCTATAATGGCACTGGAAATTAATTTGTCTCTTGAAATTGTGGTTTAATTTATTGGTTTTGTGAGAAAAAAAAAAATCTAAGGATAGGTCCATGATGGATTCGAATTTGGTCGAATAAATTTAGCTCATTATTTCCATATTCGACTACAATGTCATTGTGATTGGAAGATGATACGTTGTCATTCACTCATTCAAAGATTTTATTTTGGTGTTATTAACTTATTGTACTATCTTTGGTTCTTAATATAAAAGCTAGTCGGGAATTGGATTTAGTACTAAATATAAAACCCCAATTCACTTTATCTCCCAAATTTATAACTTCCGAAAGTATCCTATTGATTACACACATTTAGGAGTTTTTATCTAAGATAATCATGATTAAAGATGATATTTTAGGAAAAATAACCCTTATTATAAATAATTAACATAACTAACTTCCTTAATTTACCCAAATTAGTAGACTACTCTTATGTTAAGAAATGGAGGTAGTACTATATTTTGTTTGGGGTACCTGAACAAAATCGAAAACTCGCTGTCATGCATGCTCCTGAATGCCTGGACTATTTCTGAAGTTTGCCTGACATAATCTTAACATTGGTGCTTCTAATCTGAATTCTCTTGTAATGTTGGAGGATGTGAAGTTTCTAGCTTTTCAACATCTTCTTCTAGATTTTTGTATTGAATTATATTGTGCATTTCAGTTCAGTGGCAAAGCGGTTGGAATTATTGGTTTGGGAAGGATTGGTTCAGCAATAGCAAAGAGAGCTATAGCTTTTGGATGTCCAGTTAGTTACCATTCAAGAACCGAGAAACCAGAAACAGGATATAAGTACTACTCCAATATCTTAGACTTGGCAGCAAATTCTGAAATCCTTATTGTTGCTTGTGCTCTTACCAAAGAGACATATCACATTGTTAATCGTAGAGTTATCGATGCATTGGGACCAAAAGGCATACTCATCAACATTGGGCGAGGGAAACACGTCGATGAACCTGAGCTTGTGTGTGCACTAACTGAAGGAAGACTAGCTGGGGCAGGGCTTGATGTGTTTGAAGATGAACCAGAGGTGCCTGAACAGTTATTTGGCCTTGAAAATGTTGTGCTCTTGCCTCATGTGGGGTCTGATACCATTGAAACTTGCAAGGCAATGGCAGAACTTGTGATCCAAAACTTAGAGGCACATTTCCTCAACAAGCCACTTCTGAGTCCAGTAATATGATTGAGGTCTGTGACTTCAATTTCTAAATTTTCTTAGGTGTTTCTCTTTCCAACATTTCATCAGACTGAAAAATAAGTTCAGGCTAGCATTTCTGGAGATTGGCATGTACCCCTCTTAAAAAATTCAAGAACTTTGATAGAACATGGATGTAGACGAAACTTATGTAAAGTTTCACTGGCATCTATACGGTGAATTGATATTTTTCACAACTTGGTGCTAAAGTATTGAAAAATTTGATAGCTGATATTTTGAGGAAAAAGAACTTAATTTTTAGTAGCATATTTACATTATGGTAATTTGACTTCGCACCCAGTTGAAGAATGTCTCTCATTGTATGTATTCTGCAGGAGTTCTCTCTGTATGAGCAACTGAGTGGTGAAGCTGGTTTCTCACCTGGCAGTAACCTCGGTTATTCATGCTTCACTAACCAACCAACTTGCCATAATTTTTTTTTTTAAAATTGGAAGCTGAAGTAATTTAGGGTGAGCAGCGATTTTTTTTTTTTTAAAAACCAATTTATTGAAACCTTTTTCAATGGATCGGCTTGGACACTTTCTGAAAGACAAATCGACTCTATGAATAGTTGTTTGTTTCTGTAGCCACTAGCCACAAGGAAGCCATGGTGGAGCCATGATTTAAGAGAAGAGTAATTATTGGGATCTTGATTCCTCCACATGCACTGTCTCCATAACGGTGTAAAACTTGTTTTCATGTCATTAAAAATAGAAGTGGCTGGTGAAAGATTTTTTTTTTTTTTTTTGATTACAAAGGCAAGCAATGCTTGAAGTTTAGAAAGACCTATGAATAGGTGGTACATGCCTGTCCTGCGACGGCAGGTCACACTGGAGTGCAAAAAGATGAGTACATTCCCTAGGTGATGACCCAATATCTGTGTAGTCCTGGATGTTCCTGTAAGCATTCTTTGCTAACCAATCGGCACATCTGAGATTTTCTCTGAACGAATGGGAGATTTCAATATCCCAATCCCCATAAATAATGGACCTAGTATCAATAATGACTTCATATAGAGGATGATCGGTTCCACACTCAACCGATAAAAGCTGAATAGCCTGTAGTGAATCTGTGAAAAGTCTGATCTTGGTGAATCCCATCTGCTTGCATAGACGGAGTCCTCCGTTGATTGCATGGATTTCTGCAGCAGTTGGGAAAGTATATCCTAACTTCTGTTGAAATCCACGAATCCAGTTGCCATGATGATCTCTAATTACTCCACCGCAAGCTGCCTGACCGCCAGTATGTCTGGATCCATCCACATCTACCCGCACAGCGCCTAGTTCCGGTGGTTCCCAGCGTCTCGGCCCCCTCTCTGGTATTTGAAAGATCTGATGTTGAAATCTACCGTTCTCCACGCCTTCCGAGAGATGATACAAGCACTTGTGAACTATTCCTCTTGCATTGTCCGCTCGTCCTTCAAATGCTTGATTGCATCTATTCTTCCATAAAAGCCAACATACAGTACCGAACACTCTATGCCATGGCCATTTGGCCACCTTCCTAGTTCCCGGGCAACATTGTATATTCCATGTAAGCCATTCCTGCTGGTGAAAGATTTTGATGCAGCCAGGTTCACTGTCACAATTTTTTACTTTTATTTAACCCAATTTTTTGGCCAGGATATTTTTTATTGGACTAGAAAGCAGTTGTGGTTTTCCATTGATCCTTCAATTATCCTTAAATCTTATCTATGCTTTCCATTATCTAGTTGAAGTACAGTCACACTAACAGTTACGCTATCACAGTCTCTTCAGTGTCATGCTTTTAAGAGAAGGCAAATATTATAATACATTATTTAGTACTAAGCATAATTTTCTCTAATATATATGTGTGTGGGTGTCTTTGACAATCACATAAATTATAAATATGTAGTTCTTAGGGCCAGCTAATCTTCAAAACCCAGAAAGATCCCTGTGTCTCTGTGTGTACATGTCATTACTCAAAAGAAGCAGAGCATCCAGCCCAGGCTGGCACCGAAGAACAGAGACAAAGGAATGGATAAGAGTGAGACATTCCAATTAGGAATTACTACAAAGGGCCAAATTCTTTTGTCGTTTTCTCCCTTTACTTTTAACAACTATTTGCCTGTCCTGATAAGTGATCACATGACAAACATGCATTAAATCTCTCCATCCCTCTCCCTTTCCTTGTTTACACCCTTTTTAAGCTTTAAGTTTAAGATGCAATCAGTTTTACTGATGATTGTTTTCCAATATACTTTAATTTATTTGTGGATGATATATAAATGATGTAGTGCTGATATCACATTAATTTGTCTTCCTTTAAAGATAAGGCCCTAAATGATGTATTTATTGGTTGGACACAATTTAGTGGTTGTCAGATTTGGTCGTAATAAATATCTATCTAATACATGTTTTTTTTTTTTTGCCACTAAATTACTATAATATATCATAAGTGGGATCTATAGTGGACGTGCCTTTGAACCACAAAAATCTTAACTTGCCAATCGATTCATTATTTAATTAAAGTTGGTTCAATAGGATAAGTTAGTTTTTATATATGACGCAGATCTCATTTCTTACTCACACTGATAATAAATACCCCACATCCTCTCATTCTTGTGTCATGTTTCATTAAATCCCTATGTAATTTCTCATTGTAACATAAAATATGCTAAATTCTCTTAACTTGCTCAAATATGCAACAGCGTTGAATTGACTTATGCATTATGTAATTTGTTACGATTTGGTTATTTATTAACGTTGTCTGTAATAATGATGAGTCAAGTTGATATTTTTCTTCATATATTTCTTAATTAAAGAGATTATATTTATATCATACCTCAATTATTAAAATTGAAAAAAAAATTACATACCTTGGCATTAAGTTTTAGCCAAAGAAAAAGACATTAACCTAAGTTAAGCTCTCCCTCGACTTAAGGCCACGCGTCTCACTTCAAAATTAAAGCAGCAGTAACAAGAAGTCAATTTAATAGACGTGGACAAATACTCCAGGACCCACAGTCTGATTAGGTAGTGTGTCAAATTCTTTTTAATTAATCCACTCGCATTCGATGCCACTAACAACCAATTAGACCGATGTTATGGGAATATAGGCCTATTGTGAGAGCACCTCTAAATAATTATCATAGCTGTATACCTCGTTACGTTGAACGGCGTTACCTCGAAGTTGACGCTGTAAAAGGACTCGTTGATTGAGGTGAAGACCTCCGCCGTTCGCCGATTTTTTGGTCAGGGATGCTCAACAGTAGTTGGTGGTCTTGTAGTGTTACCTCTGGTACATCCAGGGTGTATGGGATATATGCGTGAGGATATGCTAGGTGGTCATGTAACCTAGATAAGATTTTACTTCCAAGCTTTAGTCTTGGCCGTTTGTAGGGGAAAAAAAAAAAAAAAAGAGAAGAAGAAGAAGAAGACGACCTCCGCCGTTATGTTTAGCGATTCTAGCTAGCCGTGCGAGCGAGAGCTATAGAGGTGAGGAAGATGATGAGACTCAGCAAACGGCGCGCGGGAGGATATAAAGGAATTAGGGTTTATGTTTATTATACATTTTAATATTTATAAAGTTATACACACACTCTCTCATTTGGGTCCTTTCTTTATCACTCAGTATTGTTACTTGTTAGTCTGCCGCCCTCCGATGGAATCCATTGGAGTGCTTATGACCAGTCCAATGTTGAGTTACCTCGAGCAAGGACTCGAAAGGCGCTTCAAGCTCATCAAACTCTGCAACTACCCCTCATTCTCTGCTTTCGCACAATCAAACTCACCTTCAATTCGTGCAGTGGTGGTAGATACTAAAATCGGTGCGGACGCCAAGATGATCGATTCGCTACCCAATTTGGAGATTGTCTCTACGTTCAGTGTGGGTTTGGACAAGATTGACTTGACAAAATGCAAAGAAAGAGGGATTAGGGTTACCAACACGCCCGATGTGTTGACGGACGACGTTGCCGATATCGCCATTGGTTTGGCTTTGACGGTGTTGAGGCGGATTTGTGAGGGTGATCGATTTGTGAAGAATGGCTTGTGGAAGAAAGCTGGCCTCGAACTTGGTGTAAAGGTTTGTCCATTTCCCTCTTTTTGCGTGAAGCTGCTATAATGGCAATGAAAATTCATTTGTCTCTTGAAATTGTGGTTTAATTTATTGATTTTGTGAGAAAAAAAAACCTTCCTAAGATTATAGGTCCATGATGGATTCAGATTTGGTCGAATAAATTTAGCTCATTATTTCCACATTCGAGTACAATGTCATTGTGATTGGAAGATGATACGTTGTCATTCACTCATTCCAAGATTATCTTTTGGTGTTATTAATTTATTAAACTATCTTTGATCCGTAATATTAGAGTTAGTTAAGAATTGGATTTAGTACTAAATATAAAACCCTAATACATTCTGTCTCCCAAATTTATAACTTCCCAAAGTATCTATGTTAATTGCACACATTTAGAAGTTTTTATCCAAGATAATTATGATGAAAGATGATATTTTAGGAAAAATAATCTATAGTTGCTATAAATAACTAATATAACTAACTTCCTTAATTTACCCAAATTAATCAACATGCTCTTATATTAAGAACCAGAAGTAGTACTATATTTTGTTTGGGATACCTGAACATCAAGAGAATTTTGACTGAACCATTGAAAAATAGAAAACTCACTGTCATGCATGCTCCTGAATGCCTGGACTATTCCTGAAGTTTGCCTGACATAATCTTAACATTAGTGCTTCTAATCTGAATTCTCTTGCAATGTGGGAGGATGTGGAGTTTCTAGCTTTTCAACATCTTCTTCTAGATTTTCGTATTGAATTATATTGTGCATTTCAGTTCAGTGGCAAAGCGGTTGGAATTATTGGTTTGGGAAGGATTGGTTCGGCAATAGCAAAGAGAGCTATAGCTTTTGGGTGTCCAGTTAGTTACCATTCAAGAACCGAGAAACCAGAAACAGGATATAAGTACTACTCCAATATCTTAGACTTGGCAGCAAATTCTGAAATCCTTATTGTTGCTTGTGCTCTTACCAAAGAGACATATCACATTGTTAATCGTAGAGTTATCGATGCATTGGGACCAAAAGGCATACTCATCAACATTGGGCGAGGGAAACACGTCGATGAACCTGAGCTTGTGTGTGCACTAACTGAAGGAAGACTAGCTGGGGCAGGGCTTGATGTGTTTGAAGATGAACCAGAGGTGCCTGAACAGTTATTTGGCCTTGAAAATGTTGTGCTCTTGCCTCATGTGGGGTCTGATACCATTGAAACTTGCAAGGCAATGGCAGAACTTGTGATCCAAAACCTAGAGGCACATTTCCTCAACAAGCCACTCTTGAGTCCAGTAATTTGATTGAGGTCTGTGACTTTAATTTCTAAATTTTCTTAGGTGTTTCTCTTTCCAACATTTCATCAGACTGAAAAATATGTTCAGGCTAGTATTTCTGGAGATTGGCATGTATCACCCTTAAAAATTCAAGAACTTTGATAGAACATGGATGTAGACGAAACTTATGTAAAGTTTCACTGGCATCAATACGGTGAATTGATATTTTCCACAACTTGGTGCTGAAGTATTGAAAACTTTGACAGCTGATATTTTGAGGAAAAAGAACTTTATTTTTAGCAGCATATTTACATTATATGGTAATTTGACTTCGCACCCAGTTGAAGCATGTTTCCCATTGTATGTATTCTGCAGGAGTTTTCTCTGTATGAGCTGAGTGGTGAAACTGGTTTATCACCTGGCAGTAACCGCGGTTATTCATACTTCACTAACCAACCAACTTGCAGCAATTTTGTTTTTTTTAAAATTGGAAGCTGAAGTAATTTAGGGTGAGCATCGATTGTTTTTTTTTTTAAAAAAAAAAAAAGCAATTCATTGATACTTTTTACAATGGATCGGCTTGGACACTTTCCGAAAGACAAATCGATTCTATGAATAGTTGTTTGTTTCTGTAGCCACTAGCCACAAGGAAGCCATGGTGGAGCCATGATTTAAGAGAAGAGTAATTATTGGGATATTGATTTCTCCACTTGAACTGTCTCCATAAGGGTGCAAAACTTGTTTTCATGTCATTAAAAATAGTAGTGGCTGGTGAAATATTTTGATGCAGACGGGTCCAATTTTTTAATTTTATTTAACCCAATTTTTTGGCCAGGATCAATTTTTCCATTGATCCTTCAATTATCCTTAAATCTTATCTATGCTTTCCATTATCTAGTTTAAGTACAGTCACAGTAACAGTTACGCTATCAGAGTCTCTTCAGTGTCATGCTTTTAAGAGAAGGCAAATATTATAATACATTATTTAGTACTAAGCATAACTTTCTCTATTATATCTGTGTGTGTGTGTGTGGGTGTCTTTGACAATCACATAAATTATAAAGGGTTAATATAATTTTTGGTCTCTAAAGTTTGATTCAATTTTGGTTTTGATCCCTCAAATTTGAAATCAGTGGTTTTGGTCCCTGAAGTTTCACCCAATTTTGATTTTGGTCCCTCAAGTTTGAAATCGGTGATTTTGGTCCCTGAAGTTTCACCCGATTTTGGTTTTGATCCCTTAAGTTTAAAAAGGACTTGATTTTTTTTCTGGGTCGGGTCGGGTTTCAAAAACGGGTCGCCAAGTCATTTTCAAACTTGAGAGACTAAAACCAAAATCGGGTGAAACTTCAGTGACCTAAACCACCGATTTCAAACTTGAAGGACCAAAACCAAAATTGTATCAAACTTCAGGGACCAAAAGTTATATTAATCCAATTATAAATATGTAGTTCTTAGGGCCAGCTAATCTTCAAAACCCAGAAAGATCCCTGTGTCTCTGTGTGTACATGTCATTACTCAAAAGAAGCAGAGGATCCAACCCAGGCTGGCACCGAAGAACAGAGACAAAGGAAAGGATGAGAGTGAGACATTCCAATTATGAAATTACTGCAAAGGGCCAAATTCTTTTGTCTTTTTCTCCCTTTACTTTTAACAACTATTTGCCTGTCCTGATAAGTGATCACATGACAAACATGCATTAAATCTCTCCATCCCTCTCCATGATGACTTCCTTATTATCCAACTTATTCTTTATTGTTGTTGTTTACACTCTTTTTAAGCTTTAAGTTTAAGATGAAATCAGTTTTAGTGATGATTGTTTTCCAGTATACTTTAATTTATTTGTAGATGATATATAAATGATGTAGTGCTGATATCACATTAATTTGTCTTCCTTTAAAGATAAGGCCCTAAATGATGTATTTATTGGTTGGACACAATTTAGTGGTTGTCAGATTTGGTCGTAATAAATATCTATCTAATACATGTTTGTTTTTTTTTTTTTGCCACTAAATTACTATAATATATCATAAGTGGGATCTATAGTGGACGTGCCTTTAAACCACAAAAATCTTAACTTGCCAATAGATTCATTATTTAATTAAAGTTGGTTCAAAAGGATAAGTTAGTTTATATGCTCACTTAATTTAGACAATAAGTGTTTATAAATCATGATTTATGGTATACGAGGTAAGTATGTGAGAAGAGTTTTATCTCGACTTATGTAATAAGTGCTTATTCTTGAAAAATAAGCTAATCCAAACATGCTTATATGATGTAGATCTCATTTCTTACTCACACTAATAATAAATACCCCACATTCTCTCATTCTTGTGTCATGTTTCATTAAATCCCTATGTAATTTCTCATTCTAACATAAAATATGCTAAGTTCTCTTAACTTGCTCAAATTTGCAACATCAGTTGAATTGACTTATGCATTATGTAATTTGTTACATTTATGATTATTAACGTTGTCTGTAATAATGATGAGTCAAGTTGATATTTTTCTTCATATATTTCTTAATTAAAGAGATTATATTTATATCATACCTCAATTATTAAAATTGAAAAAAGTTACATATCTTGGGCATTAAGTTTTAGCCAAAGAAAAAGACATTAACCTAAGTTAAGCTCTCCCTCGACTTAAGGCCACGCTTCTCACTTCAAAATTAAAGCAGCAGTAACAAGAAGTCAATTTAATAGACGTGGACAAATACTCCAGGACCCACAGTCTGATTAGGTAGTGTGTCAAATTCTTTTTAATTAATCCACTCGCATTCGATGCTACTAACAACCAATTAGATCGATGTTTTGGAAATATGGGCCTATTGTGAGAGGATCTCGCTATTTCTAAATAATTATCATAACTGCATACCCAGAGCGTGAATATGGCCATTGATTAAGTTGGAACCAATGTATTGAAAATCGAATCGGCCGGTCCATATTGAAAACTGGTAAACCGCACGCCGGACCGGTCCGGTTAAGGGTTAGGTAAACTAGGGGGAAATGACTTGGCTGGTCATTGGTCTCCCTTTACTTTTTTATGCTCCAAACAATGTTGTTTTGGCTTTTTTTTTTTTAAGATTATTTTTCTAAAATTTTTTGATTTGCAAAGAACTTTAAAAAGATTGTGGAATTCTTTTGACATTGATTGGAAAAAATTCTTATATACTTAATGATACTTTTGTACATATTAGGTTCAAGAGGTTATATTGGACTATTGATTGAAAAAAAAAAAACTCTTATATAATTTTTTGAATGGTATATATAAACATTTAAATTACATTTTTTTTAATTGACTCCGGTCTTACTCCCGAGTTAACCCCAATCTAAACCAATAACCCTTAATTCGATACCTTAACAAATTCAATATCTAATTCGATTTTCAGTACCTTGGAATAACCCATTTCCAATTGTTCCAAGAATTTAATCATTATTCTAAGTTTACGCCACGCAAACATAGAAAGAAAGAAGAGTTTTCATTTTTTTTAAAAACATTTTTCATGTATTAAACACACTAAAAGAAGCTGCCGACACTTCACCAGCCGACCTCCTCTGTTTCTGTCCGTTTATGAGGTTCTGGTCACTTCTCTCTGTCCCAAATTATCATTCCTTACTTTCTTTACTCTTCAAAAGCATCTCATCTTCTTCATTGGGCATTCTCACTTGAAAAAGAAAAAGAAAACTCCCACTTCTTCTTCACTCCATGCACTCACCATGCACACTGACACAGTGACACACACAGAGTAAAAAAGCACAGACCTTTCTGTGTTTCGCTTTCTGGGTTATATTCATTTCTGTTCAAAACCATTGAAAAACTTTTCTGGGTATCACTCAATTTCCGTGTAATTCTCAAAGTCAGCTCCTTTTCCTTGAAATATTGTAGTACGCTAACTGGGGTTTTAGTTGAAATCCCCTTTATCATCATCATCATGCTTTCGGCGAAATCAGAATCAGATATTACCAGCTTAGTATCTTCTTCACCTTCAAGGTCTCCAAAGCGACCAGTGTACTATGTTCAGAGTCCTTCAAGGGATTCTAACGATGGGGACAAGTCATCGTCAATGCAAGCGACTCCTATATCCAATAGTCCCATGGAGTCTCCTTCACACCCTTCTTTTGGGAGGCATTCAAGGAACTCGTCGGCGAGCAGATTTTCTGGGATTTTCAGGTCATCTTCAGGCAGAAAAGGAGGAAGCAGAAGGAGAAATGACAAGGGTTGGCCTGAGTGTAATGTGATTATGGAAGAAGGTGAATATGATGAGCTCAAAGAATTGGCCTTCACTAGAAGAGTCCAGGCTCTGATTGCTCTGTTTAGCTTCATTGTTCTCTTCACTGTCTTCTGCTTGATCATCTGGGGTGCTAGCAGACCTTTTAAAACAGAGATTACCGTCAAGGTCAGTCTCAATTCAAAACTTCATCTTCAATTTAAGGTTTACTGTGGATTTTCTGCTTTTTCATAGTTATGATTTACTGTCTCTTCATTACAAAAACTGTCTATAAAATAAGTACTCTTCCTCTCCTTATTATAAGACACATTCGCATACTTGATTTTGGATCAAAATATAAGAAATATTTTTTATATTTGTCAATTTTTTATTTAATTTACCTTTATTAATACTCCCTTAACAATAATCAATAATGATGAGAGGAAATGAGGAAATTAAAGAAAATAATTAGGGTAATTTAAAAAATATATGTCATATTAACTAATTTAACCAACTTTCTTAATCTAATCAAACAAATTAGGCAATATGTTCTATAGGACCGAAGGGAGTATCAAGTCTTAGGTTGTAAGTTGATGAAGTTATTTGAAGCAATTAAAGGGATGTAAGAGAAGGATGAAAGGGAAAACAAGGGGAGTTTGGTTACTGGTTCGTCTTAAAATGTGTGGTTATGGATAGCAAACTTGTCAAATTAAGATGAATTGTGATATTTGCAGAGCTTGACAGTACATAATCTGTATGTTGGGGAGGGTTCAGACTTCACAGGAGTACCAACAAAGATGCTCACAATAAATGGATCATTGCACATGAATGTGTATAACCCTGCCACATTTTTTGGAATCCATGTCTCTTCCTCTCCCATCAATCTCCTCTTTACTGATATCACAGTGGCATCTGGTCAGGTGAGTAACATCTTTATAGTTTTTCACTGATTTACTGTGGCCTTGTTTGGAATGATTTCAGGAAGCCTTAATGGGACAATAAAAAAGGCTAGTTTGATGACATGTTTTTGAAGGTCTTGGAGGCTACTAACTTAAAGCCACATCAAAGTTGAAACAACTATTTCTAACATTTTGCTTTTAGCTTTTGACTTTTTATCGTATTTAAACCTTTTGAAATAGACTTTCAATACATCATTTAAATAACTTTATGTTAAATTGACTATCTTCCAAAAAATCTATCCAAACATAAATTATACTACACTAACTGACTTTTAACCTAATTTCAGTTTGTAAAAGTCAGTTAGGATAAAACTCACTTTTACCAATGTTAATCCGAATGAGTCTTTTGTACTCGTCACATTTTATCAAGACAATTCAATTCAAGTAATATAACACACATATATATCTATTGATGATGTGTATGGATGCAGCTAAAGAAATATTATCAGCCAAGAAGAAGTAAGAGAGTTGTGTCAGTAAACTTGGAGGGAAACAAGGTTCCACTATACGGCGCTGGATCAACTATTACACCGTCCCAAACAGGGGTTGATGTACCACTCACACTCAAGTTTGAGATACGTTCAAAAGGAAATGTGGTTGGCAAACTTGTGAGGACCAAGCGCTACAAGCAAATCACTTGCCCTTTGGTTCTCAGCTCTTCCAGATCCAAACCCATTAAGTTCAAGAAGAATACTTGCACCTATCAATGATTTCTCTTTTTTGTGAGTTTATGAACCTTTTGTGGTAATAAAGTTAATGCTTTTGTAAATTGTGAAATATGCAAGAGCTATAAAATGCAGCTGTATGTGATTTGATTGCTTATGAACAAGTCATTTAATGACACTTAAATGCTACACTATGATCTCTAACGTCTGGTTTATAGAGTATATCATGGCAGACCATGAGAGACCCACCTTTAATAATTTAGCCAGAGACTATCATTTACTGAAAAAAACTAACTTATAAAAAGATATTGGGAAAAAAAATGAAAAGTGAGAATCTGGATAGGATCGACCAATTTTGCTTGTAAAAAGTGCAACACTTCACGTTATTTCTTCAGTTTCAGTCCCAACAAACCACATTCAAAAACTATGTTTGTGTATATTTTTTATAGGCAGGTATGTGCTTTTATTAAGACAATTCTGTTTGAGATAATGTAGGTTACATCTCCAATAGGGAATTCAAACCTTAGTACTATTGTAAGTTTAAGGTTTTTTTTTTTTTTTTGCTAATATATGCATCATCTTATTAAAGATAATGATGTTTGAGACACTGTCAGATACTAAATGTGAGCACCTCTATTAGTAAAGATTTGAATCTTAATTCATTACGTTGTAAGGAACTAACCCCTTTCATTATATCCAACTCGATGATGAGATTTCTTCTTTATTGGGCAACGACAAGTCTTGTAATTATTGTACTTAATCTTTAGATATGACTTTTTGTAGGTGTTCTATCCTTCCTACCCTACCATCCCAAGATTCACATGCCTCCTCCTTACCCTGATGAAGCTGATGATAGTAAAGTTTTTAGGATGAACTAAGCAACATGCTAAGAACTTAGGCTTTCAGAAGAAAAGGAAAAATTTAGAAGGTTCCTTCCACTAAACCCAACCAATTGGTTATAAACTTTTAAGTTTTACAAATTATAAGTCATACTCGGGTCCGTACGGACCAACAATGAACGATCAAGATTTTGTCCCAGGCCCATTTCTCAAAAGTGGCGTTTCACCCGCGTCAAGAATTTCTAACAAATGAAGAAATTATTATTTTGAGAGAGAAATAAAAGACAGAATTGATCATTTAATTACTTTCTAGCCGGTGGAGGTGCAGAGATTTTCAAAACCCATGTACTCCTTCTTTTCAATATCCTCCACCATTTCTGCTATGCCCACGCCACCTGTAATCATATTCAAAAAATAAAAAATAAAAGGAATATGAATTTTTTTATTGTATTTAAATAATACTCATATATGGGGAGAAATAATTATTAAGTAATGACACTTGCCTAGTGATATTGCACTAACAAAAACCGTGAAGGCCAAAATGAAAATGATCAAAGAAGCTCTGCCTAATATGACTACCAGCTTATTCACCAGATTTTGTCCTATATCTGCAGCTATAATGGATACACCCACAAAGTAAAGTGCTGCAAAAAAAGATTTTTTTTAGTGAACATATGTGTGTGTGTGTGTGTGTGAAAATAGATTATCATGCAGTGAAAATATACACTATACTCACTGTAAGGAACAGGAAAACGCTTTAGAAGATAATACTCCACCACGGACATTGATGCAGAAAATGTCATGGAAAAAGTCGACATAGTCATAACATTTGTGCATAATATTGCAAAAACTAGCGGAGATGTAAAACAAAATACTCTTCTACTTCTAAATATAAGAGGCAACGAAAAAGTTTGTTTTGGTCCTAAACGTAAATGTTAAATATAAGTTCATTTTGTCTCTCAGATTTATAATTCATTCTCTAAATCATCTTTATTATTTGCACTTATCAAGAGGTTTCTATGTTTTTAATGCAAATAATTAAATAGGATATATTTTAGATAACCAATACATATTTCTTATAAATAATTAACTTAACTAATTTTCTTAAAAAAGGCCTAACAAGTGCACAGTTCTCAGGAGGGGTCGTAGATGTATGTAAACTAACCCTCACAAAAAAAAATGAGTGTTTTCAAAATTTGAACCCGTAACTTTTAGATCATATGACAAGAATCCATAGTTGCTTCAAAACTCATTCTATCTGGTTGATTTATTTAATCTTTACAAATTAGTTATCGGTAATTAATTCTACATCTAGAAGGAGAGGAAGTGTGATATATATACCTGAGGAGGGTTGCCAAGCTCAAGCAAAAGAGGGCCAAGAATGAAGCCACCACCAAGGCCAAGCAAGCCACCAACCATACCAGCGACAACCCCACACATGGAATAGAGTATTATTTGATGCACTTTCCATTGTGGGGGTGCTCCTTCCTTTGATCTTATCACTCTCTTCCCTTTGTATAGCATCACTCCTTGGAATGATGTCACTCCCACTGCCACCGGTATCTGTTCATCACCCACTCATATTAGAAGCATTTTTCCGCATAAAACTCTTTTCTTACACACTTATTTCGTATATTTAAAATCACGTTTATAAAACTAATCCAAACAAGTAGGAGTCAGGTGCCAACTCATCATATTATATTATATTATATTATTCCCACTAATCTAGCCAATAAGCTAGTAGGTGCCAAAACTCCCCTTTGGCATAAATGAAGTCATTATTTAATACTCCCTTCTGTCTTTAATATATAATAAAGAGTTAATTTTGATCCTAAATATAAGATAATTTTTTTGTATTTGTCAATCTTTTCTTAATTTACCCCTTAATAATGTTCCCTCAATAGTCATCAAAAAGGAGAGGGAATGGGGGAATTGAGGAAGATGATTATAGGATATTTTAAAAAATATACGTCATATTAACTAACTTAACTAACTTCTTTAACACTCCCTTCGGTCCTTGATATAAGACATATTTAACTAATTTAATTAGATTGAGAAAGTTAGCTGAGTTAGTTAATCTGAAATGTATTTTCTAAAACACTCTAGTCATTTTTCTCAATTCCATCATCCCTCTCCTCCTTTATTATTGTTGAAAGAGTATCAACAGGGATAAATTAAGAAAATATTGACAAATATGAAAATTATATCTTATATTTATGACTAAGATCAACTCTCTAAATATATCTTATATTTAATACCAGAAGGAGTATAATCATATTAGATAAATATGACTTATATTAAATTACAGGCGAGTAGGGAGATAAGTTAAAGGATATGTATATATACCAGCAGCAGATTCAATACCCAATATGACACTGAACACGTTACGGTGTAATCCTGTTCCACAAACACACAAGTTGTATATATCTTAGTACGAGTTAGCATGAATGGGAACTATGAGATACTAACTTCGGTATTAATTATAAGATTTAGTTGATTTTTTTTAAGAGATTAAGGAAGCTAATTACATTATTTTAACATACTTATATTTTAATTTTTTTCTCCAAATTATTTTGTCTGACTTATAAATTTATATATAATATAATGATACATAATATATGATATAATTAAGTAACTTATTTAATTCTTTTAATATTTTTTAAAAAAATCATCTAATTTTTATATTTAAGACCGAAAGTAAAATATATTTGTGGGAGTTAGAGGTGTCAACTTTTTCAATTTGCAAGGCAAGTATAATGACCGAGACAGCGAAAAGAATCCCTAGTTCCTTCCATCGAACGTTCTCAATGAGAGAAACCTGCATAAAACCAAGTACGTCAGCGTAAGTTTCATTTTCTCAAACAACTAATTAATAATAATATCTTCATTGGGATTATATATAATATAATATTGTTGAAGCAACACCACGATGTGCTCTCTAGCTAGCCATATATATAACTTTTCTAACATTTTCTTTCTTTGAATATGGGGTTGCCCTCGATCTTCATCGTTTGGACCTGATCGTAGAGCCTCGTATAATCCTCCCTCTTCATTCCTCTCACCATTATCTGATCATAATTACCGGTCAAATCAGGTAAAACTAAGGAGACTGGTAGATTAATTTTCCCAATCATATACTATATACCTCTGATGTCCTAAATATAAGACTTATTTAACTTTTTTTTGGAGAGATTGATGAAACTAAATAAGTTACTTAACCATATCATATATTGTGTATGATTAAGTTATATATCAGTTTTTAAATCAGACAAATTAATCTGAAAAAAAAATAAATATAAATACTTTAAAGTAATTTAATTAACTTTCTTAATTTTCTTAAAAAAGTTAATTGGGTCTTATATTTAAGACCGAAGATAATATGAATTTTATATATCTGATCATTTCATTCCCACTTAATTGATTACCTACCATTCAATGGCAGCGCCTGTCTAGCAGCAGTCTCCTGAAATCATAATAAGGAATAATAATTAATGCATCAAAATGAGTTCCATTAAAACATGAGATAATTAAAGTAACATCATGAGCAGGTGGAAGATGAAGAACCTTCTGAAGAGTGGTTTCTTTTTTCCAGGTCTCAACACCCTTTAAGAAAGCCTTCGTTGAAATGACTGTCGAATAATAATAATAATAATAAGTAACATTAACGAAATGATGATCATGAGTGGTTGAGAAATCAATAAGGATTATTTAAAAACACGATAGGATATATAAAATTAATTATATAGGTGAGAAAATAAAGATGTTGTGGTTAGAGTTGGTACATACCAAGGAAAATGACGATTAAGGAAACAGTAATCATCCAATCAGCAAAAACGACATTCAAAATGACTCCAATAGTACTGATGCCAAGAACCAAAACAGGCTGAAGCAGAAGAGCCAAATCATAGTCTATCATGGGCAGATCCTTGGTTGGGTGTCTTTGCTTTAGATTGTATAACACTGTTGCTCCTGCTCCTCCTGTTATCATGCCTTCATTACACACAAACACACAAGTCCATATACATATTACATCAAAATTCATGTTAAATCCAACTTCCTTAATGAAAATAAAGGCTACCTACCTTATATATATACTCCTTCCGGTCCTAAATATAGGATAAAGTTTGCAGTGCAATTTGCACTACAAACTTTGTCCTATATTTAGGACCGGAGGTAATATATATATATATATATAGAAAATCCAAAAAAAAAAAGACTTCTAAAATTTTAAAATCTGAATAGGTTTGTTTCCTATAATTTATAAGAGATTAACTATGCTGGATAAAAAACCTCAGAGCACATTTTACTAGGAAATTACTTATTTAAGATTTTAAATTTTTGGAGGTCTTTCCCTGGGATTTTCCCCATATAAGGGTATAAACCCTCTGAGTTTCAATGGTTGTTTTTAGTTCTAGGAACCCAAAGGTGCATGTGGAATGAGATCCTGCCTTGACCAACTCTGCTAATTTTTTTTTTAAAAAAAAAAACTGAAGGGTAATGTGGTAAAAGTCCAACATTCACATATCCTAAGACCTAAATTGCTCCCCTTGTCTAATTTGAAATTTGTTCAATCAGGAGGACTAATATTAGATTTCAGCATTTTAGATGAATTTATATGGGACTTTTCCAAATTAATATGCCTTATTTTTCTGCAAAAATAATATTTTTTACCATCCCCAGAAATAAATACTCCATCCATACCTATTTACTTATCCTCATAGACAAACACGGCTTTGTCTTGCTTCACTTTCCTCTCTCTCATTTTTTTTTTAAGAATCTTATATCCACCCTTATATTACAAAATTGGATGGTTAAATTTTAATATTTTATAAAGTTATCATCAAAAACATAAAATTAATAAATTTAAAATTTTAAAACCCCGGAAAGACAAAGAACACGATAAAGCTTGTTTGGTGGATTTGAGATCAAACCAAAATTTTGTTTTGATCCGACTCTTACTTCAATCCCTTTGGCACACTCAAACCCTGAAAGCTCCTTGAGACTTGAGACTTGAGACTTGAGAGTCTCTTCAAGTAGTGACGTTGGTTTGGAAAAAGGAAAGTCAAATATATAATTGGGTTAATATAATTTTTGGTCCTTGAAATTTGGTTCAATTTTAGTTTTGGTCCCTTAAATTTCACCCGATTTTGGTTTTGGTCCCTCAAGTTTGAAATCGGTGGTTTTGGTCCTTAAAGTTTCACCCGATTTTGGTTTTGGTCCCTCAAGTTTGAAAAGGACTTAGTTTTTTTCCTGGGTCGGGTCGGGTTTCAAAAACGAGTCGTCAAGTCCTTTTCAAACATGAGGGACCAAAACCAAAATCGGATAAAACTTCAGGGACCAAAACCAAAATCGGATAAAATTTCAGAGACCAAAGCGACCGATTTCAAACTTGAGGGACCAAAACCAAAATTGAATCAAACTTCAAAGACCAAAAATTATATTAATCCTATATAATTTAATTTCCCACCTCTCTCTCTCTCTCTCATATGGTCACACTTCATTTTCTCATTTAACGCTTGTTTTTGGCGGCACATACATGATGTATTATCACTCTGATCCTATTTATAAATTCAAATTAATAAATTCTCACATATTAAGAAGAGTTAATTAAATCATTAATTATGGGCTAGATTTTCTATTTTACCCTTATTTATAATTAATTCCAAAAGTCAACGTAAATAAATTCTTTTTGTTTATTACAATTAACAGAAATAAAATTATAAAAAAAACGCATTTATTATTTTAAAAATGAACTTATAAATAGAACCAGAATAGTATACTCTATGCCTTACTTCAAATTATCTCTCAATTCCAAGTGTGGATAATAAGAAAAGCACGAGTGTTATTAGAAAAATCTCGGGGGACTTAGTGGAGGTCCTTTGACTTATGGCTGTAACATATAACTACCACCTCAAACTCTACCAGTCGTTCTTCTTCTTCTTCTTCTTCTTCTTCCTCTTTGTGTGCCATCTTTTTCGTTCGTTGGATTTAATTTCCTTTTACATCCCCTGCCTATTTCTGCAGACTTAGAAGGGACTGACTCGCATTTACTCCTTGAACAGGATAGTAATAGGACAACTTGGGAAAAGTCGGACCCATTGCTCATCATATAAAAAACATTTTCAACATGTGATTTAAAATTGTTTACTGATATTATCTTTAAAAAAATTATAGTTATGATATTATCTTTATTAATAATTTTTTACGGATTAAAATAATCTTTAGATTTTAGATTTGGACTGTCTAAATTTAATGTTGAGCACTGACTCTCAATCTAGGAAAAGTCCCTCTTTAAATTTTTATTAGTGACAATTACCTAAATCAAATTATTTTTATTTTCTATGTATAAAGTTCATAGATTATCAGTAGTTTCTTAGTATAAAATTTATTAAGTTCTACCCGGCCAGCCTTTGATGGGCTCTCTAAAAAAGTCTATTTATCAAAGGTATCCTTAAAGTTGAAGCCCCGCCCTTGAATTTGCCGGCTCGGGCCTAGCCTGCTGACTTTAGTCCTTTTGAAATGTTAGCTATTTTCTTACTTATTTTCAAATGAACAAAATTCAAATAAAATATCTCATAACGTTCTTAATTCAAATAATAAATATTAACCAACTAGTGTCAAACTAAATCCAAATAAATAAAACTAAATCAATTAAACAGTTAATTATCATGAACCCTAGTAGAAAAATGATCCCTGATCATATGAATATTTTGATATTTTTGCAACATATTTGATCGTATAATTTAGAAAGGATTAAAACAATTTTAAATAATTATTAGATAAGGAAATCGAACAAAAGTAATTATATAAAAAAAGGTTAAAACACACATCAACTGAAAAGAATAATATTATGCAGAATTAAACGAGCCAGCTCTTAACGGGTTTTGGCTTAAAAGGATATGGCTTAGAAACCCATTTTTCCTAAAATCATCATTCTTATTTGAAAGCTTGACCCAGCAGACTCGGTCTGTTTTCTAAGCTCACGTTGCTAAACACATCCTGGAGAATTTTGAATTGTGCACATATTGTTTTGTGGGCATGTTGAAGGGAGTTTATCTTCCTCAATCCTCTTTTTCAGAAGCAAGGAAAGGCAATAAAGCGTCCTAAAGGTTTAATATACCATTCGATTTCTTATTATAAATCACTTGTATAAAAAAATTTATGTTCAAAATACAAGACATCTGTAAGGTAATAAATCAAGTTTGGTCAATTTTACCCCTTGTTCACAATTGAATGGGCACATGGAAAAGAGAGCGGTGTAAATGCAGTGGGATAAAAAAGATATGAGAGAAAATGCGCATCCTTTCATAAATAAGGATAAATATAAAAAAATTTATTAATTTAATGTTTTTCTTAGTTTGCCAGAATGGGGTAAGTGACTTATAATAAGGTATCAGTACTGAGTAGTAATATGCTAGAAGGCAGGGAGTTATTGGTGAAAGACCTTATCAATTTTGGTAATGGTGTTAAAGATCGAGGAGAAGAAGGTTGCAAGAGGAAGAGCAAGCACGGCTGCCATAATGCCTCAATGTCTTTGGGATAACGTGTGAAAAATCAAGGCCCTACCAAATATTTCGCATTTTAAAGGTGATGATGTGGCTCATCTGGAAGTAGAGAAAGCAAAAGCAAAATTATTTGAATGTAAAGAACAAGACCCACATATTAATTAGTGTGGCAGGCAGGGTTGTAAAGGAGCTTGAAGTAGCTAGTATCATTTGCTTTTAATTTTGTTATGTTATTTGTTATATATATTATCACTCCTTCCTGTCCTTAATATAAAATCTAGTTTATAATTTAATCATTTACTTTTAATTTTGTCATGTTATATGTTATACAACCTCATATTCTTAATATAAGATTTAATGTGCAGTTCAATTTGAATTAAAAGCTATATCTTATATTAAGAAAAGAGAAAATAGTACTATATTCCTAATGGTTCGTCCTTTTTTTTTTTGGTCCAAGTGTTAGTGTGTTTTTACTTTTTAGATATTGTATTGTATAGCGGAGTGTTTTTTTCCCCACTTTATTTTGTTTGGCTCTTCTATAGGTATTTGGTGTGTACTAATATTTTTTTAGCATCAATAAAATGACTCTGTTTTGGTCAAAACAATAAATAAAATTAATGTTATCGCCTAAATTCAGAACCTTTTCTCTACCTGATCATTATGGATTGCACATGTGAAGAAAATTTTTATAAGGATATTTCACTGTAAGTGATTAACGAGGATTTTTGTAGGCTAGCTAACAAACATTTTTTATCAGGTTGTTAACTAATTTCTTTAATTTATACAAATTAGTTATCTATTTCATCATTTAAGAATAGGAGGGAGTATATATATATATAAATATATATATTTTTGGTCCAGGATAGGAGGGAGTATACAGTAAATATTGTTGAAGAGTATATAAATATCTTTATGAATATTCTTTGAAATATTCAGGGTTCATTAACCCGGACCGGACCAGCCGGTCCGGCCCGGAAACCGGTGAACCGGTCGGTAGACCGGTCCGGGTTACTAATTTTAAAAAAAAAAATTTATTTTTCCTTTAGAATTTTATACTATAAGCCTAAAATTTTCAATTTCTCACCGGTTTAGCTCCGGTTTGGTCCCGGTCTAACCCTTAACCCAGTACCCCGACCGGTTCAATACTAAATCCGAGTTTTAATACCTTGGAAATATTTGAAACGTGAAAATAGTCTTAGCCAAATGATTCCCAAAACTCTTAATTCTGCAAGGAAAAAAAGGAATTAGTTGGCTTCTTCTGATGCAACATGGCACCATCATTTGAGGGGAGGACGACATAAAGTGTTACATAGATTGAACTTTAAATATTCTAACTCCCATTTCCTTTTCATCAATGCATCAAACACGTCCAACGTTACCACTTTCCTTTTTGGAAAGTTACAATATCAAATCAAAATAAAGGAAATATTGTGGTCGAAATCGAGTTGTCTCACGCGTTTAAAGAGACCACGTGGCTCATAAATAAATAGATAGGCCTATGTTATTGATTTCCTTTATAGGACCGTTTAATTCGATTTTATATAAGAGATTACATGTAATGTTGACGTAATAGACCGTTTATAATATTTGGCTGGATTTTTATAATATAAAGAGAATTATACTATTAGGACTGATAAATGAGGAGCAGACATTTTGTTGTTAAATAAAAAATATATTATTATTATTATTATTTTTAATTTGATTAAAGTGTCCACTCATAAATGCTGTTATATATTAAATAATTATAATAATTAAATATTAACAAATTAATTAATAATATTCAAAAATTAAAAATATTTCCCCACTAAAAAAATTATATTCCATCATTAAAAATATTAAAATATCCAATTAAATAATATTCTCACCATTCAATATTAAGAAATTACCATGAACCCAACATGTACATAAAATATTTTCACTATTAAATATTAAAACATTATTATGAACCCAATATGTACACTACACAAATTTAAAAAATTACCATAAACCCAATGTGCATATTATATATATATATGTGTGTAGATATCGGTAATTTTATCCATTGCTATATTATTCTCATGTTATATGATATTCAACCAAATTTTTTTATATATATGCATTATTTTCTCTTGAACCAAATTAAACAAATTCATACTATCCTTATTACATTGTATGACATTTCAAGCGGGACACTTACAAACTGAATTAAATATTAATGAAGTGGTGGACCCACAGCAACTATTTTCTTTATATCAGAATATGGATATAAATGAGATGTTGGGATTTAGCAACGTGCATGTCCAATTTTTTTGGGAGAATTACATTTAGGTCCCATAGAAGAAAAAAAAAAGAAAAAAATGGTCCATGTAGATTGGTAAATGAAAAAATGGTTCCATTAACAACTCCAGGAGCCTGTATTGATAACTCCATGGGACCATTTTTTCATTTTGCAATCTATAGGGACCATTTCTTTATTTCTCCTCTTCCTTGGGACCTGAATGTAATTCTCCCTTTTTTAAAGTTTCAACATAACTGTAATTTGTAGGATGGCTTCTATACCGATTTAAATTTTATTGTCAACACTCCCCATCAAATTGATATAGAATAACCCTCTTTAAAAATAGGAGAGTTTAATTTTCATCAAGTTTAAACTTAAAATCTATGCATGAAGCAGTGGTAATTAGATCGTGTGGAAAAGATTCAATGTACCCAAAAAAGATTCAAATTTAAATCTTTTAATTAAAAATCATATCGAAATATTAATACACAAATTGTAAGGCCAGTTAATGCTTGAATATTATATAACCGTTAACTAAAAGTGTATATTTACTCATGTAACTTTATACTACTTCTAGCTAGTTTAGAAGTAAATTTTGATATTAAATATAATTTTTTTTTCATTTTATCTCTCATATTTATCATTTTTTAAATTAATTTGTCTTACTTATAAATTGATATATAATTTAATTATATATATAAATATTTCAAAAATCATGTAACACATATTATAATTAAATAATTTATCTAATTTCCTTAACCTCCTTAAAGACCTAAATTAATCAACTATTAAGGACATGAGGTAATACAAGGTTTCAATTTGATGTTATGTTTTAGTCTTTTAACCCAATGCCATGTTCTCTCCGTGTGAGCGTGAGAGTTTCTTTCTCTCCGTGTGAGCGTGAGAGTTTTCGTTTGTATCTGACTGATACTGCTGTCGTATTGGCGGCGGGTGAGAGAGTGTCTGCTGCTGCTTCTCGGTGGTAGAGGTGAGTGTCTCTTTTAGATCCAACGGAGAGAGAGCATAGTGTTAGGTTCGATCAGTTGCGATTGGAAGTAGCGATTATGACCGGGAGGTGTTAGCCGGTGTGTGGATTTGGATTTCTGGTGGAAGCGATCAGTGATTTGATGATGGAGGATCAGAGAGGCGATGGTGCGGTTAGAGCAGAGGAGTTAGTATGGAAAGAAATTGGTGATACGAAGGTAAACGGTATTGTATTGTTTGGGAAATTGATCGCGGAGAGGAGGATTAGTAGCAATACCGTGTTGATTGCTATGCATAAGGCGTGGAACATGACGGAAGGACTGAAGATCTCTGAGATTAGGAAGAACCTATTCCAAATTAGGTTGGATTCGATGGACGAAGGAAGGCGGATACTTCGAGGAAGACCGTGGTCAGTGCAGGGACATCTCTTCTGTATTCAGGAAAGAGGTCAGTATTCGATAATTGATGAAATAGACTTTTCTTACTGTCCTTGCTGGATTCAATTGCATGATGTGCCTCTTGAGGCGATGAACTCTGAAAATGCACTCTGTTTTGGGCTGAAATTTGGGAAGGTTTTAGGGATGGAGGATCCAGCGAATGATAGTGCACTGTGGAGAAGCTATATGAGATTGAGAGTTATGATAAACGTTAGCCAGGCTTTAATTGCAGGTTTTTGGATTATAAGGCCTGATGGAAGGAAATCTTGGGTGAAGGCAAAGTATGAGAAGTTACCATATTTTTGTTTTAAATGTGGAAAACTAGAACATGAATCTAGATTTTGCAATGTTGAGAGGTTGCGTGCTGAGAATGAACCTAATGAATTTAGATATGGTCCGTGGATAGGTACTGATCAGGTGAAATGTTATGAAGAAGCACTGATTATAAAGGATCAGGAATGGTTGGTGGTGGAGGGATATGATAGTAGGAAGGGGGTAAGTCTAAATTTAATATTACTGATGGGGGTAAGGAGGTGGGTAAGGAAGGCAAGGAAGATGTTGTGTTAAAGAGGCAATATGTTGCTAAAAATGCAGTGCTTAATGGGAAGAGCTGTATTCCTAGGGAAGTAGAGGTTGATGCATATGGGGCTGAGTCTTTAGGGGTGAATACTAGCAATACAAGGGTTGAGAGACCCCATCTAAAGATGCACATTGTCTTGTCTATGAATCAGGAGGAGGGTTGGATGAGCACTAGAAGAGTTCTGAAGGTTAAGGAGGAAATTATAAGGGGAGATTCAAGTGCTTTTAAGAAGACAAATAGGGTTTATGTGGTGGATGAGAAGGAGAATGAGGAGAATGAGGAGTTGGCTATAGTTCCTTTTGTTGAAAATTCAGTATTAACTGAAGTTACTGAGAAGTTGCAATCCATTGGGCTGAAGCGAAGTACATTAGATAGAGAGGAAAGGGGTAATGCAAAGAGAGGAAGGGTAGCCGCTTCAAATACAGAAGTTCTTATGCCTATTTCACAGTTTGCGTTAGAGCTAAAAAGGGAGGAACGGAGGAAGAAATATGTGAGGAAGAAGAATGGTTTGACTGGTGGTAGGAAAGGAATAAAGAATGTTGGTAGAGAGAGTTTGAAGGATGTTGATACTAATGTAATGACTGCAAATTCAGAGGTGTGTGAATTTCTTGAAGAGGCTAGAAGATTGATGGATGAAAAATATTTGAGTGCTGTGGGTGAGGGTGGCTGGCCTTTAACAGCCACCAAGGAGGCATGAAGCTAATTTCATGGAACTGTCAAGGCCTTGGGGTAGCCTTGACAGTGAAAAATATGAGGGACATATGTGCTAAGTTTAAGCCCTCAATTATCTACCTTATGGAAACAAAAATGGAAAAAGAAAAAGCAGAAAAAATAAAGAGAAGATGTGGAATGGTACATGGTGTGTATAGTGATCCAAGGGGTTTGTCGGGTGGTTTGGCATTATGGTGGAGTGAGGAAGTGGATTTAGAAATTCTTTGCTGTACTAAGAATTTGATTCATGCTTATGTTAGGAGAGGCATGTTAGATACCCCGCATTTTATTACTTGGGTTTATGGGCCTCCTGTAGAAGCAGAAAGAAGAATGGTATGGAGTCAATTAAGAGACTTTGCTAGAGGAATCAGTAACTCTTGGCTATGTGTGGGGGACTTCAATGATGTAATGTCACAAGCAGAGAAGGAAAGGGGAAGGCCAAGATCTTTAAAGAAAATTTTAAATTTTCAGTGCACTGTGGCTGACTGTAGCTTGATTGATCTGAATTTTCAGGGGTCCAGATTCACATGGAATAATAAACGAAGGGGGGTGGATAATGTCAAAGAACGTATTGACAGGGCAATGGGAAATATTGAGTTTCGAGAGGCATTTCCCAAGGCTCAAGTGTTTCATTTGGAACCAATAGGTTCAGATCATCATATGTTGCTTGTTGATTGCTGTTATGAAGAGAAGAGAGCATTGAGAAGGTTTAAATTTGAAGCAAATTGGATATCTCATCCAGAATTTAAAGAAGTTGTGAGAAGAGGGTGGAGATTGGTGGAAGGAGGAATGGAAAACAAAGTGAAAGAACTAGTGTTGAGATTAAAAGCTTGCTGCAAAGCCCTTAGCAAGTGGAGTAGGAGGGAGTTCCCAAATAATAGAAGAATAATTGAGGAACTGAGAGAACAAATTGCTAGTTGCTATGAAGGAAGGATGTTTGATGAAAAGGTGGAAAAGATAGATGAACTGGTTAGGAGGATAGAGGAAGTGTGGGATAAGGAGGAAGTTTATTGGTGGCAACGTGCTAGGGTGAAGTGGCTTAAATATGGGGATCGAAATACTAAGTTCTTTCATAGCTTGGTGATCCAAAGAAGGCAAAAAAATAAAGTATTGAGGTTGAAGGGTGAAGGGAATAGGTGGCTGGATAGTGAGGAGGAGATTAATGATTTGTTTAAACAATTTTATACTAAGTTGTTTTCTTCTTCTCATGACAGGGATATGGATGAGGCACTGGCCTATGTGAACAAGGTGATTTCAGAGGATGATAACATTTCACTAACAAGCCCGGTTTCCATTGAGGAAATCAAGAATGCTGTTTTTCATATTAATGCTGATAAGGCGCCGGGGCCTGATGGCTTTCCAGCAATGTTTTACCACTCTTCATGGGAAGACATAGGGGATGAGGTATGCCAGATGGTACTGGATTTTTTCAAGGCAACTCGGATTTGCATGATATTAATAAAACCAGCATTGTACTAATCCCAAAGGTTGATAAACCTGATAGGGTGAGTCATTTTAGGCCCATAGGTTTATGTAATGTAGCATATAAAATCATTGCTAAAATTCTGGCTTTGAGAATGAGGGGATTGATGAATAGGATTATTTCTCCAAACCAAAGGGCCTTTATTGCTGGTAGAATGATTCAAGATAATATCATAGTTACTCATGAAGCTTTTCATTACTTGAAAAATAAGAAGAAGGGAATGAAATGGGAGGTTGCCTTGAAAATTGATATGAACAAGGCATATGATAGAGTGGAATGGGACTTTTTGAGAGGAGTAATGAGAAGGATGGGCTTTTGTGATATATGGATAAATTGGATTATGAAATGTATAACTTCTGTGGACTTTGACTTACAAGTTTCAGGGAAAAGTGTTGCTAGCTTCAAGCCACAAAGAGGGGTACGCCAAGGTGATCCAATTTCTCCCTACCTCTTTATTCTGGTTATTGAAGTGTTGTCCTTAATGATTCAGTTTCATGTTAACCGGAAGGAATTAAGAGGTATAAAACTGGCTAATAATTGCCCAATTTTGTCTCATTGTTTCTTTGCGGATGATGCCTTGTTCTTTGTAAGGGCTGATCCAAGTAATTGCTTAGTATTAAAGAGGATTCTGCAGGTGTATTGTAGAGCTTCAGGGCAGGAGGTGAATTTTGAAAAGTCCTGCCTCTTTTTTTCTACTAATACACCTAAAGAAGTGAGGGATGAGATTTCTGCAGTTTTGGGGATTGATCAAGTGGATCAGCCAGGAAAGTATTTGGGACTACCAATCCTATGGGGAAGGTCAAAAACTGCTGCTTTAGCATTTGTAAGGGATAAAGTAGGGATGAAGTTGCAAGGCTGGAAGCAGAAGTTACTAACCTTTGCAGGGAGAGAGGTGCTGATTAAAGCAGTTGCAAACTCAATTACAGTGTATCCAATGACATGCTTTCTTTTTCCTAAAAAATCATGTAAGGAGATTGATAGTCTAATTGCAAAGTTTTGGTAGGGAGATAAAGAGGATAAAGGAAGTATTCATTGGAAAAAATGGGAGTTGCTAGCTAGCTCGAAAGCTGAGGGGGGAATGGGGTTTAGAGATCTTTTGTGTTTTAATAAGGCATTGCTAGCTAAAACTGCTTGGAGATTGATCCAGAATCCACAGGACTTATGGTGTAAGGTTTTAAAAGGAATTTATTTTCCTAATGTGGATTTTATGAAGGCTAAAAAAAGGGGGAAAACCTTCTTGGGGCTAGAGAAATTTGTTAGAAGGGAGAGAACTCTTGAGTAAGGGCTTGTGCTGGCAAGTGGGGAATGGTATAGGGATTAATGTGTGGGATGATTTGTGGATTCCAGAACTTGGTGGTAGAAGGCTGACCAATGGAAATGTTGCTGATGATAGGAAAAATATGAAGGTCTCGGATTTGATTCAAGATGGTAGGTGGGTGCTGGATGATATTCAGGATTATCTACTTGGTGATGAAATGCAGAAGATTATGAGGATTAATCTGTCCAAAACAAATGGCAATGATAGAAGAATATGGTTGGGCAATAGAAATGATGAGTATTCTGTGAAATCTGGATATTTCTTAGCTAAGGAAGATAGAGCCCCTCAGACTAAGAAAGACCCCAGCACATCTTATCAAATGCCAAAGGAAATATGGAAGCATTGTTGGAAATTGGTAGTCCCACCCAAAGTGCAGCATTTTATTTGGAGAGTTCTTAGCGGGGCTGTTGCTACAAAGGAAGTCTTGCATAAAAGGCATTGCTCAAGGGATGCAATGTGTCCTGTATGTGGGTCTGAAAGTGAATCAATTGAGCACATGCTATTTTTTTGCCCATGGTCTAAGCAATGCTGGTTTGGCTGCAATTTGGGAATGCAAGTTGATAGAATGCAAATCTCAAGGGTTGATAAATGGTTAGTGAAGGTGTTAGTGGAAGACAAAGAGTTGAATAATTTTCAGAAAGCTACTGTGGCTTCTTTGTACTGGTGGATTTGGAAAGCAAGGTGCAACTATGCATTTAAGGGTGAAGAAGTGAATCCTAGAAGGATTGTTAGTCTAGCACAGGGTTTGGTAGAAGAATTCTGGAAGAATAAAGCAAGAATTGAGTATGTGAGTAATGACAAGGAAAGGAAGAAGGCTGATGAGAATCTGGTATGGACTAAACCTTCATGTGGAGTGCTTAAAATAAATTTGGATGGTTCATATCATGCGAATAGTGGAGTTGCTGGAATAGGAATTATGTGTAGAGATGAGAATGCGCTGTTCAAGGGGGGTCTTGGAAAACCAGTAAGCGCATGTTCTGCTCTTATGGCTGAATGTCTTGCTTTGAAGGAAGCTTTTGTGCAAAGACTGAGATTTGCATCTTATCAGGTTTGTTTTGAGTTGGATTGTAAAATTCTGTATGATTGGATGAATGGCGCTGATATGAGGAATTGTGAGTGGCAATGTAGGGACTTGGTGCAGGAACTTCTCAGACTCAAGAATTCTTTGACAGGTTATTCTTTCTCTTTGGTGAACCGCCAAAGGAATAGAGCTGCAGATCATCTAGCAGCTGGAGCATGTAAGGGAGTGTACCATGGTAATTGGATGATGGTTGAATCACTTCCTATGAATGCTGTTCTTATGGAGGATGCTTTGGGTTTGAGGAGTTTTGCCTTTAAGAAAAAAGGTATTGGCTAATAGCTTCTGAATATCTGCGGCTGTACTGGTTTTTTTCTATTAGTTTTATTGCTTCCTTGTAGTTGTTTACTAGGATTGGTAAGGGTGTGATAGGTTTTATGTTAGTATCTTTTTGAGTGTTTCTTGACTTCGGCTATTGGTGTTTGTACTTGCTTTGTTGTGATTAATAAAATTGACTCTTTTGACCAAAAAAAAAAAAACCCAATGCCATCATTTTCAAATGATGATTCTTTGTCCAAATTATTATTATTTTGAAAATTAAACTTTATCCGTTAGTGTTTGGCAGTGTTTTGTGGACATTAAAATTTTAATGTCAACATTTTTTATTAATAACTGTTAGAGGTAAAGAATTGAAAAGACATTTTCTAAAATTATGGGACTAAACTAAAACCTTATATAAATTAAAAAAACTAAAGTTTTACTTTCACCTAATTGTCATAAACAATAGTATTACTTTTTATTAATTAGTTACTTCTAAGAAAATTTCACATATATAACCAGGTAAATTTGTTATAAGGTGAAAGAATCTTCCGCCATGAATAATTTTTAAAAGGAATTATTCAAATATTATTTCAGCTTAATTTAATTGCCAGGCAAAGAACCTCCACATGTACAACTTCAATTCCAATTTCAGTTCAAAAAAAAAAAATTTAATCCCAATTATTATTATCTGTAAGCTCTTGGATTTTTTAAAATTTTTATTTTTATTTTTTCTTTCTTTTATTTTTTTTCCTGATTTGTTCATTTTTTTTAGTAAAGAAATGGCCACAAGCGACTCTTTGTCAAACTTTCAAAGGGTTTCAAACCCAAACCCAGCCCTCCATAGAATATAGGGATTGAAATAAGTTAGGCTTTTATCAGAAGCCTACGGCCTAACCTATATTAAGTTTAACTTAGCCTATTTAGTAGATATGTCAAATTAAAGTTTAGACCCATTATCAAGCCTATTTAAGTAAACAGACCGGGTCTATTTTCATAAAACCTAGCTTACAAGCCTAACCTATTTAGTTTTTTTAGGGAAAATCCCTATAAAATACCCTTGAAATAGGGCAATCCCTAATTAGTACATTGAAATCAAAAAATCCGGATCAGTCATACGTCAGTACGGATGAATAATGCGAGCGGCGCCAAAAGACGATTTTGCACTTCAGCTCTCGTTCTCATCACTTCAAAAATAACAACACGCGGTTCTTAATTAACAACTCTGGATTTTTTATTAACAACTCCGTATTCTTGTTTCACAACTTCTTCATTTAAGTTTCAAGGCTAATAATAACACCTCTTTTTTTATTAACAACACGCCCTCTTAATTAACAACTCCGAATTCTTGATTAACAACTCTGTATTCTTGATTAACAACTCCATTTCATCTTTTTACTTTCACAATAACAACACCGGTGTTGTTATTAACAATACCATATTTTACATTAACAACTCCCATTTCTTGTTTCACAACTTCGTAATTTAAGTTTCAGGGTCAATAACAACACCTTTTTCTTTATTTACAACGCCGTATTTTATATTAACAACACTATATTTTTGAGATGTGAATATGTGGAAGAATAAAGCGGAGTTGTTAATTAAGAATTCAGAGTTGCTAATAACAAAACCGGTGTCATTATTGTGAAAGTAAAAAGATGAAACTGGAGTTGTTAATCAAGAATACGGAGTTGTTAATTAAGAACCGCGTGTTGTTATTTTTGAAGTGGCGAGAATGAGGGATGAAGGGCAAAATCGTCTTTTGACGCCGCCCACACTGTTCATCCGTACTGACGCGTGACTGATCCGGATTTTTTGATTCCAATGTACTAATTAGGGATTTTCCTATTTCAAGGGTATTTTATAGAGATTTTTCCTTTTTTTTTTTAATTTATACTATTATATATAATATATTATAAATCAACTTTATAAATTATTTATACAATTACTAACTTAGTTTTTATATTAAATTTTATATTTCATCATTTGCCCACCAACCCAACCTTTTTACTCATTAGTCGAACATATCTACTTGTCTTCTTTTCAATCATTCATGATTGCAATGTTAGCTCACTCCATTTCCCTTTATTTACGTCATTGGTTGAAACATAATAATTGTTATAAGTTTATTTTAATTTTAATGAAACCTCAATGAAATATTATAATCTCAGTAGGAGAAGTTTGTCTCGGTCTCTATAGAAAAAAATAAAAAAGATAAAATCCAATTTTACATCTCAGAACTTGTTGTACTTGGTTTATTTTAGAAAATATATTTTCTTAAATTCATTTTTCTTATTATGACTTGCTTGAATAATTATTGTTATTGGGTGTTCTTTTTCTTATTAAACTCTTATATTGCTAGTGAGCATAAAGTGTAAACTTTTAAGACATGATTTAGGTTTTTAAATGTAAATACGCATGGAGGTATAGGTTTTAAGCTTATTTAAATGCTTACATTTTAAGTAGGCTTTTAAATAGGTTTAAAGTCTTGTCAGACTTTTTGAAGGCTCAACCCTAAGTCTAAAATAAAACTTATATATAGGCTCAGGTTCTAGATTTCAATTACAGGCCCAAACCTATTTAAATAAAATCTAACTCGGTTTAACCTAATTCTATCCCTAATTTAAATGCTTCTAATAATATGTTTGAGTGTTTGACCCCGGCAAAATGTTAAACGGATTTAAATAAAATATTGTCTATTCAAAAAATAAATAAATAAAATCTTGTCATAAATTTACAATACCAAACACTGATCATTCAGTTTGTTCCGGGCAAAAAAAAGATCATTCAGTTTGTTGCTATTCTGTTATTTAATTACTTTATTTTCACATTTAATATTTTTTTAATATCAAGCGTGGTTCATGCTTGACAATGCTAAAAAATATATACCAAGGTCCATAAAAAATTACAAATGCTATCGGGGTGAAATATTTTAGCCTGTCAGGCAAAAAAAAAAAAAAAAAATAGCATGGATCTTATTAATTAAAATTTTAATTTAATTCTTGTAGTTATGTGGTTTAAAGTTTACTTTTATCGTTGACCTTAAATTTATATTTTTTTAATAAAAGCAACAAATTTTTTTTTTATTTTATACACAAAAAATTTAGGGAGAATTGCCTAAAAATATCTTTAGGGCAAATTAATTGCTGATTGCTATCAAGCGTGCAAGCGATCTTCCTTGTATGCAAGCAATCTTCCGTTTTGTGCAAACCATCTTCCGTATATGTAAAAATCTTCTATATAAATGTGCAAACAATATTTCGTTGTGTGCAAAATATCTTCCGTTATATGTAATAAATTTTTTATTATAGCATTTAACAATTAATTTATCAAAAAGATATTTATCAGCAATTCTCCCACAAATTTATGTGAATTGGGTCCTCAGATTCATTAAGACAAAGCGTATCTACGGACTTAAAGAGCAGAATATGCTTGCACATTGGTAGCATGATTCAAACTCATAATATTCATTATGAGTCAACTCTTTACAAAAACCTTAACGTGAATTTGATTTCAAAGCATTAAAATAAGAAAGGTCTTATGATTCAAATTGCGGTTAGTAAACCACATAGCACCCACAAATTATTCACTAGTAAGTTCATTAAAATAAAAAAGCAGGCTTCATACTTTTGCAGAGTTGGAAAATAATCTGTATTATTTATGATTTTATGGTTTGAAAAATGTATGACTCACAATATTTTTTTTATTTTATGTTGTTTAAAATATATATAATGTTGTTATATAAGGCCTCGATCTCTTAAGATCTACTATAAAATGATATATATAATATTTATATTATCAAAGCATTAAAATAAATATTGAAATACGTAATTTTTTTAGGAAAAACTTTAAATAAATATCATTTGAACTTGAAAAACCCCAAAAAGTCTACTAACAGATGAAAATGATAAATATATCTCAAGGGACTAATATGAGGTTTTAAAATGTTTTTTTTTTTTATCAAAATGCCCATCAAGTTTTTTTTTTTTCTGAAAAGAAAGAACCCTTGCCACTACGGGAGCTTCGGTGGCTGGCACCACCTCGAAGAGCTCCGGTGATAAATTGAGTAATGAGATTGACTACTTGAGTATATGGATTAACTACTTGAGCTCCTTGCCCTATCAAGCATCGTTGACAAGTTGAATAAATGCACTGATAACTTTAATATGGCAATGACAACTTGAGTGTAGCTATTAATAATTTAAGGAGCACAATTTGTCAATCGCTATACTCAAGTTGTCATTATCTTTATTCAATTTGTTAACGACGTCAGATAGGGTTTTTGGAGCTCAAGTAGTCAATTCTTATACAAAAGCAGTCAATCCCATCACTCAAGTTATCACCGGAGTTTTAGTCACCGGTGCCAGAGTCTTGGCGACGGGGTGATGCTAGCCGCCGGAGTTTCGGCGCTAGCGAGAGTTCTTTATTTTTAAAAAAAAAAATTTGAGGGGCATTTTGGTAAAAACATAATATTTCAAATTTTCAAAATAGTCTCCTAAGACCTCTTTATTATTTCTATATGTTAACAGATTTTTTTAGGATTTTCCATTTTTTCACCTGAATATTGAAATACATAATAAATTCTTATGCATAAGAAGACAGCAATGGACTATGGATGGTTGACCATTTAAAATATTTAAATGATTCATTATTCCTGTATTTATTTAATTCTTAAAATGTTTAAATATTTTTAGCCTAAAAATGTTTTATTTTTTTAATATTTCAAATAATTTGATTAATGATTAAGTTGAAATCCTTTTAAAAGTCACATCATATTACATTAAAAAGGAGAATCCTAAAAAAGAACTTGAAAATTGGGAAATGTCAGATTAGTTTTTTTATAAAAAATTAATTAGAAAATATCGAAACATAATAAGCAATTCTTAACTTTTTTTCTTAGAAAATATCTGATCTGTCATTTTCCAATTTTTAAGTTCTTTTTCAGGATTCCCTTTAAAAAATTTAAGAAAGTTAACTGGGAAAAAAAATAATTTGACCTTTTTTTTAAAATTAAACCCTTGAAGAAAAATGAGACCGGTAGAAAGGACTTTGCAGGCGCACTGAAAATTCTGCGTTCCAAATCCGAACGCCGGGAAAAGTGCAAGGAGAAACTAACAGAAGAAACTTAGAAGATTTACTCATAACCACCATATCCTTACGAGCAAAAGCACTCTTATTGCCAACAAGAAACAATACCTAATGGTCTTTGGTGTTGAATCTCTTCGACTCATTCTTCTATTGCCTCTTCTAATTCTTTGATTTCCCTCTCTCTGAACTCCAAATATCTCGGTGTTTCCAATCCAATTGCTTTTGAAATGGCTACTCATTGCACGATCCTGTTCGCGGGAGTGCTCAATTTACCTTCTACGGCATTTAGTGATGGGGCAGAGCCAAAAATAGGGTATTTGCATTGATTTGATACGTGGAGTTATATAGGATAGGAAATGAGCACGCCGAATCGGGCTACGGTGAGGGACCTTGTTGATGAAGCGAAGAAACGGATTGTCTTCCTGGTCATATGCGTCGTCGGACTATCATATCTCATGTCTTGTAAGTTCCTGTCATTGCTTTGGTTTATTATTTGAAATTATGATTCCTTCTAGTTCAATTGGGCATAAATCGATCGTCTACGTTTTCTGCAGTTCCTTAGTTCCCCGGGGGTAAGCTTCTATTTTTGTTATTTCGTAGAATGCTTTTTTTATTAATTCAAACTGAGAGCAGCTAATTGGATATGCATCTAGCTGTGTTGTTCATATTGTTTAGGCATTCCTTTAACGGCCTCTTTATCGTTTTTCCGATCAATGTTAGTAATCACATTTCAGCTGTGTAAATAACGATACGATCTTTGCGATGGCATTTATCCCGAGATACATACTAGTACTACATTTGGCAACCGTATTTTATTGGTTGGGGAAACTATAGTAAACAATGAATTCAATATGCAAAGATCATGGCCTTATAGTTACTTCTTTTTTCCCCAGTTAATTAAAAAACTTGCTATCGTGTTTTGGATGTGAAGACACGATTTGGTGGTCGATAATCGAGGTTTACGACTTTCCTTTCTAGGAGTTACATTGAAAGGTTTTCCTATGGAAAAAGTTCTGCTTGCCTCTGATTTTCTAACTTGTTGATCTAAGGGCCTCTTTGAATTGGCGGTGGAAAAGTCCGTTCACGCAAGTCGAGACAAAACTCCTTTCACAAACTTATCTCATATACCGTAAATCACGTTAGAAAAGCTGCTTCTACCGCTAATTCAAACAGGCACTACGAAAGCTAGCAGCGAATGGCTTCTCTAGTTACTAATGTTTTTGCTCAATTATTGGCTTTGCGTGCTTAGTTTGTAGGATACCGAGATAATGTATTTGAGTGACTGCATTTACCCACAGACCAAGAGTAGATGGTCATGTTGGCAATTCTGGGATCTATTTTCAACTTTAAGGATCCCTATTTTCTTCTTTGTTTAGTTTGGTGGTATGTTACTTGTCAAACCTGAAGCCTTTGGCAGTTTCAACCTTCTTCCCTGGATATGTCCTCATAATCTAGTTTAGTATTGAACAAGTAGAAGGTTTATAAGTAAGGTTCATGTCATGATAGTGGTAGATTGGGAAAAAAAGGTATAATAAATGGAGCGAGTTTAAGACAAGATATCAGATAAATTGAGTGATCGAGTGGTTTTATAAATGTTCACGGACTCACTTTTCCCCATAAACAACGGATGTACTCATTATCAAGAAATCACATAATTTTTTATGCTAATAATCTTCTCTTTTCTCGTACCGTTTTAACTGAATTTTCTTGACACGTTGAAAAGTTCATTTCCCATTGTGTTGTAGTTGTCTTGTCCTCTATGGCTTATGTGAGTCCATGTTATCCTATCCTCTGATGCTGTTATTGAGGTTTTCGAACTGAACCAAACAAAGCATAACTCTTCTTCTGGTTGTAAATTTTCTTTACTTCAGTCCATTGCTTAATTAGTGGATTTTTTTTATTGGTTGACCAGACTATATATGGATAACATGATCAAAAAATTACTTGGAATAGGTGTCAGAAAACTTAGCTTTAGAATAAAGTTTGAGATTAACCTTTTCCTTCTGTATTTGATATCTGTATTTTAAACTCATTTTCTTGTTTACTTGATTGGTACCTTTTTCTACGTTTATTAAATGTCCATTACATGTTTACGTTATACTTCATATGTTTCAAGTGTGTCGCTCATGCTTGAGCTGATGCTTTTATATCGTGTCCTGAGTGTTTTATTCATTTCCCTAACTTTTATTTCAGTGACAAGTTCCTCAGTTTGGGTCAACTTACCTGCTGCAGCCTCAATGATTATCATCATCCGTTATTTATCAATTGATTTTGATATGAAGAGAAAAGCTGCTGCATACAACAATAAGCCAGGCTCCACTAGTGATCAGTCTTTAAAGAAACCTCCTGAATTTCTTAAAGCTGCTAAAAAGTCTGATTGGAGAGTGAAAGTTAATTCTCCCGTTGTTGAGGAGGCCATAGACCACTTCACAAGACATCTAGTTTGTGAGTGGGTGACAGACCTGTGGTATTCTCGCTTGACACCAGATAGAGAGGGTCCAGAGGAGTTAGTGCAAACAATGAATGATGTTATTGGGGAAATATCAGGACGTGCGAGGAATATAAACCTAATTGATCTTTTGATAAGGTGCTTTTTTTTTTTGGTTGCTCTTGATTTCACTCTATTTTTAGGTCATAAGTTGACAAACTGGGTGTTGTCTTTTCTTTTATGGTTCAGGGATATTATTCATCTCATCTGCACACATTTGGAGCTGTATCGTGTTACTCAAGCAAAGATTGAAAAGCAACTTTCAGGTTCAGTTTCTTTTGAAGTTCGAGATGCTGAACTGAAACTTGCCTTGGCTTCTGAGAACAAACTCCATCCAGCTTTATTTTCTGCTGAGGCTGAACATAAGGTTTTGAACTTCATTTTTTACTTATAACTAATAATTACTCTCTGCTTGTAGGCTATAGTCTTGGTTTTTAGTTTCTAAGTCTTGGGGATTATGCTTTGTGTATTGTTGATGACAGGTTCTGCAGCATCTGATGGATGCTCTTATGTCTATCACCTTCAAGCCAGAGGACTTGCAATGCTCTTACTTTCGATATACTGTGAGGGAGCTTCTGTCATGTGCAGTGATGCGACCTGTCCTAAACCTAGCCAGTCCAAGGTATCCATTTAGAGTCATTTTGCTTCTTTTCAATGTAATTTGCTATTCTTATTTTGCCTAATTTCTGCTGGCAGATTTATTAATGAAAGAATTGAATCTGTAGTAATCAATATGAGCAAGGTTAATAAAGGGTCTACTGCAGTTCAAGATGCATCTGACTCCAAAGAAGAAGGGTTGCCAAATTCAATTGACCCCTTCTCTGTAGATCCTTCTGTTACTGGTGTTGAGCTTGTGCAGCTAAGAAATGGTACCTCCAAAAAGACACAGCCATCTGCAGAAGATAATGCCAGTGATAAATTTTTGAAAGACCCATTGCTTTCAGTTAATGCTCAATCATCTCGTTCATGGAGCTCATTGCCTGCAAAGTCCCAAACTAGTGATGATCTGGGTATTCAAGGTCATCGCTCAGGAGGAGAGTGGGGGGAGATCTTAGATAAAATCTCTCGCAGAAAGACTGAAGCCCTTGCTCCAGAACATTTTGATAACCTGTGGACAAAAGGAAAAAATTATAAGAATAGGGTAGAAGAGAATCAGTCAAATGAGCAGTTGCCACAGAATTCTGTGGCTGGAAAATCTCTAATGGTGGCTCCTGTAAAGGCTCTATCTAGATCAAAAGAAAAGGAGACTTCTTCTGAGCTTAATCCATCCAAGGGCATCAATGTTGATTCTGGACACAACAGTCAATACAAAGGAGAAAACACAATATTTCAGGCTGACATGAATGGACCTACATGTCCTTCTGTCACATCATATCAAAATGATGGGCATGACTACATGCATTTGCAGACGCTTGATTCAGGTAGTACTACTTCTTATGACTCTGAAGATGATGAAACTATTACTGGTCTTCATTCCCCTGTGACTAAAGTTTGGGATGGAAAGAGTAATAGAAATCAGGCAGTTTCACATATTCATCATCCACTTGAAAATTTCGATGGTCGTACCACAAATAAAATGAATAAGAGGCATTCTCACTATCAGAGACTACCAAAAACTCAATCTGGCTGGAAAAGGTCTCGGCCAAGTGGTTATAACACACATACTTGGCAGGAAGTAGAGAGAACAAGCATTTTATTTGGTGATGGACAAGATATACTTAGTTCTATGAAAAAACAAGCAAGCTCTGAAGACTCTGGTGATGAGGCTGATATTGAAAATTTAGGTAGAATTCACAGTGGTGCTGCTGCTTCTTCTTCGGCATCCTTTATTTTAAAATCAGAACCTTCTGTTACTTCCCTGAAAAGTTCCTTGGCAACAGATTCCTTTTTTAAGTTGAGATGCGAGGTACCCTTTGATTATTTTCTTTAACTTCCTTGATCAATGAAACTTGAGTTTTTTTTCCTAATATATTTGTGTGTGAAGAAGGGTAAGCTGATTCACTGATGCAGGTCTTAGGTGCAAATATTGTGAAGAGTGACTCTAGAACATTTGCTGTTTATTCCATATCTGTTACAGATGTAAATAATAACAGTTGGTCAATTAAAAGAAGGTGATAAGCCTTTGTTCTCTCATTAATCCATGTGTTTTAATACTATTTTGTCAATATGGTGCTGTCTTCTTGTACTCTCGAGGCATGCAAAACTGAGTTCTATTGTTAATTCCCAAGGTTTCGCCATTTTGAGGAGCTACATAGGCGTTTGAAAGAATTTCCTGAATATGATCTTCATTTGCCTCCAAAGCATTTTTTGTCAACCGGCTTAGATGTGCCTATCATTCGAGAGCGGTGTATATTGCTGGACAGACATCTAAAGGTTGGCAACTCTAATCGACATTTCTTTGTTCCTCCCATTACCCATCCAGCTACTATAGCATGATAATACAGATTTTGTATAAACTTCAGATATGTTCAATTCGGAACAAATTCCCTCTATTTTCTGCTCTATTGTAGTGTCCATTATTTCTCAGACGATCAAATGCTGGTCTTTATTTTCATAATTAATGGGTATACTCTCATTCTCAACTAATTCATTACTTTTGATTAAAGAGGAATGAATTTATTGGCTTCAGCACTGTCTTAGAAATGAAATATCAATGTATTAGTTCCACTAGTATATATGTGAGTGAGTGGATCTCTGTTTTAAGATATTGCTTCCTTTGCATGTATTGTATACTGTGTTTTTATGTTTGCTACTGATGCACTTCCGTGCTTTCTGTACTTTTGTTGATACAAGTTTGTTTTTCTTCAGAACCTTATGCAGCTTCCAACAGTTTCAGGATCAATTGAAGTATGGGACTTTCTCAGTGTTGATTCGCAGGTCCAATTTCTTGTCCCACATATCAACTTTGTGTTGCCTGATGGTTTTGTTTTTCTTGGATTATCTCTTATTACTATGTGTTATGTTGCAGACTTACGTATTCACAAATTCATTTTCTATCATTGAAACACTGTCAGGTACTCATTTTTTATGGATAGTGTTGGATGGCAACAATTTTATTTCCCCCCCGCCCTTTTTGACTTGTTCTGCATTACTTTGTTTATTAAAATCTATCCTAGTTGACTTGGAAGACAAGCCATCTGAAAAGACTGAAAGAGCTTCTAATTTGTCCACCTCTGCAAGTGGCCCCTTGCTTTCAAGGAGAGAAAACCATAGCACAGAAAATAAGGATGCTGTTTTGCGAGCAAGAAATAATCATATGGCTGATGGACTAAGGTCAAAGGAAAATTCTAGCATTAATGCAGATATTAAAGCATCGAAGAATGCACCATCTCCCAAGAACTTGCAGAAGGCGATGAAAGGAAGCAAGCCTAATGGTTCAGATAAGCAACCTAATTCACTCCACAATACCTCATCTGATACCATTCCTACTGAGGTGATTCCAAGATAACTCTAGTCTTTTCTAGTTGTCACTTAATATTTCATCTCTAGTTTTTAGAATAGATGAAATAGATATATTCTGTCATTATTTTTTCTGGCCAAGACATTTTGTAATCTTTAGTGAAAGTTAATATTTACTTATTGATCTGTTTTCTTATAGAACATTTATCATATGTGTGAATCATGATGGCAGCTGGTACTGATAAATATTGAATTCTTTCATGCAGTGGGTGCCCCCAGATTTGAGTGTACCCATATTGGACCTGGTTGATGTTATCTTCCAGGTTCATGATGGTGGCTGGATTCGGTAGCTTGCTATATCCTTTTTGTTGTAAATGTAAACTTTTGGTTTTGAGGTTTGCAAGCTAAGTTTTGCTTATAATGTTTAGCTGTGTTTGACGCAGGCGGAAGGCCTTTTGGGTCGCTAAACAGATTCTTCAATTAGGAATGGGTGATGCCTTTGATGATTGGTTGATAGAGAAAATCCAGCTTCTGCGTAAAGGATCTGTGGTAGCTTCTGGGATCAGCCGAATTGAACATGTAATTTTATGACCCGCTTAAGTTTTAGAATTTGTAATATTCTGGAAGCTTACCATTTAAACATGCATTAGCTGTAATAAATTTCTGAAGGTCTATGTCTTGTCATATTTACTTAATGTTCATACAACTCTGATAATTATTCTGGGACATAATTGTGCTTTCTAACAAACATGAAAATAACAATATAATTAATGTACAATGCTTTGATAAATACATTATATGCTGATATGAGTAATTGTGCTACTTCTATAGATACTATGGCCTGATGGAATATTCTTAACCAAGCATCCAAAACGAAGACCACCACCCCCAAGCTCATCCCAAAATTTACCTCCTGGCCAACAATCTCCAGCAGCTTCTTCTCCTAGTAAGGATGAAGAGCAGCAAAGGGAGGCAGATCGACGTGCCAAGTTTGTATATTCACTAATGATAGGTAATGCATGTTATACTGTTTGTTCATTATTTAAGTTTGTGATTGCATGGCGAAGCAAATTAATTTCAAGTATTAATGAAGATTATGTCTCCCGAGTCATCTAGAAAAAAGTAATTAAAGACAATCCTAAGCTATTTTTCCTGATATAATAGTTCAAAGCTGTCGTTAATTGCTTTTTGTGGACAACATTGCTCTAATTAGAATAAAATGACCTTGATTACATTATTGAAATTAGGACTAAATTGCTTTTTTAAACAAACTAGAGGGAACAAACCTGCAATTTGCCTCATTTCATCTGTGTTTAAGTAGCTGGTTTATCTCAATTATATAGGTAAATAAGATAATTTTTCTGCTTCTTTCCTGTTCCCACTTCCTACTTGCACGCAGATCATGCACCATCAACAATTGTCGGTCTTGTTGGTCGCAAGGAGTATGAACAATGTGCCAGGGATCTCTACTTTTTTCTACAGGTAATTTCCTCTTTAAATGCTTGATATTTTTATGTTATCAGAGGAGAATATTTGTTTCTGCTCTGTCGTTAGTGATGGTAATATTAACATTACTTTTGGGTTACATCAATTGTGTGAACATGGCTCTTTAAATTGACTATAGCTTTTCTTGGATCATGATTATCTGTTTTTTGAGATATGTATCTATAATTAGATCTATGATCTTTCTACTCCGCTCTTGAAGCTGAGCGTCCCAATTTTTCAGGTTAATTGGGTGCTCCGGCTAGATTAATATCTGTCAAATAAAGATAAGGATGACAATCTTATATTGATGGTCTATCGTAAATACAACCTCTTTGTGGTGACTAGAGGAAATTATTATTGCCATTCGTTTTATCATAATTTAACTTGATTGCAATTTAATGACTCTTGTTTGCTTGCTTTATCTCAGTCATCGGTATGCTTGAAGCAGCTGGCTTATGACCTTCTCGAGTTACTTGTACTATCAGCATTTCCCGAATTGGACTATGCCTTCAAGCAGCTTCATGAAGAAAAACACAAATTTGGTGAGTTCAAGTCTAAGTGAAGATGATAACTTCCAATTTAGGTTGGTGAAACATTGTTATGAATGCAATGTTTTCTACATTTCGTTTTCATAGCAATACATTCAGGTTGCGCCATTTGTTTGTGCCCGCAACCTGCCACGCCATCAATCCATCTTGGCTTGTAACGGAAATATTTTGTAAATTTTGATAGCAATGCAATCATTTCATCTTTTAGTATAGTCTTGGAATAATTAATACGAATTGTATTTATTTTTTCTAACAAAAAAAGATATCTTAAGATTTTGGATTATTACTTGAAGGTTCTATAACTCATATGGGCCGAACTTGCTCTTTATAAGTTATTTATAATTGAATTTTAGTGTTCATAGGTCATCTCTATTAATAAATTTTACTCTACCCGTGATTCCATGTCCTTCCTTTAATGGGGCATTCAAATTTAATTACTTAAAAGGAGGAAAAAATAATGGGAAAAATTCTTGTTACTGGTTTGTTGAGATTGAAGACTTGGATATTATTGTCAACAAAGCTTCAAAATCCCAATCTTGCACGTGGAATTATGTAAAATATTGCATCATGGCTTCGGATGTGGTAAAATTTTTGCAAGTAACATCTTTTATGAGCTTCACTTTCTAAATTTGATCAATATGTATATATAGCATTACTCAAATTTTATTATAGAATATCTAATATCAATTGTAATACCCTTTACAACAAACTAACAAATCTTAACAATTTGGATTATTCAGTTAAAGGTTGGATAACTTATATGGTCCGTGCTGACTCTTTTATAAACTATAATTAAACTATGGTCTTTTAGGGCTGTCTTTATTTATAAACCCTACCCGAATGTTCGGTTACTTCCTTGAAATTTTGAATGAAAATAATTCTAATTGATTTGAACATTCCCTTCGGGGCAACAACATTCATTGGAAGTCAATTTATTGTTGTGAAACAAAACTTAAAAATAATCCCAGTCTTAATTTAATAAAATAAAATCATAACCAAAATAAAATCTGCAGGAGATTATTATAAGAGTGAGAGCAAGTGGATACTCTTGTTTTCATGTTTGGCTAACATCGCAAAATCTTTAGTGATTCAGTGACCCTTACTTTCTCTGAAATCTTGATCATCTTCTTCTGAGTCTTGCAAACATTTTTATTCATGTTATCGTAAATCCGAGCCAATGAAGATTGATAGAGTCACATGACCATAAGCGACAACAACAACAGAGATGATCAAGGATTATATTCATATTGATAAATATTTGAATATTTAAAATTTATGTTATAACAAACTGCTCCAAGTATAGCATGATGTGAGGTTCACTTTCACTGAAATGCCATATATTCATGGAGCATGAATGGGATGATCATAGATTATGTAATTCAGTTAGGGACACTTATCTGTTTATAAACTTATCTGGACACTTATTTTTATTATTGGGGCAACTCATACAACACAAATGACAAGTGATTTGGAAAAGAGATTTTTATTTTTTATTTTACAAGCACCAGATATAAATTATATTTTTTAATATTATCTTTATTCAATATTATTTTATATTTTCTAAACGTGCCTTCACAAAAAATGGATTTAATAAGGTGAGGGTCAAACATTTTTTTTATTTTTAGACCTAAAAAATTGAAGTATTTTCTTAATTTTAGTGAAAATGCGGGAAATGACTGATTAAAAAGACTGGATTGACAAATTATTTGACATCAAAAGTCAAAACAATCCCTTAAACTTAGAGGGACAATTCTGTCATTTCCTTTTAATTTTGAAAATGATGAATCAAACACTAATACCTCTTTGATATTATGAATATTTGAAACACCTTTTTGTCTTTTGACATTTTAAAGTTCTTTTTAAGAAATTTTCCTATTTTTTTATTTATTAGTTCATTTCATTTATTATTTATTAAAGGGATAATTAATATGCAAGTCCTTATAGTTTCAACCAATTTTTAATCAGGTCCCTATAGTTTTTGTTTCCTTTGTATCAGGTCTTTATACTTTCATTTGTTTTTAATTAGGTCCTTGTATTTTTTTTCCTTTTTATCAGGTCCTTATTGTTTCACCGGTTTTTAATTGGGTCCTTGCAGGTTTTTTTAGATTCTAATTTACTAATTTAATTGCAATTTAAATCAATGAATAATATTAAAATATAATTTAAGAATAATAAATTTAAAAAATAATTAATATAATTAATTAGTAATTCTTAATTAACTAATTATAATTCAATTCATTTTTTAGAAAAATATTATTATTATTATTCTTCAAATAATTTTAAAAATAAATAAAAATTAAAATAAATAATAAATAATATAAATATATGTTTAATTAAAAAATTATGAGGAATAATAAAATTTGAATTATAATAATAAATTTCTCTAAAAATAAAATAGAACTATAATTAATTAATTAATAATTACTAATTAACTCTATTAATTATTTTTTGAATTATGTAATTATTAATTTAAATTTATTGTTTATAACTTATATTTTAATATTATTCATTTATTTAAAATTTCAATTAAAGTAATAAATTAAAATTTTAAAAAATTTTCAAGGACCCAATTAAAAATCTGGTGAAATAATAAAGACTTGATAAAAAACAAAATAACTATAAGGACCTGATTAAAAATAGGTGAAAGTATAAGAACTTGATAAAAAAAAACTATAAGGACCTAATTAAAAATTGATTGAAACTATAAAGACCTACAGATTAATTATCCCTTTATTAAATAAATCCTAAAAAGTAATATCTATTCTTTTGGTTTATTTAATTCATTTCATTTATTATTTATTAAATAATTGTAATTTATTGATTTAGTATTGATTAGTTATCGTGGCTAATGCTATAATTTAGTTTGGCAAGTAATTAATTATTGTTGCCCACGGTAGCTGGTGTAATTAATTTGAAGTCAAATTGAGACTAAAATATGAGCACGCATTCAACAAACCAACGAAGTAATTGAAGCCAAATCCAAGGAGGCAAGGACAAACAGACTAAGTTTGCAACGCCTATATAATCTCATATGCCAAATTCTTTAAGAGAGTTGTGAAACCCCTTTAAAAATTTATGAAAACCTTTATTAGATCTTCCTCCTCTTCTCCAAATGGACGTTAATGCTTTGACTTTTTCTAATGAACCAACTCGCTAATCTCAGTTAATTATTTTTGCATATTATTTATTCAATTTGGACTCATATTTGACGAGTCACTGTCAGTACAAAACATGCACGTCGATTGTCTTGTTGTCTATATGACTAACTCACTGCGCTTGTTCGTTTCTTTATTTCAGCACTAAATCAAACCTTAGGGAATTAAAAACAAAAACCAGTCAAAATTTTTAGGAAATTCAAATCCCTTTATCAGGATCAAGACTAATTTCCCTTCCCATCCTGAGAACACCAGTTCCACACAAAATAGCAAACTAAGATTCAAATGCCTACTAAGAGATGTGCCCACGTTAAGTAGCCAATAATGCCACAAAATTGATTGCCTCCAATTGAAGGAGGCCTATTCTAGACCAAAAAACAATTAAAACAAAAACCCAATTGCAAAATATAGAAATACCAAAGGTCCACTGCCGTTAGGAAAAGTGCCTATTGGGCCTTTTTTTGCCAATTTGGAAATATATACTGGACTTGAACAAACAGATGTACCGATAACAAATGCCATATCCGACAAATTAAAGTAACAAAAAACGCCCGGACAGAATGGACAGAACATAAAATAAAGGATAAAAATCAGACTGAACAAAGCAAAGCAACCCTCTAATTCATGATACAAGCTTCTTAACTAATTTGGATATATTAAAATTAAAAATAAAATAAAACGGCTGAGATTTATAGCTTGTATCAAAAGGTAAATTAGCTTGGAAAAACAATTATTAAGATAGAAGACAAAAGAAACTGAGATTTAACATTTTGTAACAAATACAGCCTCTTAACTAACACTTTACCAGGAAATGGAGATAGAAATTCATTCCAAGGTAGAAATCAGTGCATACAACATAAATATCTCGAATTAGGGTTCGGATCGATTGTCATTTCTCCGCAATAATTATGCTCACCGCGTAAGACTCGTGTTGATTATAAACTATAGCTACTTCCCAACCCAGTAACCCCCATTGCCTTTGAACCCTTGAAAAACACACTCCCAAGGAATAAAAAAACGCCAAAGTTTGCAACAATCTCCAATCCCCTCCTGGGTTCGCAACAATTAGTGGAAACCATTCTCTATCAGTTGACTGACAAAACATATTGACTCGTACTCCCTCATAACCTCTAACAACATATGAGGATATTGTACTGGTAGTTGATGAGCTGACAAGTTAACAACAGGGATCATTTGAATAAACATCCAAGTTGAGTATTGATTATTAGAGGTTATCTCAACATCACATTGGTTTAAGCATAAGTGAGCGCCAAAATTATATTCCACCATAGAATCTAGCCAAGCACCGCCAACAGCTACTTCTAATGGTGTTAAGATACCCATCAAGTGACAGACTTCAACCAAGTTTTAAGCCAAAAACATGGTGCTGCGGCCTTACAAATCAGGAAAGTGTAATTGAAAATTATCCTTCTGATACCCACTAGCAAACTACTCTAAGCGCGAGCAAATGGTAGTACGTCACATGAAAAATAGTTTAATAGGGTACCATAATTCAATTAATCGCAGATTAAAAGGAAATAAACATCCCAGTGAATACTTTAAATCATCATGGGATTTCCTTTGAACCAATAAATGTAAAACCAAAATCATAGATACCATAAACTCTCAGTGAACAACCAAAAAGTCTATCAATCTTCTCATTTAAATTAAAGCTACATATTACTCGAGACAAAAATGACAGAAGCAATGAGGCTGTAGAAACGGTTAATAATTGTTCAAATACTTGCCCCCACAATAAAAACATCAAAAACCTATAATTCATTGACTTAGAAAAACAACGATCTACCAGAGACTTAAGCTGTGGCAGCTGCTCCCTTGCTCCTTGGTGCCGCTTGAGTTCCTGAATCAAAATGCCCAGATAAACAAATCAGTGATATAAGCACAAGAACCTATCAATCACTAAACCTCATCACAGCATATTAAGATAGCAAAGCTTTTACATACCCTCTCTGAAACCGCTCTTGAACCTGTGAGGCACATTACGCAAGTACCTCATCCTTCCGGTTCCGGTAGTCTTTCTACGGATGGCCTTAACACTCCAGTTATCTGCAAATCGCAATCAGAAAAATGACATGACTCATACACTAAAAAAAATCAAACTGACTACAACACAGAAATTAGGATTCAAAGCCAATATCTTAATCCAACAATATAAGACATATAAACTCCTTAAAGCAAACCGATCCATAAATTCCAAAAGAAGACATACACTTCCTCTTGCGAGCAGCCGGGAAAGCACATGCCGCACAACGACTCTTCTGGAGGTGAAAGCTGCGACGGCCACACCTCACACAGAGTGTGTGGGTCTTATTCCTCCTCTTCCCAAAGCTTCCTGTTCCCTTCCCCTGCGGTCCATTGAAGGCACCACAAAATCAGAGTCCAAATTCAGCTAAAAAAAACAGAGAACCTTCAAGAACAGCACAGGCATTTTGTTCATTGAACATCAGGACATACGCATATCCAGTTACAGACAGAGAGTGTGTGAGGAAAAGAGAAAGTACCATTGAAACCCAGAAACCCTAGATTCAGCTTCACCAGAGGAAGTATAGTAGAGCACGATGCGGCGTCGAGGATAGGTTTTATATGAGCAAATAAAATTGATGGTTAGGGTTTAATTCTTAGACGAATTTGTCATAAGGCAGAGCCCATGGGCTCATTTCATAAGCCCATTAAAGCTGACCGGTAACTTTCCTTATTGGGCCTTTTGGGATGCCTTAATCTCGACACTGTTTGACCTTAGAATCAAATGGGGTTTTTTAGTTGATTTAAAAATATAGTATCTGTACCAAAAAAATATATTATCAAAATATTAGTTTTTTTAATCAAGTTATGCTCAACTCAAGATTATTTATTTAATGATCAAATGGATAAAATAACAAAAAATAGTTGAATAAATCAATCAATAAATTGGGATGCTGACCTCAGGTGAGTTGGCCCATTTGGGATAGTTTTCTATTTTCCTATTTTACGAGTTAGCACAATTCCTATATTATTTTTTCTACATTAATTATTATAGGTTAATTTGGAATTAATTGAGGCATCTTATTATTTTTACATATAAATATTTTTGGTGTAAATGAAGAGTATGGTATAATTTACACTTGTTTTCACTTCTGGCCTTCTTTCCTTGTGCGATTTTATGCAATTTTATCTCTAAATATTTCTCCTATAACACTAGATAAGGACCATTTTAATTTTGACTCATGGGTCCCAAGGTTTCAAATTTTATTAACAAAAAAAAAAAGTTAGTAGGCCACTAATTGTAATAATCTTTTATTTATCCCTAACCTTTACCTTTGCATCTTAATCAATACCACTGCACTTTCAACAGCAAATAGTCAAAAGCAACCCAATATTTCTTGATCGTTTAGGGACCAAAATCTCATGCTTGATTTATTTATTGAACACCTTTTTTCTTTTCCCTTTCACTGAAAATGATTGCTAAGTTTATGCATGTCCCAAACTTATTTCAATTAATAAAAAATAAATTATACATCAACACAAAAACTAGAAACCCAATTGATTCTTTGGAAATCTTTAAGCCAAAGAGAAAAAATCATCAAATCAGAGGACAAAATCTTCACAAAGTCTTGTTTCTTGGACCCCAAAGATTGAGATAGTCTAGAATGCCAAGGACAAAAGGTTCAAGATGAAGACCTACAAGAAGACACATAAACACCTTTAGAATAAATTAGTGTTAAGTTTTTTATATCTATTATGTTAAGTTTTTTAATTACACGAAATCATGTGTCTTATTTATTTCATGTTGATTTATAGTTAAATGATAATATTTTAAAAATGGGACATATAATCATGTGCGATTAGAAAATTTGATATAATGGATTTAAAAAGCTTGACCTACGTATTATCTAATTTTTAAATCCACTGCTCATTTTTGTATCTGAAAATTTTTTAAATATCTATTAAGCTTCTTATATAATGTCCAGAATTGTCATTCTCCCCTAGAGTTATTCACTTTTGTCTTGAAGTATCTTTAAGTGACCAGTCACCATATGAATGCCTCTTTATCTGTAAATCTGATTCACGGCAGAGTTGGAGAATCCATAAACACAGAGAGAGCATAGCCTTCTCAGAGAAGAACCACAAATGCTTCCTAGAGAAAGCATCAGCAAGACCAAATTTTTCTTTCACAAAACTCTTGAAAATTTCAGGTCGTTCTTCTATGGTGAGTACCAGAAACTACCCAGATCACTTTCCTTCAATCCTTTCTCTCGCAGAAGTGGCAAAACAGAGACCTACACAAGTGAACAATTCTACCATGAGTTCTATGATCAGTGGCAATTTGAACTCAAGAGGTTGAAGATGATTGATGAAGACAATAATAATAATAGCTTTAGCATATCAGGGTCAAAATCAAAAGAGCCAGAGATGGAGAATGCAGCTGAATCTATTGAAGGCCTAATGGGTTTTGTGAAGCAGAAAAGTCCAGAGAAGAAGAAAAGCAAAATTGACGAAGATGAAGAAGACAGAGGAAAACAGAGGAAGGACAAAAAGGAAGATCTGAGTTCAGAGAAGGGAAATGAAAGAGGAAGGGTTCATGTTTTGGCACAGAAGATGAAGGAAGTGGACATGATGGAAGTTGACGATGTTGAGCACTTACTGGACATAGAAGAGGCACTTCATTATTATTCTCGTCTCAAGTGTCCTGTTTATTTAGATGTTGTGGACAAGTTTTTGATGGAGATGCTCTCTGAGTTCTCTGTTCCTCCTCGTTTACCATCAGAACCAAACTCTTGAATGGATTAGAGTCATATATTACTGAGTGTTTTGTGTATATGAAATCTGTTTCATTTCACACTATGTTGTGCCTCCTATTTTCCATCTCTCACCGTGTGTGCTGTGTGTTGAGTTGTTTGGTTTGAATTCTCACAAAGCTATGGCAGTTTTGTTTTCTTTTGGGTTCCAATAGTTGTTTTTTAATTATAGGGGTAGGCACTACAGGCACGAGATTTCAAGGGGATCAAACCTGCAAACTCCCACTTACGGATGAGTCTTCATGCTACTAGTTACTCCATGTTTGAAATCTTGTTAATTCATCAATAATGAAATATGGGATGAAAATGAAACTTTAAATATTGTTGAGTTATTTCAAATGTTTGAATATTTTAATTAATAATCTATTTAAAGATTTGTTTTTTTTATAAAACATAATGATATTGTGTTTTCCATACCCCACCTAATATAATAAGAATTTGTTGTTATTGTAGCAGTAGTATTCGAAAAGCTTGACAAAAGACAAGCACATTCATGACATTTCTGAAAACTTAACCAAGAGCAGGAGGCCACCGTATAATATGCTAGAAATTCAAACAAAGATGGAGGGAGGCACATTGTCTCGAATCTAGTGTAAAGTATACATGCGTACCTTTTTCAAGCACCCAAAAAAACACACTCACACTCTCTCACTGCATTCCGTGCAAAGTACGTTTTCACACTATTAAAAAATGTTTATTTCTAAGCTAAATCTATATATAATACTCCAATCCATTTTAAATAGGGAAAATCTCAGAAAAAGAACTTTTAAATTAGTAAAAGACGCGTAGGTGCTCCGAAATTTAATATCCCAGATCAATGCGAGTGCCTGAACTGAAATATTAGAATTCGAGACAAAATGACTTGCGTGACCCTGGAAGTTTTTAAATTGAAAAGTGTTGAGGGAGGCGTGATAATGGTGCTAAAACGTATTCAGGACTATTCATCTTCTCTGTTGTCATCGTTGCCGTTGGTCGACCCTAGATCCGTGGCCTTGGATTGCTATAGTCCACAACATTTAATATTTTGTGTTTCTCTGAATTAAATCCTGTTGTCAAAAAATGAGAAGTACCAAAAGTTAAACAATATCAATAACTCCAATGCCATAAGTTGAGATAAACTAGAAAGAAAACATAGTGAAATCTTGAGCACTCGTCATCTTCTTCTCAGTTGCCAACAACTCCGATGTCATCACCCCCAACAACTCGCCATCTTCTTCTTTTATAGGATCCTGTGTATATGAGCTAAAAAATACGGATAAACAGAGAAGAGATTGTTAAGAACACTTAAGTGATCATAAGAAGTAATGAATAAGTTTGGAAAATCATTCGAATTGTCTGAGTCTTGACCCAATCACTCCCTGGGAAAATTTAGTAATGATCGCAGCTACCGACCATCACCGCCAACGACTCGTCATCTTCTTCACAGTTATCATCGACATCTGCTTCATCATTGACATGATTCCCAACTCGACATTAGGCTTTACCAACACATCGTTACATTTTTATAACATCCTATTAGACTTTCACAACTCGAGTTCATATCATCACTGGAGGGTAATCGGTGAGTGATTAGGCTTATAGGATGCAGAACTCGAGTTATGAATTGATAACTCGAGTTTAACAACACAGTCTTACATTTTCACGACATCCCGTTAGACTTTCACAACTCGAGTTTGCCATTCACAACTCGAGTTCATATCATCACTGGAGGGTAACCGGGGAGTGATTAGCTTATAGGATGTAGAACTCGAGTTATGAATTAATAACTCGAGTTTACCAATACAATCTTACATTTTCACGATATTCCGTACTTTCACAACTCGAGTTTGCCATTCACAACTCGAGTTCATATCGTCACTGGAGGGTAACCGGGGAGTGATTAGCTTATAAGATGCAGAACTCGAGTTATGAATTGATAACTCGAGTTTACCAACACAATCTTACATTTTCACGACATCCCGTTAGACTTTCACAACTCGAGTTTGCCATTCACAACTCGAGTTTATATTGTCACTGGAGGGTAAACGGGGAGTGATTAGCTTATAGGATGCAGAACTCGAGTTATGAATTGATAACTCGAGTTTAACAACACAGTCTTACATTTTCACGACATTCCGTTAGACTTTCACAACTCGAGTTTGCCATTCAAAACTTGAGTTCATATCGTCACTGGAGGGTAACCAGTGAGTGATTAGGCTTATAGGATGCAGAACTCGAGTTATGAATTGATAACTCGAGTTTACCAACACAGTCTTACATTTTCATGACATCCCGTTAGACTTTCACAACTCGAGTTTGCCATTCACAACTCAAGTTCATATCGTCACTGGAGGGTAACCGGCGAGTGATTAGGCTTATAGGATGCAGAACTCGAGTTGTCCATTAATAACTCGAGTTTACCAACACATTCTTACATTTTCACAACATCTTATTAGAATTTCACAACTTGAGTTTGCCATTTTCACAACATTGCAGGGTGATCATCCCACTTCTGGAGATAAGATCATATTCAATAATTCAATTTTCTTCGTAAAACAATTACTGAACAGAAAATTTACCAACCTTCCCATGTGAATATGTAAGCATAATTTTAAGTACCACAATCAGCAAAATCTGAATTATAACGTTTACCATTTTGGCAACCAAAGATTATCCAGGGTGAAGGAGCAACAACATCAGATGTCATAGGATCCAAATTTGTAGAAGAAAAAATAGTCCAGTCTAAAAAATTTGAGTGGCTTTTCCTGCTAGAACCACTGAATCTGTAAGCATAAAAACACCAATAATATTAAGGGTTGTGCAATAAAAATATCAAGATAACATCACAAGTGAATAATAATTTAAAGTTTGTCGATTCATACATCTTGAAAATTCATTGCAGTACAAGTATTTTTCATATTGCATGAAAAATTCAGTTACTTTACCTAAATGACTGCCATCTCCTCTTAGAGCAAGCTACAGAAATATCACCAAGATCAGAAGCATGCTGCACACATTCATAGCAAAAGTTTCTAAAGAGTAAATATAAAGAATACCTGATTTAGCATTAATATAGTTAGGGCGGCTTGCTCCTAACTATAACATTCACATTACCTGATTTAGCATTAAAATTTCAAAAAAAAAAAATTTAGCCTAATAGTGATCTCACCTTTAATTGATCATAGTGATTTGAAGTATTGTAAAGAGTAAATATAAAGAATACCTGCAATTTGTGCAAGGAATTCCTATTAAGCATATGTCATTAGTCCATATTGATTGGAACAGAAAGTTGAAACAAATATTAACATTAAACCACAAAGAAATTGTGCTTATACTTTTCTGTTAATGCTTTCCCTCCCATTGTCTGTGACTTGAATGCAAGAATCTACAACAGCACTTCTAAGAGGATCTTGACAAACATTTAAAGAAAGGTTTCACTTCCTCAACCTTGATCAAATAGAACAAAAACTTAATTATAGCACCTCATATAAAAGGTCGATATCCAAATTAGTAATTTATTCCTTCATTTTCAAACGTGGATAATCAAGTATTTTTACTAAAGTCAAAATTTTCAATTTATACATGAAAAGTAGCTGACTGGTTTCATGAGGAGAATATCATGTAACTATTCTCTGGAAAAAAAAAACTCTTATACAAACACAATAAGCAAAACTCAACTTCTGCAAGATGTTTGCTTTTACTCTGCCATTGTTAGACATCATCTTAGAGGATATATTAATATGCAGGCTCCCAAAATAGGTTCAAAACTTTAGGAGTTTGACATGCGATTATCTTAATCTAATCATCTAGAGTTATTGCAGACAGATGCATGTACAAGCATGAGCGTACAACATTGGCGCCCAAGGTTTTATGAACCGATTGCATTGTTTTCCTCTGAATCGATTAACAAACTAACCAAAAGTGAAAATCTTAAAAACCAGTTCAATATATCTGGCATGCACTTCTAAAGAAACTAAAAAAAATGATGCAATCACTCAGCCGTGTGAGTGTGCTTGCGCATTCTCTTCTAGCCAACCAGTCAACTCATATCAATTAATGTCCAACAAGAAACAACAGCTACCAGTCGAACAATCTAATCCTGATGGAAAAAAAATGATAACCTTTGCTAACAAAGAATAGCAAAGAAAGTTGGTCCAGCTTCATTATGATAACCTTTACTTGTTTTGTAAGATCCTCTGTATATGCGCTAAAAAACAGGGATAAACAGAGGATGACGGTGATAACTTATGAGACAGAATAGACAACAACGGACTAATAGTAAGTTTCTCTTTAGTTAACTCGAGGGCTATAGAAGTCGAAGGTCGAGTGGAGTCAACAGAAATGTTTGAGGATTGAGGGATTTAAAGCGTGGAGGGCTGCTTAACTCGAGTTATAATCAATCCACTCGAGTCCTTCTTCCCCTTTTTGTTCCTGACTTTCCAGTTACCCTCTAATCACTCGCCGGTTACCCTCCAGTGACAATATGAACTCGAGTTGTGAAAGTCTAATGGGATGTCGTGAAAATGTAAGACTGTGTTGGTAAACTCGAGTTATCAATTCATAACTCGAGTTCTGCATCCTATAAGCTAATCACTCCCCGGTTACCCTCCAGTGACGATATGAACTCGAGTTGTAAAAGTCTAACGGGATGTCGTGAAAATGTAAGATTGTGTTGGTAAACTCGAGTTATCAATTCATAACTCAAGTTCTGCATCCTATAAGCTAATCACTCCCCGGTTACCCTCTAGTGACGATATGAACTCGAGTTGTGAATGGCAAACTCGAGTTGTGAAAGTCTAACGTGATGTCGTGAAAATGTAAGACTGTGTTGGTAAACTCGAGTTATCAATTCATAACTCGAGTTCTGCATCCTATAAGCTAATCACTCCCCGGTTACCCTCCAGTGACGATATGAACTCGAGTTGTGAATGGCAAACTCGAGTTGTGAAAGTCTAACGGGATATCGTGAAAATGTAAGACTGTGTTGGTAAACTCAAGTTATCAATTCATAACTCGAGTTCTGCATCATATATGCCTAATCACTCGCCGGTTACCCCCCAGTGATGATATGAAATCGAGTTGTGAATGGCAAACTCGAGTTGTGAAAATATAACGATGTGTTGGTAAAGCCTAATGTCGAGTTGGGAATCATGTCAATGATGAAGCAGATGTTGATGATAACTGTGAAGAAGATGACGAGTCGTTGGCGGTGATGGTCGGTAGCTGCGATCATTACTAAATTTTCCCAGGAAGTGATTGGGTCAAGACTCAGACAATTTGAGTGATTTTCCAAACTTATTCATTACTTCTTATGATCACTTGAGTGTTCTTAACAATCTCTTCTCTGTTTATCCGTATTTTTTAGCTCATATACACAGGATCCTATAAAAGAAGAAGATGGCGAGTTGTTGGGGGTGATGACATCGGAGTTGTTAGCAACTGAGAAGAAGATGACGAGTGCTCAAGATTTCACTATGTTTTCTTTCTAGTTTATCTCAACTCATGGCATCGGAGTTATTGATATTGTTTAACTTTTGGTACTTCTCATTTTTTGACAACAGGATTTAATTCAGAGAAACACAAAATATTAAATGTTGTGGACTATTGCAATCCAAGGCCACGGATCCAGGGTCGACCAACGGCACCGATGACAACAGAGAAGATGAATAGTCCTGAATACGTTTTAACACCATTATCACGCCTCCCTCAACGCTTTTCAATTTAAAAACTTCCAGGGTCACGCACATCATTTTGTCTCGAATTCTAATATTTCAGTTCAGGCACTCGCATTGATCTGGGATATTAAATTTCGGAGCACCTACACGTCTTTTACTAATTTAAAAGTTCTTTTTCTAGGATTTTCCCAAAAAAAAATTTCCTATATATTTATTACTTTTAATTAATTTTAACTGTTTTTTAAAATTCCACGATTCAATTTAAATGACCTTACATATAGGGATAGATAGAGGGAGTATTTCTATAGCAAAGCTTTCGGCAATGCATGTCTCTTGCAAAAAAAAAAACAAAAAAGCATATCAGGACGTATTTACATCTGCAGAATGTGCCTCCAACCTGAATGAATAAATACTTGGCAGTTTCCCATGCTTGTCTGCTTCAGAATAAGCAGTGGGCTACTAAATAACAAATAATCAATTCACAACCCCAAAACATCCTCATATAGAGCTTTATACATGTGTGCTGAGTAAAGATAAAGTGAAGACTTTTCAGCTTCTGATCCCTGGGAGAATGAATAATCATGATACAGAATAATTATGAATCATGCAAGCAAAATGCCGCTTGATATGGCAGATCTCACATGATCTCCAACTGCGCCGCAGTAACGCGTGGTTTCTTTCACATTGAGTCCATGAAGCACAGAAATATTGCCTTCCTTGCTAAACGATGTTAGTAACCAGCAGAGGAAACCAATACATTATGCTCCTTTAAGCGTCTCTGGAAGTGAGCTAAACGATTTTGTAAGTGCAGGATACTAGCAGCCTTCTGAGATAGAATGGCGTTTAATCTTGTTATATAACCATCTAATTGATTGCCTGGTTGATCAGCTTCAACCAAGAGATTCATTTCCTGCAAGCATTATGTACACAAACATTAATTATAAGCAAATGATGAACTACCTTGGATCCCATCTCTCAGTTGAATGATGCAATGAGGACAGTACAGAATTTCTTTTTTTGGAACTATTCCTTTTCTAGGATGAACCCTAGAACCATATGGAGGTCATGAGTTTAAATCCTGGAAACAGCCTCTTCGCTTGCGAGGGTAAGGCTACGTAAATCTATCTTTCCTCAAACCCCACCTGGTGGGAGCCTTTTGCATTGAGCCGTCCTTTTTTTTTAACTACTATTCTTATTATTTAGGCGGCAGACCAGGTGTCAAATTTACACTTGCTTCCTGTGCTACTAAAAAAAGAATCTCTATAAAGTGTGCGCTGCTCTTTCACAAGTCACTAGATGAGACTTTCATCATAATATTTATCTAAGACCCGTGAAAACGCAACAAGATGAGAATTACCTCAGGTGACTCACCATCTAATGTAAAGCCATTTACACAACTAGCAGAAATTTCGAAGTTTGACACACATGGTTCAGTTGCATTCTTGACAAGACATTTAAAAGTAAAGAATGATGAAGATATGAAATTTATATACCTCTCTGACAATATTCATGGTATCCTCTACTTGTTTCCTGTGAGCATTTACAAGGTCCTCCTCTTCCTGTAATTATAAATAAGAAAATAAGCATTCTCTAACAATGAGCTCTAGACTTTTCTGTATGATAACCATTCACTCGAGAGTTTACCTGTAGGAGGGTATTTAAATCATCATCTGAATGTGCAGTGGATTCAGCTTTTGGCATGTCTTTCCATCTTATCTGACCATTGCGTTTCTTCAACTTGTCCTCAGCGGTACTGTATGATTCTGTCTTTCCATTTTTCTTCAAAGAAGGCTTCACCTGCTCGTAGTACTCTTCACACGGACTAAATTCATCATCCTCATTTTCTTCAGGCCATGTATCTGCTGCACGGTCCTCAAAGGTTGATACAGTAACCGCAGATAAAGGCATGGTAGTTGATTCTTTAGGGTTGAAATTTGAGGATAAAACTTCCTTCTTAGGGTTGTTCCCTTTTGACAGGCTTTTCACCCTGGATTTTCATTCAGATTGTAATAGCAAAGACATAAATTTTTCTGTTCTCACTTATCATATTTGTAGTTGTATTGAGCCATTGTGTGCCTGTGTGAAGCATGGGATGTTTGAAGGAGGGAAATGCTGAACCATCAAAACAATCAGCATTAAAACAAAATTCTTAATTACCTGTCAGCATATCTTAATGTGTTAAGCGTATGCTCACATGAACCAGATCCTGGTGATACGCATGAAATCATTACAGTGCGGGAGTTGCCAACAAATGAATCCCTCAAAACCTCAGTCAATTTGCTACCCCTGAAAGGAATGTGTCCCTGGTCATTATCTAGAGCTCTTATGCACTCCTTCAAGGCAAGTAAGCTCTTGTTGATCTCAGCACCTTCAATTCTGCATTATAAAATTTTAAACAGCCAACAAAATAAAAAATACTGTTAAGAGGTTTCCAAACAACTGAATCATATCCTATGAACCAAAGTTTACCTTGTGTCAATATGCACAAGAGTAATATATAGAGCTTGCAATGGCAAAGGGGAAAAAAATTAACAAGAGAAGATGACAAACTCCATATATGGGCCCAAGAAACTGGAGTTAATAATAAGGTATATGGCCAGATTTGGAGTACTAAAATCAAAATTTCTCACAGCAATTTGTTTTTTTGGGGTGACGTTTTTTTTTTGAATGAAATACTACAGAACCAAAACCAACAAAGCAGTTAATCCTTATTGTTGTGACTTTTAGGTCAAATAAATAGGTAGATTAGTTCATACATCTTATCCCCCTTCAAGATCATTAAGCCTACCTTGTCTGTTTGTCATTGTCTGTGGTATCAGCTCCACGTTCACTTCCAGCAAGATCTATGAAGGAGAGCTTGCCAACGGGACGGGGAGGCTTGGATGTATTACCATCAACTAGCCTCTTGATGGCAAGCTGAAGTATTGCATGTGATCGAGAAGACTCCTCATTTGCACCTGTGGTGCCAGTACTTCTCGTGGCATTTCCTTTCTCAATCAACTCCTTGATGGTCTCTAAATCTGATACTCTGTACTCTTGCAAACCCACAATGCAAACTTGCTGCTTACCATCCTCCCTCATGCAAAGTTTTCTGCAGAAGTAAATTTCCTCATGAGGATGATTACAAACAATGACAGAAGAAGTAAGTGTCAAATTGACTTACTTTCGATCATTAAGGAGGTCAAAAAGCTTCCCACCATATATTTCAAAGAAACTCACGAACAACTGAAATCCCTGGTTCCTGTAAGTATGGTGCATCAATCTCAAGATGTCCCTTGTTGCCTTAAGCGGAAGTGGCTTCATTGTGTAAGTTTTTCCACTACCTAGATAAGTAGAAAACAATAATTAGAAGTTTATTTAGGATATAACTTGATTATATAATACATGCCAACAGTAGTGCAAGCCATCAAATTCCTCTAGACATGAAACCTTTCGTAGAATTTAAAATAACCTCAGATTTGTTTTGGCATCACATTGGTGCAGGAGAAATGAAAAAACGTGGGTGATATCTATATCACCCAGAACTTCAAATTTTACAATTGGCTTAAAGTAGATAAAAGAGGTAAAACAATACTCACATATTGCCAGATCAACATTTTTTTGTTTTTACTAAACAGAAAAATAAAAAATTCCATTGAGATACAAGATATGAAGACAAGTATCACTTCTTAAATATAAATAGGCACAGTATGATATGCTAAAGCTGGCTTGCTGCTATCACCTGTTTGGCCATAAGCAAAGCAAGTTGCCTTCGTGCGTTGAAAGATTATTGGTACTATGGGCTCCACAGTTTCACAATAAACCTGAGAAGGAAAATGTTAACACTTAACACAATAGGAACATGTATTATCCTTTTTTTAACTCATTGGAACATTGAATACATAAAGTTACCTCATCATTGGTAACCTCTTCATTCAAGACAGCATCAAAAACAAATTCGTGCTTTTCTAGGTATTGAGTTAAGTCAACCTGCAAAGAATTCAAATTTTCAAATCTTCAATTATAAAGCATTAATTAGAATCAGGTTATCATGCCAAAACCTTTTTATAAACACAAATAAGTGAAGGAATATGCCAATAAAATTACAAACCAAGAAGCTTAGATAATAGCATCATCAGATATTGCTCAACGTCAAGGATAACATTCTGTGTTTCAAGTTTCAACTACTGATATTAATTCTCATACTTTAGCCTGTTACACTCACCTTAAGTTTAGTTTCATGCACTGTTAAAGAATTGGAGTGTGTTTCTATAATATCTTCCTCATTCTTTGCTAGCTCCTTCTTATTCAATGGTCTTTTTCGCACCTGCATTCAGTCCACAAACACTTCAAGTGAGAAATGAATCCACAAAACAGAAATTAAGTGGGGAAACCAAATGAGTAAATTGGATTTAAGACAGAACATACCACAACTTTAATCTTTGCTACAGAACTAGATTTCTCTTTGTCTACAGAAAAACTTTTGAGGAGGTTGTTTTCCGGAGGATGAGCTCTACCAATCTGTTTGTTTGAAATGTAAGGTTCAGAGTCATCAAAGCTTCTACCCCGAACAGGTTGATACATGGTATTACTCTCATACACATTGGTAACTGGAATCTGCCATGATAAAAATTATCAGCAAGACCAAGTCATCTTTCCAGAATGAGAAATCACTTGCAATAATTCAAAAAAATAAACAAAAATAATAATTATAGCGTAAAATAAAATTTTGCATGGCAACTTCAGAGTGCAATGTTTAACGTCTTCAAGTAATCAAATTCACTATCATATCTAGATTCAGTTGACACCTCTGAGCTTTATATCGGCAATCAACCAAAAACAAGGTGTTAATGGGAGTACAAGCTGACAGTTCAGGGTCTTTACATTAGGGGCACACATCAACCCAGCTCTAGCAGTTGAATTGCTTTTTCTCTTCGACTTGAAAGAGTCCCTACTACAAACAATTTAAAGGGCTACAGCAAGAAAGCAATGCTAAGGCTAAATGAAAATTTTTCAACAGAGTCATTGAAATATCGTATGCTTCAAAGATGCGATATGATTATTATCCAAGAGTTCATATATGAAGGACAGTATATGATTGGTTTAGAACCTTAAAGGCCAGAAATCAATTGGAACCCTTTCTAGAAATTCACCTCAGGAAGAAGCTCTGTATCAAACGAATGCAGATCCAAAAGCCCAGGGCTGAAATCACCAGGTGAATCTTCACCATTCTTCCTCTGATTTGAAGATCGGTGATTACCAGGCGGTGTGGACGGTTCTGTGTAATAGTCATTCATCCCATTAAAGCTCCTTTGCGGATTCCTAAACATTCTAGCTCCCTGCCCTCCTCCACCATAGAAGTTATAGTCCTGCTCGCATTTCAAGCATACACTAAGTATAAATTGAAATTGCAGAGAAATAAAGTCGTAAGACAACATCATTATTGGATCATCATCATAACAATAGTTGCTAGGCTATTTTCAGATAAACAATTAAATAAATCAGAAGGTTTTGAATATAGTCTTAGTTCATGGGTATGCCACTAACACCAGGGTATAACTGAAAAGGGGAAGAAAAGCCAAGCTTTCCGTTGCATTTTCCTCAATTTTCTCGTCAGCTAAATTGGAGATGAGACAGTGACAGACATTAAAGATTAGAACCTGAAGTGGAGGAATGGGATTGCCGGAGGATTGAAGGTGTTGAAGACCAGCTGACTGGAGCCACCTCCCATTGGATGAGCTGTCCAGAAAGTTGTCCGAGTACTGACGCTGGTGATGCACGCCCGTCGCACCAGATCTCTGTGCCTGCCTCCCTCCTCCGTTCATCTTCTTTTTCTATTTCTCCCTTCTTTTCTTTATCTCCCTTACACCCGACCCCGAATCCGATCAAATCACAGCAACCCCACTTTCAAGCTCTGAAACTCAAATCCAGCTCCGATCAGAGCATTCCTTCCCCAGACCGATCGGAATCCTTATCCGCAAAGTTGTCACAGACAATGAGCTCAACGGAAACTGAGGAAAATATAAAAAGGGGGAAAGAAGAAAGCATGACAGAGCTGAAGAACTACAGGGGATGCTAAAAGACTGTGTAGAGTAGAACCGAAGATATAGGAATTCGGAAGAAATGAATCATGAAATATTGAAATTCCTTGAAGCCAGGGGAGGGGGTGTGACTGGGATCGGCACGTGGCAACAGAAGGAACGTGCGAGGTTTTAGCCAAGCAAACAGAAACGACGACGTAGTGAAGGGTCCCGCGGGTTTCTGAAACGGTTCTTTCATCGCACGGCGTCCCACATGGTGTGGGGACCGCCATGTTCTTTCAGGTTTCAATCGATCCTCATCGCTCCGCGCTTGGCTTAACATTCAAAAATTATTCCATCTTTGAAGAGGGCACAAGAAGTTGCCACGTGTCATGATCTTGTCAAGTTTTCTGTTAAATCGAACGGGTCATGGGAGAACGGTTGCATACTGCATTGCATCTTGCCGAGCCGCCCAGTTGGGCTCATTGGGCCCATGGCCCAAAGTTCTCAGGCTTCCTTTTATTTCAGTGAGACACTTCGCGTTCTCAAACTATCAGAACATCTCAACCCATTATCCTGGTCCCCGTCACCCTGTCTCCCTGATTTATCAATAATCGGCCTGGCCAGATGACTCCGGTCTGGTGGCTTATGTTCTTTGGAGACAGAACTTTCGTTCTCCTTTTTTATTTTACAAAAAATTTAATTGAGTTAAGTCTTAAAAGCTTACCAACCGAACTTAAAAAAATTGTTTAATGAGGTACTTTGATTGCCCATCACCAAGATTGACAACAGGATTGAACTCGGAACCTTATCGATTATGAGCTAAGTTCTTTCCAAGTTGATCAACCTTAAAGAAATTATGTTTATTTGTTTATATATAGTGGATCCAATTCTCCAATCACATGATAAGATTTGATTGGAAAATTGTATTTAATGGAGCAGATTGACCCAAATTTTATCCTTGTCGAAACAGCCCAGGAGATGAGACAGATGGCAAAATGCCAACGTTTCATCTCATCATTTTGTGAAAGAGGAGAGAGAGAGGAGTCTCCATTAATCCTTCTCTTTATTTTTTCTTTATTTAATGTCTCAATCATTTAATCATATTTTAATGGGCGAGATTTAATGTTATGTGTTAAATTGTATTATAATATTAAGGGGTAATATAATTTTTGGTCCCTGAAGTTTGATCCAATTTTGGTTTTGGTCCCTCAAGTTTTATCCGATTTTGGTTTTAGTCCTTCAAATTTGAAAAGGATTTGGCGACCCATTTTTGAAACCCGACCCAACCCGAAAAAAAAAACCAAGTCCTTTTATAAGGGACCAAAACTAAAATCGGATGAAACTTTAGGGACCAAAACCAAAATTGGGTGAAACTTCAGGGATCAAAACCACCGATTTCAAACTTAAGGGACCAAAATCAAAATTAGATCAAACTTCAGGGACCAAAAGTTATATTAACCCTAATATTAAATATAATAAAAATCTACAATTATAATATTGTTACATAACATTAAATCTTACTCATTAAAATATGATACAATGAGTGAGACATTAAATAAAGAGAGAAGTTAGTGGAGAGACTCTTTTCCTGTGAAATAGATGTTCAACACAGTAGTAATTGGTTAATGGTTTTCAGGATCTTCTTCAAAGATTCGCGGCCATGTATGGATGCTTTCAGCCTAGTATGGTTACTAACTTGGAGGGAAATTTTCTAACAGTGCCCAATTGAAATTAGTTTCAATGCTCACTGTAATGAAGCCCATTGCCAGTGGAGAAGAAGGTGAGATGCATGTATTTTAATGGTGGTTTAATACAATACTCAAGGCTGATGGGAGGTGTATTCCCCATATAATTATTTAAGATTAAACATATATGGGAATATATTTTTTGCGCCATATGCTCTTTTTTTTTTTCCCACTCTGTTTCTCTTGGAATTCCAACAACACTCCACATCCATTCTATGCGTCTTTGGATTAGCTTTTATGGATAATTTTTATGATTTACGAGTAAGTACGAAAAATAGCTTTTAAAACCACAGTTTGGTGTTTCCCTAACACTCACATCACATACTCATCTATTCTCTGTTCTGTTCTGTTTTTTTTTTTGGTCTCTCACGGAGTTATGACAAAGGATATCTTTCAAATAATAATAACAACAACAAGAAGAAGAGCCGTTGATCTTACATATATGTTTCTCTTGTAATAAGTGACAGAAAAGGAATTGAAAATTTTCCAGTCTTGATAGAAATAAAAAAAAACTGATACATTTGGCAATTGCATCAAATCTAAACTTGAATGTTCATCAGATTCTTTCAGCTTCCCATATCACAAAGCTTCTTCATCTTCCTATATCCATTTGAATACTTCCATGGTTAAACAAACACCTCAGAGAAATCTCATAAGCAGCAAATATAGCCCCATTCACCACAAAAGCTCTAGCAACAGCAGTTCCTAAACCTCGCCATAACACAGCGTGCCCTTCTTCTCTCACACTCTTTCTGAGGCAATCAATAATTCCTCTGTACTTCACTGAAGATGGTGTTTGAGCTTGAAGTCTCGTCTTTATAACATCCAAAGGATAGCAACAAACCCAGCTCGCTACTCCGGCTAGGCCTCCCGCCATTAACGCTGTGTTCAAGCTTTCTTCTCCACTTTTTCTGCAACCTGGATGAAGTTGTTCTCTCATGCACTCATAGGTCCAGAAGTAGAAGCCATGGGAAGGTGCTTCTCTGAGCACAGTTATGCCTAAACCTCTGTAAATTCCCTTGAGACCTTCTTGCTTCCATATGGTTTTGGCTACTTGTGAGGGACCGTTGTGAGATTCTGTGACATTATTGCTTGTGTTTTGGAGCTGGAGGCGTATCTTGACCAGTTCTATTGGTGAAAGGAGGAGGCTTTGTACGGCTCCGGTGGCGAATCCTCCCAGAGCGACGCCCTTGTACGACGGAGGGTCGGTGGCTGACACTGATGAGTCACATGCTCTTGAGAAAATTGCATATGTTTGAAATACCATGGCATTCTGCAAACCACAAAATTAACCAGAAATAGTCGGCATAAAGCACTGTAACTTTCAAATTTTCAAAACTAAAGCTATGATTTTTGGCATAAACAACTAATTTCAAAAATTAAAAGTTTGGATTTTTGATCCCTTCCTAAGATCCTTAATGGGCTGTCTGGTACAAGGGATTTGTTGAGAATGAGAGAGAGGAGAAAAATTTTATGAGCCAAATTTATAAACACGGACAAAAAAAAGAAATTATAAAATTTTAATAAAAAGAATTTGAGATAAAAGAAGAAAAAAAATTAACTTAAAACTTTTCACGTAACTTCTCTAATTTTTTTTAAAAAATCTAACTTAAAAATATTCTCCCTCCCCTCATTTCTAATCCCCTCGTACCAAACAGGTCCTAAATAACCTATGGCCTTGTAGGTCTGGCTCCAGGAGTTCATTGGCCCACTGTTATTGCTTTTAAAACTACTGATTTCATTCTATTGAATCCATTAGAACAAAGCCTAAATCCCAATTAAACTTGAGAAGTTGGTAGGTTTTGGATGATAAGTTATATGAAGCATCATTCATGGTGATAAGGTTCTGGACTTGTGTCAAGTTCCCGCCACCGAAGAATTTTCCTTGCACACGTGATTTTTGTTATTGTTAAGCATGAACGAGGGTATATATTTAATAATGACCTGAAAAGTGATAGAGCCTAAAGGAGCAGCCATGCCTCTGTACAGAGAGAATGGTCCTTCCTTGGCCACCACATGTCTGAGAATACTAAAAGCAGCGCCTTCGTTAGAGCTCTGTTGACGGATGCGGAGGGTGTCAAGTGGGTAGCCGGAGATTATTCCGGCAATGCCTCCAAATCCTCCGGCCACAAACTCTCTGCCCCAGCTGCTCGCAAGAAATCTGGGCAGAAATCCGTTATCTTTTATCTCTGCCAGCATCCTTGTACGTATCAAATTGCTTCACAATTCTTCAGAAAAGTTATTTCGTGATTTTCTTTCTAGGTTCTTCTTCTCTTCTCTGCTATGCTCTGCAAATCATGAAAAGAAAACAACCTGAAACGTTAATTTTTCTCCGACGTTCGTTTATCTTATTTTTAAAACTAAGAAAAACTTTTGCAGACAACCCGTCTTTTTTAGAGAAGAGAGAAGAGATTCAAACCTCGGTTTCTCTCGATAATAGGCCGAAGCAGAGGCGAGCGAGAGCTTATATTTTGGCTGGGAGTGAGAGGAGGAAGAAAAGCGGAAAAATGCCAACGTCTCCTTTTGAGAACAAGCCGATTATTTAACGGGGTATTTGAGTATTTATAGAGTTAGGATTTAAATATTTAAGATTTAATAATCATTCTGCAATTATTTAAAGAAAAAAAAAATCTATCGGGGATGGATTACATTTTAAAGATATAATGTTAAGACATAATTTTAGGAGAAAAAAAATACATGTAATTAATTAGATATAAATAAATATATGTAAATTACTTTCTTCTTTAAAAGATTTTAATTATTTAAATATTAGGAAGATGATTTGAGGAGTTACAAATTATGATATTAGAATTAAGATTTTATATAAGTAGAAATGTTGAAGATAACTTTTATTATAAGAGTAATATATATATATATATATATTACATGATAAAAAAAAAGATGATTTGATAATTTGAGATTGGAAACTCAAGATAGGATAGATTTATAAGAATAAATAAATTATAAAATAAATAAATATGTGAATAAGCAAAGGTTTATAAGCCATCAATGGATCGGAATTCCTTACTAAAGGGTTTTCAAATGGTTAAATAATGGATTAATTCCATGACTTGTGGACTTGACAGATGATAATAAAGTATCAGAAGTGTGAAAATTCTCAAAATATCTCTCAACCAGTTTCTCTTAATCAATCATTTCGAAGACGTTCAAGGAGCGAATGATAATATCATCCCATGATGATTTTGCGGCCATCTTGCTTGCACTTCTCAAACGCTCCAGATCGAGGTAACGCAAAGTATAAACTCTATTACGCACTCTCTCTTAAACTCCTTGGCATCTCTGTTGATCTTGGCCCCATCTGATAAGATCTTCATCATGATTCTGGTGAGGTTGGCTGTCAGAAGATACATATCATGATCTTCGACTTCACCAGCCGCCGCCACCACGGCTTCTGCCTGAGGTTCCCTCACCCGCCAGCTTGTGCTTTTACTCTGCCATTATCTCCCAGTCTTGATCCATTACGACGCATAAAATCATTAATAAGAAAAAAATTATTATTTAAATAATATTGTAGCTTAATTATGTGATATATAATTTCTCAAAATTAATTTTCAGTGACTAAGTAAATCATTGATTAACTATTAAATAATATTTTATTTTAGCTAGTATCTATAGTAGAAAATTGTAAATGATAAAAACTTTTTGCATCTGATTGAAGAATTATTGCACCCATGGAAAAAAATTGGCACACGTTATGTTAGTTTGTGTTCATGAAAAAGCAAATAATTTAAATCATACATACATACATACATATATGTATGTATGTATGTATGTATGTATGTATGTATGTATGTATGATTTAAGATATATTGCAAACCTTACCCCGAGTGATTGAACAAGTGTCTATGGAAGAAGATACATGTGGGTCAATGAAGCTTTTTCACACACCATTGAAACAATTGCACCAGTGAAAGAAAACTTGCACTTGATAGCACGCAATTCAACTCATTGCACTACGCAAGAAAAAGCTTGCACATGTGATTTTAGCCTGTGTCTACGAAAGATATATAAAATCACTACTATAAAAACATAAACTATGACACTTAATTTTAGGAATACTTTGGTGCTTCCCAAGACTATAGCTTTTAGTGCCATAAAAGAAAACTATGACGCTTCTTACATATATGGAAGCCATAACTTGATTATTCTTTTTTTAAATCACTTCCTATGACGCTTATAAAGGAAGCACCATAAGAAGTGGTGTAACTTCCTATTAGGGGTGGAAACAGGTCAGGCTTGTGCCTTAATAGGCCTGGCTTGTTAAGGCACAAAACGGTCTGAGCCTGGCCTGTGGCCTGTTGGAGGCTTACTATTAGGCCTAAGACTGGCCTATACACAGGCCTGGCCTGTTAAGGAGGCCTGAATTTGTAAAAGACCCTAAACAGGCCAAACAGGCCGATATCCTAAATAGGCCAACATCCTAAACAGGCCCACATAAACAGGCCCTAAACAGGCCTAGTTGCAATTTTTTTTTCAAGGCTCTCAGAAGTAAATGACTGATCCAAAATTTCAACAACTTTAGATTCCTAATTTCGAAGTCTTTGCCACAACAGAATTCAAGTAACAGCAAGCAACAACAAAGTGTGTGAGAGACTGTCCAGCAACAAAAACAGTCCAAACTTAATAATGACTGTACCATGAAAAGTTACATTAAGAAATAATAGCTCAATGAAAAATCTTGCCAAAATTCAAACAAACTGTTCCAGAAATGTAGAAGCATGCAAGAACTTGGTAGCACAGACAATTCACAATCAGAACAACTGAGTGTAGTTCGAAACATATATTAACACTAAACAAATGATGCACTCAGCAAGTCAATTTAAGCACCAAAATTGAGTAAATTCAAGGAAGTACCCAGTCTCGGAGGTATTACAGCAACCAGGGATTTTTTTTTCTTTTTTAAATTTAATCAGTTTAACTTTTTTTTAAAAAAAATTTAATCAGTTTAACTCAGAATGCACCACTATAATGCAGATATATAACACCTCATACTCCAAGCAAAAATGCACTAAATAGATGCATTGCAGTGACAGTTACAGCAAGGAGAAGATTCGTTGCACCAGAATTGGATCCTTGAGCTATATATAGCTGGGCCTGTGGCAGTGAATATGATAGCTAAGGCATTAATGTGCAAAATTCAGGATTTCAACCACAAATTACAGCAAGATCCAGACAAAAACCAGCAAAAAGTCTAACAAATACCACAGCAGTGAAAATGCATACAATCTTCTGAAACTATGCTCCAGTATGGATAAGATAAATAGAATCTTCTGAAACTATGCACCAGTATGGATGAAACTATAGCCGCATCAAATCTTCCCACTTTTGGAAAAGCCAATGATTCTTCTCACTTTCACATCAAATCTTCAAAGTAATTTCTTCTTCTCCTTCAAAGGCCTTGAAAAAAATTAATGAAATATATAGGATTAGATCATAACACAACTTAACATGTAAAAGAAGTAATATGATTTTAACAATGCAAAATTTATACCTTCTGTTTTTTCTTCAAACCATACTTGTTTCGAAGCCAGTCCCCACCACAAATAAGTGCTTCAATTGATTCTTCATTTAATTTAGAACGATATTCATCAATAACTCTACTTCCAGCACTAAAGGTGAACTCTGATGCCACGGTTGAGATTGGAATAGCTAGTATATCAGCAGCCATCTTAGATAAAATCTTATACTTCAAACTATTATTTTTCCACCATTCTAGGACACTAAAGGAGTTAGAACTGCCCTTAGGAATATAAACACCGTCCTCAAGATAAGCTTCCAATTCTGATTTCATAGGGGGAATTGCTTGCTTTTCACGAACAATGTTCATGATTTGATCAAATCCAGTAATTATAGAAGAACTAGGTATATTGGGAGAAGAGTTGTTGCCAACATTTTCATCTACATTACTTGGCTCTCCCTTGTACAAGGCAACATACTCATCATACATTGAGCATAAAGCTTTCACCACTTTATCTATATTCTCAAAAGTAATATAATCAAGCTTGTAAATCAAAGGAAAGCAATAATGAATAACGTATAATTTGCACCTAGGATCCAGAATACTTGCAAGAGCCATCACCAAATTGCATTCCCCCAATATTTGTCAAACTTCTCTTTCATTGAAATAGCTATTTCTACCATAAAGAAATCATCATCTTCTAAGGCATTGTCAATTACTTGTTTCACTCGCCAAACTTCAGGAAGGTACAAATTTGCAGTAGGATACTCACAGCCTGAGATGATATGAGTGGCTAGATTGAACACTTCTAGAAGTTTGCAAATCTTCTCAACCTTCTTCCAATCCTCTTTAGATGGTGCATAATTGTAATGTGGTTCTCTTCCTTATAATCAGGAAAGACAACCTTGAACTTTAAAGCAGTAGACAACATCCTATATGTAGAATTCCACCTTGTTGGACAATCAAGAATGAACTTCTTTTCCTGCAAACATTTTTGCTCAACAATGTCACAAAATGCTTTTAGCCTTGAATAATTGTAGTTGATATACTTCAAACTCTCACGTCTCACGAACATTATTTATAATGTCTTTGATTCTACCAAGGCCATCTTGTACCAACAAGTTTAATATATGCACACAACATCTGATGTGAAACAAGTTACCACCCAGAGGCAATGAACTACTAAGTGATAAGTGTCTCGAAGAGCCCTTAAGTAAGAATCATTATAAGAAGCATTATCAATTGACACGGAAAACACTTTGTTTTCAATTCCCCGAGCCTTCAAACACTTGAAAATAGCATCAGCTACATCAATTCCTCATCTAGGAGCAGGAACCTTAACAAAACTCAACACTCTCTTTTGAAGATTCCACCCCACATCAATGAAATGCCCAGTGAGAACCATATATTCAGTCACTTAATGACTAGATTTCCACTTATATGTAGTTAAGCTAATCTTGCTAACACCTTGTAATAAGGCCTTCAATTGTTTCTTCTTTGCTTCATATATAGCCAAACAATCACTCCTGGCTGTCTTGCGAGAAAATTTCTAAAATTCAGAATTACAATATTGAAATCCCCATATCCATACTTCATCCTCAATAATGCTAAATGGATGCTCATGCACCATGATCGCAGTAGCAATTATTTCCCTCATCTTCTTATTAGAATATCTGGCACTTGATGTTAGAAATGGATTAATGCACATATTTGAAGGTTGAAATGGAATGGTGGATTGCTTATTTCTTGCAGCAACATGCAGCTTCCTTGAAACACAAGATTTTATATGTCTCCATAGATGGGAAGTGCTAGCTCCCTTCCCTGAGTATGAAAATAGACTTTTGCAATACTTGCATTTAGCTTTGAGCCCATCATTAGTTTCAACTTGATCAAAATCATCCCAAAGAGGTGAAGTTTTTCGCCTCTTCTTCTTAATGATATTATCATCGCCATCATTTTTCTCACCAGTTTGTTGACTACTCTGTTGACTACTCTGTTGACTAGCTTATTGACTTGAATCAGTTGGTGCAGTTGACAAACCTCAATAGCATTAGGAGAAACTGAACTAGATGACATTGTTTCACTCTCAAAAGGAGATGACATTCACTAGAACTAAAACATAAAACAACCAATTTTATAATTTAATTAACCAAATACAGGACAGCTGTTCAAGAATAGCTATGTAAAAATTATAAATAACCTGAAAGAATGGTTTTGTTATGGCATTTAATACTAATACAACATTGGCTTGCTAATTTCACTTCAATTATTCAACACTCACTTCCAAAATTTTCAAGTTTCCAATGCCATTATTTAACTCTAATATGGCAAAAATTTATGACTTTTCATTTCATTATTCAATGCTTTCAAATTTTTCAAGTTGCACTCTTTACCACAACCAAAACTAACAAGTGTCAATTCTATTATTTAATTCTAAAACAACAAAAATTTAAAACTTTTACTTTCATTACACAAGACTCATGATTTACAAGTTGCTTCAACCTTTTACCACGAGCTGTATTTTACAGGTGACGGTTTTATTATTTAGCACCAAGATAACAAAAATTTACAACTTCCAATTCAATTATTTTACGCCCAACTTGGTCAGTATGTGAATCCAACAAATAACATATGTAAGGGATTACTATTACTAAGCATCGTAGCTGACAGCATTGGCTACCATAAATTATTAGAAGTTGGGTTAAAGATGATTTAACAATTGATAAATAAATTTTAATAAGTTACCAACAGCTGATTCTTAAGGTCCTAACTTCCTTTTATTTCATCTCAATTCAACAGAATAGGGGACGAACTGAGACACATACATAGGGTATACATATATTCATATCTATAAGATAATTAGTCCAGAGCTCAAGCTTAACGATTTCAAGCCTTGAATTAGAGCACATTTCAATAATAAACAAACAAAATAAAATAACAAACACTTACCTAATGGCTGAACTGAAACACAGCGAAGAGAGTCTTTGACGGTGGACCACCGAGAAAGAGTAGTGCTGAACTGAAACACAATGAATCTTAGACAGTGAGAGATGGCGGACTGAGGGTGAGAGATGGCGAAGAGAGTATTCGATGGTGGACCACTGGTCTGACAGACTGAGGGTAAGAGACGGCGGAGAGAGTGGGAGAAGACGGAGAAAGGAGGGACGGCGGTCGGCGGACTGGTTGCCGACTTCTGCTCAGCTGAAAGCCGGTCACTCACTGAGGCTATAGGAATTAAAGGTCAGAGGTAGAGATTTGGGAGGGAGTCGCGACTCGCGGAGACTAATTTCAACTGAAAAATGTTTTTGAAGTTTTGGGAATTAGGGTTAGTGAATTAAGGAAGAGGGGGCCGATAAAAAAAAAAGGAAGAGGGGGAGTAGCAGATTTGTAATTTTGTATTATCTTAATATTTTTTTAATAAAACCTTAACAGGCTCAGGCCGGCCTGATAGGCCTTACAGGCCTGTCAATAAGCCTTGGCCTGGCCTGTTAAGATAAACAGGCTTTTAAAGAGGCCTTGGCTTGGCCTTTTAACCTGACAGGCCAGGCCTGAATAGGCCTTTAACAGGCCAGGCCGCAGGCCCTTGTCAACCGGCCTGGGCTGTTTCTACCCCTATTTCCTATGGCACTTCCTCAAGAAGCACCATAGGAAGTCTTTTTTTTAAGAAAATAATTTTGTGTAATTGTTTCCTTTCCTAATGGGTCTGTATTTACAATCCAATTATCCACAGAAATTTACAATACAAATCGACAGCAAAAAACCAAACCAGAATCAGAATGAAATAACACAAAACAAACAACTAATTTATAAAATCAGTTCTAATGTATTTAATTACAACATAAACATTGTAATGTACAACTAATTTTAAGTACCTACGAATGTACCTAAGTAGGCAAAAAACAATTTTAATGTACAACTAAGTCATAAACAACAACCTAAATATTAGCTAATTGCCTGACCATATATTCATACCATTCCTCAATGATTTCATCCACTTGTTGGTCAGTCAATTGGGCACAACATTGATCTTTATAATACTACATAAAAATCATGCACAGAACAAATTAAAATAATTAAAAATTAATTAACTTAGACACTTGTCAATTAGATTTAAAACATAGTATGAACTGCAAGTAAAAGAACTTACTTGCATAGGGACAAAATTTGATAATGGGTAACTACATCTTTCATAAATTCCATAATGTAATAACCACAATCATTATTGTTTGGTTGGAATGGACACTGCAACAATACAATGAAATAGTTAAGTAAATTTTTGAAGAAAAATTTTTGAATGACAAAATTTGAGTAAATTCATATATAAGTACCACAATCTTCCTTCAGATATAGCTATTGTTTGGGTCACTGTGTTTAGAATAGCTTAATCCAACATGGCTTCTGTAAGCGGTCAATACACAAACAAAACAAGTAGTCTTGGTTATTCAATAATCACACATGCAAATATTTACACATACACCCGTACACTTATTTATTATAATCATCATAGCAGGCTGATTCTCTGGATAACCAGCCTCTAGACGATCCAAATAGAAAATGTGGGGGCCTCTAGCTGCCGCTAGAAGGATAACAATCAAGATCTAATGTTCCTTAAATTATTTTAAAAATTTTACTTCGACAATCATGTTATGGTAAAAGTGAAAGAACAAAAAAACATACATTAAAATATTGTTGCAAATAACTTACCCCGAATTGTACGGCACCATAAAGAGCATATTAGGGGTTGCTCTCTAAATAAAGCAGTCCTTAAGATCATTAGATTGTATTTCCAAATCTAATCTCCCCCTATGCTAGCCAAGGAGGTGTGGTTGACAAATACGAATTTATGCACCCTTTCCATGCTCTGTAACAGATCATGGTACAAGTGCCTTTATAGAAAACAAACAATGTCATTAAAACTAAAAAAATTGAATGATGAATAATAATATCAGTGATAGATGATGATGATAAAGTACCTAATTCATATGTTGATGGCCGTTGCACTAAGCTAATCACGACTAAGCACTTTGCTTAGCATACTACCATCGACATGATCATTTATATTTGTATGATAGATGTCGATATCGAAAGGTATTGACTGACCTCCTTAGCTGATCAAATCTGGTGCCATTGATGCTAATTGTTGGCAATATGAACCCATTTGTCTGTTGCTTCAGTTTTTGGTTGAGGGTTGGGACTTCTGTTAGGTTGCTGAATACTTTGAGTTCTTCCCACGCCCTTCAATTCATTTTCCTTTAGGATGAGCAGCAACCTAAAAAAATCATGAAATAAAATCATATAGTTTTACATAGAAGTGCATGGAAAAAGTAGAAGGAATTGTAAATTAACTACCTTTTGAAATGGCTCAATCAGACCTATTAGCCATGTAATATAACCACAGACAACATCTTTCACCATTGTTTCTTCATCCTAAGAAGGGGTTGGTAAGAAGGCATCTTCATTTGTGCATACGTCAATCTTAACTCGAAGTGTGTTCGCGGGCAATGGTGAATTCCAATGTATTATTGTCTGTGTTGTGGGCCACACCTATAGCAACTGTGTGCTTGAAAGATTCATTGATCGACATGCAAATTGCACGTTGATTCGCCCTATGAAAAATGAAGTTAATATATTCAGGTACACTAATTTATAATGTAACAAAAAGTTAACTAGAGAAGAAATTAATTACCAAAGGAATGAGGACTTTAGGCGTGAAGGGGCAACTATCCCTCACACTTGTGTTGTCACATGCTGGACTTGGTGCTGGCCTAGACTATAGTTAGACATCAATTTGAGCCTTCAATAACGTATTTTGCTCTTGCATCAAACACATATGATTGTTAAATTGTTCTATTTGATACTTGTAGCCACTAATCTCCTATTCTACTTGATACTTATAGCCACAAATCTCCTCCTTTAGTTGCAGAAAGTCATTTTTGTTAGGTCACTTTTAGGGTCCGAAGTACGATATTTAGGTAATTGTAAAACCAGTATCCCGAAGATGACTATCATACTCAGGAACTCCAAGCACTCTGCTGAGCAAATCGTCGAGACCAACATAATGCACCAAGTTTGGCTACTCTAGCGTTATTGTGTGCTATCACAAAAAGAATTACAACAATATTAGTTATTATAAAATAGAATCAGTTAAGTAAAGCTAAATCTTTATTGTATGTATAATCCACCTCTTACACAATATTCCGCAACTTTTCTAGGTTGTTCGCTAGGAATTTCACCTTTTTTGTTCATGAAGCCTGCTAGCCACAATCATGTCGTGGTATAGGTGTGACATCAGAATGTGATTCTTGTATCTGAATATCAAAGTTAGTTGTAGTCAAAAATTAGTCATAAAAATTATATTCATATGAAATAATGATTAGTTCTTACTAATTGTTGCTCTAATGTTGCATACGATCTAGTCCTTTTATGTACTGGTATGGGATGTTTGGCGCATTTTTGTGATTTTGCTCACTTCTTTTTTGTTTAGATCCAAATAATTCATATCAGTAAATATTAATTGCAAATACATTATAAGCAGTCCGAAAAGTCTAATATTATATTACCACAAATTCTACAGTAGTAGGTGAGCTCACAAACTCATCCCACTGCTCTTGAGTTATTATTCCATCGTACAACTCTGGCGATGTACGATTGATATTATCATTATTGTCTCGCAAGTAGAATTTCACAAGATCGTAGGGAAAATTTCTCAACAGTTAGCCTCATTTTCGTAGCACGAATTTCTCTTTATCTTTATCGATAATGAAACAAGACTGTAAGAAAAAGTATACATAATTTGTTAGATTGTAATTTCATGAAACAAAACAACCAGAATAATAAAGTAAATAATGTTTACCTTGACTGAACCCAATATGATATCAGCATAATCTTCTTTGCCCGTCTCTAATATGAAATTGTAATGGGGACTCTTTCTTTGACCCTAGTCCTAATGTAATTATTAAAGGAGCTAGCATTCGGTCTGATTGAATTTCCTTTTTCATTCCATTGAAGCTCTAACCTAATGCCCTTACTCCTTATATTGATTAGTTTGGACATTACAGTCATATCCCGGGCTACGTCTACCTCAAATGCTGCCTGACCATCATTTTCAACAGGAACAACTTCATCTCTGTTGTGGGGATTCATTTTCCTAAGAGTTAAATAAACCAAACAAAATATCAGCGCATGCATAATGACAATCATAGCAATGAAAGTAAATTATGTTGAAATATATGAATGTATGTAATAAAACATACAAGGAAAAAAATCAAGACACTCATTATCATCTTTTCCTCTTTCTTGTTTGATTTAAAAACCAAGTCCCCTCTTCATGATCATTTCTCATGTATAAGGGTTCATCTTCATCTATATCAATATATTTTAACCACAATATCTGAAAGGAGGTATCATCCTCAGAAATATTCAAATATTCATTACTTTCAACATCAACTTGTTCTTGATGATTCTTATTCGTAGGAAGTATAATGGACTAATTCTTTTTAGTAGGATCCGGAATGAAAAACACTTGTTCTACTTGTGATGCTAAAATGAAAGGATAATCTTTATACCAAACTTTAGAAAGGTCCATTTGAACAAACCCTAACTTATTTGTCTATAATCCACTATTGTTGTTAATCTACTTACATCTGAAGACAGGGACCCTTAACATAGTGTAATCTAACTCCCATATTTATTCAATGACACCAAAGTATGACATTGTTGAGTAGATATGGTGTATGTATTTAGCACTGGATCTATGCCAAGAATTAGCAACAAGTGTTACCTGACTATTCTGTATCATGCTCCTTGTATCATGTTCTTAAGTGTAGAATGTGTAACCGTTAATTGTATAACTATTATAAGATAATACATTTAAGCTCAGTCCATTCGATAGCCATCTTAAGTTTTCAGAAACTGAATCAGGATTCCTTTCCACCTCATAATTAAAGCACCTTTTTAACCAACTTGGAAAATGTTTGTTGTGCTCTTTTGTTATCAAATTTTCATTCCTATCACCATGTACCAATCAAAGAGCATCATTGTGTTCTTCAACATACGGTTTAACGTCATCAGTGTTATGTAGCGCATACAAGTGAGTTTGCTCCCATTCAGTTAGTGATATCTTTATTACATCCTTCCCACTTGTTCCTTTCCTTGATCTTCGCCTATCATGATGAGACATCAGGATCCCTACAGGGTCAATATTTGATAGAAAATTACCATAGAAGTCACTTGTTTCTTCAACCATGTAACGCTCAGCTATACAACCCTCTAGTTAACATCTATTTTTCACATACCCTTTTAAAATTTTCATGAATCTCTCATTTGGGTACATCTATCTCAGGTACAAAAACCGCACAATTGAACCTCTTTCACCAAGTGTACAATTAGATAGACCATACTGTCAAAAAATGAAGGTGGAAAATACATTTCAAGTTCACATAGAGTACAAACAATTAGCTTTTGCAAATATTGTAACTTTGTTGAATCAACCATTTTACTACAAATCAACTTGAAGAACATGCAAAGTTTAGTGATGGTATTCCTTACTTTTTTGGGTAATATTGACCGTATACCAACCGGTATGAAATTCTGCATGAGCACATGACAATCATGAGATTTAAGGTTCTTTAGCTTCAACCTTTTCACTAATACAAAGTTCTTTATTTTTGAAGAATAGCCCTATGAAATTTTGATCCCTTCCAGAAACTCATAAAACAACTTTTTCTCTTTCCTCGACAGAGTGCAAGCCACTGGAGGTAGTAAGTACAGTGCCCTTGCTCAACCTGTGCTAACTCTTTTCTTATTCCTAAGTTAACCAAATCCATCCTCGCATTCACACTGTCCTTGCTTTTTCCTTGCATAGTAAGCAACATGCCAATTAGACTATCACAAATATTTTTTTTTCTATGTATATCACATCAGGAAAATGTCTCACATATAAGGACTTTCAATATGAAAGTTTAAAGAAAATAGACTTCTTCTTCCAGCCGCTTGTCCCTATTTGTTTTGCAAAAGGCTTGCCAAAATTATTATCCAAGTGTTTGACCTTCTCAAAAATCTAAGCACCGGTCAACATCTTTGGTGGGCTACCTTCTTTTGACTCACATTGAAAGCCTTTTTCCAATTCTTCTAACAATGTTTCGATGGTAAGAATCTTCAATGTCCCATGTAGACATTTTGCTTACAATGATCTAGTCGCACTAAATGAGTGTCATTTTCACATAGGGCACGCATAATATCCTTTGACACTATATCCGGACTAATTACCATAAGTAGGGAAATCATTTATTGTGCCAAACAACATAACTTTCAAAGTGAAACTTTCTCCCCTATACTTATCATACACATTGACGCCTTCTTCCCAAAGTAGCTTCAAGTCATTAGTTAAAGGAGCCAAGTATACATCTATATCATTTCCAGGTTGCCTTGGCCCAGAAATTAACATGGACATGATCATAAACTTACGTTTCATGATCATGTAAGGAGGAAGGTTATAAATCATCAATATCACTAGCCACGTACTGTGTGTGCTACTCTGAACCCCATGGGGATTGATTCCATTAGTTGAAAGTGTAAGGCATAGGTTCCTTGCTTCATTCGCGAAGTCAGGGTGGTCATGATCAACTTTTTTCCATTGAGGCTCATATACAGGGTGCCTAAGGTTTGTGTCTTGAATCCTTTCATTTGCATGCCACGTTAATAGCTTAGCAATCTCCGTATTACTATGTAGTTGCTTGAATCTCAGAATAATGGGAAAATACATATGACCTTTGAAGGACTTTTCCCTTTATTCTTCCCATATCAAAAAGCATTGCATTTAGTGCACTTCTCTAATATTGCATACTGATTCCAAAATAATATGTAATCGTTAGGGCATTCATGTATTTTCTCATAACCCATGCCAATTGTAAAGCAAAGTATTCGCTTTGCCTCGTATGTCTTGGTAGGAATTACATTTTCTTCTGGGAGCATATCTTGCACAAGTTCAAGTAGTGCGGTGAAGCCCGAATCACTCAATCCATAGCGCATTTTAAAGTTGTACAATTTCAACACTACTAGCAATCTTGTGTATTTAGTACTACCAGCATATAATGGTTTCTCTGCATCATATTTCAACTTCTCAAATTCTTGAGGACAGTTATGAAGCACCCCTTCAACCGCATTTAGAATTTCTTGAAGACCATTGTCCTCATGACATATGCTTGGGTCAAACTCATTTGAAGCACTGATCATGGTATGCACCCGATCACTATGTGCATCATCTGTCTCACTGTGCCTTATCTATCGTATATATGATTGATCAATTCCATAACATACTAAATGATCTAGTAAATAAAGTGGACTAATAAGCTTTTCATAACAACAAGATAAGTAATGACACAAGATTTTGTTAGGATCATTTGTATGCTCGTTTGCAAATCTAATAAACTCCTTTACCCCATCTATATATTCCCTTAAGCACCGATTAGATGACATCCATTTGCAATCCATCTATACATTAAACGTATTTTTAAAAGTGGTTATTTACTTGCTTCTTGCAGTTACTAATTTCTTTTATCTTCCATTGTTTATTTTAAAAAAAATTCAACACCATAACATCCTAAAATTTGAAGTTTTTCAAGTATTAAACACTCTTTTTAAATCACAAATAATCATCTAATTAATCCAGCAGCATCATAATAATTTTTCACAACTCACAACAAAAGAAATCATATTTGCCAACATTACATATCATAGTTAAAGTAATCTAGTGTATATAAAGATTTAACTATATTTTACTTTGAAAATGGCCAAATTTGTTTTTTTTTGTTTCAATTTTCCCATGACAATGTTGGATGTGTCCATATATATGTATATCTTGATTCATAAGGATATACCCATGATTTCAGTATATTCTTGGTTAGATACAACTTAATTGATTAAAAAGTTATATGATTTATTATTAATTTTTTTAGTAACAGTTTAGTATTAGGAGGATTTAAATTTGAGAAAATCTCTGAAATCCCCATTGCAAATTTATTACTCAAGTTACCTAAAATTTGTTTAAGGGTCCATGTGTGACTTATTTTCAACGATTGTAAATGTTTTTTTAGTTGTGTGTAACATATCTTCAATTACATGTAAAATAGAAGACATTTGCACATAACTGAAAACATATTATATACGACTAAAGAGGAGTTGCATTCGTTTAAGGGCCTAACTAGGTTTTTAGATACTTTGGACAATAAATTTTGTAATTATAATAAACTTTTCAGCAATTTTTCCTTTAATCTCTTAATATCGCACATATTTTACGTACTTATTAGGATAATTAATAAGAACGTGATTAGCAAGATCAAACAAAAACTTGGCCACTCTATTGGCCCAAAATCAGCAAGATGAAACAAAAGAAACTCTTACATTTAACCATCAAGTACCATATATAACGTACTCTTATTTAATGGTTGAAAAGTGTCAAACATTAAAAAAAAATAAACATCAAATAACCTTATTTTTGCAGTGGTGTTAAGCGTTTGAACTACAAAGTATCAAATAAAAAACACCTAATGCGGTTGGTGACCCAATAATGAAAAATATCACGGATTCATTCACACAGGCGGGAATAAAAATCCCAACAACACAAAAAAAAGACTTACAAGTTTTGTATTGCAACATAAGTGGCGACCAATTGTTAAAGAAATGTGCAAGAGGAGAAGACAATAAAAAATATAAAAGTGGGAGACCAAGGAAGCTTCTACTTGCCACCATTAAAGAGAGGAGGGAGTGGGGACAATGGTGCCATTGCAACGTCAAAATAGAAAGAAGGAGTGGGGATAAAGCATTATATAGGAAGAGGGGAGTAGGAAGAATGGATAAGGAAAGGTAGGGGACCAATAGAGTAAGGACTGAAGAGACCAATAGAGTTTTGCTGGGAAATGGCGAGCTGGAGGGAGCAAGAGAAGATGAAAATCGTGCCCTCCACATTTGTTTATATAATGCCTTGGAAGGTGCTTGCCATGCAAGTGCCTTCTAAGGCCAATGCCTGCCAAATTATCATGTATAATCACAAGCGACTGGTGGGTATATCATGGTTATTACTCTGTTACCTTATCAGGAAACGGGGGCAAACAGAGTACTAATTTCTTATTAGCTCCAGTCATTAAAACTCGAAAGAAAGGGTTATTTGATCAAAAGTTCTAAATGGAAGTGAAGAAAATAAGTTCTAAATGGACTATTTCATCAAATGTCCTCAACCTACTTTTCCAAGCTCATACTTCGCCCCAATATTCTTTGTATATCTAAAGCTCTTATCCATAAAGTGAGACAATAAAAGCTCACTGCTTTATCTCATTTATTTTCATTTCCCTACTAAAGCATTCCCTAATTCTAGCTAGCTTTTGAATCTCTCCCTATGCTTGTGCTTGTGTCGGTGTTTATATTAATGTATATTTAAATTAAGTTTAAAATATACACACATACATATATTTCTTCATAAAAAATAAGTTAAAAAAACATATTTTCTCGATCCTAACACATTGAATCATTCTAAGGTGGATGCAACTAGTTGCGTGGATAGTGATGGAACCACCAAAACGGACTGAAGTAGGCTTGTATTTTTTGATATAAGAATCCAATTCGAGCTGGAAGATTTGTTGTGAGCATCTATAGAGATGTTGGGAAAAGAAAACTTGGGAATAATGTACAAGGCAATGCTTGACGATGGATGTACCATCACGAATAAGAGACTCAAAGACGCAAACCCATGTGCCTATAAAGAGTTTGAATGATACATGGATGTGATCGGAAAGCTTAAACACCCCAATATTGTGAGACTCAATTTTTCCGATGACGACGCTCCATCGGGAAAGTAAAGTTGTTTTCGTTGTATGTAACCATGAGCCACCTATCACACATATGTGGTTAAGTTGTTTTCATTTATTTATGTATGACCATAAGCGACTAGAGTATATCTCATGGTTATTGCTCTATCATGTTAATAGAAAATAATGTTTTTAATGGTCTTTTGGTCATTTTCCTAACCCTTTTCAACCAAACAAAATTTTTTTTATCAACCAATTTTTTTTCAAGTATAGACCAAACACGTTGATGGCGAAATATTTTCCCTTCTTTTATATGCTTTTCCTTTATTTTCCTTTCCATTTCCACATCTTCTTTGAACCAAATGGGCCCTAAGCTTTTTTACATTGGGCTGAGCAAAGTTTTTTTCATTATTCAAATTGCTTCTCGATTCCTTATAAGTAAAATAGTCCAATACAACTAAATGGCGCTAAACCTTATAGTCTTTGTGAACTTTCCTGGTCCAGCCCATATGCAATACTGGAGTAAAACTCAGCTCATTGAATTGAATCAGAAAAAATACAATACAATCTCTCAATTTGTATGTCTAGAACCTATTTATAATATCTAATACAAGAGACTAAAATAACAAGTCACTAAATTAATTGTACAATTACACAACTACCCTTGCTTACACTCCCCCTCAAGTTGAGGGCGATATATGTTAATAGTCCTTAACTTGCTCAATAGATGTTTTTGCACATCTTGGCCCACTGCTTTTGTTAATAAATCTGCCTTATGTTCCTTTGATCGAACATGCACCAAGTCAATCAATCCCTTCTCCAATTTCTCCCTTACATGGTGACAATCAATCTTGATGTGTTCAGTATGCTCGTGAAACACTGGATTTGCAGCAGTGTGTATTGTTGCTTTGCTATCACAAAAGATCCTCACAGGAACTTCATGCTGAATGTCAAGATCTCCAAGTAACCTAAGTGCCCAAAAACTTCAGAAGTCACCATGCTAAGAGCTATGTATTCCGATTCTGCCGAAGACTTGGAAATAGTACTTTGCTTCTTTATTTTCCTTATTACTAATAAACCTCCAAATTTCAGTAGATAACCAATGATTGATCTCCTTGTTGTTCTACAAGCAGCCTAGTCAACAACGGAATAATATTCCAGCACCAACTCACCTTCAGAACTTAGCAAAATTCCTTATCCTGGACTGCCTTTTAAGTACCGAATGATATTCATCGATGCTACATAGTGTGCTTTATAGGTTGTTGCATAAATTGACTAAGCGTCTGCATAGAAAATGAGATATTAGAATGAGTCATAGTCAAGTATATGAGCTTACCAATTAGTTTTCTATATCTATCCGGATATCGATATAGATCCTCCTTCTTGTCCTTTCCTTCTTCATAAGCCATCAGCTTCTGATTTTGAGCCAAAGGTAATGTAAGTGGCTTGCAACCACTCATACCTATCTCACACAACAAGTCAAGAACATATTTCCTTTGACATGACATAATTCCTTTCTTAGACTTAGCTACTTCAATACCAAGAAAATATTTCATATGTCCTAAATCCTTAATTTTAAAATGCGTATGCAAAAGGGCCTTTGTTTCATTTATCCCTTTTTCAGAACTACCTGTTATGAGCAAGTCATCCACATAGACTAAAACCATAACTATACCATCATCACATTGCTTAGTAAACAGTGAGTAATCATTTTTACTTTGTGTAAAACCTCCATGTTTTAATGTTTGAGATAGTTTCTGGTTCCCCTGCTTGAAGCTTGTTTTAAGCCATATAGGGATTTTCTTAATTTGCACACCATGCGCTCCTCCTTTCTATCAAATATGGGAGGTACCTGTATGTACACCTTCTCATTGAGGTCTCCTTGTAAGAAAGCATTATGCACATCCATTTGATGTAATTTCCAATCATTAATGGCAACTAATTTTAAAACAAGGTGAATAGTAAGCAATTTCACTACGAGGGAAAATGTTTCATAATAATCAACACCTTTCTTTTGACTATATCCCTTTGCTACCAATTGTGCTTTATACTTATCTATCTTACCATTTAAATCATATTTAATCTTATAAACCCATTTACATCCTATGGGTTTCTTGTCCTTAGGAAGAGGAACAATTTCCTAAGTTTTGTTGCTCTCACGAGAATCCATTTCAACTTTTATAGCCTTTATCCATTCTGGATTTTTAATGGCCTCATGATAATTAATAGGTCCTTCTATTGAATTAATGCTGCATAAAAAGGACATATGATTAGATGAGACATTATTATAAGAAACATATTGTTCAATCAGGTATGCACACTTTCCTTTTTCCCTTCTACAGTTTTTTGTTGTCAGTGCTGAACAGAATTAATCTTTAGACCAAATGGGAGGCCTTTTATTTCTAGCAGGCCGAGACTTACCCTGCCTTAAGTTGGATTGATCATCCATATTCATTGGAGATTCATCTAACCATTCCTGTATGTTAGGATCAGTTGATCTAGTCCACTCCTTATTTTGCTTATCAAAAGAACTTACAAGGTCTTCTAAATCAAACCAAAACATTCCCTTTAATTCCTGGTTAATTTCTTTGTTATTATATTGATCAGTATCTCGAAAGGGGTACTTATTCTTTATGAAACTCACATGCCTACTCACAAATAATTTATTGGTCTTAAGATCAAGCAAAAGAAAACCCTTTCTATTCTCAGGATATCCCAAAAACACACAAGACTTTGCTCTAGGCTGTAATTTATCATCACAAACTAGATCTGTAGCAAAGGCTTCACATCCAAATGTTTTTAAATTTGAAAGATCTTCCTTATTTCGATACACAATTTCAAAGGGGGTTTTATATCCTAATGGCTTAGAAGGGATTCCATTATCAAGCTAAATAGCCATTTTCACACATTCCGCCCCCAAATCTAATAGGGACAGTAGACTGTAGGATTAAACTCTTGTTATTTGCATGATGGTTCTATGCTTCCTCTCCACAACCCCATTTTGTTCAGGGGTGTAGGGACACGTTAATTCATGTATGATCCCCTTCTCTTAGAAATAAAATTTTAATTTAGTGTTTGTAAATTCTATCCCATTATCACTATGCACACGTTTAACAGAAACAGAGAATTGATTCAACACATACACAGAAATTTTTAATACAAGTCACAACATTTGATTTGGACCTCATAAGAAATATCCATGTTGACCTAGAATAATCATCAATAATGGTAAGAAAGTAATGGTAGCCTTGGTGTGTAGGGGTTCTATAAGGACCCGATACATCAATATGGATCAGTTCAAAACATCTTTTTGTTTTAATGCAATTACGAGTGAAAGGAAATTTGGTTTGTTTGGACTGAACACAAATTAAACATTCTTTATTCATATGCATTGTATCATTGTTTACAATATCTAAGTATTTCATCACAGAAGTGGGTGCATGACCTAACCTTTGATGCCATAAATCCACTTGGGATGGGTTACAAGCACTAGTATCATTATCAGAAACATGAAGAACATTATTATTGCAAGAAACATGAACATAATTCATAACAGATAATCTCTTTTCAAATGTAAACATGTATAAGTCTTCAATTTCCCTACCAATCAACTTGATTGAAATGAAGGCCATGCAATTATGTTCTTTAGTGAGTTTAGACACTGCTATCAGATTGAAATGAAGTTGCCGGGTAAATAGCACATTCTGCAAGATCACATCATTAGTTATTTGTGCATTACCTATGTGAGTTACTGGAACATGCCTTCCGTTAGGTATTTTAATAGTTTTAATGGGTCCACTATATTCCCTACAGTCATTCCACAGATTCAAATCTCCTACCATGTGTGTTGTGGCACCAGAATCAATAATTCAATTATTATGTAATTTAGAGAAATTAGGAACACTCAAACCTATACCTATCAAGGCATGAACTGTGGATTCGTCATCACGTTTCAGAAGCTCCAAGATGCATTCATAGTGAGACCGGGTAAATGTGGGAGCTACCATGTTTATTGTAGCACCTACTGCCTCAAATCATGGAAAAGAGTCTTTAATTCCTTGACTTGTCTCCCTTAGCTGTCTTCCCTTAAAGTTGGGAGGATAGCCTACGATATGGTAGCAAGTCTCCTTTGAGTGCCCCCTTTTATAATAGTGTGAACATTCCAGTACCTCTCCCTCTTCCTTGGCCCCTCCTCCTGGCTATCATTGCCATGCTTTCAACAGAAGAGTTTCTTTCATTGTTAACAATAAGACGTTGTGTTTCGTCTTGTAATATCATACCATAAGCGTGGGAAGAGGAGATATCAACAATATTGGACTCCTTGCCTGATGGTATGATTCGCCTAAGCCCATCAAGAACTATAATAACCTTTATTCTTGAATACATCTCCCTGAACCTTGGAAGCCTCATAGGTACATGACGGAATTGACAATAATGCAGACTACTCTTCCCACAATTCTTTGAGTTTGGAGAAATAGGCAAAGATGGACATAGCTCTTTGCCTAAGATAATTGATTTTGTGATACAATGTGAAAATTTGAGTCCCATTTTTCTTATCAAATTGCTCTTTCAAATCTACCCAGACACGATCCACACTCTTGAAGAAGATGATTCCATTTGACAACTCCTTTGAGATCGATCTGATTAATCATGAAGAAACCATGGCATTGCAATGGTCCCATTGATCATGTAAAGACTTGTCGTATGATTCCTTCTTGCAGCCTCCATTGATGAAACCAAGTTTTTGTTGTCCTCAGAGAGTAATTTTCATTGCATGGCTCCACATCGTGTAGTTCTTCATTCTGGTGAGGATGTGCTGCACCATCGTTGATGCTTGCATATCAGATGGATGCAAGTAAATAGGGTGTGTGAAAGGCAGATTCACGGCGGAAGTCTTCTCGGTGTCACTACTTATGTCTCAAATTTCTTGATCGAGTCTGAGATTAATTCTTGATTGAGTCTGAGATTGGGGTTGTGGCCTTAGATTTTCTTGATCGAATTCTAAGATCGAGGCTGTGTTCTTGGGGCCTTTTTCACTTTCTTGGACCGGATCTTCTATCAGGTCAGAACCTGGGCTTTGATACCATGTGAACTCTCTTGGTCTAGCTCGTATGTAATACTGGAGCAAAACCTATCTCATTGAATTGAATCAGAAAAAATACAATATAGTTTCTCATTTTGTATGTCCAAACCTATTTATAATATCTAATACAAGAGACTAAAATAACAATTCACTAAACTAATTGTACAATTACACAACTAACCCTGCTTACAGTCTTATTCACCGGTATCTATGGGAAGAAAGGAGAAAAGAGATGAAACTCTCTAAAGCTTGTAGCTTTTATCTGCAGAGTCATTCATCCATATCAACTGTCAAGATCAGCTATTAGCTAGGTAGATGAATAAATAAAGTATATGCCTTTTTCCCTTCAGATTCTTTCTGTTTTTTTTCATTGTTCTCCTTCCTTTTTTTTCTTCACTAGATCGTGAAATATGAACATCTCCAAGCCGGACGGTTTCCTGAAAACTGCTCTGGGTCTCGGCTTAATTCAAGTTTCCGCCTCAAAAGGTGGTTCTGAACAGCTTAACATGGCTCAACTCCTCAAGTGGTCTAAACATGAAATACGAGTTGTTGTGTATTCCGATCACCGGTCGGACAGACATGACCGCCCGGTCCGGTCTGACTTTGAAATCATTGAAATTAAGTTAAATATACAATTAATGGAGGCTTATGAAACCTTCTATATAAATATATTGACATTGACGACTATTTTTTTTTTCGTACGTGATCACATACTTACGAACGATCACATATATCAAAGTTTGATATTATAATCCTCCACCACTAATTTTATTGTATATGTTTCACACTCTATATTGGATGTCAGACTTTATACATAACACAAAACATATTTTTACATAATTACATTAACCTTTGGTTCATAAAAAAATTAAGATATCATTCACTGATTTTTTGTCCAAAAATCATGATCCTGAATGAGGGTTTACATATTCACATATTCTATCAATTTTGAATTGGCTGTGCTTTGACCTGTCTTTAAAAATTTAAAAATACATGTACACACAAATATGTCAATGTTGGGTTCTATTCTAACACCTCATCTAAGCATAATAGAAGGCATTGCCGATAAGTCATTATTTCTTCTCTAAATGACTCAGATTCCCTACTTTTAGAAGAGCAAACATTAATTTCATAGGCCTGAAGAGTGTTTACATATTTAAATTCTTCGAAATTCCAAATTAATTGGTGGGCTTCCGGCTTCTGTCCCCCACCGACTCTAGCCGGGTTTCCACCGTGCTTTTGTTTTTTGTTTTTGGCAGTGTCCTATGATTGCTATAGTGCCTTTAGGATACAGAATGTTGAGAAATAAAATTTAAATAAAATAAAGAATATATCATGTTCCATAATTTATAAAATAAATTCAACCACAACAATAAACAAATGATGAATTAATTTTGAATTGTGATACTTTCCCGTTCATAAAAGTATAGTCTTAATATTATTCAAATGAATGAACAATCACGCGTGGGATGATAATATAGTCAAAAGTGAAGGTATCATTGTACTGTTTATATCCATAAAATAATTGAAATTTGATTCATTTTACCAAACACGTTACTAAATTTGCAATAATGAACGTTAGTAGCAGTTAGTTAACGTTAGTAATTATATATTATAACTTTAAGCAGAGCATAATATTTTGAAATGTTTAAGATGTCCCACAAATTTTTAGGGTAAAACATATACGGTAGTGTTAAATCTTATACACAAATACACACACAACAAATTCGATAAAAATAAATTATACAAAAAACAAAAGATAATCATTGTCATTCCATAAGTGTCAAATAAAACATTCACGTTATTGAAGCAACAAACTGATCATACATATGGTATATGTTACGTTATGATCTTTGAGAGCTTACAATTAACATATACATCAACATGTTAACAGAGACAAAAATGACTCATTAAGGAGTTTAATTCGCCATTAGTTGTCCAATTCTGATGGTGTCAAATGGATCTTCCACATGAGACTTTGGTCTCCGTTCCAGCTTTGTAGATACTTGTTCCATGGTTGGACAAGATCGAGGATTCTCATCCAAACAAGAAAATGCTATTTTCGGAACTGCGACAACCTCATCAAGGATTAGTTTTTTAGGTGGTGAAAGTCGTGGATCCAACACATCCTTTAACTACAAATTGAAGGTGCTTAATTTCTCTATCAAAGATGAAACAAGCTGTCCTGGATGCATTCCCATAATGATCTCCAATGTCAATACTCCAAAACTGTAAACATCACATTTCTCATTTGCTTCGATAATGTAAGCAATCTCTGCAAAAGATTTAAAGTTACAAAACCTTAATATAGCAAAGAGTATATTAATTTTTTAGGAGCAAACGAAAAAAAAATGGTCTTACCTGGAGCAGCATACCCAAATGTACCTGCAAATATAGTCATATTCTTTGAGTTAGGATTCAAAAACTTTGGTGTTCCGAAGTCAATGATGTAAGCTTCTTCATATTCCGAAGTTAGAAGAACATTCTTGCTTGATATGTCTCGTTGAACAATTGGAAGTGAACATCCATGATGCATATGGAATAAAGCATTAGCGACACCTTTAACAACATTCACCCTCTTATGCCAATCAAGCTTAGTGGCGTCATTCTCATCCTTTAGTATGTTGTCCAAGCCACCACCTTCCAAGTAATCGTAAATTAGAAAGGAGAATATAGTGAATTGGAACAAAACCCATACAAATTCACAATGTTGCGATGTTTGATTTCGGTCAAAGCTCGGATCTCAATTGTGAAAGCTTTCTGACTATAGATTTCCCCATTTGGTATTGAATGAAGGCTCTTTACAGCAACAATGTCACCTGTAGGCAATTCTGCCTTATAAACACTTCCTTGGCCCCCTTTCCATATGAGATATCCATCTTCGAACTCCTCTGTGGCTCTGATGATATTTTCATACAATATTTTTCCGTTGGAACTCCATACAAAATAAATATCGTCTGATTGTGCTTCTTCATCTTTGCTTTTTGTATTTCTTGCACGTAGGAGAAAAATACAAAAAGCTCCAACCACTACAAGTAGTAGTATGGTCAATGGGAGGAATATTATCAAGAACTTTTTGCTCTTATGGCCATGCCCATTTGTTTTCGAATCACCGCAAGGACTTGAACCAGTGACGTTGCCACACAAACCTTTATTATTCCTCAATGAATCAAAGTTGTGAAAGGCTGGTTTGATTGGAAAGGGGCCTTCTAATTGATTGTATGATATGTCAAACATCAGATAAAGCTGACATTGCTCCACCGAAACTGGAAGGAATGTTGCCAGTGAGATTATTATGAGAGAGGTTCAATGGTTGCAATGTAGGTAATGTTCCAAGCATTGATGGTATTGTTCCAATTAGCAAATTGTTACTAAGATCAAGCTGTTCAAGTTCTCGGAGTTCACCAAACTCAAGGGGAATGCTTTCATCAAATTTGTTTTTTCTCAAGTTCAAGAACTTTAAGCAATTTAGTTCCCCAATTTCTCTTGTGATTGAGGCTTTAAAATTATTTTCTGCCAACTCTAAGCTAATTTGAAGCTGACTAAGTGATCTTATATTTGAGGGGACATTACCAGAGAAGTTATTATCACTCAAATAAAGTTCAGTCAACATGATCAACTTCCCTAGTTCTTTAGGAATGTGTCCAGACAAATTATTTGAAGACAAGTAAAGTAAACCAAGCTTGGTTGCCCCTCCTAGTTCTGGAGGTATATCACTAGAAATCTTGTCATTGTGAATAATCAATTGTGTGAGATTTTGACACCTCCCCCACCTAGATGAAAGGTGGCCATACAATTGATTTCCACTTAGATCAATGTAGTTCAAATTAGGAAATACTCCAAAAACATCTATTATATTATCAACTAATTGGTTATCCTGAAGTTCGAGTCTTCTAGACTAGAACAATTCTTCAAACTAGTTGGAATAGGACCAGAGAACTGGTTACTTTCAACAACAAACCTAAATAACCTCCCACCTTGACAAATCTGTTGTGGCAAATGGGCATGGAAATGATTATCACCCAATTGTAAATTATACTAACTATGGTATTCATTTCTTGTGGAAGTTGACCACTGAGATTGTTCCCCATCATACTAAAGTGTCAAGGCTTGTCGAATTTCCTATAGTGGCAAGAATAGGTCCTGAAAGATTGTTATATTCTATATAGATTTCTTGTAAACTGATCGCATTACCAATGGATTCAGGAATTGGACCAGAAAGACTGTTATTTGATAAGACTAACTTCTCGAGAAGTGACAAGTTTCCTATAAAGGAAGGGATTGGCCCATCAAATTCATTGTTGACCAAATCAATGTGTATGAGAAAATTGAGTTTTCTAATTTCATTGGGTAAAGGACCAGAGAGATTGCAATCATTGAGATTGTTAGGAAATTAATATGTTAATATCTTAGTATCCCATATAATCAGGGATAATTAGGATTCCTCATAATTAGGGATTGTGATTGATATCAATCATCATAATGAGCCATTAATGTGGAGGCTCCTCTCTTGTATATAAATACTCTAGTGTACACATGAATAATGTATCCTTTTGTTAATAGAGTTTACATGGTATCAGAGCCAGGTTGCTCTCTGATTTTTTCGCGTTTTTTTTTCCGGCGCTGGTGCTGTTCAGTTGCACTGTCAGAATCGGTTCCACGTGTAAGGGCTCTGGTGGTTGGTTGATTTATCGAACACGCGCCCTAGCATCGGTCCGGCCATCCTCCGATCGGCGTTTCCCCGAGGTTTCGCCGCCATCCGAGCAGCGTGTGGACTTCACGCGCCACCTCCAGTTTAGCCGGAGCTCCACGCGTGAGTTTTTTGCCGCTGTTTGCTGCGTTGGGTTCGGATTACTGCCGCCGTCCTTCCCCGTGTGGTTTCGTGCAGTGGGTACTCACCGTGTGCGGGTTGGTTGTTGATTTATCCCCTTGCTCCTGTTTCTGAGCTGCGTTTCTGTGCTTCTATTTCTAGTTTGCTGCATTTCTGTGCTTCTGGTTCTGGTTTGCTGCGTTTCTGTGCTACCATTTTGTGTTCGTGGTTATTGCCTTTGCGGTGCTGCCTGTGCTAGCTCTTTGTTTTGGGGGGAGTTGTTTGGTTGTGCATCAACTCCATTTGGTTATCAACTCCATTTGGTTCTTTGGTGTGTGTGGACTGCGAGGAGATTATAAGTTTAGAAGTTATACACTTTTGGTGTTTTCTGCTTGCATTAATGGGTGACTCCAAGGCTAGTGTTACTGAAATTATTCCTGTAACTAATAAAATCACAGAGCATAAATTGACCTGGATAAATTATATGGATTGGAGCAAAACCGTCCGAATGTACTTGCTTAGTATTGAGAAGGAGGGCCATTTGACTGATACGCCTCCCGCAGATGACCCTAAGATGACTTGGGCCCAAGCGGATGCCCGTTTATTCTTGCAAATCCAGAATTCTATTGACAGTGAAATCCTTCCCTCAGTTAGTCACTGTAATACGGTTAAGGAACTTATGAGCTGCTTGGAATTTCTGTACTCTGGGAAAGGAAATATTACTCATATTCATGATGTCTGCAAGGGATTCTATCGTGCTGAACAGCAGGGGCATTCGTTGAAAAACTTTTATGTGGAGTTCAAGAAAATGTATGAAGAGTTGAAGATGTTAATGCCGCCTACCACTGACCTTAAGGTTTAGGTTGATAATATGGAGAAACTAGCAATTCTCAGCTTTCTTACTGCCTTGGATCCTGCCTATGAGACTGTTCGTTCCCAGGTTCTGTCTAGTTCTGAACTTCCTTCACTTCAGGATGTGTACTCTCGTGTGCTACGCGCAGATAGTCTCTTACACCCGACTCTTACTCCGAATGCTAGTACATTAGCTGGCCGTGGTCCCACTGATACCCGTCAATAGAATTTCGTCAAAGTTGGCTCGACCTCTACTGATCCATGTAACCACGGTCCTCCACGCTCTAGCAACAATGCTTCGACTCCTGGTCCTATTGTCTACTTCTATTGTAAGGAACCTGGTCATACCAAACGGTACTATCGTAAGTTGCAGAACAAGCTACAATGTACTCGAGCTGCTCATGTGACCCAATCCTCCGATCCATCTGATAATGCTCCATCTACTCCGAGTGCACTTGTTACAGGTAACGGCGACTCATGCCTTGCTACTTCTTCCTCGAAGTGGATCCTCGATTCCGGTGCCACTGACCACATGACAGGTAACCATCATTTGTTCTCTACGTATGCACCTTATGCCAACCCCTCTTTTATAACTATTGCCAATGGCTCGTCCTCTCGCGTCCTTGGCTCTGGCACAATTACACCTACATCCTCTGTTTCTCTATCATCAGTCCTTAATGTTCCTGATCTTGCTTTTAACCTTCTGTCTCCCAGCAAACTTACTCGCCAATTGAATTGTTTTATCTCACTTTTCCCTGACCATTGTGTGATTCAGGATCTTACGACGAGGCGGATTATTGGTAGGGGCTATGAATCTGGCGGCCATTACTTCCTTGACAATCAGGTGCCGCGTTCCGTTGCTTGCTCTGGTGGTTCTTCCCTTTTTGATATTCATTGTCGTCTAGGTCATGTGTCATTGTCATCCTTGAAGAGGTTGTATCCTCAGTTTCATGATTTGTCATCATTAGAGTGTGAGTCGTGTCAGTTTGCCAAACACCATCGTGTTCACCTGGCACCTCACGTCAATAAACGGGTTGCGTCCCCCTTTGATTTGGTTCATTCTGATATTTGGGGCCCTTGTCCTATCATGTCCACGTCTGGTTTTAAGTACTTTGTTACTTTCGTTGATGATTTCTCTCGAACCACCTGGCTTTATTTAATGAAAAATCGTTCCGAGTTATTTTCTCACTTTTGCAACTTTTGTGTTGAGATCAAAACCCAGTTTGGTATCTCTGTGAAAACCTTACGAAGTGATAATGCTAAAGAGTATTTTTCTGGCCAGTTTCACGACTATATGCTCACACATGGCATGATTCATCAGTCCTCGTGTGCCGATACACCTGCTCAAAATGGTGTTGCAGAGCGAAAAAACCGGCACTTATTAGAAGTTGGCCGGGCTCTAATGTTTCAAATGCAAGTTCATAAATCCTTTTGGGCGGATGCTGTGTCCTCCGCATGCTTCCTTATTAATCGTATGTCGTCTCCTGTTCTCAGTGGTGACATTCCATACACAACTTTGTTTCCTTCCAAACCCTTGTTTCCTATTGATCCCAAAATCTTTGGTTGTGTCTGTTTTGTTCTAGATATTCATCCCACTGTCACCAAACTTGATCCTAAATCTCTCAAGTGTGTCTTCCTTGGCTATTCTAGGGTTCAGAAGGGTTATCGATGCTATTCACCCGATCTCTGACGCTATCTTGTGTCTACCGATGTTACTTTCCATGAGTCTACTTCGTTCTTCTCTGTCTCTGCTCTGCCTCCATCTTCTAACCCTGATCTTGATTACCTTTTAGTGTATGAGGTTCGCTCCCCACCAGTGCAAGCGTCTGTACCGGCCCCTGCTCCGCCTCCTATCCACCATGTCTATCAGAGACGTCCTAAGGAAAGTAATGCCGCTGCTGGTTTCTCTGACCTACCAATGCCCGCCTCGGCACTTGATCCACACTTAGCCTCCTCACCCCCAATGGCCTCTGACCCAGAACTAGTGCCTGAGTCCGTGCCGGATACTCTAGATCCTCCTGCCTTTTCTACTGACCTACCCATTGCCTTCTGCAAAGGTAAACGCACTTGTACGTACCCTATTTCCTTGTTTGTATCCTATCATCACCTATCGCCCACCTCCTTCTCCTTCATAGCATCCCTAGACTCTCTTACCATTCCCACCAACCTTTCCCAAGCCTTGGCCCATTCTGGTTGGCGTGCTGCGATGGACGAGGAAATGATGGCCCTTGATAAGGCTGGTACCTGGACTCTCTTTGATTTACCTCCTGGGAAGAAGGCTATTGGGTGTAAGTGGGTGTTTGCCGTTAAGACGAAAGCTGATGGTACCTTGGAATGATTGAAAGCTCAACTGGTTGCTAAGTGTTATGCTCAGACGTATGGTGTTGACTATTCCGAAACCTTCTCTCCTATGGCTAAGTTGTCCTCTGTTCGTCTCTTCATCTCTATGGCAGCTACCCATGGTTGTGATCTTCATCAGCTGGATGTTAAAAATGCCTTTTCAAATGGCAATCTTTTTAAGGAAGTTTACATGGAGCAACTGCCTGGCTTTGTTGCTCAGGGGGAGTATGGCAAGGTATGCTACCTTCAAAAGTCTTTATATGGTTTGAAGCAGAGCCCTCGTGCTTGGTTTGACAGATTCAGTTCTATGGTTAAGAAGTTTGGTTTGAATCAAAGTAAATGTGATCATTCTGTGTTTTATCAACGGACAGACGCTGGTATGATTCTCTTAGTAGTCTATGTCGACGACATTGTTATTACAGGTGATGATATGACAGGGATCTCGTCACTCAAGGTCTTTCTTAATTCCCATTTCCAAACAAAAGATTTGGGTCAGTTAAAGTACTTCCTTGGGATCGAAGTTATGAGAAGCAAGAAAGGCATTCTCCTAACCCAGCGGAAATATGTTCTTGATCTACTGAAAGATACCGGGAAACTTGGAGCATCACCCAGTAGCTGTCCCATGATTCCTAATCCCTTTTTGGATATTGATGAGAGTATGCCGTTTGATGAGCTACCTGAGGATATGAAAAAAAGGAATGATCTTGAGAAGATTAAACCGTTTGCCTACCCTGAGCGATGCTGAAGGCTGATTGGAAAATTGAATTATCTCACGGTAACTCACCCTGATGTAACCTTTCCTGTCAGTAGGCTGAGTCAATTCATGGTAGCACCAACCATTGCTCAGTGGGAAGCTTTGGAACATGTCTTACATTACTTGAAGGGCTCACCTGATCGTGGTATACTCTATACAAATCATGGCCACACAAAGATTGAGTGTTTCTGTGATGCTGATCATGCGGGGTTAAAGATGTCTAGGAGGTCTACTACAGGCTATTGTGTTCTTGTAGGTGGAAACTTGGTATCTTAGAGAAGCAAGAAGCAGGACATAGTGGCAAAGTCTAGTGTAGAAGCTGAATATCGAGCCATGTCTCAGTCTGTACAGGAGATTGTGTGGATTCACCAGTTAATGAAGGAAGTTGGTCTTGCCACGTCATTACCTGCGAAGCTATGGTGTGATAATAAAGCTGCCTTACACATAGCCTCCAACTCCGTGTTCCATGAATGTACGAAGCATATTGAGATTGATTATCACTTTATACGTGATAAGATCAAGGAGAACTTTATCTCTACAGGACATGTACCGTCTAGTGATCAGTTGGGTGATTTTTTGACTAAGGCCTTGGATGGTACTCGGGTTGACTATCTTTGTAACAGGTTGGGCATGATTAACATCTATGCTCCAACTTGAGGGGGAGTGTTAGGAAATTAATATGTTAATATCTTAGTATCCTATATAATAAGGGATAATTAAGATTCCTCATAATTAGGGATTGTGATTGATATCAATCATCATAATGAGCCATTAATGTGGAGGCTCCTCTCTTGTATATAAATACTCTAGTGTACACATGAATAATGTATCCTTTTATTAATAGAGTTTATAGAGATAAAAATCTTGCAACTTGTTCAAGTTTCCAATTGATGATGGGATTCCAAATTATAACACTGAGTTTTCTGACATATCAAGCTGCAAGATATTACTCATCATTCCAATCTCTTCAGGATGGGACCAGAAAGAGAATTTACGGCAAACACTTGAGTCATCAGGTTCCTCAAGTTCCCAATTTCACTGGGAATTGTCTCTATGAGACCACACGCACTAAGATCAAGAACACTTAGAGTGCTCAATTTTCCTATTTCTTTAGGAATGGGACCACTAATTGAAGGATTATCCGACAAACACAACACCAAAATACTAGACAAGTTACCAATTTAGTGGGGAATGTTTCCATGAAACTAGTTGTAACTAAGATCAAAATATTAGAGATTAGGAAAGGAAGCGAAGTTGAGATTGTCAAGTGTACCTTGAAGGCAAATATTTGAGAGACTAATATTGGTCACAGACGTGGATTTGACACATGAAATGCCCTTCCAGTTTCTGCAGAGATTAGTACCATTATTCCATGAAGACAAAGCAGCTTGGCTTTGTTTGGTAAGGCTGGCTTTCCAGTTCAACAGAGCATTTGTTTCGCCATCTTCAAAAGCAGCAACAGAAAACTTGAAGGAAGCAACAATACAAAAGAATATAGAGAGATTAATACACCTTAATGCTAGAAGCTCGGTGAAGTATTCACTTTTCAGACATGGTTGTTTCGATGGGTGCGTATATGTAAAGCTTGGGACAAAGAAGTTGATGATAATTCATAACTTGTTATCCTTTATATAAATGGATGGCCCTTGGCAAAAAATAATTTCAAAATATATTATTTTTTATTAGTTTATTATTATCATTTGGTCAAATTTAAACATCACTGATATCGGAGAAGATTAGCTTGGAGATGCGTTAATGGAATTTCAGTAATCACACTTGGAATTTTTTTAATGCTATTCCTTTGTAGTGGCTGCGTGATAGAGAGAGATTAGGATTATATATGCATATAGTTTTTCTACTCAAATAATGGATTTAATACACATGGAAGACATTGGGACCATCACATACTTGAATTATCAGATAAAATATAGTGTATCATTTTTGTGCAATTTTATATTTCAACTTGTCGGTAAGCTCCTAAAGTGCGCGTGAGAATAATAGATATTTTCAGAAAAAAGAAAGGGAGGAATGGGTATATGATAGGCATAAAATATAGGGCCTAAGACTCTGCAAATGTATGGCTGTATCAAGTAATAAAGAGTAGGTAACATATCTTTCCCACGAGAATTTTGTACTAACATTGTAGTTGAGCAATGACTTTACACTTTTGCTTAAGTTAAGTGAACACAATTTGGATAAAAGCTGATTAAAAGGGGGGGAAAAATCTAACTATAATTAAGACTAAGGATAAGGTTGATTTTAAATCTTAAGGGTGACTTGGATTATTTTAGTCTTGGTTATTTCTTAGTATCTAATTTCTCCATTTAATTGCATTTAAAGTTATATTTACTAGTCTAGGACTCTTATTTACCTAAGAGTGTTTTTCGATTTACCAATAAAAGGTATTTCAATTATATTAATCCCTAATGTCTTAGGGCTGGAAGGTATATATTTATCCTACAAGCAAATTAAGTCAGAAAACTTAATCCTACACTATTTAATTGAAGGTCTAGTCAAAATTCTCTATGTGTAGGCTTCTTTAGAACACCAAAATAGTGCCAATCAGATTTTTCTTGTTTCAAGATAGTCAAGCAAGCAATTAAATCAACAAATATAATATTAAAGTAGTTAGGAGAATAAATCATCATTCACTAATCCATAATCAAATTAAATAATCCAAAATGAAGGTTTAATTATATAAACTGAACATTATCATGACCGAATAATAGCTAACCAAAGACAAAAGAAAGAAGAGAAAGATAAGGAGAAATAAAACTCAATGCTTAATTTTCATCTATACTGTAGATCTTCTGTATCTCTAAATTTAATCTCCCTCCATCTAAATTCCAAACTCTTGCATAGTTGTCGCCAACCAAGGAATTAGAATACCCTTCTCTTGCTAGCCTAGCATATATAAGGAATTGTAAGTTTACATTCTTGGTTATATATATATATATATATATATATATATCACTACTATAGAATATACATATTACTACCGTAAAGGACATCCCTTTTAAAAAAAAGGGAGGCCCAAAATATAGCCGATGGCATATGTGTAATTATAGGTGAAATTTGGAAAGGTCTGTGCGTCTAAAATAATTGAATCTTATGCCAAAAGGGGGTGGGATATGTTTTAAACGTCCCCAGTCAAAATGGGGACTCCTAAACACAGGATTTAGACATCCCCAGTCAAAATGGGGGCGTCTAAAGCTCCCTAAATCAAACCAGAAAATAAAACAAAAGGCTAAAAAAAAGAAAAACTTTAGGTATCCTCAGCACAGTTGGGTACGCCTAAAGATGGTTCACATGCACTAGTCAAAGGACCAGTGTATGACTTTAGACATCCCCAGCTGGTCTAGGGTAAAGGTAACTTTAGACGTCCCCAGTTGGGCTGGGGACGTCTAAATGTTGATTACATGAGTTCTCTGCCTGGTTGATCACATGGGTGTGTCAGAAATTTTCTTTAGGTGTCCCCAATCTTGACAGGGGATGCCTAAAGGCTATTCTGCCTCGTCCCATCAACGTACTCTGCCTCCTCCCATCTTCACTTCCCTATCTTTGTTCTCTGTCATATATTGCTCTCCTCTCCCCTTCTTGTTTTTCTTCTTGCTCCTAAAATCTATACCTTATCTCTTCTTGGTCCTCCATCTTACCCTCTCTTTCATCCACAGTGTGCCTACTCGTCACTGTCTTTGTCCTAGGTTTGCACCGTTTTCTCTCATTCTCGCCACCATCGTCCTCCCTCTTACCATTGTGGGTCATCTCCCTTTAAAGTTTCATGCTACAGGTTAGCTAACTAGATTTCTTTAATATATGATAATTAGGTAGATTGAACTTATAAAAATGACTATAGTGGTATTGCACACTGAATTTGTTTTAAAACATTAACTTGAAATCGTTAACTGATTCAAGGCTTGGATGATAAATATGAGAAAATAGAATGTTGGTCAAGCGGTTATAAGAATGATTATGATAATTAAGGGCAAATTTGAAGTTTTGATATGTTTTTTATTAGATTTTTTAATAAGACATGTGGAGGAATTTCTTTAGAGAAAATAATGTGATGTTGAGTTGTTAATTTCATTGAAGTTTCTATATTTGGATCTTCTAATTAAATGCCTTCTGTCATTTGTGGATGGTGTTTATGGGATTATATATATGTGTGTATTTTTCCCATATGATGGTGCATTTAAAACAGGATAGAGTATTAGCAAAAAAAAAAAGGATAGAGTTAGACTATGTTCTAGTTGACATATAGAAGGAAAGGGATCTAATGTAGTTGGGTATTATAGAGTATTTCTTGTTAATGCCATAAGAAGAATGAGATGGAATGAGTTTTTTTTTTCATTGTGATTATAAATTAAAATCTATTAAGGATTAGAGTTTAGGAATTCTTGTAATGTATATGTTAGTGTTGAAAGTTATTTGGTTTGTATTTTGAAAATTGAAGATTGACCTACTGAGATTTTGTTAATAAACTTAACTTAGAAAATATGGTGAGATTAGTTGGATACTTGAAAGTCTTATGGTTGATTATTTATGAACTATGGTGCTTGTTATGTGTTTTGATTGTAAGATGCATATAAAGTGTTTAATAAAATGCTGGAAAAAAAAGTAGAGTTATATGTGAGTTGAAAGATAGTTATGATAAAGATTGTATTTGTTGGACTTTAAAGCATGCGAGTGTTGAATGTAATAAAGTGGTTGAGATAAGTTATGTTCATTTGTATGTTAAGTCCATTAATACTGAATCAAGCTTTACATTTGTATGTAAAAGTTAGGTGTGGGGCTAGCTATGAGTATATTATGTTGTGTAAAAAAGGGAGCAATTTTTAATTAGTTCTTTTGACTTGATTTATACATAAAAGAATAATTTAACAATGGTTGGATTTGAGGTGCTGACATTGTCCAGAATATGAATTTCCTTAATTAGTTTAGTTTCGTTTAAATTAAGCTGAGATGGTTTGTTATTTTGATTTTGGGATGTCTCACTTTTAAGGGGAAATGTTGGCAAAATTTTGAAAAACAAAATAGTAAAAGGCAATCCCAGTGTTGACAGTTATTCTTAGCTTGAGTGTTAATGAGAATGGCGTAGGTGGTAATAAAATGGATCATAGTTGAATGAATGCTTTGAGAACAAGTGAAGAATATAAGAATGAGGTTGAAGAGTTTATTGAATTTGCTAGAAGAAACACTTCAGTAAAAAATGGGATGTATTTTTATCCTTGTGTCAATTGTTTAAATGAGAGAAGACATGATGTTGAAGTTATAAGGGATCACCTACTTTGTGATGAAATAAATCTTCGATACACAAGGTGGATATGGCATGGTGAGGAAGTAATTGATTGTCCATCGCATATAAAGCAAGCTGTGGATGTCATAGATGAAGATAGAATGGAGAGAATGATTCATGATGTTGAGTTAGAATCCTTTACACAGTCACATGAATATAACAGCCTGCGGAGTGATGCAAAGACACCGTTGTACCTTGGGAGTAAGTACACATGACTGACAGGAACATTACATTTGGTTAACTTAAAAGCAACTTGTGGGTGGACCGATAGTAGTTGTTAGATCCCATATATTTTGATGATAACAAAGATTGGATAAATGATATAAAAGGATTTGATAACAAATAAGTGAATTTGAACAAAGTGGCAAAGCATTACTTGAAGTAAGCACTGGAGTAATGAACAAATTCTGTGATGGCTTACTCGAGTGACTACTTGAGTAAGGAAAGTTGTTACTCGAGTAAGCACCCGAGTAATCATGGAGAATTTCATCTAGAGAAGCACAGCCAAAATTTGGAAGAAGTTACTCGAGGGACCACTCAAGTAATCTGCAAAGTTATATAGACCATTACTCGAGTAACATCATTTGCAAAGACATCACTCAAGTAGCCACTTGAGTAACCAGTCAAAAATCTTCCAGTAGCTCTCGGCGAACACTTTACTCAAGTAGCCACTCGAGTAACTAGGTGAGAAAAAGGCATTACTCGAGGGACCACTCGAGTAATCTGCGAAGTTTTTTGAAGCATTATTCGAGGGGTCACTCGAGTAATCAGGTAAACAAAAAACAAGGACTCTCGGCCAAGAAATTGTCGCAATTACTCTAGTGAGTAATCGAGTAATCTGCCGAGTTATTTAAAATTTACTCGAGGGCTCACTCGAGTAACATGTGAAGAAAAGCGAAGGCCACTCGAGTAATCACTCGAGTAATTAGCTTACCAGAGTTAGCACCCGAGTAACTAGTGAAGTAAAGACATAGCCACTCGAGTAATCAGGTATTTCCAAGGTTTGTGATATATCTCACTCCATGTCTTACCCGAGTAATATCTTATGTAAAATGTTGAATTACTCACTGCCATACTTTTAATAGGTTTACTCGAGGGACTACTCGAGCAACAAACATGATCACTCAAGTAGCCACTCAAGTAAGGCAGTCCAGAAATTATGTTTTTAATCAAATGTTTATTGATTTGTTATATATATGATTAACTTTTCATTGCATTAGTATCCTAAGTACATTTACAGAGACCCAATAAAGAGATCATGCAATAAGAGCAAAGTCAAATAAAGTGTTCGAGATCTCACCTACCGCTACCTATCGCAAACGGATAGTTTTCAAATTTGAAGAATGGTCAACCGTTGCTGCGTGACTCTAACGGACATGTTTGAATTGCTTCCAACGGACACTACAAATCATCTATATATATGGAGCATTCAAAGAGAAGAAAACAATACACAAGAACTGAGAACACACGAACATACACTGATCAACACACTCTTAGTGCTTTGTTTTCTTATACTCATTCATTGTACTTCAGTGATTATATATTTGCTCTGTGAGAGAGTTTTTCATTACAAACTCAATATTTGTTATTAAGACAACTTAAGGTTGTGGAACCTTGAGTTGAGGATTTGATTACAACGTGTAAGGGGGAGCGAGTGTCCAGGTGAAGGAACTTGCTGTGTACTGAGGTGCCAAGAACCCACTGAATCTTGGAGAATATAGTGAAACTCTCAGAGATGCTATGAGGACTGGACATAGGTCAAAGTGGTTGTGGCTGAACTAGTATAACTCCCGGTGTACACTTCGGTGATATTTCTCTTTGCTCTCAACTGCTTTAAATATTCTGTCAATTTTCTTATACGCAACAAAATTTCTGGTATCACCCAATTCACTCCCCTCTTGGGTGAAACGCTTGCACTAACAGTAGTTTCACATTGTTGCTTGAATTGTTGTGTGATATGTTTCCAGACGGTAATGTACTTCCAAATCATATGTATGAGGTCAAGAAAATCCTTTCTAAGATGGGTATGGAGTATAAAAATATACACGCTTGACCTCATGACTGTGTACTGTACAGAAAGAAGTATACAGGTCTGAGTGAGTGCCTTAAGTGTCAAACTGCACGATACAAAGTGAAGAAAGATGGTGGTTGTGGCGATGGGACAACTAAAAGGCAACTTTTAAAGGTTTTGTGGTATCTTCCAATAATACTACATTTTAAGTGTTTGTTTAAGAATGAAAAAAAGCAAAGAAGTTGAGATGGCATTCGGATGAGAGAATATCCAACGGAAATTATCTTCAGCACCTGGCTGACTCTCCACAGTAAAAGAAAATAGATGAAATGTTCCCTGAATTTGGCAGCGAGTTAAGAAACTTACGGCTTGAGCTTTGTATAGATGCATCAATCCATATGGAACTCTTAATAGCACACACAGTGCGTGGCCGGTACTCCTTGTAATATACAACTTGCCTCCTTGGCTTTATATGAAACACAAGTATGTGATGCTTTCTATGATGATTTCTAGACCAAAACAGCCAGGGAACGATATCGATGTCTACTTGGTGCCTTTGATTGAGGACTTGAAGAAGTGTGGGAGGAAGGCATAGATGTGTTTGATATATATAAGAAGGAGTCTTTCAAGCTACGTGCAATGATTTTCATCATGATAAATGACTTCCCTGCGTACAGAAAATTGTCAGGGTACAGTGTAAAGGGGCATAAAGCATGTTCAATCTATGGAGCTGACACTCACTTTTATCAACTTAAGCATGGAAGAAAAATGGTCTACCTTGGTCACAGGAGGTTCCTTCATAGGTTCCACCAGTATCGTAGGTTAAGAAAGCGTTTTAATGACTTACTGGAGCATGGAATGGCTCTAAAGGCATTAACCAGAGAGAAAGTTTATAGTCTGGTCGAACGCATCAATGTCTTATTCGGTAAGAATCAGAAGATTGTGGGTGAGAAGAACATATAGAAGAAGAGATCAATTTTCTTTAATCTTCTATATTGGCGAAGTCTTGACGTGAGATACAGTATTGATGTGATGCATGTGGAGAAAAATGTTTATGATATCCTTGTCAGTACGCTTTTGCACATTGTTCGCCGTTTAGCTTCCGCAAGCATATGGGTCACAAGTAATAAAGTGATAAGTCAAGATTGTTCCCACGAGGACTATGACAAAAGCGAGTTAACTAATTTAACCATGTTTTTAATTGGGTTGAATGGAATCATTTAAGTTTGACCAATTTGCATAAAGAATTTTGATAAAAATAAACAACCAAAACAGTGAAAACTTGAGAAATTTGGTCTAACTTCAAGAGATATCAACTTAGGATTACTTCTTCCCCATTATATTTCATGAAACTATGTAAATATTTACTTATGCTAGTTAATGAGTTTATATACTAGTCGAAGATCCTAAAATCATCAACCAAGCTCTCTCAAGTCAAGATCGATTTTTAATCTTCATTAACAATATTCAATCTCTTGTTTACAATTAATGAAAATCATCTTTCCAAAACAAGCCTTCACTTGACTATGCTAGGTTGTTAGATATATCTCTATTCTAAAACAAACCATCCATTTAATCCCTAAACTTCAAGTCTAGCACAATTTTTCTTAAGTTCTACAATCAAAATAGCTCTCTCAAGCATCTTCCAATTGAACAACTCTAATCATGTGGTGATCAAGCACAAGATAGCATTAAGCTCAAAGAAAAATCAGCATATAATACTCATTAACTAACAGAAGTAAGATAATCTAGTAGTTTCAATCCATACAATGGGTAAAAGTAATCCTAATTAGGGGTTTTAGCTACTCATGGTCTGTACAAACCAACAACTAAGTTCAAGAATCATAACCATCTCATCAAAATAGGAATAAAAGAGGGAAAAACCAGAAAAGGGGAAGAAAACCCTTGAAATTCTTCACAAATCTCTTCCCCAAGCTCTTAGATCACCAAGAGTCCTCTCCCAAGTAGCCTCCTTGTGTCCTGGACCTTTCCCTTGTGCAGAATCATCCCATTTCGGTGCCCCCATTAGGTTAAAATAGCATCAACAGCGTCACTTTTGCAAAACGCACAGTATCAGTTTCGCGCGTTCGCCGTGGGTTTGCTATAGTGAATGCCATAGCGAATTGTCATCAGAACCAGACAGAAGCAGTGCTTTTTCAGGTGGTTTTGCCATGACTTTGGCTACAGCAGATTCCACAGTAAGTGCAAGATTCTCCTCCATAATGTCCATTTTCCTCTTCCTCTTGTATTCTTCCCTTCCTTTCATATCTTCCCATGATCTTTGTGAGCTTTTACAACTTGTCATCCTCCACCTACAAGGAGGAGGGATTCATGAGCTCTTTTAACTTTCAAAAATAATTAAAACTATGTGCATTTAACTCATGATTCAACAAAATTTTGATTTATCTTATGTCCTATCACATTTTCCTCTATAATCTCTTTATATGCACAATTTGAACCTAAAAAATAAGTGAAAAGAGAAGAAAATGTGCTAGAATACTCTTGATTTCTATGAGTTAACACACATACCAGGGAAGACTAAGGATGGGATTAGTGCGAGACTAGACCTTGTTGATATGGGAATAAGAGAACGGTTATATCCACAACTAAAAGATGATGGTAGGAGGGCATACATGGAGCCAGCAGTGCATACACTATCAAAAGCGGAGAAAAGAAGTTTGTATGGGTGTTTTCATGAAATTAAGGTGTCACAAGGGTATTCTTCGATTGTGAGAAGGTGTGTGTCAATAGACGATTAGAAGTTAGTGGGAATGAAATCCCATGATTATCATGTGTTGATGCAACAACTATTACCAGTAGCTATTAGAGGCATTATGAAAGATGAAGTTTGAACCACTGTAACAAGATTGTGTGTTTTCTTTAATGCTATATGTAAGAAAGTCATTGACATTGAAAAGTTGGATGAACTGGAAGCTGAAGGTTATATTATATTGTCCTAATTAGATATGCACTTTCCTCCTTCATTTTTTGATATAATGGTGTATTTGATAGTTCATTTGGTAAGGGAGGTAAGGCTCTGCGATTCAGTTTACCTGAGGTGGATGTACCCTTTCGAGCGATACATGAAGATCTTAAAAGGGTATTCTAAAAATCCCTATCGACCAGAAGCCTCAATAGTTGAAAGATATGTAGTTGAAGAGACTAAGGACTTTTGTAGCGATTATCTATTAAGGAAGAAGGAATAATCTCGACATGAGGAGGGGAGAAGCAAGAGAACACGAGGACGAAAGTGAAGAATATGCCTCGTGCAGAGGTGTTACAAGCACACTTGTATATTCTGAATAACATGGAAGAAGTTCAACCGTACATAGATGAACACAGAAAGAGACTGAAGAACATGAATCCAAGGAAGAATGACATGCAAATTGCTATTGAGCAAAACAAGACATTCATAGAGTGGTTTGAGGAAAAGGTTTCGCATGAGACTTGTGTGTCTGAGACAATAGAGTGGCTAGCTTGGGGGCCTTCATTTCAAATCATTACTTAGACCGGTTATGATATAAATAGGTATTTTTTCTATACAAAAAACCAAGATGACAAAAGTACTATGCAAAATAGTAGGGTGATGGTAGAAGTTGAAGCCATGCACTTTTCTAGTTCGAAAGACAAAAACCCCATATTAGCATCCATGGCCTATTATAGAGTGATAGAAGAAATATTGGAAATTAGTTACAACATATTCAAAGTTTCTTTATTTAAATGTAAGTGGGTTAGCAATAATACTGTGGTAATGGATCAACAATTTGGATTTGTCTTAGTTGATCTTCAAAGAGTATGTTATAGGGATGAGCCCTTCATTCTAGCAAGCCAAGCGAAACAAGTGTTTTATGTTACAGATCCTACAAATAAAAAAAATTCCATTGTACTTCAAAGTAAAATACAGAAGCATGGTGATCCGACCTTTAACCTTGATGACACACCACCTTTTATAATTAATCCACATACAACAAGTGAAGTAGAATTGGTAGATGATGAAGAATATGTTGTAAGAAATGATCATGGTGACGGAATATAGGAAACAATATAGAGTAAGAGCTTAATTTAGAAAATAGTAATGTGTGTTGTTTGTTTTATAACTAGTTAGTTTATTCATTTAATTACAATTTATTCACCTATCTGACAATGATTTTTGTGCTTACAGGAATATGGACAATTCTAGTGACTCACAAAGTGATAGAGACAATGAAATGGATAGCTATGAACTCGTTGCGTGAAGAAGGGTTAGAGGCAGCATAAAAATGGGAGCAATTGTAGCACATCATCAACATCAACAGAAGAGGCTTCATATTGACTTTGATGACAATATGAAACCAATTGGTTCAGAGGAAGACCGTTTCATTAGCTATTTAGGTTATTTGGGTCGAAGCAAAGTTTGCATTATATATGATAATTGGAAGTTGGTTCTACCAACAACGAAAGACATGATTTGGCAACAACTTTTGGTATATAAGTTTCGATGCATCTATGTTTATAGCTTTATTTCTATTGCTTCAAATATAATTATCATATGCTTTTACCTTGCAGTAAACCTTCGATGTCCTTGACACCGTGGTGATGTACAAGGAGTGGATGAGGGAGGTTTATCTACGATGGAAAGATTTCAAGAACAAGCTTACACGAAAGTACATTCGAGGGTACCTAAGGGGTGAGGATCCATATCAGCATTATTCGTATTTGTCTACAGAGGACTGGAGGTTGTTTATGACATCATAAGAAGATCCTAACTTTTTGGTAAAATTTCTTTCATCATGGTGTTTTATTTGAATATAGTTGACATTATTGATTTGGTGTTCATTGTTTTCCTTTCACAGGAATTAAGTGCAGTAAATACAGAGAGGCAAGCTGCTAATAAGTATCAGCATTGCATGTCTCGTGGTGGTTATCGGAAGCTTGGGTGAAGGATGATGGCAGAAGATTTGGATTGCATGAAGGAAGCATCCACATCAAATCCTAGCGTTGTGGTCCACGCCCCACCACGTCCTCCACGTCACAAAAATGGAAAGTAGGGAGGATTAAGGTGGGAAGTACATAAATCTGACTGTTACTGAGGTTACTGCAAGGATTATAAGTAGTTAAAGCATAAGTACAAAGTTTTTTTCATATTGGGAGTGCTTAATTTTCATTTATGATAACTTTTATGCTGCAGGATGAATTGGAAGATCATAGTAGCCAAGGTTTACTCACTCTAAGTGGATGGATGGACATCTTGTCAACGGCGATTGGGAAAGCAGATTACCCAGGTCATGTTCGAGGGGAGGCATGGGGGTTTGTGTTGTGAAGTATTTTAGCCAAGTCTTACATTCTTATTCGTCACAAGCTAAATTTAGTAGGGAGCTTGTGGCAAAGATTCTCCAGGAAGTCTCACAAGAGCTCGAGGCCAACCTTCGCGACAAGCTCTGACAAGAGCTGTTGCCAGAGCTATGCTTTGAGAAGTTGCTTGAGCTGCGAGCTGAAATGATAAAGATGTTTGAATCACAGATGGCAACTTTTGAGCGTAGAACCTATTCATCCCTGGCCTTCCATAGCACCAAAGGAAGTTACAACCCACTGGAGGAACCACTTGGTGATCTTTCTCCCACTCCAGCACCAGGAGAACCTTCCATCCTTTATTTGGATACCCTACTTCTGTGTGTAGTTGCAGATGCTATCGTTCACACACAAGCTACCACCCACCATCATCATCAAATTCCACATCATTTATGTAGGGTGACTGTGACGGGTGTTTGAGAGGGGGAAGAAGGTACAGCCATCCCTATTCCTGATAACGAGGTTGCCACGATAGGTCAGGCGAGAGGATTTTTCATCCTTTGCCCTATAAATCTTATTGGCTTAGCGGCAACACCTCCAATGGTAAGAACTACCTTACTTTTACTTGAGATATGTTCGCATCCTATTAACAATATTTTTTTATGTTTTAAAAGAACGAGCAGGAAGCAGGATAATGGCCCTTCTTAGCACAACTGTAGCAGATCTATAAAGGCATTTGCTAGATTGATTTGCATATGCTTGTAGGGATTGTGGGCCTAAAATTAGAGTATCCCTTCACAATTGATAAAAAAGACCTTAAACAGTTCATTAAGTTGGAGGAGATAGATGTAGGATGGATCAAATTTGCAATCCTGTAAGTTTTTTATTTCCTATTTTTTCCTTCATTTAGTGAAGTGGTTTTTTGGTTTCATATATTCACTAGTTAATACATTCATCATTTTAATTCTATTATAGCTCCTTCCGTCGTATATGCATTGGCATGCAAAGACATGATGTATATGGATTCTTGTGTCTTGCAAATACAACAAGGGACAAGAATACGTGGCAGCAAGGACTCACTATGCGGGCTTCATAATGGGAGCGAACAACTATCGTTGTTATCTAGCATCGATTGTTCAAGGGTATGCATTTTAATTTTGTCTATTTAAGATTTTTAATAAATAATTGCCTTGCCATCTAACTTCATTTTAATCTGTATATGTTGTTATAGTTACCACTGGAGTTTGTGTGTTCTCTGTCCTCGGCTCAACATAGTTTACTGGTTTGACTCCTTGCGTAAAAGGCCATATGCAAAAACAAAAAACGTCATCAACACGTAAGTTATTTTGTTTGTATTGCATTGATTCTTGATTCTTGACTTAAATTAATTGTTCTAATTTCTGTTGATTTTCATTTTAATGATAGGGCAACCCAGACATATCGAATGCTTGGTGGGCCACGCGATCGTAAAGGTGGCAGAGATCCGAAATGGTTGTATCCAAAGGTACGTAGTTTCAAATCAAGTTCTTTTGTTTGACAGTCGTTTTAGATATGCCTTTATTGATTTTAACCATTTGCTTTTGATTTATAGTGCCCTCAACAACCTGGCGGCTGGGAATGTGGATACTATGTCTTGTTTTATATATATAACATATTCAGAGTGGCATTACGATAGATTTTGAACAAGTAAATCACTACTACAAAAAACATTTTTAACGTCCCTTTTTTAGGCCTTTTAACGTCTGAAAACAAGAGGACGTCTATGTGAGCGACGTAGTAAAAAATGGCAATAACGTCCGCAGATAAAAGGACGTCTAAAATCTGGACTTTAGACGTCCCCACTTTAAATTGGGGACGTCTAAAGTCCTACTTTAGAAGTCCCCACTTTAAAGTGGGGACTTCTAAAGTGCCACTGTGGGACTTTAGACGTCCCCACTTTAAAGTGGGGACTTCTAAAAGTGGACTTTAGAAGTCCCCACTTTAAAGTGGGGACGTCTAAAGTTCTTTTTTTAAAAAAAAAAAAAATTCATTTATATTACAGATCTGGACTAAACAGTATTTAAAATCAGAAATTACATATCATCGTCAATAAAGTTACAGATCTAGTATCTGAACTCCAAATCCAAAATCTACACAATAATAACTCTAAAGCTGAAATCTCATAAACAGAAGATGATAACAATAAGATGAATCAGTTGCGAAAAACTTATCTCCTTCTATTATTAAAATTCATTTTCTCATAACAATGAATAGAGAAGAGCAACAGAGAGAGATGTATCTCATTTTCTCAGTGGGAACGTGGCCATGAAGCATGTTTTGGAGTTTCGATCTACAAACCATAACAACACGAGTTAGAAGATAAAATAGAAGGGAAATCCAAAGAAAAAAAGAGAAAGAAGATAAAATAGTAAGAAACATAATAGATCTGGTGAAAAAGAGAGAGAGTAAAGAAGAAGCAAGAGTTAAATGCGTGGTGGTAAGCATTACAGATCTGGTGAAAATAAAGAAAGAGAAAAGAAGAAACAACAACATACAAAGAAGAAGAAGTAAAAGTTAAATGTTTGGTGGTAGTGGTTGCGTTGATGAGAAAGAAGAGTGTGGATCTATAAAACTGACAAATAAAGACTGTCAGTACAGATTTGAATTGTTTTTTACGTCCCCAATTTAATTTAGGGACGTCTAAAGTTGTGTAGTTGATTTTTTTTTTTTTTATTTACTTTAGACGTCCCCAATTCAAAAAGGGACGTCTAAAGTTACTTTAGACGTCCCCAATTTAATTGGGGACGTTTAAAGTGTTTTTTTTTTTTAAATCAGGGACGCCTAAAGTGGCGTCCCTGATTTTTATATCAGGGACGCCACTTTAGGCGTCCCTGATAACATTTTGGCGTCCCTGATATTTAAGGGACGCCTTTTGGCGTCCCTAATATATATTAGGGACGTTAAAAGGCGTCCCTGATTTAAAAAAAAAAAAAGAATTTTACTTTAGACGTCCCCAATTAAATTGGGGACGTCTAAAGTGACCAAAAGGCGTTCTTGATTTTAAAAAAAAAAAATTTAACTTTAGACGTCCCCAATTAAATTGGGGACGTCTAAAGTGACTTTAGACGTCCCTTTTTGAATTGGGGACGTCTAAAACTATTCAAATCTCACTCAGAATTACAAAAATGCCACCGCATTTATTTTTTACGTCCCTTTTTAAAAAAGGGACGTCCTTTAGGGATGTAAAAGCAATATTTTGTAGTAGTGAATGCTTCTTCATTCTCAAAGGATAATATTTTTGGTGTTGTAATTCAATTGCAAATTAATTTATTCACTTAATTCATTATTTCATCTAAGCTTATTTTTTAATTTTCAGATTTTTGACAATGAAAATGCCTACTTATATGAAGACATTAATTTGATCAGAGACTTTGTGGCTGGACATCTTCTTCTATGTATACCAAAGTACAGTTTTTCTTTATATTAGTTAATTAATTAGTAGTTTGTATACGTAGAGGACACACTTTGTGGTGGTTCTATATATTGTACATATAATTAAAGTTGTTGTTGTACATAGTATTAGATTGTTGGATAACATTTTTATTAGATAGTGCTGAACTACTGTCGTTTCCATTCTGGTTTATGCAATATTTTCTTCTATCCTATTTCTACAGTTTAAATTTGCCAAATAGTGAAGTATATATATAAAAGGCCATTTAGAAAAAAAAAACTTTTAACATCCTTAAATAAAAAGGGACATAAAAACACTTTAGATATTAGTTTAGACGTCCCCACATTAAAATGGGGATATCTAAATTTGGGGGGAGACGAACTTTAGACATACTTTAGACGTCCCCACTTCAAACTGGGGACGTCTAAAGTGTTCCTAAAACTTTAGATGTCCCTAGTTTGAAGTGGGGGCGTTTAAAGTCCTGACTATAGATGTCCCATGTTTTATGGACGTTATTGACAATTTTGTCTACGTCACTCAAATAGACGTCCTCCTGTTTTCAGATGTTAAAAGGCTCAAAAAAGGGACGTTAAAAACGTTTTTTGTAGTTTTGTGTGTGTGTGTGTGTGTGTGTGTGTGTGTGTTTTTAGCCTATGTGAGTTCATTAATTGTTACTACGATTTCTATTCATGTTAGTGTGAGAAAAATATACTTGAACTGATCTTGCATGTGGTTATTGTGACTGGTCAGTGCATTAATCTAAATGGAATAACTGTAATCACCCAATCCTAATTCCACTATCAAGACTTCAATATCAAATTCAACTAGGATATAGTCACCTGACCAATAATTCAAGAGGTTCATCATTCATATTTTAATCCAATTTCATTCCATTCACTCATTTTAATTAAAAAACAACCTAGTATTTTAATTATACCATAGTAGCTATAGGTGAAATGAATTTCAGCCCTAAATCAAGTTTTCTAGTAATTTTAGAATTTAGTTAATAAGGAAGTAAATAAAGGTTCCCAAAAGTGATACGACCTCTGTTTGCTACAAAAGACTCTCCATCATGAAGCAATGCATAATATTGAGTCTCTGGATAATATTCTCCGATTACATAGGAATAGTTAATTGTACCTAAACTAAAAATTAAAGTAAAAAATTAAAGTAACGCTGGCTAAGTCAAAAAGAGGCGAGAAAAGAAAATGTGGACCGTGTGCTATGCGATGGTCAAGTTGTTTCTCAAAGTTCATAAAGTCTTGGGAAAATAATAAAGACAAAAGAGGAAAGAAAAAGCTAATGGACTGTGTGCTACGAGATAACCAAGTTGTTTCTAAAAGTTGATGACCTGTTGGGAGAACGCTAAAGATGAGTTCCTTTTGCTTTCGAATTCAACAAGTCCACATGTCTACAGCAAAATATTGTTTTATCATTATTCATTACTACATATTTACGCATTTATAACGTTTAATACATAGAGATTACAGCTATTAAATGTCATGTATGTGAAGATAGAGGTCACACAAGGATATATAACGTTTAAAAATAATGGTTTAATGATGCGCACAATAATTTATTGTGAGGCGGAATTCATAAAAAAATAAAAACAATGGTTTTAGTTAATAACTGTCGTTTATTCAGTGACAAAACTGATGGTTCTTTTGAAACAACCATCATGTAACACTTATAAACGATTCAACTTCCAACCTTTCATCAGCGAAAATACAAAAACAGCGATTATATTAAATGACCATAAAGTATGAACGAGAAAAACGACCTTTCATGAGAAACAATTGTCGTTCAAAGAATAACTCTTAAAAGCATCACTGCCTCCTTCTCCAACTACTTACTATTTTCTCAACTGCCAACTACTCTTATTTTAATTACCTTTTCATAAATATCTAATTTTCATCTATTTAAACCCCAAGGATTAGAGCTATTCCTTCACAAATTCCATGGATAAATATTTATAGGGAGGCACATGTTCAGCTAAAAAACATACATCTTTTGTTCTTTCTCTGGATGAGAAGGTTGACAAAGTAACTGAAGAATAAAGAATCTGATGATGCATCAGTTCCTTCATCTCTACAACTTTTTATTTTTTGTTTGTTTTTTACATTGTGTTTTTATTTTTTAATCTTTTAATGTAATATTGTGGTTGATTATGCAATTACAAATAGACACTAATAAATTAAAAAAATTGTCAAATACATAACAGTTAGCATATAAAAACAGTCACTTATTAGAATACCATTTCAAATTCCTAACAGCTATTAAGAATTAACTGTCACAATTTATAATATATAATTATCTTTAATACTAAAACATATTAAGGAATGATGTACAAGCCACTAAGCTTGATTGGAGTAAGAGGGTGAATCTTGTTAAATGTCTGACTAATGCTTTATTCCATATGCACCATGGTTGTCCTATTCCTATTGTTCACCGTGACATATCAAGTATGAATGTTTATTCTGAGTTTTAAATACGGAGAGACTCGCATCATTGATTTTGGAGCAGCACAGTTTTTGAATCCCTACTCAAACAATATGACCACATTTGTTGGCACATTTGGGCACGCTACACCAGGTATGACATTTTTTGTCTTCTTTCCAAAATACTACTCTTTGGAATATTAAACATATTGCAGAGCTTGCTTTCATCGTGGAGGCCAATGAGAAATGTGATGTATACAGTTTTAGAGTGTTGATTTTAGAAATCATTATGGGTACACATGCTAGGGAGCTCATTTCATACTTGGGAGAGAAACCGACCAATAATGAATTGTTATTTAAGGATGCGAAGACCAATTCCTGATGAAGTCCTCTTAACTAAAATAGCATTTTCTTGCTTGAATGAGAATCCTCGATCTCATCTAACCATGGAACAAGTATCTAGGGAGATTGCAAGGCCTCTAAAATGTTATTTACAAGATCGATTTCATACTACAAAAATTGCACAACTAATGAGGGATTGAATTTCTTTTACGGGTGTATGCGTGTTTAAATTGTTGGCATAATTAATGTCCACATTATAAACTTGTGGTTTTTGTATCACGAATATTTGTATGATCAGTTAGGGGTTTGAATTGAAAATGAAGTGTTTGTTTGATGTGAAAAGTTAAAAAGTTAAATTATTGAACATTGTATTGATTAAATCTCCCGCATGCATGTGTGTGTGTGTTGCACGCAATCGATGAAGCACTGTAATATAATAGTTCGATGACTTTGCCCTCTTGTAAAAGGTATTTCACTCTTTTTTTTTTAGTCGAAAAAAGGTATTTCACTCTATTAGTGTTCGTTGTTTTGACATTAATTTTTAAATCAAATATAACATTCAAAACACTTGGAATAAAGAAATTATAAGTTAATATTTCCTTATTTCAAAAAGGTGTAAAAATATTTTTAAAATATTTAGAAGATGATACTTATCCTCTCAGCTGCTGCATTCTATTGTGGCTCACTAGGCATGGTTCTCATTCTCAATTTTTTGTTGAAAATAGCCTAGCTATAGTTTTAAATCATCTTAAGCAAGATTCCAAAACTATGCCAAAATGAAATTTGGCCGGAATCTCCTAATACCACACGAAATTCGGAATGAAGATTGAATGAAAGATATTTAACAACAAACACAAACACGATGTAACAGTCCAAATTTTATATTCACCAAAAATATTTTAAATATTTGAGAAATTCAATAAAATGGTGAATATTTATGAATTTGGAATTTATGAATTTATAAATATTCAATTTCATTGGAAATTGGGCAAAAATAATTATGGAATTAGTTTGGGTAATTTAAAAAGCCCAATATTAAGGTCCAAAAATGAAGGAATATTAGAGAAAATATTTGGTCCAAAAATATATGGAAATTATCCAAAGAAAAATAAGAGAAGAAATTGGATTAGAAAGGCAATGGAAAAATTGTAATTTTGCCAAATTATCATAAAATTAATTATTTTCTGATTAATTGAAGTTAATTTCAATTAATTAAGGAAAATAAAGATGAAAAATATATTTATAATATTTTGGTCAATTAAATATGAATTTATGAAAAATTTGAGCAAAAATGCAATTTGATCAAAATTGGAACTTTACGTGTATACGTAACCGAAACAAGTTGTGAAGCCAATTGAGATCATAGGGAGGCACCTCTAGGTGTCTCCTACATGTGGCATAAATAAGAAAATATTGATTGGACATGATGACATGGTTACATGAATGTAGGAAGTTATGTAATAAAAATTAGTTTATGGAATTTTTGGAAAATGCCATAAATCATTAAAATGATATATGATATTAGAATATATCATCCTCATCTTCTTCATTCAGCATTTCATGACCAGAACAGACCTGAAATAGAGAGAGAATGTGGGAAAATCCTAGAGAGAGAAAGGAGAAGAAAAATCGCAAGGTAAGCCAATTTCTCCTACGATTTAGCTCCTAACGCGTATAACTCCAACCCTAAGCTACTCCTCTTTATTCTTTAAGGTTTGGAGGCTCAAAAATCTGTGGTTGAAGGGTTAGGGTTTCAGCCATATTGGGGAAAAACCAGAGGAAGCGAAAGGTAACTTCCAAACCTTCGTATATTAACTATTATGGCTGCTGTGGGCAATTTAATCGGTGAAATTTCGCCGGATTGCCATTAGTTTTAAATTTTGGAAATGGGTGTGCCTAAGGGTCATGCTGCCCAATTTTAGTTCAAATGGTTGTTATAACTCAATTAGATGGTTAATAAAGGGTTAGGACTAAAAAGGAACGCGTTTACGGAGCCGAAACCGCAAAACCCCGATTTTTCCCGAAGGAACCCATAATTTTGGTCAGGGCTAGATCTAGGGGTAGGAGTTGGATTTTCAATGATTTTGATGGTTTCATTGGGTTCAAGAGGGAAAATTAGGTGGGGTTACAATTGGGCACTTTTTCAAAAATCGCCAAGAAAGCATAATTACGGAAACACCCATGAAACCCTTAAAGCAAGGTTGCCAAGGGCAATTTTGTAATTGGACATTGAATTAGGTAATTTTGAATCCGGAAATGGATTCCTTGGGTGGAAATGTGTCAGAATAACCCTAGTTAAAATTTTAGGAAAAGTGCAACCGGGCCGGGGTCCTGAGGGCATTTTGGAAATTTTCACTATAGGCTAATATAACCACAATAAACACTATGGAAGTGTCTAAAATGATACATGGATAGGTTATAACCTATTTCTTATACAGTTGGTATTTTAGGACTAAGTTAGCAGCTTGGAGTTGGCACGTTCCACGAGGCGAGTATCTCGAGGTTAAAAAGGGTTAAGGTAGGGACTACTATCTCTCATATACTATGTGATTATTGTATGTTATGTGTTACTATATTTTTTGATATGAATGCGTGCTAGAGGCATGGTACTTGGTTGCGGTTCGGTGCCCAGCCAAGGTATATCAAAAATCCTAGCTGTGGTCGGTGACTCGGCTGAGGTACATGTAGGGGTTCTAACTCAATGTTTGGCCCTGAAACGTGTTTACACATATGAATCGAATTAAACTTTCATTTTGTCTAATATAGTGCAGTGCATATTTAATTTTCACATTTTATATGTCGATAGTATGTTTCTACTGGGATTCTTTGGAATCTCACCCCTTTTTCTAAATCAAAATGTATCAGTGGGTGCTAGCGGTTCAAAAGGCAAGGACAGAGTTAAGGAAAACTGACAGGCACGTTTCTCGAAACATAGCCGGTGGTTATATTTAGTCTATACTTGGAATATTTTGGGGATATTCTGTACATATTTGCAATTAGTAGTGAATTTTGCTCTATTAATAACTGTCTGTAAAGAAATACTTATTATCAGTATAACTGTATTTTTCTTTTGCCTGTGGAACTTGTTCATTATTGCCCTGCGCATATCAAAATGGAAACGGGTGTTGACATACAACAAGTCCTATTTGTGACACCCTATTTCCATCACTTTTTAGAGGAGTTATAAATATAATGAATCCAAACCACTAAACCAAATGTGGTGCTAGGAAGAAATCACTTTCTAAAATAGTTGAAAACTTAGCTCAAACATAGGGTTTGAACTTGTAAATGAATGTGCTTTCCTGAAAAATTTAAAACTTTTTGAAATAATTATTCAGTAGGTCAAACTCTTCATTATAGCTCATCAATCCTTTAACTTAATTTGATATTATCAGAGTTTTTCTCTGCTCTCATCTTTATAAAATCATATAACCTATATGTTTGGCATGTAATTATCCAAGGGCATAATTCATGTATTTGTCCAATCTTTTAAATAGATTAGCTACTATTTGAGCATATATACTTCAACCTCTACTATCAACTATCTATGAATATACTTTTGTTATCATCGTAGATGACACTTACCTTTAGGCAATCATAGCCTTAGATCTCCTCCTTATGGAGGGTATTTACATGCCAAAACTTATTTATGCACACACTTAACTAATATTAAAAGGAGTAATGGATAAACAGATAGCCAACACTTAAACAAAACATTTATCTTAAACTCCTTTAGCTCCAACCATCCTTATGCTTCACTAACAACAATGCCCTTGACCCTAGAAGTACTTGCTCTTACTCTATGTCAAGGAAGAAAGATGTGATATTCTAGAGAATCTCAGTAGAAAAACATAAACTCAATATATAATGTGCAATGGTAATAAACATAGCATCTAAATTACCAATATAAGAACAACACCTTATAAGCATATACATATGGCCATGGCACAAACTCAAGCAAGGATATTACATGTTCAAAGGCATGCATGACAAATAAACATGCAATCAACCAAGCACAAACTATATAAGAGTAAGTTTTACTACCTTTTGCTTCTTCCCAAGTTAACTCCTTTTGCTTGAACTTCTTGGGTTTTGCTTCCCCCTTTGATTTAAAGCGGTTGCCAAATCCTATTAATGATTCATGTGGAGCTTATTAATATTTAAACCTTAGTGCATAACCATTGCATAATAACTCTCTCCCTATGACCTCAACTCTTCTCGGCCAAAGCATGTGCACATAGATGGATAAAACTCCATTTTTGTAAGTCATGCTTTTAAACATGTTTTTTTGACATCTCCCTACATCATTTTCCATTCTAGTCATTTTCCATTCTAGGCTCAAGGGAAGGCTCAAATTGATCAAAATTTAATTCAATTAATTTAACCCTTAAATCTATCCCTAACATTCATAACCATCCATCACCAATTACATTTCTCAATTTTTAGGAAATTTTGAAACGGCATATCTTAAGTTAGGAAACTCCAATTGTGATAGTTCAAGTTCCTATGTAAATCTCTTTTAATCCTCTGTAAAATAAAAATAATGTCTAGTAATAATTCATGGTTCTAAGTTCCCAAATCTCACAATCAAATTGACTGTCATTGAGAGTCAGAATTCTCTAGATTTTCTACCCAAATTTTAAAAATTCATAATTTATAATTTACACATCCAATCTCTGAGTTCTAATACTTGATTGGAAGCTCTATAAGTATACTTTAATGCAAAAATAATCCCATTGACAAATTACTAAATTGACCTCATGAAATTACCTATTTACTCACTGTCAAGAATCTGGAACACACAGAGTGTTCTCAGTTTTTCTGACCAAATTTTCAAAAATCATAGCTTTTTGTTATAGATATCCAATTAATACATTCTAGGACTCATTTTAAAGCTTAGAATGTATACTATTTCCTTGCCAAATTTCATAGACAATGGACACAATTTGCCTAATCAAAACCATGCTTGAATCCATTTGCCTCACGGACTTCATAGAAACGACCCCCACTAAAACCTCAAAAACACCATCTTTTCCTTCCTAAACTAAGAGTATACTTATAGAGCTTCCAATAAAGTATTAGAACGAGATTGGAGTTGTGGGTTTACACATCCAATCTCTGTCGGTTTTGGTTAAACTCTCAAATCCTCAAAAGAACTGAATTAAAACCATTCAAAAAAACTCAATTTCTAGCTTCTGTAACCACATGCAATCAGCACCCTAATTTTTGGAAATAAGACAAGAAAGAAAAGAGGACATGTAACCTCAAATTTAGACTAAAAACCTTCTGAAATCTCAACTCTACAACCTTAACGTGCATGCCCTGTTTTGTTCACACTCTTACAGAACCAAAAGAAACCCAATCATTCCAAAACCGACATGCAAACCCACAACTCCAACTCTCAAGCTGACAGAAACTTCCTCCAACAATCTCTCAACTTCAACAACCAATTTCAGCCAAAGAAATTCACCAAACTAACCAAAAGGAGCTAGGAATGGGTGGAAGAGGCTCACCTTAACTCAAATCGTAGCTTGCATGTGGCGTCTGACTCTGCTTTCTCTTCCGATCACCACCTTCTCTCTCTGCTTTTTCGGTTTCTCACTCTCTCTTCTCTCTCTCTCTCTCTTCCGGTGCTTCCGGATGCAAAATGAGAAGTGAGGGAGGTGGCTGAGTGATTTATTTGGTGTATATGTCGAATGAGAGAGAGGAACGTGTGCATATGTGTGAGGGAGCCAGCTGGAATGTTTTGTTTAAGTGGAAGTGTGTGTGTCCGTGAATTGTGAGAGAGGGGTGAGTGTTTTTTTATCCTATTGGGCATACTTATAAGGCTTTTAAATTTTCTACTTTGTCTAATTTAAAATCCCTTAAATCATTTGGGTTCCATAATTTGGTTTAACTTTAACTCAATTCCGATATTTAGATCCAAACAATAAAGTTACTAATTTTCCCTTTTCTAAATTTGTATTGGCTCACCATATAATTTTCTTAAATTCATCCTTAATACTTTATAAGTATTTTCATCCTTAATTAACTTCTTCAAGCCTTAAAATAATTTTCTTGAAATTTTCAAGCCAAATCATAACTTCTAACTTTTTTTTTGAATTTTTAGAAAATAGGCTCTTAAATTCCCAAAGACCAACTTTAAAATTATTTGGGTTATTTTTGGGGAACTAAGCCTCTTTATAATTTCTATAACTCCCCATAATAATATTTCATACTGTTTCTTCAATATCTCTAGGCCCTTAAATAATTTTATAATTATCTTCAGCATTTTCCTCATGATATGCTTAAGACATTTAGCTCAACTAGCTTAGTAGTTTACTTAATATAAACTAATTCTTTATATTCTAAGCCCATAATTTGGGATGTTACACTAATGCATTTAATAGAGTTAGCTATATGGATCGCACAATACTATTATGCTCCATCAATAACTAAATCTTCATTTCTCACCCTACCAAAGACCTACAACACATTATTTTTGGATGATGACATAATATTAGCACAATTTCTTTGTTGATCAATATCATAATGATTCAATAGAATTTTATTTCAGCTGCCAAGGGCCTAATAAGATGACCTTCCTCCTTTATTTAAGCTTGAGACCGATTATAAATACAGGTGGAATTGAATGAAAGATCATTTGACAATTAAACAAAACTTTCTAAGATCTATATATCTGAACTTCGGTTTTACCAATATAAATGTCACCCACTTCGTACCATGTACGAGAGAAAGCTCCAAACATAATATTTTATTCATGTGACTAAACTCAAGACTAAACAATTAATCCCTCTGTTCCTTTTCATAAAAATACAACCTCCACACATACCTTATTCTTTTTTATAAGAAACTTTCAGAGAATATCTTATTTTTTATTTATTACTTTCTCATTTTGCCCATATTTCGTTACCCTATTTAATATCAACATAATAAACTATCACAACCCCCAAATGTCAAATCCCTCAACATTTTGATAATATACAGAGTGACAATGCACAGTTCAGTGAGCATACAGAAATAGCATAAGTATACTGATACATAGTACTTGATTACATTTACAGGAATTCCTACAGGGTTTGAACAAAAATATACAGATATCAAAAGGCAAAATAAAACTGCAGATAACCAACAGGACTGCTTGCACTGGACCGAAACCTTCAGTTGCCGGTAACCACATCTTTGCCTTGAGAGCCTCTACCACTGGCTGGATAAATTTTAAACTTATGGAAAGGGGGTGAGATTCATACGAATCTCCATCATAACACACAATCAATCATATAAAATGCTATATATAAACATGCAGTGCACCATATAGTGTAACAAACAATCATGCCGTAAATTTAACTATGCACACTGTTCAGGATCAAATGACTGTTTGACCCCCTACTTATCTCACTACCTCAGCTAGGTCCCACAAGGCTAGATGGTACTTGTGCTTTTTCCATACCACAGCTAGGTTTTATACTTGTTTTACTGCCTTAGCTAGGTCCTACTGGGCCGAACGGTACTTATGCTTTTCCCATTGGGTGATAGTTGTGCGTTTTCCACACCATAGCTAGGTTGTGTAACTACCTTTCATATTACAGAATATGACAATAAGCAATCACATAGTATATGAAGGATATAGTCACCACCTGAAATGCCCTTTCCCTGCCTGTCTATCTATCTACTACCCCTTATCCTGCTCGGGCTACTATCCAATCCTAAAATTCTAAATGTATAATAAATGAGTTATTACTCATTCATGTCTCATTCTAAACTCATATAGTTGGTTATCTCTACTCAAAAACACAAAATGACCAAAATGCCCCTGGGAACCCAGTCTAAGTCCCCTTTTTACTCGGTCTAACTGTACTTTATCAAAAGTTATGACCCAAGTTATTCCTACACAATTTTGTGTATAGAATCCATTTTTACCTCAGATTTGACAAATTCACACTCAAATGATGAAAATGCCCTTGGCAACCCCAAAGTTAGGGGTTTGGGGGTACAATTGTCATTTCACACCCTAAAAGCATTAACACTTCATATTTTACATGTTTCCTACACAAATTTTCATTCTGAACACAATGGAGTCATCGAAAACACAAAACTCTAGCTCTATTTCACTGACCAGTTGCTAGACGAAACTTTAAAAAAATTTGGGAAAAAATGCAATTTCATGATTCTACTCAACCAACTTCTTCCTTTCAATTCTAATAACTTGTTTAACCACTTAAACAACTCTTAAACATGATTATTCAAAAATTGGGCAGCACCTCCCTTTAAGGTTTGAGCATCCCAAATCCCAAATTCAACCAATAGAAAGCCACAAATCAACCACAACAACAATAAGCACCTTGCATCCAACAAGAAAATCAAGGTTTATGGGTTTACCTTTGCTTCTCTTGTAACATCCCACTATTTATTCACCAATATCCCTTGTATGTAATTGTGGCATTTAAGGGAATAAAATGGTGAATTAAAGAGCATATGAAATGTCAAAACAAGGCATTTAATGCGCGCACACACGCGCGCACACACACGCACACTCTCTCTCTCTCTCTCCCTCTCTCTATGATTAAGTTGGAACACAATTTGCAAAGTTACAAGGTGCTGCCAGTGTGTTTTCCTGCAAGGTAATCTAGTTGTGTGATATTTTTAAATGGGCAAATGATGCCCAATGCCTATGGTATTTTTTTAGAATGAAATTAGACTCATCAAGCTTTTAATTGATAGGTCATATAAGTCATTTGGAGCTACATATAAAGAGTTATGTATTTTTGAAGTTAGCCAAGTAAAACCGGTAAGATTCTGTGGCAGCGTCGAATAATGGTAATTCTGGGAATTTTGAGCATCTAATTGGCTAAAGGCTATCTTTTTCTTTAAAAATAAACTTACTAAGGGTCACATACCTTTGGAACGAATATAATTAGACATCTATATATAAAGATATGAATTTTCCAAGTTTGGTGAAAAAATTTGACAGATTGAGTACATGTGCAAAATTTCACAAAATGTAAGGGAAAAAGGGTAAATTGCCAAATGAAGCAAGAAGGCCTTTATTTTTCCCTCTGATTGGGATACCTTTCAGCTAAAAAGTAAGAGCAAGAGGGAAATTGAAGTTTGAGATAAATATCTAAGAGTTGGAAGCATTTCTAGCCTAGTAAAATAAAAAGTTGAAAAGTCAAAAGCTAACATGTGGTAAATTAGCCATAAGGTAAAAATATGTAAGGAGGTGAAATTGGGATATTTTTGAGGTGATTATCCCTTCCCAAAGACCCTTCATTACTTCCAAAAGGAGAGAGGGAAGGGGAAAGGAATATTTGGGCATAAATCATGCCATGTAGAAGCATTTATGCCAAGCAAAAAGTGTGGTTGAAAAATCAATAAAGTAAAGCAAGTGTTGAATGACCATTACATATTAATTTCAAAGAGATGGATGGAGATAATATAAAAGCTCATTTGACTCCTTCAAAGGCCCCAATTTACTTCAGGTAGAGAGAGGAAAGGGGAAGTATTTATGGCCAAGTTAAAAGGGGATAAAACATAAAGTAAATTAAAGACATGTGACAAATAGCAATTAAATACAATATTTTGAGGAGGTGGAGACATAATATTTTGAGTGAATATTTATCTCTTCTTTGGCCATATTTTCGGCTAAACATCAAGAGCAAAGATAGAGAAGAGAGTTTGAAGAACACAAGAGGAGCAAGAGAAGTCTAGGGTTCAAGAGACAAAATCCAAGGTAACTATCTTAAAATCAAGTGTTCTTGCCTTCTAACTTCATGGAAACCACTTCTAATCTCTTCTCCATATTGAATATCATGTTTACCAAGCAAAATCCAAGAGGGAAGAGAGAGAAAATGGTGCATAGAGAGAGAAAGTGAGATAATCAAGAGGTAAGCTCAAGAATCCTAATCCTCTTGCTAAATATGTTGTTGTTGTGGTTGTTGGCTTGGTTTTCATGGGTTTTGAAAAATGGGATGTGAAACCCTAGAATGATATGCTACCCAAATTTCTATTGTTCATGTTCATTAGGTGTTTGAGTGGTTAAATATGTGATTAGGAGTAAAAAGGAAGGTATTTATGGATTGAATTCATGAAAACCCATTAAACCCTAACTTCTTGCATGTTTCGGTCAAGTGCAGAACATAGGGGAGTAGTTTGAATTTTGTAATTTTGATGATTTCATTGGATTTAGAAGGGAAGATTGTGTGGGATTATGTGTTCATGATTTTCGGGAATTTGTATGCAAATCTGAAATTTTTAGAAGTTGAAGGAAAATATGAACTGAATCTCACTAGCCAAACATTGTCCAAAAATTATGTAAATTTACAAGATTAAAATAGACATCTAGAGTTTTAATTTGATAGGTGAATCACAATTTTTGGATAAGTACGTTAAAAGATATGAATTTTCAAATTTGTTCCATGTTTCTGGCAGGAAATCTGGAACAGTGCTGGTTTGGCGAATTTCTGGGAGCAATCTGGTTAAACTGACTAGGCTTAGGTATTTTTCCATGAAAATACATTTAAAGAGCTTCACTTAAGCTTTGGAATTAGTCAAATTGGATTTTTCTAAAATTAATTATGAATTTCCAAAGTTGACTGAAAATCTTCTAGTTTCTAGAAGTAGTGAAATTGCACTGTGCAGAATTGTACTCTGCAAAAACTATTATGACTGCATTAGTTAACTAGTAGAATTTGATTTAAAGGCAGTAATAGTACAAGCAATAATTAGTTTCTTGTAACTCTAATTTTTATAGGGATTGGAAATAGCCCGAGCAGGAACCAAAGTCTAGGACCAACTGAGGAATTGATAATGGAGTCAGGTAGTAACACTTTTTTTCATAGACTAGGTAATAATCTATATGCTTTGTGTATACTATCTTTTGTAGCATGACGGTGCCTAGGACACACAACCTAGCTATGATCTAAGATCCAGCAATGGTATACGCGGATAAACCAGGGGTTCAAACAATTGTTTGACCTTGGACACGAGTTAAGCCGGAGTTGCAAACATGTTGTTTGGCCTTGGATAGTGTGCACACAACACAAGTCCATACCTTATATGACATGGTGTATTACATATTTATTATTGTATTATATATGTTTGATTGCTTGTTGCTACTGAGATTCGCTCGAATCTCACCTTTTTTTTTATTAAATAGAAAAACCTTACAGTTGAGGCTAGCGGCTTGAAGGGCAAGACAGTGGCTACCGATGAATAGAGTCCTAGTGCAAACCGAAGCTGCTATTGTTATCTTGGCTTGTACTTTTTTTTCTTTTGGAACACTTGTACATTTGTAAATATTTTTCAAACCATGCGGGGATTCTCCTATATTGTAAACAAGTACCTAATGTCAGTATGTTTTCGTTATTTCTTTATGTCTTACGAAACTACGCGCTTAATACTTTACAAATATCAAAATGTTAAGGGGTTTGACATCTCTCTCTTCTCTTCTCAAAACCGTCCCTCCTCTTTCTTCTTGCTCTTGATTTTGTGCTTGTTACATTTGTGTTTCAAGAAGGCATAGATATTAGAGAGAGTTTTTATGAATTTGAAGGCATAAACACATGAATTTACTTTCAACTCACTTTGATTTTGCTTCTTGTACACTTGCTCCTTCTCTCTTGCACTAGTGTTTTTTTCAAGACCCTCCCTCCCTCCCTCTTAACTTGGTCGAAAATGGCCTTTGGGGAAGGGATAAGAGCTCTCGAAAATGTCCTCTTCCACCTCCTTAATTAACATTATTTTATTACTAATTAATATGTGATTATTGACTTTTTGGCTTCTTGCTTTTTCACTTGGCTAATAAGGCTTCCACTTGTCATGATTTGTGTCCAAGTTTTATTTTTTCCTCTTGCCTTCTCTTGTTGACTGAAATTGGCCTCTTAATTAGCAAGAAATAAGAGCTTCTTGCTTTATGGCCAAAAGACTAATTTATCCTTACATTTTTATCAATTGTTGTCTTCTTTCTTTTTCTTTTGTTTGGGCCGAAATTTAGTATAATTATTGGGCCAATATTTATGCTCTTTCCTTCTTCATTTTGGGCCAATATTTTTCCTCTTGCCTTCTCATTAAACTTTGGAAAATATCTTCCAGAGGGGATGGTCTGAAAAATTTCTGGTTCCTTTGCATCGGGGCATTATAGTCTACTCAATGTCTCTGGCTTCTTTTCGTGCTTAATTTCACATGTACGAAATAAAAGTCATATCAAGATTCATTAATTTTTTCTGTCATATTAAACATAGTTTTCAAACTCATTCCGATTCTCTTTCTTGTTCCCTTTCCCATTCATTTTCATGAATGTTGCCTCTCCAATTCTCTTTTAATAAATTCTTGTTTTAGCAAATTGTTTTTTTAGAAATTCAAAATAGTACTTATTTAACATATTTTATTATATCCTTATTTATCACAAAAAATTTAATTTATTCATACATAATAATAAAGGACGATTTTGATAATGCAATGTAGTTTATATGTCATATATTTTCTTTCCCCTTTCTTTTCTCCCCTTTATCCAAACACAAGGAGTGATAATATTATCTCTCCACTTTTCTCCACCGTCTATTTTCTTCTCCCCTAATTTTTTCTCCATTCAAATACAATGTTGGTTGAGCATTATAGTCTCTCATATCCTATAATCTATGGTCAAGTAACTGATTTTGTAACGGCTAGGTTTTTAAAGCTTGACCAAACTAACAACACGACCTTTGCAAAAATTTAAAAAAAAAAAAAATAATAATAATAATAATAATAATAAAAGCACTAATATACGTTATATATATTTAATGCAGAGACATGTAACTAATGGGGTAAAAATTAAAAAGATTAATCAAAATTTCATATTTATATGGGGTGAAAACACTCCTATAACAAATAGGCTTGAGCCTGGCCTTTAACTTATTATAAGCCCTTTTTTCAACTTGAGCTGAGCCTAAAGTATGTTAAAAAAACCTGGATTTTTTAAATGAAATTATGATTCTTTTGTCGTATATTATTTTTATTTATTTAATATTTATTTTTTCATTATATTCTATTTTTCCCAATGTCTTTTCTTTTATTTTTCAACCCGTTTTAGCTTTTCCTTTTCTATTTTAATTTCTTTTATTTTATTATGTACAAGGAGACCACTAACTAGACTAGTTTTTTCAAACTTTTTCTTTTTTATTTTATTATGTACAAGGTGGCCTCCGTATCCCAAACCTTTTCATTAAACAATTGTTTTTTTCACTGCCATTTCACTATAATTCAACCAAATAAAGCTATAGTTTAAATAGTTTTTTATAATTATTTTATATTCATTTTTATAAATTTATTATAGGCCCAGGCCGCCTGACAAACCTAATAGGCTTTTTAGTGAGTCTAACCCTGGGTTTTTAAGTTAAACAAACTTTTTAAAAGGCCTAAGCCTATTCTTATTATTAAACAGGTTAAGCCATAAGCTGCCTAGCTTATTTTCACCCATATATATATATATATATATATAAAGTGTAACTTATAAAAACCACCACTCCTAACCCAAAAATTGTCATTTATAAATAGTACTAGAGGAGTAATATGACAAAGATCAACACATTCACACACATCTGAGCACACACTAATTAGAATTGTCTCTCAAGATTTCGCAAACACACTAGATTAGCAACACTGAAATCTACATAGCCATTTTCTCATATTTGAGGGATTACTATCGGACTTCTCACTTTGCGCTTGCCATCAGTCCAAATCAACTCTCCAAATGAAGCCTCTGGAGTTTTGGCTGAACGTGTTGCCTGCAAAATAACCCTATAGCTCTTCTGTTGTTTTTTTCTCTGAAAGGTCAAAGTTGTTGGAAGAACAACAACCTTAACTCCTTTTGGGGCTTTAACATTCACAGTATATGTGCTTAGAGGCCCAACATTTGTTACTGTGCGAGTAACATTTATAGGTTTCACACTTAGGAAAGGCACCGTGATAGAAGGGTAGTTGAAATCTTCTGGTCTGTAAGAACTTGGGCATTTGTATGGCTTATTATAATTAATGGCTTCAATTATTCTTTCCTCGTAAGCAGAAGCACATAACAAGTTGAGGTAATCAGAAGGCTTCAGATCATAAACAAGTCCAGGGTCCATTGCAAGATTGGGTCTGACATAGCCTGAACCACAATGAAATGGAGTTGCTTCTCGACCATCTTGTTCGTCCAGAATCGGTCTATTGGTGTTACCAATCATGCTTGCTATAAAAACATTTATATATGTATACTTATTAGAAAACGCCAGAAATAAAATTGTAAACATGGAAATAGACTGATGTGTATATGTCATACCAGTGGTCATGATTGCTGACTTGATCATTGCAGGACTCCAATTAGGGTGACGAGTTTTGAGAAGACCAGCAATTCCAGCAACATGAGGACTTGCAACGGAAGTTCCCGATTGAATATTATATTCAAAATTACTTGCAGCAATTATATCTTGACCTGGAGCAGTTACATCAGGCTGTAAAAAGGTTAAAGAAAAACGAGTTAAAAATTGCAATACTTGATAACTAGAGACTTAGAGGGTGTCAGAATGGATATAACCTTGAGGATTGAGGGAAGAATCAAGTTGGGTCCCCTTGATGAGAATGCAGAAACTCTTGGAGCTGGCCTTATTTGTATAATTGTTTTTGTATTATCCATGAGTGCAACTGGGTGCCTGCAATATATATATATATATATATATATATAGAAAATGGAGCCCCGTCACTGAAAATATTTTGAGAGCAATTCCAAAGTGAATTGGCGGATAGGAAAGATGTATAACAATTACTTTTTTTTGTAGAAATTTGCTTGTTGTGTCCCATGCTCACTCGTAGGTCCACCTTGAGGAAGATTGGAAGTATCATTAACCTGAACATCAGTTGTAGTTGTGTTCAATTCCTTATCATTTTGTAAAATCATTTTCAATGCGCCTACCCGCTTTGCTTCTTGGCCCTTCTCCACAATAAAATCATAATAAATATGATAGGTGAACATGTAGATGCAATATTGTTGAAAGAAGAGAGAAGTTATACGAACCTTAATGATTTCGTTATTACGAAGAGCAATAATATTGCTGAATTCTCTGTCTATAGAGCCAGCAGCAATAGTGAAGATCCAAGGCGCCACATTTGTGACAGTCTCAAGCTCCGGTCCGTCATTACCTGCCGAGGCAACAACTAAGATTCCCAGGGAAACCGCATGGAAGGAGCCTATGGAGATGCCATTTGTCAACATGTCATTCGCATTTGGTACCGCTCTCCGTCCAATGGAAACAGAGATAATATCAACACCGTCATCAATGGCTTGATCAAAGGCAGAAATGATATCTTCATCAGTGCAATCTTCAGAACCATCATGGCCCCAGCAAACTTTGTACACTGCAAGACGGGCTCTTGGAGACCCTCCCTTGGCTGTTCCTTTTCCGTTCATTTGAACGCCGACATTTTGCACGAAGTTGCCACCTGCCGTCGACAAAGTGTGGGTGCCGTGCCCCACCATGTCTCGAGCGCTAATACCACTTGCAGGATCAAGGCCCCCGTGTTTTATCTTGTAGCCTTTATAGAACGATTTTGCTCCAATCAGCTTCCTATTTCATGCACATACATATATAATCATCCCTCGAGTTTGTTTAGCTGTGACCTCACATATCATTATTATGTCATATTTCTATGGGTATGGGTAAAGTAGCATCCAGCACGTTGATATTACTTGTTCCTATTCATAAACAACATGATCTCACACAGGGTTTGTTCGATATATATAAGCAACAATTGGGCTTTGTCAAAAAATTAAGTTAATGCACTTTTTCATTTATACCCCAAATTTTTTTGCCATCATTTATACCCAAAATTAATTACTTATATCTCTCTATCTTTTACACACTCATTCTATCTCACACCCACATCATCCTCTCCTAAAGAAAGGTATATTTGGGAAAAAATTATATCCCTTACACATTTATTATTTTTAACTAATTTTAACCCGCCCTTAATTTTGAATGATTTGGATAGTTGTAGCTCATAAAAAAGATTGGAGGGAGCATTTCTCATATTCAGTACATTCAGCACCCTAATTTTATTTATGATGCGTCTAAAACTTCGATATACTATTTTTCATTTCCATTTAGCACCCTAAACTGGTTTATGGTACCAGATGTACTATAAATAAGATTAAAGTACTAGAAGCACACCAAAAATAATATCAATGTGCCATATGCATAAATAAAATTATGATAATGAATATAACAAGGAGATAACATCAAGGTGCTCAATGTTACTTTACCATGTTTTAATTATAAAAACTAAAGTTTTGAAGAAACCTGTTGCAAAGAGTTGTGTTACGCGGGCCAAACAAACTATAAAGCTCGCATTTTGATCCTCCACGCCACTTCTTTGGAATGGGACCATATTCATCGTCTTGGAAGCTTTTGGACTCTGGCCAAACACCTATCCATAAAACCACTCAATGATCAAGATTCTTAATTGCAAATGTTTACAGATTACTAGAAACTTCAATAGTTTTATGTACGTGTAGGTCGACTTCATCTCATATTCAAATAGTACTTACCGGTATCAAGAATGCCAATAATCGCATTTTGTCCAAATCTTCCTTTGACCCAAGCTGAGTGAGCTCCAACTCTTCCATTCCTCTCTTGCCCTAGAAAACCCCATGACCTGGTTGTGTGCAGCTTATGCGATTGGCTCAAGAACACCGACACTACTCTTGGATTTTCTGCGACAATTTTCCAACCATTTTATTTCAAACATCAGTGTCAATAATATTTAATGTAAGACTTGCATAAATCTATGACATATATATAAGGGTACGAGTCCCTAACTATTGATCTCTCCTGCCTCATGCTCTTCAAGTAAAGCAGCAAAGCCATTGATGTGTCGGTTATATGAGTAAATGATGGCCTCCTTGGCCCTTTCCTGGCTGTCAAATCAATCATGTAACTATCCAAATAAGTACTGTAGACTTAGGATTCTTTAAAGAAAGAGAAGACAGAGAGAGAAATGGCAACTTTGAAAATGAGTCAAAAAGTTCCGTGAAACAGGCACGTACGTACCTTCCTAATACGGAGGCAAGCAAATCATAATGGGAACTTGGGGCAAAGTCCATATCAGCAGAGGAAGGTTTTGGAACATGAGAATGTGATCCCAAGTATACAACGTACGACTGCAAGATGAAAATGATTCAGGTGGTTGACCTCGATGAGCAATAGAATAATAAGACTACCTAAACTTTTTATTATAAGAGATAGTTGGGGAATGACTTCAATCCATTATATGTCCTAAATTAAATTTATAATTCTTTTTTTAGAATAGTCCAATCGATTACACAGAGGCTTTTTTTTTTTGGCAGCAAGAGGTTTTCATCTAAGGGTGATTATCATAAAAAAAGGGCACTTTAGGAAAATTAACTCATTTGTTACAAATACTAACTAATTTCTTTAATTCATTCAAATTAATTAAATAGATTTTGTACTAAAAACTAAAGGTATTACCATTAATTTCGAACCATATTACGCATGCTTACCTTTTTAATGGCATAGGCAGGTTGCTGCAGCTGTAGGATGCTAAAGAGCAGAAATGAGGAAAGAAGAAGATGAAACATAGTTAAGCCTCTCAATTTGCTTCACCTTAATGTTGAGCGAGAATGGCGACTCTAGTTCGTCAATCGTCTCTTTATAATGGACGAGTGGAACTTTCCTTTCTTCTTCTTTTGTCACTTTTTTTTTTTTTTTGTATAAAAAACTATGCCGTACTCAAGAGGACAAGCGGACCTAATGCCCCTATTATGAGCCGTTGTCCACATCCTGCGGCTGCAATTCTCCAACGACGATAGTCGGTGGGCTGTGGGGGCGTGGAAATCGTTAAAATAACTTTTGATTTTGCATCCTCGAGTTCCAACTGTAGTCACTTTTGTTGTCCGCTTTAACTTTTTAGTTTTAATTATTGCTTCTTCTTTTTTTTTAAGTTTAGATACATGGAATATAAAGCAAAGACGATTGCCAGATTTTTTTGGTCAACTAAGACGATTTCCTAAGTTTAAATTGCTTTTATACTTTTCGGCAAAAAAAAACGATTATGTTCATCAGACTTGTTCGCTGAAAAAGGTTTTCATACTGTATCTTTTATTTTAGATTAATCAAATGCACGGTTAATTAATCACTATATTTAAGAAAAAAACAAAGTTTGCGGTAGAAAATTCACACTGTTAGTTAATTACTACTCCCTCTAATCTTAATTATAAGACAAAGTTAATTTTTTTTGGAGAAATTAAGAAAGTTAATTAAATTATTTTAAAGTATTTATATTTATATTTTTTTCTTCAAACTAATTAGTTTGACTAATAAATTAATATATAATCTAAGGATATATAATATATGATATGATTAAGTAACTTATTTAGCTTCCTTAATCTCTCTTAAAAAAGTTAACTTTATTTTATATTTAGGACCAGAGGTAATACAAAATTGTCTTTCTTCCTTTATGAAACTCTGTCTCATCCACCAATTCCTCAACTATTGCCTCGTGTAAGCATATACTTTGAGCACCTTGTGATACACTCCAGTCTTTTTATAAGAGACGAATAAATAATTCACCGAGACTACAGAATGCAGTATATAAAATTAATTGAAACCACTAAATATGTTAAAAGTATGATTTTTTAAAAGATAGCTTTATTTAAAAATTGATAGGTGGTTTTTATGATTTCTTGTCTAAGAGATTGTAATCTGTAGCTTGAACTTTGGTTTGTTAACCTTTGTTTGGATATTATATTTGTGAATGGGGTTGGTAATTGTAAGTTTAAGTACTTAGTTATGTATGTTTTCAGCCTATCTGAGTTCATTGTTATTACGATTTCTATACATGTTAGTGTTAGATAAATAAACTTGAAGTGATCTTGCATGTGGTTGTTGTAGCCGGTTGGTGCATTAATCTAAAAGGAATAACTACGATCACCCAAAAGTGAGACGAACTCTGTTTGCTTATACTATATATAACAAAAGGCACTTGGTCATGAAGCAATGCATGATGTTGAGTCTCTGGATAATATTCTTCGATTACATAGGAATAGTTAATTGTACCTAAACTCTAAATTAAAGTCAAAAAGTTACGCTGGCTAAGTCTAAAAGAGGTGATAAAAGCAAATGGATCGTGTAAACCGTGTGTTATGCGATGGTCAAGTGGTTTCTAAAAGTTCATAAAGTCTTGGGAAAACAATAAAGATAAAAAGAAGTGAGAAAAAGGAAATGGGCTGTGTGTAATGACATGATCACGTTGTTTCTAAAAGTTTATGAACTGTTGGGAAAACAAAAAAAGATGAGTTCCTTTCGCATTTGAATGCAACAAGCCCACAAAGTCTACAGCAAAACATTGACTTGTACTGAGAAACTATTCCCAGCAAAGCCAATCTCCATAGTATTTATAAGAAGCTCTGCATCATCAACTTAAGCATAAGAAAAACTCACATAAACGACCATTTACAATAACAACCACCATCTCCATCTCGATCAACCCGCCCAACTAATACCAGTCTGTGACTGAAAAATTCACCAAAAAACCATGTCTGAAGGTGAATACTCCACTAATAAGCTGCTAGCATTATGGTGTATAATTCTCTTCATATTTTCTTGTGTTGCTTCCTTTGCTTCTGCTGCTGCTGGAGATAGCGAAGCGAAAGCTCTGTTGAAGTGGAGAGCTAGCTTTAATGACCAAAGCAAAGCTACCTTGTCCTCTTGGAACAACCACACTGATCCTTGCAGAAACTGGAAGGGGATTTCATGTGACAAATCCAAGTCTGTGATCAACATAAATCTGTCAAATTTTAGCCTTCAAGGTACACTTTCCAGTCTCAACTTCGCTGCCTTTCCCAATCTCCTTTACTTCAACACGAGTCACAACCAATTTTCTGGATACATTCCCCACGAAATTGGTAAGTTGTCAAGTATTTTGATGTTGAATTTGTCAAATAATCCAATTACGGGTCCCATTCCTCCTGAAATATGGAACCTGACCACTCTAAATCATCTTGATCTTACAACATGTAATCTCACAGAGCATATTTCCCGTAAGATTGGGAATATGAGGAATTTGAATCTCCTATGGCTTGGAGAAAATTCCCTTTCTGGTCCCATTCCCCAAGAGATTGGAATGTTGAGCAATCTTGTAGAGCTTTTTCTGGGAAGCAACCCTCTTTCAGGCAGAATCCCACCATCAATTGGAAACTTGACCAAGCTACAATATCTTTATCTTTATGACACCAATCTCGAGGGTCCTATTCCTACTGAATTATGGAAACTCTCTTCTCTCATTAACATTCAGTTACATGATAATGGATTTTCTGGGCCAATCTCTCCCTCTATAGGAAACCTAACAAATCTGGAACAACTTTCCTTCTCAAATAACAGATTTTCTGGTCCAATTCCTCAATCCATTGGTAACCTGATCAATTTACAAGAAATCTATCTAGAATCTAACAAATTTTCAGGCCCTATTCCTTCCACTATAGGAAACTTGACAAAGCTCAATTCTCTAGTATTGATGATGAACAATCTCAGTGGTCAACTTCCACGAGAAATGAATAACATGCCAAATCTGTCTAATCTACAACTGGGTGATAATCATTTCTATGGCCGCTTGCCACAACAGATTTGTCAAAGTGGGAGGTTAGTCATGTTTGCTGCTCATCATAACCATTTCACTGGTCCTATCCCACCAAGTTTGAAGAGTTGTTTTAGCCTAGAAAGACTCAGGCTTGATAATAACCAAATAGTTGATAATATAACAGATGCTTTCGGAGTATATCCTTATTTGTATTACATTGATCTAAGTGGTAATCAATTGTATGGCCACCTTTCTTCTAGGTGGGGGCAGTGTCAAAACCTCACACAATTGATTATTCACAATAACAAGCTTTCTGGTGATATACCACCAGAACTAGGAGGGGCGACAAAGCTTGGTTTACTTAACTTGTCTTCAAATCATTTGTGTGGACGAATTCCACAAGAATTAGGAAATTTGACAAAGCTGATGGGACTCTCTTTGAGCCACAATAACTTCTCTGGTACTGTTCCTTCAAATATAAGATCACTTAGTAGGCTTCAAATTTTGGAGGTTGAAGCAAATAATTTGAATGGCTCAATCATGAGAGATCTTGGGGAATTAAAAAGTTTGAGGGTCTTGAACTTGAGCAAAAACAAATTTGATGAAAGCATTCCGCTAGAGTTTGGGGAACTCCAAGACCTTGAACAACTTGATCTTAGTGACAATTTGCTAGTTGGAACAATACCACCAATGCTTGGAATGTTACCCAAATTGCAAATATTGAACCTCTCACATAGTAGTCTCACTGGCACCATTCCTTCCGGTTTCAGTGGATCAATGTCAGCTTTGTCTACTATTGACATATCATACAATCAACTAGAAGGCCCCGTTCCGATCAAACCAGCCTTTCACAACTTTGATGTGTTGAGGAATAATATAGGTTTGTGTGGTAACATCAGTGGTTTAAGTCCTTGTGGCAATTCTCAAACAAACAGACGTGGCCATAAGAGCAAAAAGTTCTTGATAATATTCCTCCCTTTGGCCATAATGCTATTAGTACTTGTTGGAGCATCTTTCATTTGTTATCGAATAGCAAGAAAAACAAAAACCAAAGATGGAGAAGCTCCACCAGAAGATGCTTATTTTGTATGGAATTTTGAAAGAGTGATATTGTACAAAGATGTCGTCAAAGCCACAGAGGAGTTTGATGACAAATATCTTTTAGGGAAAGGGAGCCAAGGAAGCGTTTATAGGGCCGAGTTGCCTACGGGTGACATTTTTGCTGTAAAGAAGCTTCATTCAATTTCAAGTGGGGAAATCTCCAACCAGAAAGCTTTTACAAGTGAGATTCAAGCTTTGACAGAAACCAAACATCGTAACATTGTGAAGCTGTATGGGTTTTATTCGAATTCACAATTCTCAATTTTGGTTTATGAGTTCTTGGAAGGCGGAAGCTTGTACAACATACTAAGGAATGACGTACAAGCCACTAAGCTTGATTGGAGCAAGAGGGTGAATGTTGTTAAATGTGTCACTAATGCTTTATTCCATATGCATCATGGTTGTCCTATTCCTATTGTTCACCGTGACATATCAAGCAAGAATGTTATTCTGAGTTCTGAATATGAAGAGACTCGCATCATTGATTTTGGAGCAGCAAAGTTTTTGAATCCTCACTCAAACAATATGACCACATTTGTTGGCACATTTGGCCATGCTGCGCCAGGTATGAAATTTTTTCTCTTCTTTCCAAATGCTACTCTTTGGAATATTATGGATATACATAACATTAAAAATATGTCATCAGAGCTTGCTTTTATCGTGGAGACCAACGAGAAATGTGATGTATACAGCTTTGGAGTGTTGATTTTAGAAATCATTATGGGTACGCATCCCGGGGAGCTCATTTCATACTTGGGAGAGAAATTGACCAATAATGATTTGTTATTCAAGGATGTGATGGACACACGACTTTCTTCATTGGGAAGGCCAATTCCAGATGAAGTCCTCTTAGTTGCGAAAATTGCATTTTCTTGTTTGAATGAGAATCCCCGATCTCGTCCAACCATGGAGCAAGTATCTACAGAGCTTACAAGGCCTCCAAAATTTCATTTACAAGATCAATTTCACACTATCACAATTGGACAACTGATGAGGGCTTGAATTTCTTTGCTAGGGTATGCGTGCTTAAATTGTTGGCATTTTAATGTACACATTGTAAACTTGTGGTTTTTGTATCACGAATGGTTGTATGATCTGTTAGGGGCGTGAATTGAAACTGAAGTGTTTGTTTGGTGTGAAAATCTAAAACGTGAAAACACCAAACCTTGTGTTGATTAAATCCCGCATGCCTGTGTGTGTGTGTGTTACACGCAATTGATGTGGCACTAATGGTTATTTTCACTTTATTAGTTTTCGTTCTTTTGACATATTAATTTTTTAAAAAAAACATAACATTCAAAACACTTGGAATTAATAAAGAAATTATAAGTTAATATTTCCTTATTTCAAATAGGTGTAAAAATGTTTTTAAAATATTTAGAAGACGATACTTATCCTTTCAGCTGCTGCATTCTATTGTGGCTCAGTAGGCATGGTTCTGATCCTCATGTTTTCTTTAAAATAGCACAGCTATAATTTTGAATCATCTTAAGCAAGATTTCAAAACTATACCAAAATGAAATTTTTGGCCGGAATCTCTTAATACCACAAGAAATTCGGAATGAAGATTGAATGAAAGATATTTAATCACAAATACAACGAGCCTTTATTTCATTTAATGGGTTAGCTATATGAATCACACGACATCATTGTGCAACTAAATCTTCATTTTTCACCATTCGAGTCATACAACACGTTATTTCTGAACGACTTCATATTAGCACAATTTCTTTATTGATCAATATCATACTGATTTGATAGAGTTTTATGTTGGTCGTTAAAAGCCTAATAACATAACCCTCCTCTTTTATATGAGCTTAAGACTAACTATAAACATAGGTGGAGTTGAATGAAAGATCATTTAACAATTAAACAAAATTTTCTAAGTTCTATATATCTGAAATTCAGTTTTACCAATCTAAATTTCACCCACTTGATACCTTGTACGAGAAAAAACTCCCAACATAATATTTTATTCATATGGCTAAACTCAAGACTAAACAATTATTAAATACTGATCTTCTAAGCATAGTTGGTTAGATTGTACAAATGATCAATTTGGAAATTGAATCTTTTACACAATGACACAAAAATGTTAGATTGTTATATGTATAATTATTTTTCTCTTCAAATTTTTCTATACTTCATTACTTTTATGAAACTATAATTTGGGATTTAAAGTTGGGCATTGAAAAAAGAGTAGATTATTTTAGTCGTATTTATTTCAGGGGATGAGGTGTGGGCTACCATCAATTAACGGTCCATAAAAAAATTTCCTCCAAAAATTTGATTCAAGAAAACCAATATCAATTCATCATCGTATTCATGGATGTCTTTCCTTTAATTTGTGACGAACTGTGAAGATCGTATTTTGTTTGGGAATTTATAAATAAAAATTAAAGTAATAGAGATTATTAAAATTCCTATTTAGTTTCAGTTCTAAGCAGGCATTATTTGACATTTTTTCCTCTGATAAGTTGGATAGTAGTTATCATTTTATTCTAACAAAATAGGTAATAGAAGTAAATATTTATATATCTTTGAGGGGTTAATATTGGACTTTTTAGGGACTTAATTGGGTATTTTGGTCATAACTAAGTGTTAATGTGCAAGACTTAAGTGCAAGGGTAATTTGAGAAGTAAGGTGGCTATATTTTTATATCTTAATTAATATCTGTTATTACTATTATTTTTTAATTGTAAGCAGGTGGGAAGTAGTGAATATTGGGCTTTAAAGAAGAGACAGCATGAATATGTAAGGTGGGGGTAACTAAGATGGGCATGTGATTATACAACAAAAAACAAAGATTCGATAATGATCATATAAAGAAATGAATTGCAATGGCAGCTATTAAGAAAAAAAATGGTGAAAAATTATCTGATGCCATTTGAACAAGTTCAAAAGAAGGCCAATGGATGTGGGTGTGAGGAGGATTGATCAAGTGGTATGAACTCCTTTGAAAATAGGTAGAAAAAGACCAAAGTAAATACTCAATAAGGTTATAGAATGAGATCTTGTGGTTAATAATGTTAGATCCCAAATTTTGATGATAACAAAAGACAATTGTGTGCAAATCATAATTTAATAAGTTTAAGAAATGTTTACAAAGTTACCAAATGCATATGGCAAAGTTCTATGATGTTTGCTGTCAAAATTAACTGATGTACTTGAGCACAAGACTAGCACTCGAGCATAGAGTTCTTTTATGCTCGAGCAGATGCGAGTGATAGCCAAAAAGTGCTTGCCCAAGAGCATACTACTGTCATTTTTACTGATGCACTCGAGCACTGAAGATAGCACTCAAGCAGAAGATTCATTCTCACTCGAGCACATGCGAGTGAGGGACTGCGAGTGCTTGGCTGAGAGCAATTCCTGTCATTCTTCTTTGATGCACTCAAGCAGTGAAATCAATACTCGAGCATGAAGCTGCTTTATACTCGAGCACTAGCAAGTGAGGGACTGCAAGTGTTTGGCCAAGAGTCATGAAGGTTAGAGAAGTACAAGTATGCCCGAGTGAGGTTTCATATGCCCGAGTGACACATCAGCACTCACGAGTGAGAAATCTAACTCTCTCTAATTCTGATGTAAGTGCTAATAACAAAGGTATATTACATGAGAATATTCTTCTCACTCGAGCAGGAGTATGTGTGCTCGAGTGAGGGCCCACATCACCTGCGAGTGCAAAATCTAACTCTTTCTAAAATGGTATGCGAGTGCTGTCCACAGAAGAGTCTCCTAGTGTAAAATGCAAGGCCACTCGAGCAGAAGGAGTTGTGCTCGAGTGAGGCTCCACATCACTCGCGAGTGAGAAAATTATCTCTCTAAAATCCTATGCAAGTGCAAGTACAAAACTGAAGAACAAGGAGAAAAATAGTGAGATCACTCGAGTGAGCCCATCCATGCTCGAGTGATACTCTGCCAGAAGACCAAATGCACCAAGTCTCATAGCGTTCAATCCGAATATAGTTTAATGTTATTTATTTATCTTATCATCACTTATTATTATTATTATTTAACATCATTTTGAATGTATTATAAGTGTGATACAGGAGGATGAACGTTTGAAATAAACAGATATGAAGAAAGTCAAACAGCGGCAGACAACATCATTACAAACATGTACCTACCGCATTCAAAGTTTTCAAACATGCGCGTGTCATTCTACAGTAACAAGCCCCGCTCCTCAATGATCATTATTCAAACGGGCAAAAACTGAACATCTATAAATACAGAGATTCAAAGATCGTCAAAGACAACAAAGCACAAGAATTCACAATCAAATACACGAGTCTCTGTTATTCATATTTTCTCTATATTCATATTGATCTTCAGTGTTTATCATACTTGCTCTGTAAGAGAGTCTATATACATTTCAAATTCTATTTTCATTTGATCTCAAGGTATTGGGACCTTGAGAGGGTAGATATTCTTACGAGAGAAGCAGTTGAGAGAATTCCTTGTTAAACCTTCCACTCATAAAACTTATAAGATACAAGCAGTAGAGAACGTTGCTGCTCGTAAGACTTACAGTGGTATAAGCATGAGAGAACGTTGCTGCTCATAAGACTTGTATACGTAAGCAAGTGGGAAAGGTCATAGGTTGTTTTTCTGCATGTAAGACTTGTCGTAAAGGGAAGAGAAATTTCTTTGTGTGAGAATATTTCTGCTCGTAGTCCGTTCGAGGACAATTGTTGTTTTGTGGCATTCTGAGAGCCCATTGAATCTTGGAAGAATAGTGAAAATTTCAGTAGGTCTTGATCTCTGAGGACTGGACGTAGGCCTAGTTGTTAGGCCGAACCAGTATAACTCTTTGTGTTCCAATCTTCTCAACTCTACTCTGTCTACTCTATTGTCATATCACCACATCAAACGAAAAATTTATCACGTCACCCAATTCACCCCCCTCTTGGGTGAAGCTTGCCTCTTTCAAATAATCTATTCAAAGATTTAATTTTTAATATAGCATAATGGCATCGTACAATCTATACAGCTGATTCCATCTAGTAAAATAAGATTTTGTTGTTATTGTATTTGATTTTTTTGTAAGTGATGACATGGCACAACATGAGTCAATCAATTGGTCAAGTTTTAGGGCGCAGGTTGATTTTTGAGAAAATGTTTGATTTTTTTTCTTTGATAGATCGGAAAGCAATTATCATTTTATTCTAATAAAATAGACTGTTTAAATGCCACATTTTATCAGTGCCAACAAAAAGTGAAACATCTTATCTTTCAATGGTATTTTCAAGAGATAAAAACTAGACTTTCTACCATAAAATAAAACATTTTGATTATTCTGCTCCTTCTTTTTTTTTTTTTTTTGGTCAGAGATTATTCTGCTCCCTCTTACTGGGTGTTTGGTTTACTTAATTCTAAATAATTTTGCGTTATATCGTAAAATGTATTAAAAAAACACACACACACACACTCTAATAAAAGCCAGCCCCTATATATAATTGGGCCTAATAGCCATATACTTGTTCCCACACTGGGCTACGAGGCTTCTGCACCAATGGGTTTAGGCCTATCAAACTTTTTTGGCCCAAGCTAATGAAATTTATTACTAAACAAAAGCAGGGACCAATGGGAGTTGGTTCAAGTGGTAAGCGACTTGGTTTCGCTTAAGTAAGGTCTCGAGTTCAAGTCTTGTGTATTCAAAAAATTCCCATTGGGAGACTTTCCCACCATAGCCAAGTGCGCGATGCGGGTCGGATCCGGATGTAGTTGGGGCAAAGCTCCGGTGAACCAGGTGGACAACCCAAACAAAAAAAGCACAGGGTCATATACTATGCATGATGTTTATCTGGCCAAAAAAGGGTCATATACATGTTTGTGAAGTATGAATTAGGGGTGTTTAAAGTGTCTCGGTCCCAAACATTTTGATCCCGGGAATTTCCTATCCCGACCGGGACCGGGATCAGGATCTATTGGACCCGGGACCGGGCACACACCTTGTGATCCCGGTCCCGGTTTTTTTTTCCCTTAAAAACTAAGTTATTATTTTATTTTTATATTGTTGATTCCACAATTTAAGTTATCATTTGATAAAATATGCATCACATATTTAGTTGGAGTTAAACTGTATATATCGTAACACTAGTCCTACTATATAATTTATAAAAATAATAACAAATATGATGAAGGTGATAATAATAATAATAATAAAATGTTATTCTTCAATTCTAGATCAATTTGTGTGATTATTATGACCTTATTAAGTGTTAAATAATTACTTTAAACACTAGATTATAGAAAATTAAATTAATATAATAATATATTTAAATTTAATTTTTAAAAAAAATCGGGATTTCCCGGTCCCACTCGGGATTACCGGGACCGAGACTAGTATCAGGATGCAATTTGCATCCCGGGCAAAAACCGAGACAGGGACCGAGAGTGGGGGATCCCGGTCCCGAATTTGAACACCCCTAGTATGAATTAAGCAATGTTTTAAAAGTTGGACTAGACGTCGAGCAGGAAAACTAGCGGGTCATGATCAAAACGATTGGGCCATTTAGTTGAGTCGGTGACATAATGATTAAATAATTTAATAAAAAATAATTATATGTTTTTTTTTTGCCATGAAATAATTAAATGTTTATATACTAATATATTAAATGTATTATATAAGTTCAACTTTAAATTATTAATTTTTTCCCACAACTTCAAATTATTATTATACATCAAAACAAAAGTACTGAACAAAAAGGTTAAAACAAAAGATAACATTATTGAAGAAAAGAGGAAAAAGTCACTTCATAAAAAAAAAACCAGAGATATGAAGACGTGAGGCAATGGTCTAATAAGATAGAATAGGGAAGGTTATTTTTCCACCTTTTAGGCTAGTAAAGGTATTGCAAAATGTGACAACATTGACAGTTTTTATCTTCCCCACACTAAGAGTTAGTTTGGACCGCAGAAAATAACGTGATGGAATAGGAAAATGGAGGTTTTCCAATTGGAAGTGGGTGTTTGGATTAAATTTCTGTCTGAAAACATTATCCCACTTTTGCCAATTTTTAAGTAGATGAATGAAGATGGGTTCCCACCATTTTCTAGCGCCTGAGGAAAATCGCCAAAGACCCAAATGTCCTTGATGTGATGATGGATTTGACATAAAGTTAGTGAAGGTGCTGAGGCCAATTCACATATCGAACCTAGAGAAAACAAAGGGTGCTGAAGAATAGAAAGGGCGAGCAGCTTTTTCTAGCAACGATGCAACATATCTCAAAGAACATGTGGGTTCCTTCTTCTTTGCCGATATGATTGTTGTGTTCTTGTTTGCATTGAATGTGATACACCTATGGTCCTTGGTTGTTTATGTTGAGCTCAGCGAAGAGGTCCTTGCTCTCAGGAGCTTATTCGGAGCAGGTGGAGGTGGTCTTTACTTCATTTATGGGAGAATATTGATTGACTACAACCTGACCATGAAATACCCATGTGGTGAATGTGGTTAAATCTTTGATATTCCATATAAGCGAAGCGATCTTGACTAAATACAGTTGGTGGGTACGCAACGGTTGAGAGTGAAGTTAGATAACTATGAGACACCCATTACATACATGTAGTTAAAGTTGTTCATTCATTCATGTATAACTACAAGCGGCTAGTGGGTATATCATAGTTATTGCTTTGTTACTTTATCAGGAAACATGGGCAAATAGAGTACTAATTTCTTACTAGCACCACTCATTAAAACTCGAAACAAAGGGTTATTTGATCAAAATTCTAAATGTAAGTGAAGAAAGTAAGTTCCAAATGGGCTATTTCATCAAATGTCCTCAACCTACTTTTCCTATATCATACTTCACCCCAATATTCTTTGTATATCCAAAACTCTTGTCCATAAAGTGAGACAATGGAAGCTCACTACTCTATCTCATTTATTTTCATCTCCCTACCAAAGCATGCCCCAATTCTCGCTAACTTTTGAATCTCTCTCTGTGCCTGTGCCGATGTTTATATTAGTATATATTTAAATTAAATTTAAAATATACACACATACATATATTTCTTCATAAAAAATAAGTTCAAACAAAAACATATTTTCTCGATCCCAACACATTGAATCATTCCAAGGTGGACACAAGTGGTAGACAGTGATGGAACCATCAAAATGAACTGAAGCAAGCTTGTATTTTTTGATAGAAGGATCCAATTCGAGCTGAAAGATTTGCTGTGAGCATCGGTGGAAATACTGGGAAAAGGGAGCTTGGGAACAATGTACAAGGCAGTGCTTTTGACGATGGATGTACTGTCGCGGTTAAGAGACTCAAATGCAAACCCATGTGCCCAGAAAAAGTTCAAACGCTACATGGATGTGATTGGAAAGCTTAAACACCCCAATATTTTAAGATTCAATTTTTCCGAAGATGACGCTGCAACCCAAAGAGTAAAGTTGTTTTCGTCGCGAGTAACCATGAGCCACTCATCACACTCATGTGATTAAAGTTGTTTTCATTCATTCATGTATGACCATAAGCAACTAATGGGTATCTCATAGTATTGCTCTATTACGTTATGAGAAAGTAATGGTTTTAAAATAATGTTTTTAATGGTCTTTTGGTCATTTTCATATCTGATTTTTTCAACCAAATAAAAATTTTCTTATCAACCCATTTTCTTTTTCGGTGCGAACCAAACACGTCGGTGACAAAATATTTTCCCTTTCTTTTCCTTTATTTTACTTTCCATTCCCACCTCTTCTTTGAACCAAATGGGTCCTAAGATGAAAACACGAATGGGTCCTTTCATTGATATAGGCCCTCCTACAACTGAATCAAACCCTTTCTTTCTTGGAGGTATAGTAGAGAGTGTATGGCATCACTTTGGGGCAAAAAACGTGCGATTTGGACCAAAAAGTGCAATTCAAATAAGTGGGTACTTCTTTTATGTTTGGCACAGTGAAACATTAAAATAGCTTATCAATTTGAGAGAGCTTTTTCAATAAGCCACACTGTGTTTGGAAGAGCTTATATATATTTAGGAAATAAGTTCTTATTATATAAGTCGAGATAAAACTTCTCTCACATACTTACCTCATATACCATGAATCACGAATTATAAGTATTTATTACCCAAAAATAAATTATTCCAAACGAGCTATATTTTGTGGGCTTATCATGTTTTGTTACCGTGAAGGGTAATAATTGTCACCAACTAATTTTAATTTTCTCTCTCTTCCCCCTACTTTCAAAAGCTGCATTTGCTCTGGTTTAAGGGAATCTTTGCATCTCCTCTTCTTCAGCCTTGTGCCTCCCGGTACTCCGTTTCCCATCGCTCTCCCTCTGTCAGCGGCCACGGTAGCTTCAGCCTCGTGCATCTCCTCTTCTTCAACCTGTGTCATCCGTCTTCCATCTCGCTTCAGCCACGGTCGCTTTGACGTAGTCTTGGCTCCGTCTTCCATCTCTGATCCGATTCTAAGTTCGCTCCCTCTGTCGTCGTCTTCGTCACAGTCTCGGCGGCCACTCGTTGAAGCTGAAGGGCGTCTCCATATTCATCTATACTTTGCCGTCTCCGATCTGTGCTTCAACCGAGAGGTGGTTTGCCGTCTTTGATCTGTGCTTCAACCTCAACAGGCCCTTAGCTTCTTCTTCATCTAGGATCTAGCTTCGTGTACAACTATGCTTGAACCACAACAGGGCCCTCATCTTCATCTGCGATCTAGCTTCATCGCCGAATGCATCTTCAATTTAAACAGGCCTTCATCTTCATCGGTGGTAAGCTTAAGTTGGTCTTAAGCAACATTTGTGGTTCATGTTGTTTTTTCCAATCTGCTACTGTCATTTGTCATTGTGCTAGTGTGGATTTTGCTAGCTGTGATTAGTTCTTGGATAAAGCTATTAATAACAACACTTCAGCTATGAGGAGAATGAATACATGCCTTCTTTCTTTGTCCGTGTATTACCTCATGAGTGACCTACTTAGTTCTTTGTCTGTGTTTTGCTGTGCTTCTTAGTTTTGCCTGGTCATTTGTTTTGATGTTGAGGTTCGGATTTTTCTGTTTCATTGTTTTGATGTTGAGCTTCAGATAGCTTCAGCCGTGGTTCTGTTTCATTTACACTTGAGATTCCTTACATTATAGAAGCTAACACTTGTTGTTTTGATGGTGAAATATTTGAATTTTGAATATTAAGGCCTTTTTTTTCTTTCTTTGAGGCAATAAAGTTTGGAGAATGATTGGTACTGTAGTATTTTGTACTTTGGAAAATTTAGGGAACTTGTTGATAAATGTTGTGCAAACGTTTCCATAAAAATATGAATGATAGAGTATTATGGGATGAGGAGGCAACTCAAATATTTATCCATGCATGTCTCAACCAATGATGCTGAAACATCTTCAACTTGTATGAATCGCATTTATAACATGATTAGAAATAAATTTATACGAGACATGAGATCCAATTAGTTATATAATATTTCTTTATGAAATTATGTATTTTGTGATCCAAAAGCACTTATGTAATCGCTAATCCAAACAAGTTTGACTTATATAAAAGCACTTATTCAATCATTCATCCAAACATAAATCATATTACACAAATTGACTTTTTTATATTTGGGATAGCTTATTTTTTTACTTATGTAATCGCTAATCCAAACAAGTTTGACTTATATAAAAGCACTTATTCAATCACTCATCCAAACATAAATCATATTACACAAATGGACTTTTTTATATTTGCGATAGCTTATTTTTTTACTTATAAATACTTATAATTCGTGATTTACGGTATAGAAAGTAAGTATGTGAGAGGAGTTTTGTCTCGACATACATAATAAGTATTTATTTCACAAAAATAAGTTATTCCAAACATAGCAAAGTCATTTTTAATAGTCAGAATCAAAATAAATCATTTTTTCCACCGCTATCCCAAACACACACTATATATTTTAAAATCTTGTCCGTGATAAAATGAGTTTAATTAAACCACAAATAAATAAGAAAAATAGATAAATAGGAAAAAGAGGAATTCCCAAATTCAGTATTTCTCTAAGATGTGAGTTCCCAAAATTGAGTTTTCAAAATTGATGTGAAAGAAAAACACAAATGCCCTCATATTTATTGTTTTTAAAACAGTAATAATCCTTTGCTAGTGGCCAGCAACATAATTTGTTGGCAAAGTGGTGAATGTGGGATTTGATCCCCACTTGTTTGTCAAAAACATTGGTGGCCATTGAGCCAGCAATGCATTTCAAAATATATATATATATATATATATATATATATATGTTACAAAAAAGAAATATACAAGTGAACCCCTTATTTTTAACTTGCTTATTTTCAATTATTGTATAGGTTTGTCCCATATTTTATTAGATATTATCAATTTTTGTTTACTAAGTAATAAATCCACACTTTAGCTTCATTAACAAGTATTGTGAGGAATGCCTTAACATTTTTTCATTTAGATTAAAATTGAAGTTTTACTTTACTAATAACGTAAACAAGTTGCTAATTTGGAAAGGAAATAAATCTATGTGATGGCTGATCGTTATATATTAACACAATATGTGTTTTTAGTTGCACCAAGTTTGTGGTTGGATCGCTGTAGCTTCTCAAGCTCTACTTTTCCCATCAAAATCCAAGAAAAAAAAACATGTCATGGATAGACTATGGAAACTTCAAATTCATGATAGAATTCACATGTCTATTTGACAAGTCTTAAAAAATGCTCTGATTCTTCAAGCTTATGGGATTATGTATGTTTCTCTTGTAGCAAGGGACAAACAAAAGAATTGAAAAATTGTCCATCTTTATTTGCTTGACAGAAATATTGATACATTTGGCAATTACATCAAATCCAAACTTGAATGTTTATCAGATTCTGTCAACTTCCCATATTCTCAGATAGTTTCTTCCATTTGAATACTTCCATTGTTAAACAAACACCTCAGAGAAATCTCATAAGCAGAGAATATAGCCCCATTCACCACAAAAGCTCTAGCAACAGCAGTTCCTAAACCTCGCCACAACACAGTGTACCCTTCTCCTTTCACACTCTTTTTGAGGCAATCAAAAATGCCTCTGTACTTCACTGAAGATGGCGTTTGTGCTTGAAGTCTTGTCTTTATAACGTCCAAAGGATAACAACAAACCCAGCTCGCCACTCCAGCTAGACCTCCTGCCATTAACATGGTGTTCAAGCTTTCTTGGCCACTTTTTCTGCAACCTGGATGAAGTTGTTCTCTCATGTACTCGTAGGTCCAGAAGTAGAAGCCGTGGGCAGGTGCGTCTCTGAGCATTGTTATGCCTAGACCTCTGTAAATTCCCTTGAGACCTTCTTTCTTCCATATGGTTTTGGCTACTTGTGAGGGACCCTTGTGCGGTTCTGTAACTTCGCCTGTGTTTTGGAGCTGAAGCCGAATCTTGACCAGTTCTACTGGTGAAAGAAGGAGGCTTTGCACGGCTCCGGTGGTGAATCCTCCTAGAGCCACGCCCTTGTACGACGGAGGGTCGGTGGCTGGCACTGATGAGTCACATGCTCTTGAGAAAATTGCATAGATTTGAAATACCATAGCATTCTGCAGATAGCCACAAAAGCCCAGAAACAATCAACATAGAGTACTGTAACTTTCAAATTTTCAAAACTAAGCTAAAATTTTTGGTCCAAGGAACTAATTTCAAATGTTAGATTTTTCCCCCTAGGTACAAGTATCATCCTATTGAAGGCAATTATATATCAGATACTAAATGTGGGCACCTCTCCTAACGGAGATTTGAAACTTATTTCATCACATTGTTAGGGACTAACCTCTTCTGTTAGACTCAACCCCATTGGTTAAAGTTTAGATTTTTGATACCTTCTGAAGACCCCAAATAACCTATGGCGTTGGGTATAGGCCATGTGGCCATAATTGTAAAGCATCCCACATGGCTTAGAGGTGAAGTTAGTTAGTCCCACCTCGTGCCCTATGCTTCATGTTCATAAAAAAACACAAACACAACATGCTGGCCCTCAATATAATCCACAGGTCGGTGCTTCAACAAGAATGGTATCAGCACGCATTTCCTTGGTTTGATTTGACAATTTAAAAAGAGAGATCAATTCAGAGACGACTCTCACGTCCCAGTATTGAAGGATATAAAAATTACAAATTTCCATTGTTGTCTTGTACCCAACAAAATGAGATTGTTGTTTTGGGCTTTTGGCACTCCCCCTAATTTGACTGTTTTTTTGTTTAGTACGTCGAGTAATAGCCACGTCTGATTCCTATCCAAGTTAATTTAAGAAGACTTACCCCATACTTAAACGTTGAGTAAACAAAACAAAAATCGGATCTTAATGATATTTAGTGCTTGAATTTTAAAAAGAAAAAAAAAAGTGCGTGTATGAATCAGGGAGGCCTTATCTTAATGATTCACCGCTAACCCAGAAAGAAGAAGATTCGCAGGATTCATCATGAAAAACAAAAACTGGGAAAGTTTCGTTTAAAAGGAATCAATCATTATGGAATAAAAAATCTCTAGTTTATTCCCGGAGATCGGGCACGTTGGGCCACCGGTATTGCTTTAACACAAATTAACTATCCATTTCCGTCAAATGAATCCATCAGAACAAAGCTTAACACCCAATCAAACTTGAAAATAATGAGAATTGGTAGGTTCTGAATGATCAGTATCATTCATGGTGATAAAGTTTTGGACTTGGGGTCCCACCACCAAAGAATTCACTATGCGACACGTGATTTTTGTTATTCTTAGAAGAAATTTCTTAGTTAAATCAGAATCTAAAATTTAGGGTTAAAGACAGAAGAAACACACAATGGAGGGGAAGAGATGATACTAGATTAATAATGACCTGAAAAGTGACAGAGGCTAAAGGAGCAGCCATGCCTCTGTATAGAGCAAATGGTCCTTCTTTGGCCACCACATGTCTGAGAATGCTGAAAGCTGAGCCTTTGTTAGAGCTCTGTTGACGGATGCGGAGGGTGTCGAGGGGGTAGCCGGAGATTATTCCGGCAATGCCTCCTAATCCTCCGGCGACGAACTCTCTTCCCCAGCTTCTCGCAAGAAATTCTGGCCAGAAATCCATTATCTTCTCTCTCTCATTCCTCCCAAAAGTGGGAAAAAAAACATACCCCCACCAACTTATTGTGCGAGCTTTTAAGTTAAAAGACCATAAAAGTTAAAACTCTTTTTCTTGCTGTTGCTTGTACGGATCAAATTGCTTCTCAATTCCTCGGAAAAGTTACTCCTTGATTTTCTTTCTAGGATCTTCTTCTCAATGCCCTGCAAATCTTGAAAAGAAAACCACCTGAAGGGCCAAATTTTCTCCTCTGTTCTTGACTGCAACTCAAATCGTTTATCTTGTTCTTATCAAAATATTTTGTAGCCTTGTACTAGATATTTTTCACCAACCCCTCCTTTTTTGCCCCCACCCAGGCCATGAAAACAGAGAGCATAGGAGAGAATCCAAACCTGGGTTTGTCGTTAGAGGCGAGGGAGAGTTTATATTTTGGATCGGAGTGAGAGGAGGGAGAAAAAGGGGAAAATGACAACGTTCTTTTTGAGGAGAGTGCGATACGTGGACCAATAATTGGGTGACTGGTATCGGGTTGTAATTCGTGGGTTCATGGGTGGGTTCAGGTCCCGTCAAGGTGGTGATCAACTTGAACACTAAAAATGAGAAAATTAAAATGGTGAAGCTAGAGGGTGCAGGGGAAAGGAGATACTGTGTGTTTTGGATACCTTAGTTTTAAAAGTCTTTTTTTTATAAAATAAGATAAAAATTTTTTTTACATTCTTACTTTATAAATTATAGGTGCTATTTTTTAAAATCTAATCTAAACAAACACTTAATTAATTTGTGAATGTTGAAGAACGAGGAGCTCAAGTTGTTCAGCCGCTTTTGTTCAGAGAAGGCTGCAAATTACAGTTTCGTTAAGCAAAATCTGACATCACCCCTCCCTGGCGGCTGGCTCGATATTTAGATGCACTTAAAAAAATTTATTTTTGACCCAAATCTAAATTTTTTAAAAAAACATTCAAACATCCTCTTATTCCCAAATAATTCATTTTGCCCTTAAATCATGGTTTTAGTATCCAAAATGATGGTTTAAGTATAATCTATTTTTTCTTATTTTTTCCATATTGTGGGTCAAACCAGTTCTTTTTTATTTGTGATGTGAGTCCATGTCACACACTCTCTCTCTCACCTTTTTTTTTAAATTTCAATATTTTTTTCTTTATCTTTCTCTTTTTTTTAGAATTTTAAAATTTTAATACTCCCTCTTATCCTTAATATAAAACTTATTTATCTAATTTAATTATATTAAAAAAATAAATTAAATTAATTAAAATTATATATAGACAAAATTATTTCATTGTTTGTATTAATTATGAAATTTAATGTTAAATAATGGGTTAAGATGTATCATTTTTAATACTATTAGGAGTTTTCTTCTTTTATAATTTAACATCGTTAGGTCAAATTTAATGGTTTTGTTAAATTTACATCCTTGTTAATTATTCATTGTTATTTTCCATCTTCCAAAATTTATTTGTACCAGACGTCCTTCAGGAAAAACTTGATTGTTAAATTTGGACATTAACCTTTAGATAATACATAAAATATAATATTATTCTTTATATGTAATTATCACAAAAGTTAATGTCCTTTTTAGTAATTTGACCATGAAAAAAGTTATTTTAATCACAACATCTAAACACTCTCATTTTATCAAAACCATGATTTCCCATAATCTATTCTCCACTTTTTCTTCAGAAGCTATTCTCCAAAAGCTAATAGGTCTCATTACCAAATTCCGTGCATCACATTCACACACCCACATGCCCCTTTTGTTTCAATGCCTCATTGAATTTACGGTAGAAATTATTTTTTCAAACCTGATTTATGGTATATAAAATAAGTTTGTGAAATGATTTTTATCTTGATTTGGGTAAACATGCTTGTCCACCGTAGTCTCAAACAAGCCCTAATCTTTCAAAAGTGCTTTTACAATTTTTGAAGTAAGTGCATGTTTAGATTAGCAGTAGTAGCTGTTTTTCCAACGTGATTTACGGTATACAAGATAAGTTTGTAAGAAGAGTTTTGTCTCGACTTGTGCTAATATACTTTTCCACCGCTTTCTCAAACATGCCTTAAATATGTTAAATGAGTTTTGTCTCAACTTATGAAAAAGGACTTCTAAAATCATGATTTGAAAGTTTCCCAAACAAGCATTGAGCCACTCACACTCCTTTCGCTTGCCTATATAATTAATTTCAGGTAAAAATAGAAAATAATGCATTAAATTTTTTTAAAAAATAAAATTAGGGAGAACTGTAAAAAAATACCTCAACGGGAACTTAATTGTTAAATGGGACTTCGGTGTGAAAACGATCTTCCAGGTGTGCAAAATATCTTCTCCTGTGTGCAAAAGATTTTCCCCCATGTGCAGACAATCTTCCCAGGTCCCATTTGGCAATTAATTTGCTAGTGAGGTCTTTTTTCAGAATTCTCCCATAAAATTATTGCTTATACTCTATATAGGACTAAGTACTCGTTTGGAAGAGCTTATTTTTGTCCAAAACGTGCTTATAATTCGTGATTCACGGTATACGAGGTAAGTATGTAAGAGGAGTTTTTTCTCGGCTTGCATAATAAGTGCGTTTTGACTGTTTAAAAAGCTATCACAAACACCCCCTAAGTCTATGAAAGATAATGTGCTCGTTTGAAATATCGATTGGAATATTCAAAAGCAGCTTTTCAATCATGATTTACAATATACGAGATAAGTATGTAAGATGATTGTTATTTATAAACAGAATAGGAGGGAGTAAGTAACAACTATATTGATCACAAAAATTAAAATATTAGTTAAAATTTGTCAAAAATAATTAATGTATAAAAATTTTTTTTGAATTATACCTTTTATTTAGAAAGATGTGTGTGGAAGAGGTAAGAGAGAATGAGCCGACAAAGAGAGATAAGAAAAACATGTAAATATGTAATTAATTGAGTGTAAAAAATAGAAAAAGTACATTAAATTAAATCATTAGATAAATACAAATTGTTTCTAATACTTGGGATTATTCCTATGCAAGATAATGCAACAATGTTACTTGTAAATATGATAAGAGAGAGTATAAGATGAAGTAAGATAATTTTGTCATGTAAGTTTTTGAGTAAGTACAGTGGTTAAAAATTAAAGTTGATTATTAATATTTTTAATGATTAAGAACGGCATTGCTCATTGTTTAATATTTTTAAGGCAATATTAATCCCAAAAAGATTGGATGCACACAGTTTTAACACACACAAAAAACTTTCAGGTAAAATAAAACTTTAATCCTATAATTTCCTTTTACTTAAAGGAAATTGCTAAACAGTCTCCTAGAGATAAGTAAATTGCCCAAATATTTCTAAATTCTATTTAAAGACTCATATTCTTTATAAAAAAATAAACATTACTACCTCATGTACTAATTATAAGATAAATTTGATTTTTTTAGAGAAATTAAGAAAGTTAAATAAATTATTTAATCATATCATATATTATATAACATTATATTATATATTAATTTATCAGTCAAACTAATTAGTTTAAAAAAAATAAAAATAAAAATATTCTAAAATAATTTAATTAATTTATCTAAAAAAAATCAATTTTATCTTATAATTAATACTTTATATCCAGTCCGCCTTGATCAATGGTGATAAAGTTTTGGACCTGGGGTCCCACCACCAAAGAATTCACTATGCGACACGTGATTTTTGTTATTCTTAGAACAAATTTCTTAGTGAAATCAGAATCTAAAATTTAGGGTTAAAGACAGAAGAAGAAAGAGATGAGAGTAGATTAATAATGACCTGAAAAGTGACAGAGGCCAAAGGAGCAGCCATGCCTTTGTACAGAGCAAATGGTCCTTCTTTGGCCACCACATGTCTGAGAATGCTGAAAGCAGAGCCTTTGTTAGAGCTCTGTTGACGGATGCGGAGGGTGTCGAGGGGGTAGCCGGAGATTATTCCGGCAATGCCTCCAAATCCTCCGGCTACGAACTCTCTTCCCCCGCTGCTCGCAAGAAATTCTGGCCAGAAATCCATTATCTTCTCTCTCTGATTCCTCCCAAAAGAGGGAAAAAAAAACATACCCCCACCAACTTATTGTGCGAGCATTTAAGTTAAAAGACCCCAAAAGTTAAAACTCTTTTTCTTGCTGTTGCTTGTACGGAGCAAATTGCTTCTCAATTCCTCAGAAAAGCTACTCCTTGATTTTCTTTCTAGGCTCTTCTTCTCTTCACTGCCCTGCAAATCTTGACAAGAAAACCACCTGAAGGGCCAAATTTTCTCCTCTGTTCTTGACCGCAACTCAAATCGTTTATCTTGTTCTTATCAAGATATGTTGTAGCCTTTCACTGGATATTTTTCACCAACCCGTCGTTTTTTCCCCCCACCGAGACCAAGAAAACAGAGAAAAGAAGAGAGAATCAAAACCTGGGTTTGTCGTTAGAGGCGAGGGAGAGCTTTTATATTTTGGATGGGAATTGGGGGGTAAAATGACAGCGTTTCCTTTTAAGGAGAGTGCGACACGTGGACTAATAATTGGGTGACTGGTATCGGGTTGTGATTAGTGGGCTCATGGGCGGGTTCAGGTCCAGTCAAGGTGGTGATCAACTTGAATACTAAAATTGAGAAAATTAAAATGGTGGAACAAGAAGCTGTTGGGAAAGGAATTAGTTTGTGGATGTTGAAGAAGGAGGAGCTAAGTTGGTCAGAGAAAGCTGCAAATTGCAGTTTCGTTAAGCAAAATCTGACATCACCTGCACCTTTCTGTTTGTGTCTCATTACCAAATTCGGTGGATCACATTCACTCACCCACATGCCCTTTTGTTTTAAGGGAAAGTTCCTATAAAATATTTTTAAAATAGGAAATTTTCTAATTAGTATATTAAAATAAAAAAATTTGGATCAGCCACGCATCAGTAAGGATGAACAGTACGGGCGGCGTTAAAAGACTATTTTGCCCTTTAGCCCTCATTCTCGTCATTTCAAAAATAACAACACGCGGTTTTTAATTAACAACTCTGGATTCTTGATTAACAACTATGTATTCTTGTTTCAACACTTCCTCATTTAAGTTTCAAGGCCAATAACAACATCTCTTTTTTTATTAACAACACGCCCTCATAATTAACAACTCTGTATTCTTTATTAACAACTCCGTATTCTTGATCAACAACTCAATTTCATCTTTTTACTTTCACAATAACAACACCGGTGTTGTTATTAACAATACCATATTCCACATTAACAACTCCTATTTCTTATTTCACAACTTCGTATTTTAAGTTTCAGGGCCAATAACAACACATCTTTCTTTATTAACAACACCGTATTTTACATTAACAACAATATATTTTTGAGATGCGAATATGTGGAAGAATAAAGCGGAATTGTTAATCAAAAATTCGAAGTTGCTAATAACAAAACCGGTGTTGTTATTGTGAAAGTAAAAAGATAAAACTGTAGTTGTTAATCAAGAATACGGAGTTGTTAATTAAGAACCGCGTATTGTTATTTTTGAAGTGGCGAGAATGAGGGCTGAAGGGAAAAATCATCTTTTGGCCTCTCCCGCACTGTTCATCCGTACTGACGCGTGACTGATCCAAATTTTTTGATTTCAATGTACTGATTAGGGATTTTCCTATTTCAAGGGTATTTTATAGGGATTTTCCCTTGTTTTAATGTCTGTTTGAATTTGGTGTAAAAATTGTTTTTATAACGTGATTTACGGTATATAAAGTAAGTTTATGAAAGGAGTTTTATCTTGATTTGGGTGAACATGCTTTCTACCGCTTTCTCAAACAGACCCTAGTCTTTCAGAAGTGTTTTTACAATTTATGAAGTAAATATATGAGATATGTTTTATCTCAACTTACAAAAAAAAACTTCTAAAATCATGGTTTGAGAGTTTCCCAAACAGACACTGACGCTCCTTTCACCCACCTATGTAATTAATTTAAGGTAAAAATAGAAATAATGCATTAAATTTTTAAACAAAATAAAATTATTGCTTATACTCTATATAGGACTAAGCCTATGAAAGATAATGTATTCGTATGGAATATCGATTGGAGTCTTTAAAAGTAGTTTTTTAATCGAAATTTACGGTATACGAGATAATTATGTGAGATGAGTGTTTAAATAAGACAAGAGGAAATAAGTAACAACTATATCGATCACAAAAATTAAAATATTAGTTAAAATTTGTCAAAAATAAGTAATGTATAAACTATTTTTTTAATTATACTTTTGTTTAGAAAGACATATGTGTGGAAGAGGTAACAGAGAATGAGTGGATAAAAAGAGATAAGAAAAACATATAAATATTTAATTAATTGAGTGTAGAAAATAGAAAAAGTACATTAAATTAAATAATTAGATAAATACAGATTGTTTACAATACTTGGGATTATTCCCATGCAAGATAATGTAACAATGTTACTTCTAAATATAACAGGAGAGGGTATAAGACCAAGTAAGATAATTTTGTCATGTAAGTTTTTGAGTGGGTGCGGTGGGTATCCAAAAGTTTGTTCATATCAATATTATCTCATAATAAATGTTGTAAAAAGAGTAAAGTGGTTAAGAAATTAAAGTTGGTCATTAATATTTTTAATGGTTAAGAACCGCATTACTCATTTTAATATTTTTAAGGCAATATTAATCCAAAAAAGATTGGATGCACACAGTTTCAACACAAAAAAAACTTTCAGGTAAAATCAAACTTTAATCCTATAATTTATACCCCTCTTATTTAAAGGAAATTGCTACACAGTCTCCTAGAGATAAGTAAATTGCCCAAATATTTCTAAAATTTATTTAAAGACTCGTATTCTTTATAAAAAATAAACATTACTATCTTCGGTCATAATTATAAGACAAATTTAACTTTTTTTAGAGAAATTAAGGAAGTTAAATAAGTTATTTAATCATATCATATATTATGTAACCTTAGATTATATATTAATTTATCAGTCAAACTAATTAGTTTGAAAACGAAATCAAAATAAAAATGCTATAAAGTAATTTAATTAGTTTTTTTAATTTATTTAAAAAAGTTAATTTTACCTTATAATTAGGACATGAGGGAGTATTAGTTAAATAACCAAAATATCTTTTACTGATTTTAGCAGGTGTCTACATTAGACGACTGAAAATGCATTGCACTGACCAAACGGTCCTAATGTATCGGATTGGCCGACTAACTTCCTTGGCCTCAATAATGCTCAACTTTATCACATTCAGAAGGATGTCTCTGTGGTAGAAATCAAGAATGCAGCTTTTGAGATGGGGGTTTTCAAAGCTCCGGGGCCTGATGGGTTACAGCCTCATTTCTTTCAGTCCCAATGGAATGCTGTGGGTCCAAAGATTTGCGATCTCATTTTTTCCATCTTTAGTGACCCAACCAAGGTGAAAGACATAAACCAGACTCACATCACTCTGATCCCTAAGGTGGACAAACCAACCTCGCTCAAGGAGTTTCGTCCAATCTCTCTTTGTAATGTCACCTACAAAATCTTGAGCAAGGTTCTCGCTAATAGGTTGAGGCCAGTGATGGAATCCTTAATTCATCCTACTCAATGCAGCTTCATCAAGGGAAGGCAAAGTAGTGATAACGTCATCCTGGCGCAGGAAGCCATCCACACAATGAGAACAATCAGGAAAAAGAAAGGTTACGTAGCGATAAAAGTGGATATGGAAAAGGCTTTTGATAGATTAGATTGGGATTTCCTGAGGTTCAATCTTCTCAGTCTTGGTCTGAATGAGCAATTTGTGTCGCTTTTGATGATGTGCGTGTCTTCTGCTTCTATGAGAGTTGTATGGAATGCTGCTCTATCAAATCCATTTCATCCAACGAGAGGTGTGCGCCAAGGTGACCCTTTGAGTCCCTACTTGTTCATTCTGTGCATGGAAAGACTAAGCCAACTAATAAACCGTGAAGTGGAGGAAGGTAGATGGAAGCCACTCAAGCTTAGCCAGTCAGGACCAGAGCTGTCTCATCTCTTCTTTGCTGATGACCTATTTCTGTTCAGTGAAGCTTCGGTAGACCAGATGGAAAATATCAGGGATTTGATGGCTTACTTCTGCAGAGTGTCAGGGCATCGCATCAGTCTTCCCAAATCAAAAATTTTTGCTTCCAGAAATGTTCAATTCCTCAGAGCATTAGAACTGGGGCAGACATTAGGAATCACCATCTCGGCGGATCTGGGTAGATACTTGGGAGTTCCTCTTCTGCATAAACGAACTACCAAGCTGACATATGCTCCGCTAGTTTCTAGAGTTCAAAAGAGACTTTCCAATTGGAAGGGCAAATTCTTAAGTTTGGCAGGCCGAACGGTTCTGATCAATTCTGTGCTCTCTACCCTCTCTTTTCACCAGATGCAAACCACTATCCTTCCTAAAGGGGTTCTCCAGGATCTTGAGAGATTGAATAGAAACTTCTTCTGGAACCAAGGGCAAGACGGTAAGAAAATGCATCTAATTTCTTGGGAGACAATCAAAAAGGACAAAAATGAAGGCGGCCTCGGAATTAAAGACCTTAAAAGCCAAAATGAGGCCCTTATCATGAAACTATGCTGGAATCTAATTACTCAGCCCAATGCCTTATGGGTGAGCGCCTTTAAAGCAAAATATGGATGTGGAGATGATAGATTCCCAAGGGTGAAAAGGAAAAGATTTCAGTCGGCAGTTTGGATCGCGATTACATCTGTTTGGGATTCATTTAGGAAAGCAGTAGGAAGCAAACTCCGGAGCGGTAATTCAACGAAGGCTTGGTGGGATCTTTGGACTAATCTAGACCATCCACTCATGTACTACGTTGACAAGAATCAGAACTTAATCAATCCGGACGAAGAGGTCAGCAAATTTGTCGGTTCAGACGGAAGATGGGACTTGCACAAATGGGCCATGTTCTTGCCATGGTGGGTGATTGACAAGATCAAGTGCATCCCCCTCCTTCCCTAACGGGACATGATTTGTTCTGGTGGCGGAAATCATCTGATGGTAACTTCAGCGTAAGATCAGCTTATTCAATGATTTATTCGTCGCGTTCTGAGACGCCGGATCCTTTCTGGCAACGTATCTGGAGATGGCCAATCCCTGAGAAAGTCAAGTTTTTTATGTGACAGTTATTCCAAGAGAGAATCCCGACAAACTCGATTCGAGCGAAGAGAGATGTGAGGATAAATTCTGAGTGCCCTTTTGAGTGTAACTGTGAGGAAACACCTATTCATTCCTTGAGAGATTGTGAGGTTGCTAGCAGTGTGTGGCTTTCTTGCACTAACCCAATATATCACTCTGTTTTTTTCTCTGGCAATCTGCAGGTCTGGATCAAATGGAACATGAAGCACTCCCCTGGACGAGGCAGAGTAGCACAATGGCCCTGGCTAAGGGTCTTTGGTTCCTTGTGCTGGCTCATATGGAAGAATAGATGCAGAAGAGTTTTCGAAGGATCTTGCGATCAGCCACAGCAACTACTACACAGAGGATTGCATTTCCTCCACGAAGGCATTGAAGATGGACGTTTCAGACACAAGATACTAAGAGTTCCAGATAGAGACTCTGATAAGTGGATCGCCCCACCAAATGGATACGTACGGGTTGACGTGGATGCTGCTGTTGATGAACATCGACATTCGGCTATTGGAGGAGTTGTTTGCGATAGTTCAGGTGCCTGGATTTGTGGGTTTCAAAAACACACAGGTTTCTCCCTCGGGTCAACAGCTTTAGAGCTCCAGGCCATTTTGACCGGCTTACAAGTTTGCAAGTCCATGAATTTCACGAAGGTAAGGCTGTACACGGACTCCGCCGAAGCACTCCATCTGCTTTTTCAGGCAGGTGGGCCCTATCATCCTCTGCATAATGAATTAGAGAAAATTAGGGATCTAATCTACCGGAATTGGGATTTGGAGATCCATCATGCGCACAGAGAAGTCATTGCTTGTGCAGATCTTTTGGCAAAAGCGGCTTTAGATTCAAACAATGACCTATCCTTATTGTACTATCCTCCAGGTTTTTGTTTGATCCAAATATTAGCAGATTTAAGCTAAGATTTGGCTTTTCTCTACTGCCGTTTTTAGGTTGATCTCTGTTTGAGTACGTTGAGACTCCCAAGAGACTGTTTCTCTTGTAATTGTAATTCAAAAAAAAAAAAAAATGCATTGCACGGAAGAAAACTTTCACTTTTTATGTTCGCTAGTGCCTATGAAAGAGAATTGTTTATGACTAAAGCTTTATGTGCATATGATTAAAGAATAATTAATGGCAAAAAAAAAAGATTAAAGAATAATTGAACTCGTGGGGAAAAAATTTGCACACGTAATTTTAGCTTGTTGTGTTGGTAAAAGACTATTGCACATGATTCATAAAAAAAATTGCACATTTCTAGAATTTTCTGCACACAATTGAAAACTATTGCACTGTTTAAGAAAAAGCTTGCACGTGATTTTATAGTTAGTGTCAATAGAAGAATAGTACACATGTTTGAAACTTTCTGCGTATCATTGAATATATATATATATATATATATGTATGTATGTATATATTACACCTCTGGAAGAGTGGTAGATACATAAAATTTATAGGAAAAAATAAGTTAAAATACTGTAAAATTATTTTGAACTGTCAGTACAATAGTTATGTCGTTTATAAAATTTATAGAAAAATACAACCTTAGTTGGGCAGCCAGACGTGATTTTAAAATGGGTTCATAGTATTTTTGTCCTTTAAATTTATCATTATTTTTATTTTTATCTCTCAAATTTTAAATAATTGATTTTGATTTCTCTAAGAATAAAAAAAACTCATTTTTTTTATTAAATTATAGGGATCAATATTTTAATTGAAATGAAATTTGAGAAAAATCAAAACCTATAATTTAAAATTTGAGGGACTAAAATCAAAATAACTGCAAACTTAAGAGATTAAGGATCATGTTAACCCTTTTAAAATTGACGGATCATATTAATTGATTACTAAAATCAAAACAATTGTGGGTCCTTTTATTGGTGTCATATTTGGACCAAAATGAATATTGAAGTATTATCTTTAAGACTTGCATTATATATGCCGTTTACCAGTGACATACGTAATTTTAAGGGCCTTCCACAACTGAATCAAACCCTTTCTTTTTTGGCGATGTATAATATATATTTTAAAATCTTGTCCGTCAATAAAATGGGTTTAATCAAGTGACAAAGAAACAAAACTTTTCATTATTTTGCTACCTCCATGTTGTAGATTTATTACTAGTAACAGCGGGATTTGCCTGTAAAACATGTATGACTAAACTAATGCTAGCTGGCCACTAAAGGAGCAAGAAAAAACAAGATCCCCTTCATATATTGATCACTCTTAGAGCTTGTTTGGTCTGAGGAGAGGGAAGGGAAAGCGGGCAGAGGTAAAAAAATTTTTAGTTGAATTTAAAAAAATTAGAGAAGTGGGGTTAAAAATTTTTAATTAATTTTTCTTACTCTTTTATCTTACATATTCTCTTTATTAAAATTTTATTACCTCACTTCTTCAATTTTTTAAAATTTAACTCATAAAAATTCTCCCTCCCCTCCAAATCCCTCGTACCAAACAAGCCCTTAGGGTGTGTTTGGTTTAAAGAGAGAGGAGCGGCGGGAGGAGAAGAGGAGGGTAAATTACCTTTTTGACTTAGAGAAATTTAAATTTTGGGCGAGAACCCAAAATTTAAAAGGAATGAGAGGGTAAATTCTGAGCGGGAACCCAAAATTTAAAAGAAATGAGAGGATAAATTTTAAATTTCTTTCATCCAAAAAGGTAATTTTACCCCTCCTCTCAAACCAAACGCACCTTTATGGTGCATTTAGTTTGAGGTGGGGGGAGAAAAGGTGAGGATATATTACTTTATTTGGTTTATCAGAGCAAAGGAGAGATAAAAGGATCATTTGTTTTATTTAAAGGGAGGGAAGGGAATTAAATTAAAGTCAAAATTTTGGTTTCCCTCCCACCCCCTCCCCTCAAATCAAATACACCATCAAACCCTGTTTAGTTGGAGGGGAGGGGATAAAAAATGAACCCCTCCCTTAATATGAAAAATTGGAGGGGAGAGGCCCTAAAAGAAGGGTTTCAAATCCCTCCCATCCCCTTATATTTATTCCCTCTAAATTGGGGGGTTTTGGAGGGAGCAAAAAATGTGGGACTATTTTACCCCCATGATTTTTTCATATTCTCATTTATACCTTGTGTTGAAAATAAAAACATACCTCCATACTCCAGTCTTCCTCGACTCTCTATCAGGTTTTTTTCTTTTCTGATTTTGATTGTTTCCAGTTTCTAGATTAACGGCCAATAGTGTCTTTGTATAAGACATCCTTTTAGAATTGTCAGCCACGTGTTTCATACAAAACATGTTATTTAATTCTTTTGTTTTGTTGCTGCATATATTTTCTACATAAAATAATGAACTTAGCAATGCTATTCTATCCATCCCTGACGCTATTGGCTTCCAATTTGACTGTAGTTTGGTCAATTTCTTTTCTTTTTTTTTTTTTGAGAAATACAACTCAAATGCATGTAAAGTTTTTTTTCCCTGGGTTGAGAAATACAATGCACTGTAAATTTTCAATATTCATGATTGAGGTTTTCTATCAAGTACTTGTACATTTTTGTTATGTGTTGATGAAACATAATGTATTATTTCTCAACCCATAACCTATGAACCAATTCATGTGATTATAGGTCATAATATTAAGATCAAGGTTTATCTTTTGTGTCTCAGATGTTAGGTAAACTCTAAATTATTGACATGAGGTTTATTGCTTTGAGAAACTTGTGCCTTTTAGGATCATCATTATTTAATTCAGTACATGGAGGTGGCCCATAAAAATATATAAACTAATATTTAAGGATAAAATGGTAAATTAGTCATCATCTCCCCTCCCATCACTTCTTAAACCAAATAAAGGATCATTAAAAAACATTTCCTTTCCTCCCCCTCCAATCAAACCAAACAAGATAACCCTCTATCCTTCCAACTCATCCCATCCCCTCCCTTTGAACCAAACAGGCTTTTGAGGACAAGATTACCCGTTTTTTAACATTTTTGCACCAGATTTATTTGGAGTTCGATCCACATAGCTCCTTAGTCCTTGGGCTCCATGCTCATAAAAAGAGAGAGAGAGAGAATAACGAAGAAACCAGGAATATACTATGGAGACTGCCTAATGCATATTACTCAGAATTCACTTGTCTATCTGGAAAGTTTTAAAAAAATGATCTGATTCCTCTCATTTTGTCTTTAAGGCACACATTATTTGCATATTCAACTTGGCTCTTGCTCTCATTCATGTATTTCTTTTTTCTGATAACCCGACTATTCATGTATTTTATGTTTAATAATAATGCATGTATTCATTGGTGATGTCCCCCCCCCCCCAAAAGTGTGAGGCTTGTGAAATGATTTCTGAAAGAAAAGAAGGGGAATGGCATGAGAACCAAATAAGCTAAGTGCCTAACACTTGCATTTACCTTTTACATAATCCCTTCAATCCTTAATATAAGACACATCTGGGGAGTTGATCTTGATCCTAAATATAAGACATAATTTTTGTATTTGTCAATATTCTCTAAATTTACCCCTATTGATACTTCCTTAATAATAATTAAGGAGGACGGGGAAAGAGGGAATTAAGAAAGATGGTTGGGTGTTTTAAAAAATAAATGTCATATTAACTAAATTTTTTAATCAAACAAATCAAATCAAATAAATATGTTTTATATTAAAGATCAATGGAAGTAATTGGTACTGAATTGCTGCTCCCTCCCATCTGGTAGAGCTAGTAGAGAGAATTTACTTTTGTCATAATATATGATTACTATCTCTTCAATTTATATTTTCCCCGCTAAACTCTCCTTAATAATTGCACAGGTTTGTATAAGGGAGTGATTTGCAATACAAATAATTAATATGGCTATTTTTGGGAATGGAGTATAATTTGCTAATTTCATTTTATTTTTTGATTTTATTAAGGATTTTTTCCTTTCGAAACTTAAAACAAACGTAAAGAATTTTTACTTCTTCCAACAATTACTTCTCTCGATATTTAAATTTATATATTTTTTTTATTGGATGAAGTATCACCTCAAGTTTGTTAGTTGTCCATTTCGTCCTAGGGGGATACTGAATTATTATATTTTGTCTGTTTTTCTTTTTGTTTGTTTTTTTTTTCGGGTACAATATTTTGTCCGTTTTTCTGAGTACTGAGTTGATACAACTGTGGTGGGCAGGCCTGACAGCCCATGTTCCTTTTCTTCTGGTAAATGAAAACTGAGCCCACGTAAACGACTTGCGTTTCCATTTCCCAGGTTTGAGTTGAACCGCCTTGGTTATTTTCACCAAAAAAACATCTTAAAAAAAATGTAAAATTCATAAGGGAGTGTGTTTAAATCCTTTGATTGATGGAGAGACCTCATTGATAGATGATTTTGTAAGTCCCGCGTTCGAAGAGTTTTGGGGCCGTACCCTAACCTCAATAGGGGACTAGTGCCCAATCTATCTAAACTTTTATGTATAAAAAAAAAAAAGTAAAGCCGACTTAGGGGAAGGTGGCGTTGAATCTAGAACGACGGTAGTTGACGCCGTTTTATTGAATCCGTCACAAAAAACGAAGGATCGGGCAATTGTGATCCTCAACGAGAGAGCAGAAGCAGAGCCACCCTCAGCCGCATCCATGGCGCTGCTCAGCCTCAGCACACCCTTGCCGTCTACTTCAGCCACCGTTCCGTCGATTTTTCCTCTTTCTTCTTCTTTCTCTTCTACGTCGTATTCTTCTCCCAAATCCTCCCTTTTAATCCTCCCTTGTCGACCTTTTATCTGTTCCTCTCTCTCGTTCGTGTCGTCTCTGCGCCACCTTCCCGCAACACTTGTCTTCCCAACCCGTCGGTTGCAGAGGCATATCGTTCGTATGGCTCCCGACGAGGAGAGGATGACTCGTCGTTCCCCTCTCGATTTTCCAATTGTAAGCATGTTTTCTAGGTTTTTCTTGCTTTCTCTTACTTCTTCAATGTCTGTTGCGCCGTAGAATTATGCTTGTTCTTTTGTTTGAATTAACTCTTCTTTTTCTTGCTTAATTGATAGGAAATGGTATTGTGAATGAGTAATTATTATAGCAGTGATTTGTTTTCGTTGCGATTAACTATTCTTTTCTTATTATTGATTTCTTCTATCCTCTGCCACTTTCACTTGTCGAGACTGAAGATGTTTTACTTTAATTGCCCTTGGATAAAATATGATGTTAAAACGTAATCTACTTTTGAGCAACAAGATTAACAATTCACGAGTTCACTGTGCTGAAGCATAATAATTGTGCGGGCTTAAACGAGAAATCTTGTTTTGAGTTTGGGATGATTGTCGTGAAAAACCTGAAATTCATGGCTTGAATCTATTTTCTTTCTTTTGTTGGCTGCTGGTTGGGGTTAATTCTTGCTGTTTCTTTCTTGAACAGCTTTCAGTAATACTTGGGCCCAACTGAATTGCAGTTTTTGTGATCTCGTGATGGTTTCTTGTTTAATTCTATGAGGATTAGTGTAACAATTTTTTGAACGTATTTAGAGCTTATGAAAATCAGTGTGTCGGACATAAGATGTGTCCTTATTGCTGTAAGGTACTTGAGTTTTCTGAATAGAGGAAAAACGATTCTTGATATGGAATCTTATAATGACTTGTGATGCCCAAGTGAAGTATCATGATCTCAGTAGTAGGAGTTTGTACTGGACTTCGATGAATTTGTCATCTTTAAATAGAAAGCCCTAACTCTATGAAGTTCTGGGTTGATCAGTGTCATCAATCTCAGGTGAATTTGGATGAAGCTGGAGATTGTGGATTCTCTGAGAAACCTGAATGTTAATATTTGAACTTCATCTGTGGTCTTTAGGTGATAAGTTACCTCGATGAAAGCTATTATTTCCTTATATACATTTTGGGGCAACAAGAAACAAAGAGTGATGTTTCACATGAAGCACCACTGTTTCTCCCTTGTTAAGAATTATTTGCTGTGCCATGGTATATAGAAGAAAATTTAGTTTGGTAGAAGACAATTGTCCAAACTACTCTTGGAGGAAATTTCTTTACTTTGTTTCCGTAATCTGGTTCCCTTAAACTGGTTAGTTAAACTTTTAAATTCAAGATTAAGGGTAGAATTAGGTTTTTGAGATTTTCCGCTCTTTGCTCTTTCCAATTCGTGGCAGTTTGATACTGAGATGATTGGTTGTTGAATTTATCTGCTGATAGGAATGGGAAAAGACTAAGCCAGGACGAAGACCAGATATATTTCCTCAGTTTAGCCCGATGAAGACACCTTTACCACCACCATTGCCTGCAGATCCTCCAAAAGAGGATGAAGAAGAAGAAGAAGAACAACAACAAGAGGAAGAGGAAGAGGAAAATCCTGAAAAGGAAGAGAACGAGGAGGCATGACTGCAATAATGAATTGATTGAGTAGCCTACGGTTTTTCTGAGGTCATTTTGATATCTGCTGCCATACTGCTATTTGCCAACCAATATTGGAACCTATCAGAGGGTCACCGTATGCAGTGGAAGTTTGAGCCATCTTTTACATCTTGTAGTTGATACCTACGCAGTAATCTCTAATGCATAAGTGGAATAATACTTTTCATGTTAGAAAGCTGGTTATGTGTTGTGCAATTTTGTTTTAATATTAAAATTCATTTTGTATTTATTTGATCATCTGGACATTATTTGCATACGATTGACTTGGCTTCCTCGTTAATTGGGCAAGGGCTCTATCATTTGATTTGTCCTGAATTGAGCTGGCATTTCGATACCTTAATTATAACCAGAATGAATTACCTACATCAAGAATTATAAGCTATTAATATTAGGCCTATCTCGAGAACATATCAGGATTCATGCAATAGACATCAAGTTGAACATAAATAGTACGGTAAGCTTTGATTTATTATAGGATAGGAAGAATCAGTTTCTATTGGATATCACCATGTCTTAAAACCCTCCTCTTACTTTCATCTACACACACGCACATATTTCATATTAAGTTTGTGATCAAAAGATGATCTACGACAAGATTAACATTTGAAAAGTTATAAACAAGATCCTTATCAAACAACCTGTATATAAATTCACGCTATGCTTCCACGAAAACCTTGTGGTAGGGTTCAATTATTTGTTTCTGCACCCTGGGTGTTTTTTTTAAGTTTATACAAATTATTTGTACACGGGTATTAATATTGCAAGTTACCTAATGAAGAGGCATCATATTTTTTTTAGCATAAGAGGCATCGTATTAATGGCTTCTAAGGCGAGCGCCGAGATTGTGGCTAGACAAGTGTTATGAGGAGAAGCATAAAAAACATATGACTTTTACATAGCAAATACAATGTTCTAGAAATATTTAACATTGAGGGCCTTGGAGCAATGATAAAGTTTGTTGTCATGTGATCAAAAGGTCACATGATCAAATTTTAGAAACAATTTTCCCCTAGTAACGGTAAAGTTTGCTGTCATCTGATAAAAATGTCACATGTTTCAAATCTTAGAAACAACTTTTTTTCTTGTGAGTGTAAGATTGCGTACATTTGATTCTTTTTATTTAATATTGAGGGCCTTGGAACAACGATAAAGTTTGTTGTGATGTGATTCAAAGGTTACAGATTCAAATTTTAGAATTATTTTTTTCCTTACGAAGGTAAGACTAGCTACATCTGACTCTTTTTATTTAACATTGAGGGCCTATATGGAATGAGAGAAATGGATGGGAGAGGGGGAGAAAATTTTAATGAATTCAATTATCTTGTAACCACACTTTTCATTGACTGAATTACAAATTTACAATTGAGTTTGCACGGAGTTGCAACCTACCATTGAGTTAAAATTAGGAGGATAAGAAGATTAATTTTCCTTTTACCATTCTCCCAAAACCGTGGGGAAGAAAAACAAGAAAGTAGGGGGAAAACGCGTCATTGGGGGCCGGCTACGTGATTTGTATGGATGGATATGGCCATAAAGCAAGAGCCAGTGATTTAAGACAAAATATCAGGTGAGGTGAGTGCCCCGAGCAAGATGACCAAAATTTTTCAGTCTTTTCTTCCTTTCCTACTCTTCATCCAAATCTGTTCCTCCAAATCCGATGACATTGCCGTTTACTGGGGTCAGAACGGTGATGAAGGTAATCTTACAGAAACATGTGCAACAGGAAGATATTCTTTTGTACTGATTGGCTTCCTTTCGAGCTTTGGCAATGGCCAAACCCCTCAACTCAACCTCGCAAGTCACTGTGACCCTTCTTCATCTGGGTGCACCGGTATTGGCAGAGACATCAAATATTGTCAACATCAAGGGATCAAGGTGATGCTCTCTCTTGGAGGAGCAGCTGGATCTTACTCTTTATCTTCCTATGAGGATTTTAAAAATGTTTCTGATTACTTATGGAACAACTTCTTAGGTGGAAGCTCATCTTCACGCCCACTTGGTGATGCCATATTAGATGGCATAGATTTTGCTATAGAGGGATCATCTGGGAAATACTGGGATGACCTTGCAATTGATCTCAAGTCTCATAGCACTGATACCCAAAAGTTGTACTTATCTGCAGCACCGCAATGCCCATTTCCTGATGCTTTTCTTGGTTCTGCCCTTGAAAAAGGCCTTTTTGACTATGTCTGGGTACAATTCTACCACAACCCTCCCTGCGACTATTCGGAAGCCAACACTAAGGGGTTTTTCAATGCATGGAACCAGTGGACGACATCACTAAATAGGTCGAAAGTATTCCTGGGGTTATCAGCATCTCAGGATGCAGCAGGCATTGGCTACATTCCTGCTGATTTGTTAATCTCTAAGGTACTTCCCACCATAAAGAAGTCACCTAACTATGGAGGTGTCATGTTGTGGTCAAGGTTCCAAGATAGATGGAGTGGATACAGTGCTAAACTTCAAATTAGTCCTCTTTGCACGCTTCAAAGAGCTCCCAAATGCAGGAACCATGACAGTGGTTTTGAAGAGCGTCTCAGTTACATGTCCACTGATAGTATTAAGGTTAATGAAAGTGAGAATCTTAGTGGGCAGGGTTGTGAGACCATATGCTGGAACAATTGTTCTTGTGAGGCTTATGCATCACTGAATAACAATACTGGATGCCAGATATGGCTTAAAGGAACCAGGTTCACTGAAGATGCAGGCCCAAAAGGACAGTCAATTTATCTTGTTAGACACAAAGGTATGCCCAGTTTCCAAACCGGACATTGACATTTTTCTATACTCGTACTAGGAATAGCTTTGGAATCTTGATACTATTATATGCAGTTTAAGTTGACCTTAAGAAATAATTGTAACCTGCATCACATATCTGTCGTTTCATGATTCCTTCCTAGTTTTTTGGTGAACAAACTGATTCTGCCCCAAGCTCCAAGGAAAAAAACTCAAAAGTTCAAGAGGATCATAAAATATATCATCTTTGTGAATGTTCCTAAACAAAATGGTTAAATCTAGCCCTCAAGATATGTTGGCACAAAAAAAAAAAAAAAACAAAGATATGTGACCAAAGATATATTACTCGTACAGTAGTAGCTAAATGGAAGACTTGTTAGCCTCCATTTAAAATTGGACTATCATATATTGTGACTTGAAAATCATATTCTTGTGAACTGTAGCGAACAGGTGGTGGATATGGCTAATCGTTGCAGTGGGAGCAAGCCTAGCATTACCTCTGATCTGCTACTTATGCTATGCCTCATTGAGAAAATACAAAACAGAAGGTAATGACAACCATATAGTATCAATAATATGCAAATAAAGTACTGAGTTGATGATGTCCTCTTGGTAACTTGTACTTTTATGTCACATTACCAGTGGATAACAGAATGAGGCAAAAGAAGATATTACATGAAATTGGGGGCAACGCAATGATTTCCATGGTGTATGGCAAAGCCAACAGGAACAAGAAACATGGGAATGAAAGAAATGAGGTTGAAATATTCTGTTTTGGGAGCATTGTGGCTGCCACAAACAATTTCTCAGATTCAAGCAAGCTAGGAGAGGGTGGTTTTGGTCCTGTATATAAGGTAATGTATATTATTGTGTGTGTGTGTGAATTGGAATTTGGAAATACATGGTCATGAATTTTGCACAACAATACTTTCAGGGGACACTAATCGATGGGCAGGAAGTAGCAATAAAACGACTTTCTAAAAGTTCTGGACAAGGGCTTACAGAATTCAAAAATGAGGCTAAGCTTATGGCTAAACTGCAGCATACTAATCTTGTGAGACTTTTGGGGTTCTGCATCGAAAGAGACGAAAGAATATTAGTTTATGAGTACATGCCTAACAAAAGCTTAGATTTCTACCTATTTGGTAGGTTCTCTTTTTCTTCCCCAACAAAACTATGAATGTTTTAGTGTGTCAAGCTTTTTGATGAGCATCTTACCCTACAACAGATGCAAGCAGAAGAAATGTACTAGATTGGGCCAACCGATTTGGCATCATTGAAGGAATTGCTCAAGGACTTCTTTATCTGCATAAATATTCAAGACTAAAAGTGATACATCGTGACTTGAAGGCAAGCAATATATTACTTGATGAAGAAATGAATGCTAAAATATCTGACTTTGGTATGGCTCGAATATTTGAATTGAGAGAATCCGAAGAAAACACAAATAGAGTAGTTGGTACTCGGTAAGTTTATAAACAAAACCATTCAAGTTAAGCACTTTCTATGTGACTCTTGGTTGATTTGGGACTCTAATATCCATTTATTTTGTTGTTATTTAAAGTGGTTACATGGCTCCGGAGTATGCAATCAATGGTGCTATCTCAATCAAAATAGACATATTCAGTTTTGGTGTGCTATTGATAGAGATTCTTAGTGGCATAAAGAATAACAGTCGATTGGATTTAGATCGTCCTCTTAATCTAATAGGATATGTAAGTTTCCTCAACAACTATTTCTTACGATTCAATATATATTGTTCTAATATCTGATTTGTACCACTTCTGGTGAATGCTGATATTTTTTGGCAGGCATGGCAGCTGTGGAATGAAGGAAGAGCTTTAGAGCTGATACACTATGCAATAAATGAAGCAAGTTTGGAAAACAAAGTGGAGAGAGGAATTCATATTGGGTTGTTGTGTGTGCAAGATCAAGCAAAAGACAGGCCTTCCATGTTAGATGTCATTTCTTTTCTATCGAATGATTCTATTCAACTTGCGCAACCAAAGCAACCAGCTTACTTTATTGGTGACGTTGAGGAAGAGTCACAGTTACATAGCATCAGGCAAGAACATTATTCCACAAATTACATGACAATTTCCAATTTAGATGGTAGATAGTAGTATGTAGATATTATGAATAGTGCATTTGATTTTCTTTATTTAGAGATCTATGTGTAAAACTATATGCTTTCTGATGATTACTTGCTGAAAATGCAGCGTTTTAGGCTTGTAACATCACTTTAGTTGTGAGAATTATGAGTGTTTCTTTGACTTTGTGATAAGCTCAGAGTTTTTGTTCACTTCTCCACGGTTTTTTGCCTATAAGAAAACTTTTAGATCAGATTATGGATATGGATGGTGCATAATGAAGATCTTGATTTTTATTAATTAAAGTCCGCAGAAGTATCAAATTTCTTAACAATATTGGATGTTGCAGAGTACTCCCTCTATTCCTCAATATAAGGGTATCTACCTAATTTGGTTATATTAATGAACTTACTTAAGTTAGTTAATATAATATATATTTTTAAAAACACTCTAGTTATATTTCTTAATTCCTTCTTTTCCCCTCCTCCTTAATTATTGTTGAGGGAACATTAATAGGAGGAAATTAGGAAAAGATGGACAAATATAAAAACAATGTCTTATACTTAGGATTAAAATCAACTTTTTAAATATGTCTTATATTAAATATTTGTGGGAGTATTTTATAAGCTCTGAAAATGTCAACTTTGCAAGATGTTTTGAATTCTCAATTATGTAAATTATTTTTCTGTCATGTAGAATCACAAATCAATGAGTCTTGAGCCATGACCTTAATTAAAAAAAATGAAAATTACAGAGTTAAATATAAAAAATTGACTTAAATAAAATAAGTAATCTCTAATTAGATTGATCTTCAAATAATACATCTTATAACTCCAATCAAGCTTTCATTAAGTGCATTAAGATTTAAGACTTTTCCAAGTGGTATTCGCACTCATGAATTTTCATGATACATTATGACTTGTATTTGGGTCTAAATTTAAACATTATGACCCGATTTATCTCCTCTAAGTGTATATTTATGTTTTGCGCAACGGATTAGGATTCTCTCCTTTACCCCCTTCCCATCCTTTACCCATAGTTTTGGGGTAAAAACAAGCTTGGTAAGTCTTTTTTTGAAAAAAAAAAAAGTCATCCATATGTGGAATATATTGTTAGCAATCAGGATTCTGGGTGTTACTAAGAAAATATTTTTTGGGTGATAGGTGTTAGATACTGAGTGCTACAAAAAAAAATATTTTAAAGCGCTGAGTGTACTAAAAATTAATTTGGGATATTAGATGTTACTAAAATAAATAATCTACAGTGATGGATGACATTTTTTCACAAAAAAAAGGGGTTTTCTTGGCTTATTTTTACCCCAAAACTACATAGTTTTGGGATAAAGGATGAGAGTGGATGGAAAGGATAAAAGAGAGAATCCTAATGAATTCAATATGATGATATAGACTCTCAATATATGCCGCAACCTCTCTTACTCGAGCTATCGTTCACTTGGGTAACTTAACTTTGGGTAACGTCATGATATGGCATGCAAGGTGTCATGTTGTCATATATGCTAGTGCCTCATGCTTTTAATATAAGAGTTGGTTGTGGATTATATTTGATCCTAAATATAAGGCCCTAACCCATTGTGATTCTCAAATTTATACATGTTTTCTAAAATATCTCTTATTGATTGCACTCGTTAAAAAATTTTGTCAAAGGGTAGTTAGGATGAAATATGGTATTTTAAGAAAAATCAACATATAGTTGTAATAAATAACTAACATAATTAACTTTCTTAATTTATTTAAATTAGTCAGTTAGCTCTTATATTCGACTTGATTGTCTAATATCAACTCGAAAGTCATGTTAAACACCATTAAGAATATTTATCACATTAAATGTCAATTGAGACGCCGCAAAAATGTCGGAATATTTTAAAATGAAGAGATGTGTTTATTGAAAAGTCATACCTTTATAAATTAAGGAATTTATATGAAGGGTTGTGTATGGAGTTATAATACTAAAGGTTACCAAAGTCATGTCTTTTAATTTCTAAAGATAATTATGAAAAGGTGTGGTAACTACTACTTAGTGGAAGGTTATATTGGTTTTTAAGAAAACCCTACATATTATAAAGATATAACCATTTATTGAAGAGTTATTTTAAATAACCATTGGTTATTAAAATTATGTTGGCTCAAGAGGGTTCAAGAATCTAACATGTGGTTATGACTTTTAATTAAAGATGTGTGCTTCAAGAGGCACCACTTCATTGTCTATAAATACATTGCACTATCACTTCATGTATGATAGACAATGCAAAACATACACATATCAAAAATCAAATAACAAGAGACCAAATTCATTGCCTTTTTCCTTGAGTGAACACAAAAATAAAGTCAAATTATCATTTCGTAAAAGTTATTGTTGTCTTGTTTGAGTATTGAGAGTACAATTCATACTTAAGGGTATTCGTTGTATCCCGTAGGAAATTCGCCTATCAATCCAACTTGCATCCTATAAGATAAGTATAAGTGGGGGCGAATTAAACTTAAAAGAAAGTATTGCCCATGCTTTGAAGACATTATATACTACTTTCTTCTTCATCTCTTATTCTTGTACTCCTAAAAAATCCAACCCCTCCAACAAAAAACTCATGTTGGAATGAAGGAAGACAGACAAATCATGAGAGGAAAGTTTAGGAGTGAGCCAACAGATTGGACCTCCAAGGAGGATGATGGATATTGGTTCGGTTGGGAATTCGGTACTTGACCCACAACAACAAGAGTGTAATCAAGGTTCTGAAATTTGGACCTGTTGGATTACCGGTTGCCTAATTTTTGACCCAAACCGATTGGTCCGGTTCAGTCTTCAAAACACTGAGTGTATTCGTGTATCATTAAGAGCAATTGGGGTGCTTTGTATGGAACGAAGGTCACAATGAGAATGCAAATGATGAAACAATAGAATGATCTACGTTAGCACTTTGAACAGGAGTGCGTTGGTTTTTTTTTTCCCCTAGAAAAAGGAAAATAGATTTTTAGAGAAAAAACTATATTAGGCTTATATTTCTATTAAAATACATCTTAAAGTTAATTTGATAGAACTTATTCAAGGTCGTGTTACATTTGAGAGGAGAGGAGGAGAGAGGAGATTTTAATATTATATTGTTTAGTTTTTCCGGAGGGAATCGATAGTAATAGCTTATTATTATTTTTTTTGCTAGAACTTATTATTACTATTATTATATGGAATGTTTCTCTAAATCTAATTTAGATAAAACAAGGATGTGGTTAATATTTTACCCTTAATTTTATTATTCAAGACATTGGATATTACTCCTTTGATCTTTTTTATAAGGAACAAATTTTTTTGTCTAAAATTTTAAATTGGTATTTCTATTTTTACCCTAATTAAATATATACCACTTGCCAACTCATTATTTCACTACAATAAATTTTTTATTCATTATTTCTCATGTACTCTCTTCATAAATAAGGGTATAAATAGAAAGAAAAATATATATCTTATATATTTATCACTTTTAATTAAAATTTTGAATTGTGATTTTAGTATTGTTCCTTATAAAAGGGATTAGAGAGATTATTCTTCTTCTTCTTTATTATCTTATTTATAAGTCACTTCCAACATATTTCACCGGAATTAAAAAAAATCTTAAATCTCAATAACCCTACCTTAGTATTTTTAACAATTTTCAAATTTCTTTATTTAATATACACTATATCTTATGAAAACAAATTCTACCCAACAATAAATAAATGATAAAATTGTACATTGATATAAAAAATTTAATAATATAACTTATAAATATAAAAAAGGGAAAAACAATAAAAAAATATTACTTGAATTTTAAAATTTTAAATATGTGATTTCTTCTTAAAATGAGTTGTTAACCGCTACTCAAAATATAGCTAATATCTATATTTATAAAATGAATAAGAATGATTTAAGATTTTAAAGTTCAACTAATATTTTAAAAAAATCTTTTATAAATAACTTTTAAAAATATTAAAAGACATAAATGTACTCCCCACATTCATAATATCAATGAGACGTGAGAGCCGGATTTATCATTTTTAAAATCAAAAGAAAATGACACACACGTACTCACACGCGCGCGCGCGCGCGCGTTCTCATCCATCCACATAATCTTCTTCTCCCTCCTCTTCAATCTTTACCACCGTCTCCGATCCAACATTTCCGGCGACGTATGTCCCCAAATGATCCTTCATAGATCTGGTCCACTTACGGAGTCTCTTCCTCTTCTATTCTTGGTAAGTTGTTTCAACGTGTGATTTCTCATAAGCATGAAGACAGAGCTTCACTAAAACTCGAACTAAGTGATGTTGCAAAAATGGTTGCATAAGCTAAAGTGGGAATAGTAAAATGCTCTATGGAAGAGACGAAGCCCTGTGTGAAGGAAAGTGGGTCGAAGTTGGGGATGGACCTGAATTTTTTCCAACCGTTTTGGTTTCACTTGGTGTACGGATCAGGAGGCGAAGGGCTTGAGGTGGCGAAGATGGTGAAGGCGCTGTGTGGGTAAGCCCACAGAGTCACGAAGGAGCGTGGATGCGGGGCGGTTGTGACGGAGGTTTCGAGCTGTAACGGAGGTCTCTTGCAAGATTTTCTCTGGGCAGCGACTTTGATGGTGGAAAAGAAAAGCAAAGAATGAGGAGGGAGATGGGGATTTTTTTTTGGTTGGTCACATCCCTTATGAAATCTCGCAACTGAAGCATTTGAATGCTTTGAATACCTCTATGAATTATCTCATTGGGAAATTCCCCTCCCTGAACAACAAAAACCTCCAAATTCTTGACTTTTCTATGAGCAATTTGAGTGGTGAAATACCCCAATCTCTTAGGAATGGTCAAGTATAACTTATCATATAACAATTTCTTTGTTGAGCCGAGCCGAGCTCGTTCCCTTTATGACTTCTCTCTATTTTCAGTGTTTAAATGAATAGTGCTGGTCACATATGGCTCCGTGTTCAGGCTTGTGCTTTTATTTTAAGCGGTAGATTTGAATTCAAATCTCAAAATTCCCTACCCATCTTTCCTTCTCAAAATTCGGTGTTCAGGCTAGTCTTTTTGGAGGCAATGCTGATGGCGCTGGCTCAGTCAACCGTGCGCACGCAAGCCTTAGTCCACCATTGTGGGTGCGCCGGAATCTCCTCTCTTCCGCCTGTTTGGATCAGAAAGCAGGTTCTCCTCTTCTCTCTGCTCAATTCATGGACAATATTGACTCCCCCTCTTCAATCCTGACCAGCTTCTACGTTTTCGGTAAGATTTTGTTACAAGATTTTCAGTAATAGTTTTTGCTTTCTTAAACTGTCATGCATTCTTTCTTTCTTAATGTTTTAAAATTATTTTTCTCTTCTACTGGGTAATATTTTTGGGTTTTGTATCTTCTCTCGCTCTGCCATATGGCTTTGAATTTCTAAGCATGGAAAGAAGAAAAGTTAGTTCACCAAAGCAAAAACTGTCCGTTCTTGGGTGAATCGTTGGTGTTTGGGTATGGTTGATCGTTTTCTTGCCAATTTCTCCTTCTGTTTTTTTTCCAGCTTGTTTAATTGTTGTATCCATCTTGTTTTATCGTTCAACGCTGAAGATGCTGGTGAAGGTGCTGATTTTTTTTAAAATTTTTTTATTAATATGGCATTCTTGGTTGTTCACTGCTGAAGATGCTGGTAAAACTGTTGAATTTTTTTCTTACCCATATAAGGAGGTATTTTGTTGGATTGAATCAAAGAATCAGGTAATCTCTAGCTCCTTGCTTTTTATTGATCATCATTAGCCACAAATTTCTAATTGACTAAAACATAATGATTAAACTTGACTTTCACATGTATAGAGAAAAATATTATTATGCAGAAGCACTTAACTTTCAAATGGTCAATACATTATGACCTCTATGAGAGGGATTGTGGATATCCCAAGAAACTTATCTCCCTTGATATGATCCTCTTTTATGAGAAGGTAAGGTATCTCTTTGGTGATTTGTTCATAACTTGCTGATGATGCTGGACTGGAAAGTTATCTTTTTTTCTGGTTTTTATCAAGGGTACGAGCATGCTTCTAAGGTTGAGGGTTGATGATATGATTAACCATTTAATAATTATTTGGGAAATTTAATATGTGGTAAAATCATGTACTTCCTATTTTTCAAGTATGTTTTGGCAAGTTCATCGAGTAAGGGCACACAAGTGTACAAGTTTAATCATTTCATTTTATTTCATTTCACATGTTGCCGAAGTCCAACTTTGGGAACATTAATGACATGACATTCTAAATGGTGGGAAATCGGCCTTGCTATATCTAACTGGATATACGTATACTTTAAATATCTTCTGTGATATGTGATATGTGTTGCAGGGCAAAGTAATTGGATTTGCTCATTCTTATAGTGAGGTTGTTAGGTTCCTTATTCAATGACATGTAGTTGTACTTTTGTCCTATTTCTTCTTTCATGGGCTTATAGAGGAAGATTGTCTAAAGATTCTTGGTAGAAGTTTCCTAGATTGTGGGGGTCACATGGGCTGACTATGGCTCCTCTTTTCTAGGAGAAATTTATAGTTAAAATATGTAGGGTCTTATGCCACACCATTGCAGCTTTTACTGATCTTCCATTGAGCGTTAACCAAGTTAACATTATCCTCTGTTTTTTAAATGCTATTTGTCAGAAAGGAAGGGTCAACAAAGATTCACGGCAGCACATCCGTCAACTTTATGGGGTTGTGAAGTGATTATTAGTATGTTTGACATCACTTATTTTTGGCAATAAGTCCTTATTACGTAAATCGAGATAAAACCCCTCTCACATGCTTACCTCGTATACCGTAAATCACGATTTATAAGCATTTATCAGTAAAAAATAAGTTATCCCAAACGAACACTATATCTGTTTTGAGAACACAAAATGTATGACAATTCAAAGGGTATAATATAACTCTTGGGTTTCTGATTGGTGTGCAACTTTGTGGTAAACATCCCCGTGTGTTTATGGTTTAACTGTTTGATAATGAGTATTACCCAATTCCTCATTTATGTACAGCCAGGTTTGAAGCAGTTTGAACTTTGAAGATTGGTTCCAAGTACATATAGTGGAGTGGGTTGTAGAAGCTTAACGCCATTGTTTTGCTAATTAATAAATTGAATTGAATAAAGTGTGCATTAGAGTGGAAGCTGAGCACCACTCATTGATCGTGGTGTTCAAATCATTAAATTGAGGTTGGATAATCTTATGTACGGAATGTTGTAATTTTTTTTTGGTCCTCTATGCATGGACAAAATATATATCATGCAAAAGCTATTTCCCCCTTTTGTTAAAGGTATTGCATTTTTCGATTTATCAAGGAGATTGGTATCGAACAAAATATATTTTTCTGTTATATTTTTTATTCTGAAATCAACATATGGGGGATGTTCTTTCTTTTATTGTGCTGCCTCCGTGGTAAAGACTTTTTGACGTGCAAATGATTCTTTCCAGCTACTCTTTTATTCATAAATTTGCTTCAAGCGGAATTAAAATATACTAGTGGTTATTAACCATATATATTGAAGAGTAAATTTTATAGTATGGTCACAATATTTATCATCTACTAAATATATTTGCTTGATACTGATTAGGACAAGAAACGACCTTTTGCGCCCCTTCATTTTCTTAATTAGCTACTCATGATGCACCAATAATTTTTTATCAGGAAATAAATTTTCACACTCACAGTATTTTATTTTCTACACAAGTTTGTTCTCAGAGGAAATTATAATATCATGGATTAATTTAGTTGGCACACTGACTCAAATTTCTTAAGTAAGTGGGCTTAATATGTCATTTATTAGTTTTTTTTACTCTTACTTGCATGGTTATTATATTAGTTACAGCAGAGGTGCATTATAAGAATATTTTTTACCTTCAATGGCAACTCCTATTTCAATTTCTCTTTCCTTTGCCATGATTAAAAAATAAAAATAAAAAGTCAATCATTTTTATATGGATCTATATCTACCAATTTTTGTCATTTTTTCCCCATTCATTCTCTCTCATATCTTTTTCCACTCCCTGTCTCTCTCTCACATTATCTCTCTCATTCTCTTCATAAATAAGGGTGTATTTGAAAAAAAAATACTTCTATAACATAATTATTACGTTTAACTAATTTTAATGATTTGCATGATTTAGATAATTGTTACTTATAAATAAGGGCATGAGGAAATACAATGCATGCAGGTTAGCCAATGTTAGGATTATTTACTTTCTAGAAAATATACCATTGACATTTCGAATAACAAGTGCATGCTAGAAAATTTAGACAAGAATATCTCTCAATATTATATCCAAATTTCAGAGGTTTTTCTCCTCTCAAAAAATTGTGATAGCATGCAAATTTATACGTTGATTACATGCACCAGCCCATCGCGCAGGAGTCATTACTTGTTTGTAAAGAAGCTATTAAGAGTGATACCATCAATCAAGCAATCAACAGTTGTACTAATTAACTGCTTGGTTCCATAAACAAGAAAAAGAATGGAAAGGAGGAAAACGCGTCCTGTGGGTTGTTGTCTTGTTGACTTGTATGAATGGATGTGACCATGAAACAAGAACCAAGAAGCCCATGATTTAAACGCAAGAGAAAATATGAGATTAGGTCGGTGAGGCGAGCAAGAAGATGACCAGAATAAGTTTTCTCCTACTCCTTCCTTTCCTATTACTCATAATCCAAATTGGCTTCTCCAAATCCGACGACATTGCCGTTTACTGGGGTCAGAACTCTAAAGATGGTAGTCTTACAGGAACATGTGCGACAGGAATTTACTCTTTTGTAGTGATTGCCTTCCTTTCGTGCATTTGGAGTGAAACCCCTCATCTCGACCTCGCAGATCACTTTGACCCTGGGTACATCACCCTCGCTCATATTGGCGGAGATATCAAATATTGTCAACAGCAAGGGATCAAGGTGATGCTCTCTCTTAGAGGAGCATGTCCAAATAAGAATAACTACTCTTTATCTTTTTCCTCTGAGGAAGCTCAAAATCTTTCGGATTACTTATGGAACAATTTCTTAGGTGGAAGCTCATCTTATCGCCCATTTGTTGACGCCATATTAGATGGCATAGATTTTGATATAGCGGAATCCAGACCACACTTGGATGACCTTGCACGTTACATTAAGTCATATAGCCCAGATAGCCAAAAAGTGCACTTATCTGCAGCACCTCAATGCTCATATCCTGATGCTTATTTTCGTTCTGCCTTTGATACAGGCCTTTTTGACTATTTCTGGGTAAAGTTCTTCAACAACCCTTCCTGCTGCTATTCAGAAGCCAATAGTAATGCGTTTGTCATTTCATGGAACCAGTGGACGACATCATTAAATAGGTCAAAAATATTCCTGGGGTTGCCAGCATCTCAGGTTGCAGCACTCAGTGGCTATGTTCCTGCTGATTTGTTAATCTCTAAGGTACTTCCCACTGTAAAGAAGTCACCTAACTATGGAGGTGTCATGTTGTGGTCAAGGTACCAAGATAGATCGAGTGGACACAGTACACACCTTCAACTTGGTCTTCTTTGCACACCTCAAAGTGCTCCCAAATGCAGGAACAATGAGAGTGGTTTTGAAGAGCGTTTTGGTTACATGTCCACCGACAGTATTAAGGTTGACCAAAGTGAGAATCTTGGTGGGCAGTGTTGTGAGACCATATGCTGGAACAATTGTTCTTGTGAGGCTTATGGGCCACTGAATCAGGTTAACATTACTGGATGCCAGATATGGCTTAAAGGGACCAGGTTCACTGAAGATGCAGGTTCAAAAGGACTGTCAATTTATATTGTTAGACACAAAAATATTGCTAAACACAAAGGTATGCCCTGTTTCCTAACCCGCAAGGCTATAATATTATGCTTTTGCTTCTTCATATATCAGGAATTGCTTTGGAATCTTGATAATATTACATGCAGCTTTAAGTTGACATTAAGAAATAATGGCAACCTGCATCACATATCATTTCTTGGTTCCTTCCTCCTTTTTGGCTGAACACACTGATTCCATCTAGCCTTCATCCATTGTTATAGTTTGTAACAAAACCTTGCAGAATGATTGCTACTTTTTTTTTTTTTTTTAATGGGAAATGATAACTTGAGACAAAAGATAAGCAAAGCCATTACAGGCCTATAAAAGAAACAGATAAATTAAAACAGCAACGCCTATTACTTTCATACATGTGATCAAAGATATATTACTAATACAGTGGTAGCTAAATGGTAGACCTGCTAATCACCATTTTACAATTTGCAGTATCACATTCCTGACTTGAAAAACCATATATTTGTGAACTGTAGTGAACAAGTGGTGGATATGGCTTATCGCTGCGGTGGGAGCAAGCCTAGCATTTCCTATGATCTGCTACTTATGCTATGCCTCATTTAGAAAATACAAAGCAGAAGGTAATAACTACCATATAGTATTAATACTATCCAAATAAAGTAAAGTACTGAGATAATGTCCTCTTGGTGACTTGTACTTTTATGTCACATTACCAGTGGAGAGGAAAACGAAGCAAAAGAAGATATTACATGAAATTCGAGGCAATGCAATGATTTCCATGGTGTATGGCAAAGCCAAAAGGAACAAGAAACATGGGAAGGAAAGAAGTGAGGTTGAAATATTCAGCTCTGAGAGCATTTTGTCTGCCACAAACAATTTCTCAGATTCTATCAAGCTAGGAGAGGGTGGTTTTGGTCCTGTATATAAGGTAAGTTATACATGTGAGTGCGTGAGAATTGAAATCTGAAACTACATGGATATGAACTTTGTACAATAACATTTTCAGGGGATACTAACTGATGGGCTGGAGGTAGCAATAAAACGACTTTCTAAAAGTTCTGGACAAGGCCTTACAGAATTCAAAAATGAGGCTAAGCTTATGGCTAAGCTGCAGCATACTAATCTTGTGAGGCTTTTGGGGTTCTGTATTGAAAGAGACGAAAGAATATTAGTTTATGAGTACATGCCTAACAAAAGCTTAGATTTCTACCTATTTGGTAGGCCCTCTTTATAATCTTCAACAAAATCATAAATTTTTTAGTGTACTGTCAGGCTTTCTCATAAGCGTCTTACCCTATGACAGATGCAAGCAGAAGAAATGTACTAGATTGGGAAAAACGATTTAACATCATTGAAAGAATTGCTCAAGGCGTTATTTATCTACACAAATATTCAAGACTAAGAGTGATACCTCGTGACTTGAAGGCAAGTAATATATTACTTGATGAAGAGATGAATCCTAAAATATCTGATTTTGGTATGGCTCGAATATTTGGATTAAGAGGATATGAAGAAAACACAAATAGAGCAGTTGGTACACTGTAAGTATATAAATAAGACCATTCATTTTAAACACTTTCTATGTCACTCTTGATTGATTTGAGATTCTAACATTCATTTGCTTTGTTGTTTACTTAAGTGGCTACATGGCTCCAGAATATGCAATCAATGGTGCTGTCTCAATTAAAATAGACATATTCAGTTTTGGTGTGTTGCTGATAGAGATTCTTAGTGGCAAAAAGAATAACAATCGATTTGATTTAGATCGTCCTCTTAATCTAATAGGATATGTAAGTTTCTAAAATAAAATTCAATATATATATATATATATATATAATACTAATAACTGATTTGTTAAACGTGTTGGTGGGTACTGGGATTTTTCAGGCTTGGCAGCTCTGGAATGAAGGTAGAGCTTTAGAGCTAATAGACTCTGCATTAAATGAACCAGTTTTGCAAAACAAAGTGGAGAGAGGAATTCATATTGGGCTGTTATGCGTACAAGATCAAGCAAAAGACAGGCCTTCCATGTTGGATGTCATTTCCTTTCTATCAAATGATCATATTCAACTCGCTCAACCAAAGCAGCCTACATATTTTATTGGTGATGTTGAGGAAGAGTCGCATAAAATCATTAGGCAAGAACATTATTCCACAAATTACGTCACAATTTCTGATCTAGATGCTAGATAACTGGTCCGTTATGCACACATCACGATTAATACATTTCATTTTCTGTAATAATTGACGAATTGCTTAATTTAGCTTTTAGATATCTTAGTACAACTACATGCTTTTTACTTGCATTAGTTTAGCTGTGAGAAATTTCTGTGTTTCTTTGACCTTGTGATAAGCTCGAAGTTGTTTACCAAAACGAAGACATATTTGAGTCCTGATTCTGAATGGTGATGAACCTCTTGATTTTTATTAATGAAGTCAGCAGGAGTATCGAACTTCTTACCATTATCGGTTGCTTGAATCTTCTCTTTATGGTGGCCCAAGAGATCATCCTTGTTCACCTATAAGTGGAAGGAGCTTTTGTAGCTTAAACATGAGGTCTCGAGTTTTACTCTATATGAATAACTGAATATAGAAAATGCTAGAAAGTTACTCTCTATTGGATTTGACAATACTCGAATTTGATTTAGTCAGAAAACCATATAAAAAAGGTAGACTATCCATCTTCTTGATGTTGAAGAGTATTGAATGTAACGGATTTTGATCTTGTTGCATCATATTAAAGGAAGCGATGTTGGAGAGTACTTATAGATAATGATAAAATGAAATTTTGAAGTGGGTGTCTCTTGAGGCAATGTACTTTTTAAATTAAAAAGTTATAATTATATGTTGTTTTATGAACCAACATATCTTTAATAACAAGTAATTATTTAAAATAGTTTTTTCATGAAAAGTAGTGTCATTTTAATATGTAGGGTTCCTTTAAAAACAACATTTCACCAAATGGGATTATCATATTTTTGTTTATAATTTTTCATAGATGTCTTTAGAAACTAAAAAGATATAACTTTAGTGATTTTTAATATTATAACTCCTTATACAACCTTTTAATTTGCATTAGATATCTTAATTTGTAAGTACACGCCTTTTTTAAAAAAACAGCATATATTCATTTTAAAAATATTTCAAAGAAATGGGAGGGACGGGAAAATTATTTCTGGCCATAGGCAGGTTTGGTATACAAAGAAAATAAAATAAGACCGATGAACTAGTTAGAGAAATAAAATACAAAATAATAATATATAAAATCATTTATGATTATAGAAAAACATATTAAAGTTAAAGTGCTATCCGTTTGATGTCAATAATATTTAAATTTGGATGGATGGGTAATATTTCACAATTCACACCATACTGTTAAGGGAAGAAGAACCAGTGATTGAGATCAGCTTATTTGCTCATGGATTTCAAAGAGAAATGACTCAATCAGCTTGATAAGTGAATCAAGCTCAGGCCCTCCTTTATCAAGTAAAAAACAAGCTTAATACCTCTTAAATAATACTATCTTGGTCTCTAAATAATTGGTCTACGGATATTAAGAAAATCAATTAAGTTTATTATTTATAATAAATATAAGTTAGCTTTTCTAAAATACTCTTTTTAATTATATATATTAATTATAAGCACTAATTCATAGAAACCCCTTACTATTTGCAATCAATATGGATATTTTGACAAAAAATTATGAATTTGAGAGACGAAATGAATTGATGTCTTATATTTATGATTAAAATGAACCTCTTGTCTAATTCACATATTTAGCACGAGAGTCCGGAGGTAGTAATAATCAATCAAATCTTATTGATAGAGAATAACATATTAGAAGCGTTCTTCCATTAAATTAGTGATAATACTAGATACCATACGGATGTTAAGAGTAGAAAGCTACTTACGGTGGTTGGAAAAAAGAAGAAGAAGAAGAAAGAAAGCTATATAGGGTGTGAGACAATTAAAGAGTAAAGACCTTCTAATTATGAAAATTTCGCAATAGTCCATTAAAAAGTCTTAGTTAATACTCTCGGTGCTTAACATAAGACATGTGTACTTAATTTGATTATATAAAGGAAATTAGTTGAGTTAGTTAATATGATATATATTTTCTAAAACTATCTTCTTTAATTCCTTCATTTTCTCTCATCTTTGATTATTGTTGAGGGAACATCAATAGGGACGAATTAAGAAAAGATTGATAGATCTGAAAATCATGTTTTATATTTAGAATGAAGATCAACTTCTTGAATATATCTTATATTAAAGACCCAAACGAGGAATATCCTAATCCCATCAAACAACACCGATTGGTCTCTATATAAAATCACACTATGTTTTCACGAAAACCTTGTAGAGTTTCATTATTGGATTTTTGTACACTGGTGTTAGATATTGCTAGTTACTTAATGTAGATGCATCACTAATTCTGTGGCGATCGGTGATGAGATTGTTGCTAGACAAGCATTTTTTAATCTTACGGGCAAGGCTCATGGCTTCTACAAGGAAATTTAAATCAGTTTGTTTCACTAACAAGGAAATTACAATCCGATTGTTCGAGTTCTATTGGCTGATTTTCTTTTGGGTTGGTTTGTTGTATTCTCATGCCCCAAGTAGTCTCTGTTTTAGTATTTTAGCTTGTTATGTTTTGGTTTCTACTTTGTATCCTGTTCGTCATATGCATGTATATTTGGGTCTCCCTGTCCCGTCCATGCTCATAGTCTTGTGCGGAGGCCTTTTTTTCTTTTTATAGGGACCTTTTTATGTTGCTTTAATGAAGTTGCCTATTTATTAAAAAAATATAGTATATTTTTTCTAAAATACCCTAATCATCTTCCATAATTCCCTTCATCTCTCTCTTAATTGATTATTATTAAGGGAGCATCAATAGGGGTAAATTAGGAAAAAATTAAAATATATAGAAAATATTCTTTTGTTAAGGATCAAAACTAACTCCCCAATTAGATCCCACATTAAAGACCAAAGCTAGGGAGTATATTTTTGCTTGTTATGCAATGCAAATTGACATGGGTGTTTGGTAATATGTCTCATAAAGTGTAAAAGTAATTTTTTGAAGCCAATCCAAACCACCTATATTTTAGGAACACCTTTGAAATCTTGATACTATACTATGCAGTTTTAATTTGACATGAAGAAATATTGCAACCTGCGTCATATATCTTTCATTTCATAAGCCCTTCCTATTTTTTTGGTGAACAAATGGTATGCCTATTAACCTCCATTTAAAATTGGCTCTATCATATCCGTGACTTGAAAATCATATTCTTGTGAACTGTAGTAAACAGGTGGTGGATATGGCTTATCGTTGGGGTGGGAGCAAGCCTTGCATTTCCTCTGGTCTGCTGCTTATGCTTTGCCTCATTTAGAAAATACAAAGCAGAAGGTAATAACTACCATATAGTATTAATTAATATCCAAATAATGTCCCCTTGGTAACTTGTACTTCTCTGTCACATTACCAGTGGAAAGGAAAACGAAGCAAAAGAAGATATTACATGAAATTGGAGGCAATGCAATGATTTCCATGGTGTATGGCAAAGCCAAAAGGAACAAGAAACATGGGAAGGAAAGAAATGAGGTTGAAATATTCAGTTTTGAGAGCATTGTGTCTGCCACAAACAATTTCTCATATTCTAACAAGCTTGGAGAGGGTGGTTTTGGTCCTGTATATAAGGTAATTTATATTATTGTCTGTGCGTGTGTGAATTGGAATTTGGAAATACATGGATATGAACCTTGTACAACAATACTTTCAGGGGACATTTATCGATGGGCATGAAGTAGCAATAAAACGACTTTCCAAAAGTTCTGGACAAGGGCTTACAGAATTCAAAAATGAGGCTAAGCTTATGGCTAAACTGCAGCATACTAATCTTGTGAGACTTTTGGGGTTCTGCATCGAAAGAGATGAAAGAATATTAGTTTATGAGTACATGCCTAACAAAAGCTTAGATTTCTCTTTTTCTTCCCCAGCAAAACAATGAATGTTTTAGTGTGTCAAGCTTTCTGATGAGCATCTTACCCTACAACAGATGCAAGCAGAAGAAATGTACTAGATTGGGACAACCAATTTAGCATTATTGAAGGAATTGCACAAGGACTTCTCTATCTACATAAATTTTCAAGACTAAAAGTAATACATCGTGATTTGAAGGTGAGCAATATATTACTTGATGAAGAAATGAATCCTAAAATATCTGATTTTGGTATGGCTCGAATATTTGAATTAAAAGGATCCGAAGAAAACACAAATAGAGTAGTCGGGACACGGTAAATTCATAAGCAAGACCATTCATTTTAAGGACTTTTTATGTGACTCTTGATTGATTTGGGATTCTAATATCCATATGTTTTGTTGTTACTTAAAGTGGCTACATGGCTTCAGAGTATACAATCAATGGTGTTGTCTCAATCAAAATAGACATATTTAGTTTTGGTGTGCTGCTGATAGAGATTCTTAGTGGCAAAAAAAATAACAATCGATTTGATTTTGATCGTCTTCTTAATCTAATAGGATATGTAAGTTTCTGAAACAAAGTATTTCTCAAAATTCAACATCTCATATTCTAATAACTGATTTGATGAACTTCTGGTGGATGCTGGGATTTTTTGGTAGGCATGGCAGCTGTGGAATGAAGGAAGAGCTTTAGAGCTGATAGACTATGCAATAAATGAAGCAGGTGTGGAAAAGAAGGTGGAGAGAGGAATTCATATTGGGCTGTTATGCGTACAAGATCAAGCAAAAGATAGGCCTTCCATGTTAGATGTCATTTCTTTCCTATCAAATGATTCTATTCAACTTGCGCAAGCAAAGCAGCCAGCGTACTTTATCAGTGGCGTTGAGGAAGAATCAGAGTTGCATAGTATCAGGCAACAACATTATTCCACAAATTACGTCATAATTTCTAATCTAGATGCTAGATAACTGGTCCATGATATGTACACATTATGATTAATGCATTTCATTTTCTTTATTTAGATATCTATGAGCAAAATTATATGCTTTTTGATGATTAGTTCCTGATACAATGCAGCTTTTTAGGCTTGTAAATCAGTTTAGTTTGTGAGAATTTTCTATGTTTCTTCGACTTTGTTAGAAGCTTAGAGTTGTTTACCAGTAAGAAGACAACTTTTACCCTATATTAGGATGGAGAGAAAAGTGAGGAGAAAAGGGAAGAATGATGGTGAAGAAAGTGAGTAGATGACGAAGAAGATGCTTGCTGAGAGGGGGAAGACGGGAGACTGTAAATTTTTTAATATTTTGCCAAATGTGATATTAAGTGCCATATGAGAGTGTCACGTGTCATTAACATCAAACTTAACATGTGGTGATGGTTTAAGGAGATAGTGTTACATTTTGAAGTTTCTAGAGTAACATTGAGATCAAAAATACTTTCAGGATAATATTGAGATTTCGCAAATATTTTTGGGCAGGTTTAAGGAGATAGTGTTACATTTTGAAGCTTCTAGAGTAACATTGAGATCAAAAAAACTTTCAGGATAATATTGAGATTTCGCAAATATTTTTGGGCAGGTTTACACCTTAACCCTTAAATTTTGAAAAAAATATACTTTAAATTAATTTGATAGAACTTATTTAAGGGTGTGTTTAGTATAAGGGGAGAGGGGAGATTTTAGTGTTACTCCCTCCGAGCCTTAATATAGGACATAATTGAGAAGTTGATCTTGATCTTAACTATAAAACTTATTTTTTATATTTTTAAATCTTTTCCTAATACATTTGTCAATCTTTTCCTAATTTATCTCTATTGATGTTCCCTCAACAATAATCAAGTAAGAGAGAGATAGAGGAAATTAAGGAAAATTAGTGTTTTTTAAAAAAAAAGCATGTCATATTAATTAACTAAATTAACTTCATTAGTTTAATCAAATTACATAAATAGATCTTATATTAAGGATTGGGGGGAATACATTGTTTGGTTTTGTTGGAGAGAAGAGGGGATAGTTTTTTAATGATAATTTGTTTGTTCAATCGGGGGAGGGAAGTTGTGCTAATAACCAATGTAATTAAACCCGGACCTGTCACTAAACTGGTCGGGGTACTAGGCAAAAGTCAGTAGGTCATACCAGAGTCAAACTGAAGCTAATCCATGACCAAATTAGTGAAAAAGTGAAGATTTCAGGATTATTAATATGAAATTATAAAAAAAATAAAAAAATTGATTTTTTTTAAAAAGCCAACCGGTTGGACTTCCAGACCTGACCGGTTCGCCAGTTTCCAGGCCGAACCTGCCGGTACAGTTCGAGTTTCATAGCCTAGGTAATAGCTCCTCCTCCTCCCCATATGGAATGTTTCTGTAATTTTAGGAAAACAAAGAGGTTGTTAGCGTATTTTACTTTTAAATTTATTATCAAGACATTGATATTATTGTTGTTGTTGTCGTCGTCGACGTTGCCATCATCGTTATTATTATTATTATTATTATTATACTCTCCTAGTTTTATTTATACATACTTCCCAAATCTTGATAGCTCTAACTTTTTTTTTTAACCTGAAGAGCTTTGACTTAACTTTTAACAACTTTCAAAATTTATCTCTATTTAATATACAATATATCATATGAGAACAAATTCTACAATAATAAATGAAAGACAAAATTGTGCGCTTATGTAAGAAATTTAATAGTGTGACTTATAAATTGGAAAACAAATTTCTCCTCCTGCCTTATTTATAAGAGTAGTCATTAAGAAAATCATCCCTCATTCAATACTCCATATCTGATAATTTGACAAGAAGCTATTAAAAGTGAGAAGCAGATCTTCTCAGCATCCCTCAGTATCTCTACATCCTCTCCATTTAAATAATCCAACTGCTTACATTGCACTACATCACCAAGTTATGATCTCAGCTTCTCCCTCCCGTGAAGCCCAATGACCCGCATTACTTCCTCCTCTTCCAGCACTGCTTCTTCCTCAACCCCCACCTGCAAGGATATGATATTTGTTCTCAAATGTTCTCCCTCTTTTATCGAAGTTTTCCCAAAGTCCCGACACAGAAACTATCACCTAAAAAATGTTAAGAGCAATGGGGTGAGATAGAAGCCTTAGTAAACAAAGTTCCAACTCATCGTACATACCAACATGTGCTAGTGAGGTGTCAAGTGGGACAAAAAATAACAATGTATATAATGTCACTCAATAATCGTATAATTATACACATTAATTTATTCGGGTCTCTCATAAAGGAGGTATGCAAATAAAGAACCCCTAGAAAGCCTATCCCCATCATTATGGAAACATACACACAAACTACAAGGGCCTATTCCTTTCTTTTAGAGATGAAAATAGCTACTAGTGTAACATCCTTGTTTTTTTTAGAATATAATTATAATTTAAAGATAATTATGAATTTAGTAGTAATTTTTTGAAAAAAAAAAGAGGGATAAAAAAAATAAATAAATAAATAATATATATATATATATATATATATAAAAAAAAGAGGGATAAAAAAAATAAATAAATAATATATATATATATATATATATATATATATGTGGGTGCCAATTTGGCCCCACAGTTGAAAATGAGGGAGGCACCTTCATCATTCATAAATTGGCGCCTTATGGCACCAATTATTAGAGGTGGAGGAGGGAGGTATTATAAATACCCCCTCTCCGATTTGCGTGAAGTGATTGTGCAGAAGGTGTATGGTGTATGGTGTGATACTGATAGGAGTATTTATACATATTTGAGGATCAATAAGATACTCAAATTCTTTTCTGATCACAACTCTTCTTTTGTGAAAATGTTCTAAATAATTTTCTCTTTCTTATGATAGTAATTTTGTGTGGATTAGAGAAAATTTTAAGATTAGGATTTTGGACAAATTTGAGTTTTGTTAATATAAGGCTATAGGAATATAGAGGAGGATTAATAGTTAATTTTAATCAGGTTACTTTTGTTATGTAGTTGGTATATAATTTTATAATGAAATTTCTATATAATTAATCCATGAATAATTATATATTAGGCTCTTTATCCAATTAAATTTGGATTAAATAATTTATTTGGTTTGTTGGAGGTATTATAGAAATTCTAATCGGTTTAGTTTGATAAATTTTGTTGTATAAGAAATTATAAATTATAATTTGATATTAAGAATTAGATTTTTTATATGATTTTAATTATGTGGGAGTTTCAAATATTGTTTAATAATTAGACTATATTCATATAAATTAGGAAAAAGAGATTTAGTTATTTTAGAATGTTGATATTGCTGATTATATAATAATAGATATGTTAAAGGTGAAACTTTAATTTATAAAAATTAAGTGGTTGACGAGAGAGAATGATATAGAGGTTGTTTAAGGATTGTTAAGGAAGTTAGAATATTTAAGGATAATAATAGTAGAGGAAAATTGGAGATGAATTGTGTAAATTATTTATTTTAGCATTGCTTGGGGTTAATTGTTACTTAAATTGATAATGTAGAGTTTTCTAGGGATCAGTGATTGTTCGTATTTGGTATTCAAGTTAAAGTTAAGCTTGGAATTGAGGTAATCGGGGTTAATTTATTTTATATGCTTGTTTTGGACTGTAAGGTGTTTTCTAAACCTTACTTTCATCTATACCACTTGTATGTGTTTTGAAAGATTATGTGTATGTTTGAATATGAACCTAGTTTAGTGAAGTAGTGTATTTTTAAAATTGTATATATGAGCATAGATATTATTAAAATTGTTACTGTTGTGATGGTTATGATGTTTGAGATGGAATATTGTAGAAGATATAATAATTTGTATATGTTTCGAGAATTATATTGATATATTGTTTTTCTGTTATGGGATATGGTGGGTTGTGTGGAAGAGATATGGTGAAACTGTGCCCATCGACTCTCTCATTCCTAGCCCGGATTTTGAGTTGAGTGTTTTGGGCGGACACCTCCCTGTTACGGTATATTGGTGGTGGCATGGGAGGGGCAGTATTCTTAAAGTGACTAGCTAACCTTTGGCCGTGTATACTAGCACTGATAGGCTGTACCACGTCCAGAAGCTATAAGGAGGAGCCGGATGGATGAGTGGGGATGATTCTAATTGTTGAATATATTATATGAAGTTTAATTATTGAGAATATTATTAATATTATGTTAGTTAAAGCTGCTTCACTGACTTACAATCTTTTCCTGCATATTTTGTAAATTAATTTTTGGTTACTGAGACTTTATGTCTCACCCCGGCGTTATAAATATTTTTCAGGTGAGACCTTTAATTTGGCTAGAGGCCAAGGGGAGCAACCAGAGGCATAGACGTTGAGAATCTTGTATGCCTCTTGTGGTATTGGTGTTGTATTATTCTCTATATTGCCGTTATAGGACATATTATGTTTTCGGAGATATCATATTTACTGTTTGGATAACTGTTTTAATGAATATCTTTTGGTAGTGGGTTTGTGGGTGAGTTTGTGCCTTGAACTCTGATATGTTTTAAACGGAAAATTGTTTTCGATTATCACTGGTTAACCAAATTTTATAAAATCATTACGGTTAATTGTTGTTCGGAGAAAGGGTCGTTTCAACTAGAGCATATCCTTCTCCCTAGGATGAATGAGCCACGTAGGCCTATCCCAGTATGAACGAATAACCAACCCCATGTGCACTAATTAACGAGAAGTTTATCATGTGATAGTATTTTTCTCACACAAAAGCTACAGTGGCCTATTCATTTTTCTTAGAAACAAAAAGAGTTATAAAAGTCTGTCCTTCTATTTAAGACGAATGAGCCACGCAGGCCTATTCCAATGGAGATGAATAATCAACTCAATGTGCATCAATGAGAGGCCTTATCACATGATAATATCTTGCTCCAACTACTCTATATCAATGACAATCGATCAACACAAGAACAACTCATGCAATATGATTATCTCATGATTACTCATGGTCACGCTCTTATAAAAATGATAATCAAGGTAAAGCCTCTTTACAATGTCATTTCAAAATCACAAGTCCCACAAGACAATTTTCTTTAATGAAGAATAATTATCATACCAATAGAAAGTTCATATCTCATTTTATCATCTCATAATATCAAAATCTCTTAAAAACAAGATATTAACATCTATGACAAATGGAAAGTGGTTACCTTTTGTCAAGCAAGGAAATATTACCACAATCAAAGCCTCGTACTCAACATCAACAATCATAAATCAATATACACAATTCAACATCACCACACATTAGCTTATCAACTAATTGAGTGGTAAAAATAATAATTTAGGGATTCAGTCCCCTTTAGAGTTTCCAATTCTACTCTAGGCCACACTTAGTGATTGTTTGAAATAACGATTAGAACTTTCAAAAGCAGCTTTTCAATTATAATTTATGATATACGAAATAAGTATATGAGAGGAGTTTTGTTTTGATTTACGTAAATAAACACTTTAATCATCCCAACATGACTTGAGCTGTATATATATATAGTTAAAGTTTGTACCTTCCAAATAAAGAAACATTCTCAAATCTCTCATAAACCATATATAACTACTCATTTTAACACAAATTTTTATTTGATCTAAAAATTTGAATCACTCATTAAATCTTTAATAACTCCCCAATAGTTTACTTTAATAAAAATTCCAAAATTCTCAAACATAAAATTCCAACATGCAAACTCAAGCTTAAATATCAAAACTAAACCATTAAAAATTCAATATTACCTCTAATAAACCCAAATCCATCATTTGATTTAAATTTAATTGGTAAAAAATCACGTATATAAAAAACCCTAAAATTTTTAAATAAAAATTTAATTTTTTTAAATTCTCATGTCAATCAATAAATAAATTTAAACCAACAAAACTCAACTACTAACATAGCTCTGTAATCCTATGATTTTATATTGTTAAAAGTTAAAAGTCAATACTTACTCCAAACTCTAATATGAAAATTTGCTCTAAACACTTAAAAAATACATCCATTTAAAAGAGCCCTTATTTATAAGGGTCCAAAATAAGTAATTGGCTACTCCCTCTGATCCTAAATATAAGATAAAATTAACTTTTTTTAGAAATATTAAGAAAAATAACTAAATTACTTTAAAATATTTATATTTATCATTTTTTATCCAAATTAGTTTGCCTAACTTATAAACTGATATATAATTTAAAGATATACAACATATGATATGATTAAATAACTTATTTAGCTTTCTTAATCTCTCCAAAAAAAATCAATTTTATTTTATATCTAGGGTCGGAGGGAGTCCTAACTAAAGTTATTATCCTATAGATATTCTTACTAATGCCTATGGCTCACTTCGCTTACTGGAGTCCATGCCATTGCTCGTTTCCCTCCCTGTACTTCACAGTTGAGTGCCTAAACAGTAAACACCCTCTCGCTTCCTGTCCTATACAGTCGAGTCGAGTGCCCAGGGCCCACAACTTGTTAATTCAACCTTTTTTTTTATACACCAGTGCTTCAAGGGACCAGGTTCGCTAAAGATGGAGGCTCAAAAGGACAGTCAATTTATATTGAGAAAAGCGCACTCACTTGTCAAGAATCCGAAAAAATAGTAAAAAAAGTTATATAGTAGATTCCCTTATCAAAAAAATTTCCTAGAGACTATAGTGATATAAATTCTGAAAGTGAAATTACATTATAACTCTCTTTGATTAAAAACGGAAAAGAGAAACAGTAATATATGATTAGGTATAGATACTAGTTAATTATCACTCTATAACTTATCAAAATAGGCACATACATCTACTTGTCAAAGGTAATGTTTTAGTTAACATAAATGAGTTTGTCAATAAGCACTCTATGACTTATCAAAATAGGCATATACACTTGTTAATGTATAACTTGCCATTATATGCATATACACTTGTTAGAATAGACACAAATACTTGCAAATGTATAATTTGTTAAAATAGGCACATAAAATTGTTAAAATAGACACATACACTTGCCAATAAGTAATTTGTCAAAATAGGCATATAAAGTTGTTAAGATAGACACATACACTTATCAATGTATAATTTGTTAAAATATGTACATAAACTTGTCAAAATAAGCATATATATTTGCCAATGTATAACGTGCCATTATAGGTACAAAAACTTGTCAAAATATGCACATACACTTACTAATGTATAACTTGTCAAAATAAGCATATACATTTATCAAAATAGGCAAATAAACTTGTTAAAATATGCAAATACACTTACCAATATATAACTTGTCATTATAGGCACATAAATTTATCAAAATACATCATTGAAGTCTGTTGCATTTGGAATTTATGATTGACAATTGGATGTGCCTATTTTGATAAGTCATAGAGTGACGATTGATAAGTACCTGCATCTAATCATATATCATTACGTCTCTTTTCATATTCAAAATTTATATCATTACAGTAACTAAAAAGCTTTTTGATAGAAAGATCTACTATGAGACTTCTTTACTATTTTTTCTCGTTCTTGGGACTGGAATGTGATTTTCCCATTTATATTATTGTTAAGCACAAAGGTATGCCCTCTTTCCTAATCTGTGCGAGACTATTAAGCATGTTTGTTTCAACTTATAAAAACTTATAAGTTGCTTTTTACGTAAATCGAGACACAACTCCTCTCACATACTTACTTCGTATACCGTAAATCACTATTAAAAAGCAACTTATAAGCAATCGAATCGCTCAACCAAACATACCCAATTTAAAAATTCAACAGCGCGCATATTGTATTCTCCGGCAAGAGAGAATGATTCATTGATCATTCCGTAGGTAGGGATGGTCTCTTGGATGAACAAACGCTTCTTCTTCTTTGTCTCCGTCCCTCTATCCTTCCTTATCTTCACATCGAATCCGTCGCCCTCCTTGCCCCGACCCGATTCGAAGCTGGGGACGTATGGCAAGAGTCCCGCGCTGATGCCATATACCTCCTCCGAATCAAAGCCCTCTTTTCCATCCCCTGCTTCCTCCTTTCTCTTATTGCCGCCGCAGCTACCGTGCATGCCACCGCCCTCTCTTATTATGGTAAACTTCAAACTCCAAACAAAATTGGAAAGTTGGGAATTGGGTACTTGACCCGCAACAAGAGTTACAAAGAAAGTCATAGTGTTGGTTTGGAAGAGTTTATTTTTGGGCAATAAGTGCTTATAATTCGTGATTCACGGTATATGAGGTAAGTATGTGAGAGGAGTTTTTTCTCGGCTTGCGTAAATTGGGCTTATTTTCTCAAAATAAGCTCTCCCAAACATGCCTATAATCTATATTGTTAGACGTAGACACAAAGGTAAGCCCTGTTTCCTAACCTGCATGTTGTTACTACCTCTTGGGTATTAAATAGTCCATCCGGTCCTAATTATAGGATAATATTTAAGAGTTGATCTTAGTCCTAATTATAGGACAAAATTTTAATTGTTGTCAATTTCTTCCCAAAATACTCCCATTGATACTTTCTCAATAATAATGAAATACAATAATAATTTTATAATACACCTATGTATTCTATAAAGTAAGTAATATTTGCAATTCATTAATGTCACATACACTTCAATTCTACTGATTCTTTTATTTTATAAGAATAAAGGGTAAGATAATCAATTTAACACTATCAATGTCATCATCTCTATTTTTAAAAATTGTAACTTTACTTTTCTTTAATTCCACTCGAACCAAACCGGCATAACTCCATTTTAATGACAGGCAAGACTACTTGCTTTACATCAAGGCAAGTGATCAATATGAACAGAACATGATTTCTTGTATGTATTAAATAAGGGCATTTTAAGAAAATAAATAAGATTAACTAATTTAACTATCATTCTTAATTTCTCCAAAGTTAGGTAAATATGTCCTATAATTAGGATCGGAGGGAGTATAAGACATAGTTAATTTTTTTTAAGAGATTAAGGAAGCTAAATAATTTACTTAATCATATCATATGTTGTATATCATTAAATTATATATCAGTTTATAAGTTAGGCAAAATAGTTTGGCGAAAAAAGGGTAAATATAAATATTTTAAAATAATTTAATTAACTTCTTTAATTTCTCCAAAAAGTCAACTTTGTCTTGTATTTAGGACCGGAGGGAGTATAATATAGTACATAAAGTAAGATATATTTATCTAATTTAATTATTTAAGGAAATTAGTCTAGTTAGTTAATATCACAAGTATTTTCTATAATACCTTAGTCATCTTCTTTAATTTTCTAATTCCCTCTGTTCTTTGATTATTGTTGAGGGGTATCAATATAGATAAATTAGGAAAAGATTGATAAATATGAAAAATCTGTCTTATATTTAGGATCAAGATCAACTCTCTAAATATATCCTATATTAAATATAGGAGGGAATAATATTTTTGCTTGTTCTGCAATGCATGCGCACTTTTTTATATATCAGGAATAACTTTCGAATCTTGATATATATATGCAGTTTTAAGTCGACATTAAGATATAATTGCAACCTGCATCACAAATCATTTCTTGATTTTTTCCTATTTTTTGGGTGAACACACTGATTCTGCCCCCAGCTCCAAGGAATCAACTCACAGAAGTTGAATAGCATCACAAAATTGCCATCTTGGTGAATATTCTTAAATTAAATGGTTCAGTCTAGCCCCCAGCCATCATTAATAGTTTGTAACAAAGTCTTGCAGAATGGTGACTCCTTTTTTTTTTTTTTGAATGGGAAATGATAACTTTATCGAAAAGATAAGCAGAGCCATTACAGGCCTATAAGAAAAACAGATAAATAAAAACAATGCCTATTACTTTCAGATACTTGATCAAAGATATATTACCAATACAGTAAGTAGATAAATGGTAGACCTACTAAGTACTAACCTCCATTTTAAAATTGGCACTATCATATCTGTGACTTGAAAATCATATTCTTGTGACTGTAGCAAACAGGCGGAGTATATGGCTTATCGTTGGGGTGGGAGCAAGCTTAGCATTTCCTCTGATCTGCTACTTAAGCTATCTCTCATTGAGAAAATTCAAAGGAGAAGGTAGTAATTACTACTTCCTCTTATTTTAAATATAAGACATAGTTGATTTTCTTAAAAAAATTAAGAAAGTAAAATAAGTTACTTAATCATATCATATGTTGTGTATTTTTAGATTATATATCAGTTTATTAGTCAGACTAGTTAGTTTAAAGAAAAAATAAAAATATAAATACTCTAAAGTAATTTAATTAGCTTCCTTAATCTTCTAAAAAAATCAACTCTATCTTATATTTAAGATAAGAAAGAGTACCATATATTTTGAAAATATCCAAAAAAAGTACAGTACAGAGTTAAGGTCCTCTTGGTGACTTGTACCTCTATGTCACATTACCAGCGGACAGGAAAACGAAGCAAAAGAAGATATTACGTAACATGAAATTGGGGGGAATGCTATGATTTCCGTGGTGTATGGCAAAGCTAAAAGGAAGAACAAACATGGGAAGGAAAGAAATGAGGTTGCAATATTCAGTTTTGGGAACATTGTGGCTGCCACCAACAATTTCTCAGATTCTTACAATCTAGGAGAGGGTGGTTTTGGTCCTGTATATAAGGTAGTCTCTCTGTGTCTGTGTCTGTTTGTAAGAGAGAGAGAGGGGGAGGGAGGGAGAGATTTGGAATTTCAAACTTCATGGACATGAACTCCGTACAACAATAGTTTTTGGGGACACTAACCAATGGGTAGGAAGTAATAATAAAACGACTTTCTAAAAAGTTCAGGACAAGGGCTTACAGAATTCAAAAATGAGAATAAACTCATGCATAAGCTGCAGCATAATAATCTTGCAAGGCTTTTGGGGTTCTGCATTGAAAGAGATGAAAGAATACTAGTTTATGAGTACATGCCAAACAAAAACTATGAATGTTTAAGGGTGTGTTTGGTTTGAGGAGAGGGGTGGGAGGGAAGGGATGGAAAGGGAGGTTAAATTACCTTTTTGGGTTAAAAGTATTTAAATTTTTGATAGGAACTCAAAATTTAAAAAGAATAAGAGGATAAATTTTGGGTTTCTCTTGTCCAAAATTATAATTTACCCCTCCCCTACCCTCCCCTCAAATCAAACACACCCTAAGGGTATCAAGCCTTCTAACAAGCATCTCACCTATTATAGATGAACGCAGAAGAAATGTGCTAGATTGGGACATATAATTTAGCATCATTGAAGGAATTGCTCAATGACTTCTTTATCTACATAAATATTCAAGACTAAAAGTGATACATCTTGACTTGAAGGCAAGCAATATATTACTTGATGAAGAGATGAATCCTTAAATATCTAATTTTGGCATGGTTCGAATATTTGGATTAAGAGAATCGAGAAAAATACAAATAGAATAGTTGATATACTGTAAGTATATAAATAAGACCATTCATTTTAAGCACCTTCTATGTAACTCTTGATTGATTTGAGATTCTAACATTCATTTACTTTGTTGTTACTTAAGTGACTACATTGTTCTAGAAAATGCAATCAATGGTACTGTCTTAATCAAAATAGACATATTCAGTTTTGGTATGCTGCAGATATAGATTCTTAGTAGCAAAAAGAATAACAATCGACTTGATTTAGATTGTCCTCTTAATCTAATAGGATACGTAAGTTTCTGAAATAAAATTCAATATATATTTTATACTAATAACTGATTTGTTAAACGTTTTGGTGGATACTGGGATTTTTCAGGCTTGGCAGCTCTGGAATGAAGGTAGAGCTTTAGAGCTAATAGACTCTGCATCCAATGAACCAGTTTTGCAAAACAAAGTGCAGAGATGTATTCATATTGGGCTGTTGTGCGTGCAAGATCAAGCAAAAGACAGGCCTTCCATGTTGGATGTCATTTCCTTTCTATCAAATGATCATATTCAACTCGCTCAACCAAAGCAGCCTGCATATTTTATCGGCGACGCTGAGGAAGAGTCACATAACATCATTAGGCAAGACCATTATTCCACAAATTACGTCACAATTTCTGATCTAGATGCTAGATAACTGGTCCGTTATGTACACATAATGATTACCATATTTTTGTTTATAACTTTTCACAATAAGTGTCTTTAGAAACTAAAAAGACATAATTTTAGTTATTTTTAGTATTATAACTCCTTATATAACCCTTTAATTTGCATAGATATCTTAATTTGTGAGTACACGACTTTTTTAAAAAAAACCACATATATTCATTTTAAAAATATTCCAAAGATATGGGAGGGAAGGGAAAATTATTTCTGGCCATGGCAGGTTTGGTAAACAAAGAAAATAAAATAAGACCGATGAATTAATTGGAGAAATTAAATACAAAATAATAATATATAAAATCATTTATGAATATAGAAAAACATATTGAAGTTAAAGTGCTATCCGTTTGACGTCAATATTATTTAAATTTGGTTGATGGGTAATATTTCACAACTCACACCATATTGTTAATGGAAGAAGAACCAGTGATTGAGATCAGCTTATTTGCTCATGGATTTCAAAAGAGAAAAAGATAACAAAAGAGAAATGACTCAATCAGCTTAATAAGTGAATCAAGCTCAAGCCCTTCTTTATCAAATAAAAAACAAGCTTAATACCTCTTAAGTAATATTATCTTGGTCTCTAATATAAGAAGTAGATGATCTATTTACGGATATTAAGAAAACTAATTAAGTTAGTTAATGTTTTTAACAAATATAAGTTGGCTTTCCTAAAATAGTCCTGTTAATTTTATGCATTATAACAACTAATTCATAGAAATACCGTTTCTATGTACAATCAATATAGATATTTAAAAAAAAAAATTTAAGAATTTGAGAGGCAAAATAAATTGAATTATTATATTTAGGATTAAAGTGAACTTCTTATCTAATTCACATATTTAGCGCTAGCGTCCGGAGGTAGCAATAATCCATCAAATCTTATTGATAGAGAATAACATTTTTTTTTTTTGCCAGTGATAGAGAATAACATATTATATTCCATTTAATAAAGTTATCTTTTTATTAAAAAAAAAACTTAATACAAGAAAGTAAATTCAACATAAAGGGCCAAAAATGGAAGAGCGCGGCAGAAAACGCGTCCTTGACGGGGTCAACCGTTGTTGACTAGTGTGCATAGAAATGACCATAAAACAAGAAGCAAGTGATTTAAGAGGAAATATCAGATTATAGGTCAGGGATGCGAGCAAGATGACCAAAATTTTTCTCTCTCTCCTTCCTTATCTTCTACTCATCCAAATTTGCTCCTCCAAATTCGATGACATTGCCGTTTACTTGTATGAGGACTCTGTTGAAGGTAGTCTAAAAGAAACATGTGCAACAGGAAAATACTCTTTTGTAGTCATTTACTCCATTTCGATCTCTGACTATGGCTGTGACCGTTTTTCTTCATCTGGGTGCCCCAGCATTGGCTCAGAGATCAAATATTGTCAACAACGAGGGATCAAAGTAATGCTCTCTCTTGGATCATCATCTGTGAAGTACACTTTAACTTTCTCTGATGATGCTCAGAAAGCTTTTGATTACTTATGGAACAACTTCTTAGGCGGAAGCTCATCTTCACGCCCATTTGGAGATGCCATATTAGATGGCATAGATTTTTACAGAAGCGAAGCTGCATACTTGGCTGACCTTGCACGTTACCTCAAGTCACATAGCACTGATACCCAAAAACTGTACTTATCTGCAGCACCTCGATGCTCATTTCCTGATGATGTTCTTGCTACAGCCCTTGATACAGGCGTTTTTGACTATGTCTGGGTACAATTCTACGAGAACCCTTCCTGCGAATATTCAGAAGCCAATACTATTCAGTTCGTCAAAGCATGGAACCAGTGGGCGACATCACTATATGGGTCGAAATCCAAAATATTCCTGGGGTTACCAGCATCTCAGACATCTTATCAGGTAGTCAGTGGCTATGTTCCTGCTGATTTGTTAATCTCTGAGGTACTTCCCACTGTAAACAAGTCACCTAACTATGGAGGTGTCATGTTGTGGACAAGTTACGAAGATAGATTGAGTGAATACAGTACGTACCTCCAACTTTGCGCAAAACCTCAAAGTGCTCCCAAATGCAGGAACCATGACAATGGTTTTGAAGAGCGCTTGGGTTACATGTCCGGGGATAGTATTAAGGTTTACGGAAGTGAGAATCTTGGTGGGCAGTGTTGTGAGACCATATGCTGGAACAATTGTTCTTGTGAGGCTTATGCACCACTGCGTCAGGATAACAATACTGGATGCCAGATATGGCTTAAAGGAAGCAGGTTCATTGAAGATGCAGGGTCCAAACAGTCCATTTATATTGTTAGACTCAAAGGTATGCCCTGTTTCGTAACCTGCAATCCACATCGATACTTCTATAATAGCTTTGGAATCTTGATACTATTATATGCAGTTTTAAGTTGACATCAAGAAATAACTGCAACCTGCATCACATATCTGTCGTTTTATGATTCTTTCCTTTTTATTTTATTTTATTTTTTGTGAACAAACTGATTCTGCCCCCAGCACCAAATAATCAACGCAGAGAAGTTGAATAGGATCATAAAAATATCATCTTTGTGAATATTCTTAAACTAAATGGTTCAATCTATCCCTCAGACTTTGTTATAGTTTGTAGATTTAAAATAAAATATTAAATAGCACTAACAACACAGAGAGCACATGAGGTGTTAGCTGTAACAAAACCTTGCAGAATAATGATTACTTTTTCTCTTTTAATGGAAACTGGTAACCTCGTTCAAAAGATAAGCGAAGCCATTTCAGGCCTATAAGAAAAACAGATAGATAAAAACAGCAACGCCTATTACTTTCATACAAGTAATCAAAGATACTACATCTGGTCCTTAATATAAAAGAATTGACTAATTTGGGTAGATTAAGAAAATTAATTATGTTAGTTATTTGAAACAAATATAGGTTGGTTTTCCTAAACTACCATATTTCATCATGACTACTTTGGGATAGAAACCCTTTAATGTGTGTAATCAATAGGGATATTTTTGAGTAAAAAATATTGGGAGACATAGTGATTGAGGTCATATATTTAGAACCAAATTCAACCCTCAACAAGCTCTTGTATTAAGAACTGAAGGTAGTATGTTACTAATACAGCAGTAGCTAAACGGCAGATCTATTATGTATTAACCTTCACTTAAAATTGGCACTATCATATCCGTGACTTGAAAATAATGTTCTTGTGAACTGTAGTAAACAGGTGGTGGATATGGCTTATCATTGGAGTGGGAGCAAGCCTAGCATTACCTCTGCTCTGCTACCTATGCTATGCCTCATTGAGAAAATACAAAGCAGAAGGTAATAACTACCATATAGTATTAATAATACTCCCTCCGGTCCTAATTATAAGACAAAGTTGACTTTTTTGGAGAAATTAAGGAAACCAATTAAATTATCTTAGAGTATTTTTATTTTTATTTTTTTCTCAAAACTAATTAATTTGACTAATAAATTAATATATAATCTAATAATACTAAACATATAAACACTCTAAAGTAATTTAATTGGCTTCCTTAATTTCTCCAAAAAAGTCAACTTTGTCTTATAATTAGGACCGGACGGAGTATCCAAATAATGTCCTCTTGGTAACTTGTACTTCTCTGTCACATTACCAGTGGAAAGGAAAACGAAGCAAAAGAAGATATTACACGAAATTGGAGGCAATGCAATGATTTCCATGGTGTATGGCAAAGCCAAAAGGAACAAGAAACATGGGAACGAAAGAAATGAGGTTGAAATATTCAGTTTTGAGAGCATTGTGTCTGTCACAAACAATTTCTCAGATTCTAACAAGCTAGGAGAAGGTGGTTTTGGTCCTGTATATAAGGTAAGTTATACATGCGAGTGTGTGAGAATTGAAATCTGAAACTACATGGATATGAACTTTGTACAATAATACTTTCAGGGGACACTAACCGATGGGCAGGAAGTAGCAATAAAACGACTTTCTAAAAGTTCAGGACAAGGGCTTACAGAATTCAAAAATGAGGCCAAACTTATGGCTAAGCTGCAGCATACTAATCTTGTGAGACTTTTGGGCTTCTGCATAGAAAGAGATGAAAGAATATTAGTGTATGAGTGCATGCCTAACAAAAGCTTAGATTTCTACCTATTTGGTAGGCCCTCTTTATAATCTTCAGCAAAATCATTAGTGTACTGTCAAGCTTTCTCATAAGCATCTTACCCTATGACAGATGCAAGCAGAAGAGCTGTACTAGACTGGGAAAAACGATTTAGCATCATCGAAGGAATTGCTCAAGGCCTTCTTTATCTACACAAATATTCAAGACTAAGAGTGATACATCGTGACTTGAAGGCAAGCAATATATTACTTGATGAAGAGATGAATCCTAAAATATCTGATTTTGGCATGGCTCGAATATTTGCAGTAAGAGAATCTGAAGAAAACACAAATAGAGTAGTGGGTACACTGTAAGTATATAAATAAAACCATTCATTTTAAGCACTTTCTATGTGACTCTTGATTGATTTGAAATTCTAACATTCATTTGCTTTGTTATTACTTAAGTGGCTACATGGCTCCAGAGTATGCAATCAATGGTGCTGTCTCAATCAAAATTGACATATTCAGTTTTGGTGTGCTGCTGATAGAGATTCTTAGTGGAAAAAAGAATAACAATCGATTTGATTTAGATCGTCCTCTTAATCTAATAGGATATGTAAGTTTCCTCAACAACTATTTCTTACAATTCAATATATATTATTCTAATATCTGATTTGTACCACTTCTGGTGAATGCTGATATTTTTTGTAGGCATGGCAGCTGTGGAATGAAGGAAGAGCTTTAGAGCTGATAGACTATGCAATAAATGAAGCAAGTTTGGAAAACAAAGTGGAGAGAGGTATTCATATTGGACTGTTGTGCGTACAAGATCAAGCAAAAGACAGGCCTTCCATGTTAGATGTCATTGCTTTTCTATCAAATGATTCTATTCAACTTGCCCAACCAAAGCAGCCAGCTTACTTTATCAGTGACGTTGAGGAAGAGTCATTGTTACATTGCATCATCAGGCAAGAACATTGTTCCACAAATTACATGACAATTTCTGATCTAGATGCTAGATAACTGGTCTGTTAGGTACACATTACGATTAAAGCCTTTCATTTTCTTTATTTAGAGATCTATGTGTAAAACTATATGCTTTCTATTTTCTTGCTGAAATGCAGTGTTTTAAGCTTGTAACATCACTTTAGTTTGTGAGAATTATCGGTGGTTCTTTGACTTTGTGATAAGATCAGAGCTTTTTTTGTTTTGCTAAGTATAGATATTCTTCTATTAGAGATAATCATATTCAAGGCACTGTCAAGCACTAGGGGTCTGTTTGGTGTGAGGGATTTGGAGGGAAAGGGAGGGGAGGAAAAATTTTTATGAGTTGAATTTTAAAAGATTGAAGAAGTGGGGTAACAAAATTTTAATACAGAGAATATATAAGATAAAAGAGTAAGAAAAATTAATTAAAAATTTTTAATGCATGGAACCAGTGGACAACATCGATAAATATGTCGAAAATATTCCTGGGGTTATCAGCATCCCAGGAAGCAGCACGCAATGGCTATGTTCCTGCTGATTTGTTCATCTCTAAGGTACTTCCCACTGTAAGGAAGTCACCTAACCTTGGAGGCGTAATGTTGTGGTCAAGAAATGAAGATAGATTGAGTAGATAGAATACGCAACTTCAATTTGGTCTTCTTTGCATACCTCAATTTACTAACTTATGCAGGGGCCCTAATAGTGGCTTTCAAGAACGTTTAGGTTACATTTCCACTGATAGAATTAAGGTTTGCGAAAGAGAGAATCTTGATGGGCAGTGTTGTCAGACCATATGCTGGAACAATTGTTCTTGTCAGGCTTATGTATCAGTGAATCAGGTTGACAATACTGGATGCCATATATGGGTGGAAGGAAGCACGTTCACTGAAGATGTAGGGCCAAGAGGATCGTTAATTAGTTTTGTTAGGCACAAAAATACTGTTGGACGCAAAGGTATGCCCTGTTTCCTAACTTGCGCAAGGCTATAATATTATATTTTTGCTTGTTCTGCAATGCACATTGACAGTTTTATATATTAGGAATAGCTTTGGAATCTCTAGGGTGTGTTCTTTTTAGCTTTTGGAGAATAGATTCTGGAGAGAATAGATTCTGGAGAATAGATTATAGGAAAATAGATTATGGGAAAAAGTGATTTTGATAAAATGAGAGTGTTTGGATGATTTTTTCAGAATAGCTTTTTTCATGGTAAAATGACTAAAAAGGACATTAACTTTTATGATAATTACATATAAATGATAAGATTATCTTTTAAGTATTATTTGACATTAAATTGCATAATAATTACAATAAATGAAATAAATTTGTCCAAAAATTTTTTAATTATAAAATTTGTCAATTATGTAATATAGAAAAATAGATGAAAAAATTATAAAGTTATAACATTAGTCAATTATGTAGTAAATTACAAAATTAGATCAAACGTACATATTGAAGGCGTATACTATATTAATTTTCATTTCCTTTGACAACCTGGTTTATCTCTTGCCAAACCCACTGTATTCCTCCTACCTAGTTTCTAAAGATAGATATATATATATATATATATATAAAAGTATATTTAAAAATTGCTAAAATAAGAAATCTTTTCTACAAAACACCAAAGTACAAATTCCGAGTAAATGTCAATAACAGAGTAAGTCAAAATATGGATAAAATACCATTTAACATATTGTCAAAAAGAGAGTACGAAAAAATACGAAAACATTCACATGACTAATGCTCTTGCGTATAATAAATGATCTGATCTCTTATTGAATCACGAAGAGAAGCCATATCAGATGAAGATGCAAGTAATGAAGGTATTGTTGAAGAGTCTATAGCGTCAGGGCCATCGACATCAAACAAACTATCCTCTCGTTCATGGTGGCGGAAGTCAGGATCAGAAATAGAAGTTCTTCTGATGAAATTGTGTATGGCCATCGTCGCACAAACAATTTTAACTTGTGTGGGAAAGCTATAGCTACGCATTGTCTGTAAGATTGCGAACTTGTTCTTCCAAACCCCAAATGTTCTTTCTATTGTGCACCTGAGACTTGAATGCAAGTAATTGAAGCTTTCATTGTCATTTTCAAGCCTAGATGACCTCCGAAAGTCAGGGAGATGGTAACGCTCGCGTCTGTATGGACCCAGATATCCAGTTAGGGTAGGGTAGCCAGCATCCACCAAATAATATTTATCTGCATGAAAGAATAAGTTTAATGCCAATACATTCTGTGTGATTTAAAATAATTACATTGTACAAAAATATAAGAATACCTGTAGGCGGATGTGGGAAATTCATTGACGGAGTTGTCAAGGCATGCTGAAATATGCGAGAATCATGTGCCGTACCTTCCTATCCAGCCAGTACAAAGATAAAACACATGTCCCAATCACAAACCGCCATCACATTTTGCGATGGAAATCCTTTTCTTCCAATATATTTTGTTTTGTCCCTTGCTCTGACCTTACATGGAATGTGTGTGCCATCAATTGCACCAATAGCATTTTTAAAAAAAGGCCAGTATCTATTACTTTGGCGTATCTTACTGTGAACGCTCTGAAATGTAGGATCCAGCGGTTTGATGTTAGACATTGCAAGACTACAACATGCCTGTAAGACAGCATGCATCGCCCTATGAATTGTATCTCCAGAGCGCATAAATCTTTCTTGTACCAGTCTACTAGATGCCGCATGTCCAACTGTGTGCAAAAAAATCGCCACCATTTCATGTATACCCACATTTGGAGTTTCCCTCAAACCATGTCGTTGCATTTCAAAGCAGAATTCATGAAATACATTCATTTCCATTCTAAACATGTCATAACAACAGGCAGAATTGCCGCGTAAACTCACTGGTAAACTCACTGGTGTGCCGCGGTTGTTTACATAAAAATTGCTGAGCATATGCACCAACATATGCGGCCACTTTTCGGATTCTCTGTAATCGCCGTTTTCTATTCTTTGCAATAAATTTCATAGTATTCTCCATATCTACCTTTACCTGTAGACACATACATTAACTTATATAAAACAAAAACGACCACAAGTATACATTAATAACATGCACACGCATATCAATGATAAAGAAATAACATTACATTACGTATAAAGTGACTTGATCAATAAAAACGTAAATATAACAGTCATTAAGTACATAGCAACAACATTCTTAATACACATCAATAGTGTCCATAGTATTCATTCCTAAGAAACTTAACAAGTGTATCCTTCATTTCCTTCATTGCCACGTACATTTCCCTTGCACATGGATCCCTCATAAGGAGGCGTGCATAGCGCATATCGAAGTCTTCATCATTGGTTATTTCAGTGACTTGATTAAGATGATTCATGACTCCCGATATTGAAAACTCATTCGCCCGGGCTTCTGCAGCCATCCTTGCTGCACGGGCCTCTGCTTCCATCCTTCCTGCAAGTTCCACATCAATGTCAGTGGCATCAGCTATCCTAGTCAGGGCGTCGGCAATTTTACTCGATGCAGGCCCTTTCTTTTTCATTGGGGCACCCCTCCTCCTTACCCCCAGTGAGCTTGTCGGTCTGCTACCACTACTTGTTTTCTTTCCACCACTTATTCCCTTTCCTCTGTCATTATTCCCTCCGCTGCCTCCACTGGTGTTATTGAAATTGATTGCATTGAACTCCCCACTCAATCCAGTCGCTGTCCCTAACACCTCATCACTGTCTCCTGACCCTTCTTCCATTTCGACATCAGGGGTGGTCTCGGTAGGGTTTGGGAGAGACATAGAGGAAGGTGCCCAATTATTTGTTCCCGTGGCCGCCACAGATGAAAACAGGCGGGTTAATTCCTCTTGGAATTGGAGGCCATTATTTCTGAATTTATCGTAATCGGGAACTTCCTGTACATGAATCACCAAATTCATTACACAAGTTCATAAAAGCACGATGTTATGGAAATAAAAATGGCCGTTCGCATAAGTGAATCACTAACCAATAGCTTCTTCTCCCACCAATCATCGTCAGCCACAATAGTCTTCTTCTGATCATCCCATCCAACTCTTGTTTCATTTAACAACCGATCCCACAGTTGCCACTCCTTTCGAAGGGCATCGTATTTGTTTTTGAACTACCCCTTGTCGTATAATCTGCCTGTCCTTGCAATAAAGCCTTCAGATATCTCTTTCCACCCCTTCTTTTCGAAGCTAGTGTTTTTTCTTGTTCCTTTCTCAACTTGTTCTATGCACAAGTCAATGAAAATTTTCGTGCTCTTTACATCCCACGATGCTTTCACCTTACTCATTATGCTGTTAAGTTCACAACTAATACATGAAATGGACAAGGAAGCAGAAATAGTAAAGCAAAATACTAAAGGGCTGATTGCTTAAAGACTCAATCAGGACGGTAGACCAAGAGTCAAGTATCTTTTAGCCACTTCATTATAGTACAACAAAACTTTGAGGAATGTGGCTTTGTCAATTTAACAAGCCTTTGGCCACTTTCACTCACTTCACTTTAGCCACAGTTAAGAAAACCAACAACCCAATGGATCTAGGAGACACTGTTTGCACTAATATGACAGGTCAAAAATTCAATTCCCCTCACCAAACCAACATAATAACTTATACTTTAGAAAGGGAGAAAGGCCTTTTGATCCCTTACAAAGGAATTATTACTAATACTTTGGTCCCTACTCATAAAAAGGGTTGTTAATATAGCATATCATAGTTGCCAATCTCAAATGGATAATGCATTCGAGAGATCAGAGTGTCAAGCGACCCAAATGCCATTATCCCTTTAAAAATGTGGCTTTGTCAATACTCTAAGCAAAAGCCCAGAAACTAACAATAGACTGCGCATCAAACTTTGAGGAAACGCCTAAGATCACCTTGCACACCAAAACGCCCACACTGAATAACTCATGCTGGGAAGGTCAAAATAAACAAAGATTTCCATCCATTAATATTTAATCTCCAAAACTACAACAAAAATAAGAAACAGCAAACATCTTGAAATAAAACGCAGGACATGAGAGAAAGTTAATTACATATTACGTGCTTGGATATATAAAGCCAACAAAGCAACGCATACTCTTCCTCAGAATTGACTTCTGGAGTAACAATTTATCCGTGTTATGAGGCTGAACAAACAGTTAAGTATATTACCATAAATTGTACTAAAAACAGGGCTATCAACCTTCCTACCACAGACACTACATATAACAGTAACAGCACACACAGAACACATACTAAGAACAAGCAAGCAGATGCACATGAAGTGGTCAGCATTTGGCCTTTTGGATGATGATTACTGTATGTTTCAAGTGTGTTTATTTAAATAAAAAGAAATAGGCTACAAGGCTATCAAGCCTCCCTATCACAAACACTAAAGTTTATCACAAATAATAGTTTATCACAAACACTGCCAATAGCCGATTCAGCATACAATTAACAATAAAGCCTTGAGTTTTTAGGAGCTAATGACGTAAGGTACTGCGAACAGAAGCAAAACAGAAGCAAACCACAGACAGAAGCACCATGAGCACAGAACAACACCATAACCAAAACGAAAACCAAAACCAGAGCATCATCACCAAAACCAGACCACATGCGTACCTGGAGAAGGGAATGCGTTTCAGATCGAAGCCTTCCATTCACCGCTTTCCGTTCACCACGAGAGAAGCGAATGCGTTTCAGATCGAAGCCGCGAAGCGAAGCTTTTCCGATCTGAAAGAGAATGGGAACAAGGTGCAGCTGGGATCTGTTGACGGCCGAAATTCAAAGACAAGAACGTCGACCGGTCAAGGAATTGGAGAAGGAAACAGAAATGCCGATCGAGAAAACGGAGAAGACGAGAATGAAGCTCAACGCGAAACGGAAAGAGAATGGGAACGCCAAGGTGCAGCTGCGATCCCCACACACATAGTTCGAAGATGAGAACGCCGACCGGTCAGGGGGAGAAGGAAACGGAGGAGAATGGCTGTTTCAGAAAATGGAGAAGACGAGAGAATGAAAGTGAAAACGCGAAAAGGAAAAGAGGGAAGAGAAAAAGTACAGGGTCAGTGTGATAATTATTATCCCAACGGTAATAATCAGAGTTCAAAAAGTGAAGAGAAATAACTTCTGAGATTAATAGCTTTTTTTATGAAAAACGGGATTTTCTTGAAAAACGGGATTATTTGGAATTTTCGTGTGTTCGGCTGGTACTACCCTAAAACCATGGTTTGATAAGATAATCGCTTTTTTTTTCTTATGCCGAACGCACGCTTATACTATCATATGCAGTTTTAAATTGACATTAAGAAATAATTGCTACCTGCATCACACATCTGTCATTTCTTGATTACTTCCTATTTTTTGGTGACAAACTGATTCTATCCTCAGCTTCAAGGAATCAACTCAGAGAAGTTGAATAGGATCATAAAATTATCATCTTTGTGAATATTCTTAAACTAAATGGTTCAATCTTGCTCTCAGCCCTTATTATAGTTTGTAACAAAGCCTTGCAGATTGATGACTGCTTTGTTTTTTTAAAAGAGAAATGATAACTTTATTCAAAACATAAGCAAAGCCATTACAGGCCTCTAAGATAAAATAAAAACAATAAGGCCTATTACTTTCAGATACGTGATCAAAGATACATTACTAATACAATAGTAGCTATAATTGGTATACCCATTAACCTCCATTTTAAATTTGGTAATGTGAACTCTAGTGGGATATGGCTTACCCATCGTATTCCTGTGAACTGTGGCAAATAGGTGGTGGATATGGCTTACTGTTGCAGTGGGAGCAAGCCTAGCGTTATCTCTGATCTGCTACTTATGCTATGCTTCATTGAGAAAGTACAAAGCAGAAGGTAATAACTACCATATAGTATTAATAATATCCAAATAAAGTACAAAACGGTTTTTGTCAGTTTTGCAGCCTCACATCGCTATTCCCGCACATCCTCATTTTTCTATGTTTCACTTTCTTCCCAACCGAAACGTTTGAGTCCCTTGTTTTCTCAGTAAAATCTACTCATTTTCTTGGAGTCTGAGATCCAAAATCTACTTTTAAAAAGAAACCCTTTCTTTACCAAACAAGTACGGCCAAAGTACCTATAATAATAATACAATAAAGGATAAAAAACAAGTGGCTTCATTAGCGGATTAGATTTTCTTTTAAAGTATATTGATCAACTTATTAATAGATTGTAATTAGGACAAATTAAATAAATTTGATTGACAGGATATATGAGATCCACCGAATTGAAATATTTTTTTCCAAAAACTCATTTTGTATGCGTATTTCCTATTCCGTAAGTAAATACCCTGACAGTGATTAATTCTAGGCCTTAAAAAACAAAATACTATGTATCAGTGATATGATCGATGTGTTATATATACAAGAGCTTAAGAGGCAACACAACACAGCCCATCAATATTTGTCTGTTACACTGCCAAAATTCATTCCCTCTCTTCTTCTCTTTTCTCTTCTCTTCCCTCACTACCAGATTCACTCTCTCATCCCTCTCACCAACCTCTCACGGTATGCTATCTCTCTCTCTCTCTCTATATATATATCTTCATTTTCTTTTTTGTTCATATGTAGAACATTGTGATGGGAATCTGCTAGAGGAGAGAGTAGAAACTTTTTTGGTTGTAGAAGAGAGTAGAAACTTTTGATCTCCAAATTCACATTTTGTTCATTGGTGTGGTTTTTTCTGTTCTACGATTATATGTCTACCTAAATTCTCAGTTTGTTCCGTTATTTATAGTTAGCAGGACGTAGTTGATCATGAGCAAAATACAGTCAATTATATATTCAGATATATCTTTTTTTTTCCCATAACAATAGAACTTTAGATAAAATATTAGTTCTTCAGAGCTTTTAATAATGCTCCATATCTCCTTTTCTGACATTGACACCTTCTTTTTATAGGAAGCATTTAAAAGTAATATAATCAATCAAGCAATCAACAGCTGAATAATTAACTGCTTGGGGTTGCTGACGTGTATGCATGCATGGATGTGCCATAAAACAAGAAGCCAATATATCAGATTAAGTCCGCAATAAAGGTGTTCAGAGAAGGAGAGAAAAGGAAGATATGAGAGTGAAGTGTTGTATATTATTTAGATCACAGTCACTGTACATAATATATAGAAGTCAGAGAGTGAACCTTACTAACGCACGCACGTGCCTAGTGTATAAACAGTTACACATGCTAACAGACTTAGTTACATACTAACTAACATACTGGCTACTTGATTACACTATTACGCAAGGCAAGCAAGATGACCAAAATTGTTCCTCTACTCCTTATCTTCCTGCTACTCATCCAAATTTGGTCCTCCAAATCCGATGACATTACTGTTTACTGGGGTCAGAACGTTAATGAAGGTAGTCTTACAGAAACATGCGACACTGGACTTTACTCTTTTGTAGTGATTGGCTTCCTCTCGAGCTTTGGGAACGGTACAAAACCTCTACTCAATCTCACAGGTCACTGTGACCCTTCTTCATTTGGGTGCACCAGCATTGGCAGAGAGATCAAATATTGTCAACAACAGGGGATCAAGGTGTTGCTCTCTCTTGGAGAATTTGTGAATTACTCTTTATCTTCCTCTGAGGATGCTCAAAATGTTTCTTATTACTTGTGGAAAAATTTCTTAGGCGGAAGCTCATCATCACGCCCTTTTGGAGATGCCAAATTAGATGGCATAGATTTTAATATAGCTGCAACTACAGAACACTGGGACGACCTTGCTGTTTCCCTCTACTCATATAGCTCAGATAGCCAAAAAGTGTACTTATCTGCTGCACCTCAATGCCCATTTCCTGATGCTAATCTTGCCACTGCCCTTGATACAGGAATTTTTTACTATGTCTGGGTACAGTTCTTCAACAACCCTTCCTGCGACTATTCAGAAGCCAATACTGAAGCGTTTGAAAATGCATGGAACCAGTGGACGACATCACTATATGGATCAAAAGTATTCCTGGGGTTGCCTGCATCTCAGGATGCTGCATTCAGTGGCTTTGTTTCTGCTGATTTGTTAATCTCTAAGGTACTTCCCACTATAAAGAAGTCATCAAATTATGAAGGTGTAATGTTGTGGTCAAGGTATGAAGATAGATTGAGTGGATACAGTATGCACCTTCAATTTTGCACAAAACCTCAGAGAGCTCCCAAATGCAGGAACCATCACAGTGGATTCGAAGAGCGTTTTGGTTTCATGTCCACTGATAGTATTAAGGTTAACGTACGTGAGAGTCTTGGTGGGCGGTGTTGTGAGACCATATGCTGGAACAATTGCTCTTGTGAGGCTTATGCAGCAGTGAATCAGGTTATCAATACTGGATGTCAGATATGGCTTAAAGGAAGCAGGTTCATTGAAGATGAAGGGTCAAAAGGACAGTCAATTTATATTGTTAGACACAAAGGTATATGCCCTGTTTCCTTACCTGCGGGAGGCTATAATATTATATTTTTTAGGATTAAGGAAGTATTAAATAGCACTAACAAAATAGAGTGCACATGAGCTGTAACAAAACCTTGCAGAATGATGCCTAATCTTTTTTTTTTTCTTAAAAGGGAAATGATAACTTTAGTCAAAACATAAGAAGACAAACAGATATATTAAAACAACAAGCTCTATTCTTTCAGATGCTAGATCAAAGATATATTACTGATAGAGTAAGTCCAACATTTAGACCAATTATGGCCATAATCGGTCCAAAAATATGACATTTTAGACCGTATAATGTCACATCTGGTCTAAAAATTCATCCTTTTTAGACAGCACCTGGTCTAGAAAGGTTTTTTAGACCGGTTGACACATGGTGTAAAAGGTGGTCAACTTTCTAAACTGGACTTGTTTATACCAGTTTCAGAATTGCTCAAAAAACTCATTTTTAACAAGTCTAGATGACTCTTTTACTAGCGTATACTACCATGTATTATGTATGACTTGATGGGCATGTAAAATGCCAATTTAGATGTCGTCTTGAACACCTCTTAAACCAAGAGACATCAAACAGGAACCAAGGAAGAAGGTCAAATTATGAGAGGAAAGTCTATGAGTGAGCATGATGATGAATATTGGCTTGGTTGGGAGGTGGACATTTGGATTCTTTACCCACAACAACAGCCCCAAGTGACTTCACTATACTTAAGGAAGCATTTGTGATAGAGGTCCTTCACGCCCATTATTGGTGTATTCTAGGAGAAAGCACAGGCATGATTAAGAACCTGTTTATCTTTTTCTGTCCCTTATTTATTTTATGTCTAACTAGGTGTAAGTCAGTTATTGAGTACTAAGTAGTGGCTATGTAATGGGGTAGAACGTGGGTAGGCAGTTAGGAGTAGTTATCTCCATGCTTCCAGGTATTTAATGATGGGGAAGTCTTGTATCAAAAGACAGATTGGATTTTATGAATTAAAAGTTCCTCATCTTTATGTCTCGGGCTCTAGATGCTGGCTCAAGACCGTCTGCTCCTACCTACTTGCTTCCTTCTTCCCTAATTTCTAACTCCTCCTACCTCGTCGCTATCATTCTGGTATCAGAGCGGTACCTTCCTCTCCTGTGAAAATGGTGACCACTCGCTCCGGAAATCCTGACCCGAATTCCCAACAACCTGATCCGAGTCGACCTCTGTTGCCAAACCCATACACCGAATCATCCCACGCATCCCTATCGACCCAACCACACACGCAGTCGGCCTTTCATGAATTCATTTCCCAACAAATGGCTCTTATCCTTTCCAAAATGACTAGCATGGATACCGATCTAACAGAGCTTAAAAAGGGAAAATCTTCCAGTTCGCACAAGGACACCACTAATGACGATGATGAGGAAGATGAAGGGCATAATCATGATCGACCATGGTGGGCCCAAAATCCAACAAAACGACCACACACTAAGGTCGAATTTCCAAAATTCGAAGGGGGTGACCCAAGAGGATGGGTTTTGAAGGCTGAGAAATATTTCAGGTACTACCAGACTCCCGATGACCTTAAGGTGGATGTCGCTGCAATGAATCTGGAAGGAGATGCCTTAGACATCTTCACATGGGTCTCATCTGGTAGGACTATTAGATTTTGGGAAGAGCTGATCGAAATCCTTCAAGAACACTTCGGCCCTGCGGAGTTTCAAAATCCTGACGTGTACCTGTGTGCCATTAAACAAACCGGCACAGTACACGACTACAGACAAGAGTTTGTGCGCAGATCCTCGAGGGTGAAAGGGTGGCCCGAACATTGTCTTCTGGGGGTGTTTATCAATGGATTGAAAGAGGAGTTCCAAGCTGATGTGAAAATTCAGAAACCGTGAACTGTCTACAGAGCATCCAGTCTTGCGATGGAATTTGAGTCCAAATTCCAATCTCAGAACCCACGTAGTCAGAACAGGGCCCCATACCCACGTGGCAGTGAGGGAAGTTATTATGCAAAAGACAAAAATACCACCTTCCAGAAACCATACCCATCAACAGGAGCGGGTTTTTTGTCGGGAGTTACACCCTCAAATCCGAGCCAGAAGCAAATTTTGGTACCTAATTCCACGTCCAGCTCAGGTCTCCCTAATTATTCGGCCAACTCGGCCACGTCCAGTACATGGGACTCTGAAAGACAACTACGTCGCGATAAAGGGCTTTGTTTTCGTTGTGGCGACAAATTCACTCCTGGACATAGATGCAAAAATTCCTCTTTCAAACTCATGGAGATCACCGAAGAGAATGACAGTATAGAACCAGAAAACCAGAGCGAGAATCAGGCGTCGGAGGGCGAGTTCGCTGAAATCTCCCTTCATGCCATTCTTGGGGGACCATCGATCACAACTATGAAAGTACAAGGTGTGATACGGTCAAAACCAATTCTCATTCTCATCGACAGTGGGTCAACCCATAACTTTATATCAGACAAACTAGTGACCGAGCTCCAACTACCCCAGCAAACATTGCCTACGTTCGGAGTGCAAGTAGGTAATGGGAATGTGATTTCCTGCAACTCCATTTGCAAAGGGTTAGAAGTTCATGTCCAGAACCTACTAATAACAGAAAACTTCTTTCCTTTTTCAATTGGCGGCTCTGACATGGTATTAGGAATTAAGTGGCTAGCGTCCCTTAACACTGTGGAAGCAAATTGGCAACAGATGTACATGATATTTTGCTCGAATGGGAAAAGATTCAAGCTGCAAGGAACTCCACAACCGCGCACTTCGGTTGCTGCACTACAGAGCTTAACCTGCTTGGAAACTATGCCAGAAAAGGAACAAAAAATACAGCGATTACTGGATTTTTACTCAATGGTTGAGGCATACCCAGCAGTCTTTGAAGACCCCTCATAGCTACCACCATTTCCCTCGCACTCCCACTCAATCCATCTGCTTCCTGGGTCAACACCACCCAATATCAGACCTTATAGACAACCATACTCCCAGAAGGATGAGATCGAGAGGCAAGTGGCAGAATTACTTCAACGTGGCTTCATATGACCTAGTGTTAGCCCATTTGCGAGCCCAGTCCTTCTAGTCCTAAAGAAGGACTTGTCTTGGCGCTTGTGTGTTGATTACAGGGAGCTCAACAAAATCACAATTCCCGACAAGTACCCAATTCCTAACATAGATGAGCTCATTGATGAACTACATGGAGCAGCGTACTTCTCAAAAATCGATCTCCGTTCAGGTTACCACCAAATCAAAGTAGCACCTGAGGACATCCATAAGACTGCTTTTCGCACTCACTCTGGCCATTATGAGTTTGTAGTCATGCCATTTGGACTCACCAACGCCCCCTCCACATTTCAGGCAGCAATGAACGACCTCTTCCGACCCTACCTTCGTAAATTCATCCTTGTCTTTTTTGATGATATTTTGGTATTTAGCCCGACGTTGCAAGACCACCACACTCATGTGCGCACGGTACTACAGACTTTGCAGCAGCAACGGTTCTTTGCAAATCATAAAAAATGTTCTTTTGCCCAATTAGAGGTCTCCTTCCTAGGACATATAATCACTCGAAAAGGGGTAGCTGTTGACCCCGAGAAGGTGACTTCGGTGACCAATTGGCCACTACCTCAAACACTTTCAGATCTCAGAGGTTTTCTCGGGTTAACTGGCTACTACCGGCGCTTTGTGCGGAACTATGGGCTGATTGCTAAACCTCTCACTGATATGACAAAAAAAGACCCCTTTCAGTGGACTTCTGCATCCACAGACGCGTTTAACTCCCTGAAGAATGCGCTTGTGCACGTACCAGTGCTCCAGCTCCCAGATTTTACTATACCATTCACAGTAGAATGTGATGCATCTGCAGTAGGTATTGGAGCAGTGTTGCAACAGAACGGACATCCGATCGCTTACTATAGTAAAGGGCTATCTCACTCCAATAGACACAAATCTATGTATGATAGAGAATTGTTAGCCCTGGTGTCTTCTCTACAAAAATGGCAACATTACCTCCTGGGGCGTAAGTTTGAGGTCCTCACTGATCACTGCAGTCTCAAGTATCTATTGGATCAAAGGATAACCACACCTGAACAGCAGCGCGTCATGGTGAAGTTATTACCCTATGACTTTGTCATTAGATACCGAACGGGGTCAACCAATAAAGGGGCAGACGCCCTCTCAAGATATCCTTGTTCTGCAGATCTATTTTCTCTCAGTATACCACGTGCATCAGACTTTGATGAGCTGGAATAACTCTTATTGCAGAATGATTACACAGCCTCAATCATAGCGTCTTTAAAAGAGGACCCACACTCAGTACCACACTTTGTTTTATCCGCGGGAAGGCTCTATTATAAGGACCGCTTAGTTATACCTGCTGCAACAGGTTTGAGCAACAAGCTCCTCTTTGAGGCACACTCCTCACCTGTAGGGGGCCACGGGGGTGTCTTGAAAACATTGAAAAGGTTGCAACAGCATTTCCATTGGCATCACATGAAAGAGGACGTGAAGAAATTCATTCAACAATGTCCCACTTGCCAAAAGGTCAAATATCTCACCCAATCACCTGCGGGTACATTACAGCCGCTGCCTATACCAAGTCAAATATGGGAGGATATTTCCCTTGATTTCATTGCTGGACTGCCGAAATCAATGGGCATGGAAACTATACTAGTGGTCGTGGATCGCTGCAGCAAATACGCCCATTTCATAGGCCTCTCACGGCCCATTACAGCGAAATACGTGGCTGCTATCTTCTGCAAAGAGGTTATCAAGTTACATGGATTTCCCACCTCCATAGTCTCTGATAGGGATCCACTCTTCTTGAGTTCCTTTTGGCAAGAACTGTTCAAACTCAGTGGAACACAGCTCCGGATGAGTTCGGCCTACCACCCACAAACGGATGGCCAAACTGAGGTAGTTAACCGATGCTTAGAGACCTACCTCCGCTGCTTTTCCCAGGAACATCCGAAGCAATGGAGTCAAATCCTTCACTGGGCAGAGCTATCCTATAACACAGGGTTCCATACCGCTGCAGGAACCACCCCCTTCCAGATTGTCTATGGCCGTGTAGCTCCAACCCTCCTACCTTATACCCCAGGTACGACTAAGCTTGATGAGCTAGGCGAATATTTGGAAGAGAGGGATGCTGTTCTTGCTACAATTAAGGACAATCTGGCGGTAGCTCAAGCGAAAATGAAACAACAAGCAGATCTGAAATGAAGGGAGGTGGAGTTTTCGCCAGGGGACTTGGTTTTTCTCAAGTTACAACCATATAGACAGAAATCTTTAGCACGCCGCCGCTTTGAGAAACTCTCCCCAAGATACTTTGGACCCTATTCAATCAAACGAAAGGTGGGAAGTGTCGCTTATGAATTGGAACTACCTCCCGGAACCAGGGTACATCCGGTCTTCCATGTCTCTCTCCTTAAAGCTGCACATGGGTATCAGCAATCAGATCTGCACCAACCTCTTCCCATTAATGATGATTGGGAGCTCCAAGTGCAACCAGCACAAGTCCTCCAAGTTCGACCTGTGACACACCATGGCAAACCCGACATTGAACTCCTCATTCAGTGGCACAACAGGCCGCAAGAGGAAGCCAGCTGGGAGCTCTATGACCATATGGCAGCTCAGTTTCCCAATTTTCGCCTTGAGGACAAGGCGGTTCTCTTAGGGGGGTATTGATAGAGGTCCTTCACGCCCATTATTGGTGTATTCTAGGAGAAAGCACAGGCAGGATTAAGAACCTGTTTATCTTTTTCTGTCCCTTATTTGTTTTATGTCTAACTAGGTGTAAGTCAGTTATTGAGTAATAAGTAGTGGCTATGTAATGGGGTAGAACGTGGGTAGGCAGTTAGGAGTAGTTATCTCCATGCTTCCAGGTATTTAATGATGGGGAAGTCTTGTATCAAAAGACAGATTGGATTTTATGAATTAAAAGTTCCTCATCTTTATGTCTCGGGCTCCAGATGCTGGCTTAAGACCGTCTGCTCCCACCTACTTGCTTCCTTCTTCCCTAATTTCTAACTCCTCCTACCTCGTCGCTATCAATTTGTCTTTTACTCTTTTTTAAAATAAAAATAAAAATCGGGCACCCTTCAATACTCCGTATCTCCTTGTCTGACATTTAAAACAAAAAGCCAATGATTCAAGAGAAAATATCAGATTAGGTCAGTGAGGTGCGCAAGATGACCAAAATTTTTCTTCTGCTCATTCCTTTCCTACAACTGGAAACAATTGTTCTTGTGAGGCTTATGCACCAGTGAATAAGGGTAACAATACTGGATGCCAGATATGGCTTAAAGGAACCAGGTTCACTGAAGATCAATTTATATTGTTAGACTTAGACAAAAAGGTATGCCCTGTTTCCTAACCTGCAGGAGGCTATAATATAATTATTTTTGCTTGTTCTGCAATGCACATTGACATTTTTATATTTCAAGAATAGCTTTGGAATCTTGATAGTATTGTATGTTGCTTTAGGTTGACATTAAGAAATAATGGCAACCTGCATCACATATCATTTCTTGGTTCCTTCCTACTTTTTGGATGAACATACTGATTCAATCTAGCCCTCATCCATTATTATAGTTTGTAACAAAACCTTGCAGAATGATGACTACGTTTTTTTGAAAAAATGGGAAACGATAACTTTAGTCAAAAGATAAGCAAAGCCATGACCATCCTGTAAGAAAAACAGATGAATAAAAAACAATGAGGCCTATTGCTTTCAGATACGTGATCAAAGATATATGACTAATAAAGTAGTAGCTAAATGGTAGACCTACTAATCTTAATTTTAAAATTGAAACTATCATATCCGTGACTTGAGAATCATATTCTTGTGAACTGTAGCGAACAGGTGGTGGATATGGCTTATCGTTGCGGTGGGAGCAAGCCTAGCATTACCTCTGATCTGCTACTTATGCTATGCCTCACTGAGAAAATACAAAGCAGAAGGTAATGACAACCATATAGTATTAATAATATCCAAATAAAGTATTGAGTCGATGTTGTCCTCTTGGTGACTTGTACTTTTATGTCACATTACCAGTGGATAGGAGAACGAAGCAAATGAAGATATTACATGAAATTGGAGGCAATGCAATGATTTCCATGGTGTACGGCAAATCCAAAACGAACAAGAAACACGGGAAGGAAAGAAATGAGGTTGAAATATTCAATTTTGAGGGCATTGTGGCTGCCACAAACAATTTCTCAGATTCGTACAAGCTAGGAGAGGGTGGTTTTGGTCCTGTATATAAGGTAATGTGCACGCGCACATGAGAATTGAAATCTGAAACTATATGGATATGAACTCTGTACAATAATACTTTCAGGGGACACTAACCGATGGGCAGGAAGTAGCAATAAAACGACTTTCTAAAAGTTCTGGACAAGGCCTTACAGAATTCAAAAATGAGGTCAAACTTATGGCTAAGTTGCAACATACTAATCTTGTAAGGCTTTTGGGGTTCTGCATTGAAAGAGATGAAAGAATATTAGTTTATGAGTACATGCCTAACAAAAGCTTAGATTTCTACTTATTTGGTATGTCCTCTTTTATGTATTCAACAAAATTATGAATCTTTTAGTGTGTCAAGCTTTCTGATAAGCATCGCTTACCCTATGACAGATGCAAGCAAAAGAAATGTACTAGATTGGGATAAACGGTTTAGTATCATTGAAGGAATTGCTCAAGGGCTTCTTTATCTACACAAATATTCAAGACTAAAAGTGATACATCGTGACTTAAAGGCAAGCAATATATTACTTGATGAAGAAATGAATCCTAAAATATCTGATTTTGGTATTGCTCGAATATTTGGATTAAGAGAATCTGAAGAAAACACAAGTAGAGTAGTCGGTACACAGTAAGTTTATAAGCAAGACCATTCATTTTAAGGACCTTCTATGTGACTCTTGATTGATTTTGGATTCTAATATCCATCTGTTTTGTTGTTACTTAAAGTGGGTACATGGCTCCAGAGTATGCAATCAATGGTGCCGTCTCAATCAAAATAGATATATTCAGTTTTGGTGTGCTGCTAATAGAGATTCTTAGTGAAAGAAAGAATAACAGTCAACTACATTTAGACTGTCCTCTTAATCTAATAGGATATGTAAGTTTCTGAAACAACTATTTCTTAAAATTCAATATGTGTGTGTGTGTATTATTCTAATAACTGATTTGTTCAACGTTTAGTGGATACTGGGATTTTTTCAGGCATGGCAGCTGTGGAATGAAGGTAGAGCTTTAGAGCTAATAGACTGTGCAATAAATGAAGCAAGTGTGGAAAACAAAGTGGAGAGAGGAATTCATATTGGGCTGTTGTGCGTACAAGATCAAGCAAAAGACAGGCCTTCCATGTTAGAGATCATTTCTTTTCTAACAAATGATCATATTCAACTTTCTCAACCAAAGCAGCCTGCATATTTTATTGGTGATGTTGAGGAAGAGTCAGTGTTACATAACATTATGAAGCAAGAACATTATTCCACAAATTTTGTGACAATTTCTAATCTAGATGCTAGATAACTGTTCAGTTATGTACCCATTATGATTAATGTATTTCGTTTTCTTTATTTCGTGACCTGTGAGTAAAACTATCCTGTCTCTGATGATTACTTGCTGAAAATGCAGGTTTTAGGCTAATATTGCTTTAGTTGTCAGAATTTTCTCTGTTTCTTTGACTTTGTGATAATCTCACAGTTTTTGTTTACTTCTCCATTGTTGTTTACCAATAAGAAGACAACGTTCAGATCAGATTCTAAATGGTGCATGATGAAGCTCTTGATTTTTAGTATTAATTAAATTCATCAGAAGTATCAAATTTCTCACCATTATTGGTTGCTTGATCTTGAAGAGTATCATTCATATAGATTGACACGAGTGCCTCTTCAACAAATCAGGAATTTAAAAAGTTCTTCAACCACGTGATCTGGTTTACAACCTTCATTAATTGATTGGGATTATAAACACTCTTAAATAAACATAGCATGCTCTCAAATGATGGGTTGAATGAAAGAGGCATAATGCCTTTTATGTAAACAATAAATAATCAAATTTTATTGATGGAGAACAACACATCAGAAGTGCTATTCCACTTACCTTTAATGACACTTAAAATTAAATTAGTCATAATATTAGAAGTCATATCATTCAAACGGTAAAAATAGAACTGATAATTAAACTAATCGATATAGTGATTCAAAGTTCAGTAGTTAAATATCCAATCTTGATTAAAATAATATAACTTCATTAAAATATATTAAAAAGTTTATATATAACCCTAAAAAGAGTATTATATGTATAAATCACACATAATCTAGAAGTGTTAAAAGCTTTCAAACTTAAAAACGAAATCATTTCAAGTTTAAAAAACAAAAAATACAAAGTTTAACCAGCTCACTCTATTCAAAACTCTTAATCAAACTGATCAGAAAATTGGTTCATCGGTTGAATAGTTCATCTTGAATCAGAGTTTTAGCTTAGAGTTAAAAAACTAAATAAATGTAGAAGTGAATGGCACATGGAATTGAAAGCAATGGGCGCTGCTAAACCGTTGTAGATGTCGGTAAGGTAGTTGGAAGCCCCAAAACCAATAGCTCCTAACAGCTTTTTTCAGTTTTTTTGTCAGTTTTGCAGCCTTACATCTATTCCCACCCATTCTCATTTTTCTATGTTTCACTTTCTTCCCAACCGAACCGTTTGGGTCCATTGTTTTCTCAGTAAAATCTACACATTTTCTTGGAGTCTGAGATCCAAAATTTACTTTTAAAAAGAAAATCCTTCCTTTCTTCACCTAAACAAGTCCGGTCAAAGTACCTATAAAAATAATATAATAAAGGATCCCAAAAGTCCAAAACAAGTGGCTCCATTAGCGGATTAGATTTCCTTTTAATTTTTTGTATCATATTTTGGATCAAAAAACCTGTTTCTTTTTACTATATATGTAGTCCTTGAAATGTGTAACAATTAAAATTGTGTTTTTTTTTTGTAACAATTGAAATTTTGTTGGGGAATTTAAGTATATTGACCAACTTATTAGTAGTTTGTAATTAGGACAATTAAATAAATTTGATTGACAGGATTTATGAGATCCACCAAATTAAAATATTTTTTCCAAAAACTTATTTTTTATTCATATTTCCTACTTCGTAAATAAATACCCTGACAGTGATTAATTCTATGCCTAAAAAACAAAATACTAAGAATCTATTGTGATATGATCGATGAGTTATATAAGAGCTTAAGAGGCAACACATACAGCACATTCAATATCTGTCTGTTCATCACTACCAAACTTCATTCCCTCTCTTCTTCTCCTCTCTCTTCTATTCCCTCACTACCAGATTCACTGATCTCTCATCTTTCTCACCAATCTCTCCCGGTATGCTCTCTCTCTCTCTCTCTATCTATATATATATGTTGTTAGATTGTAGTACTTTTTGGTTTGGTTGTGTTCTTTATCTTTTTGCTTCATATATAGAACATTGTAATGTGAATCTGAAAGAAGAGAGAGCAGAAACTTTTGATTTCCATATATTCACATTTTGTTCATTGGTGTGGTTTTTCTGATAGTTAGCAGCAGGGTTCTTGGACCCGGACCGGACAGGCCGGTCTGGCCCGGAACCCGCCGAACCGGTCAGTAGACCGGTCCGGTTCGGGTCCCAATTAAAAAAAAATTAACTTTTTCCTTTAGAATTTCATGCTATGAACCTAAAATATTTAATTACTCACCGGTTTGGTCTCAGTTTAGTTTCGGTTTGACCCACTAACCTTTAACTCAGTACCCCGACCTGTTCAATACCCGGTCCGGATTTTAATACCTTGGTTAGCAGTGTGTAGTTGATGATGATCACACTTGTATGAGCAAAATGCAGTTGATTATATATTCATAGCCTGTATTTTTTTTCATAACAATAGAGCTTTTGATAAAATATTAATTCTTCAATGCCTGTAATAAAAACATAATGCACTACCAATCGAGGATCAATATATTGATCAAGTGGAATACATCGATTTCATATATTCCTCGAATAAAAATCATAGGTTTCAATGTGAATAAAAATAGTCACCATGGACCCTATTTGGACTTGACTATGCTCCAATTTAGCTTAGATATATCAGTACTACTGCAACATTAAATAGTTATTTAAAAAAAAAAACCGTATGTTTTATGACGAAACTTAGATATAATCAAATCAAATCTCGCACATTAATTAAAGACAAAACGTGTTATTTTAAGAATGAAAGTTAATTTTAGTAATACGAAAATTTAATTCTACTTATAAATCATGCATATTTAATTTTTTTATATTTCTATTTAGGAAGCAACTAATATTATTTTTTTAATAGTGTCCTTGGTATTTATATTGTCAAGTAATTATAATATGAAAAAAGAGATTAAAATACAAAGAATGAGGAGTCCAACACAACCAGATGGCTAGTCATATAAACAAGGGAGAATTACTATGAAATTTTAGGCAAGGGATTTAATAATAATTAAAAAGTATCAATAACAAGTAAAGATCATAAACATGTTGTCATTTTCTTCAATGGAACTTGTTATTGTATGCTCCTTGGTTGTTATCAAAATTTTAGGTAATTAAATCCTTTTTTTAAGATCTTATAATAATTCCCCTATAAAAAAATAATACTAGCTCTAGTGTTTAATATAGCATCTTGTTTGTAATGAAAATTGCATTAGAAATAAGATCTTTTTATTAAGGATAGAAAATAGTAATAAAACAATAAAAATCAAATTTATTTTTAAATAAGAAAGAGTAATGTTATATATAGGGAGAAAAACACTTAAATACTATTTGAACTTCAAAATCTTAAATCAGTGATTTCCCAAAAACATGAATTGTCAATTATTATACTCTTTGTCAATCTTATTACCTCTTATTGTCAACAAAACCAATTTGAGATTTTGAAGTTCAAATGGTATTTAAGTGTCTCTTTTCCTTATTTATATACTCTTTCAATCTTTAATATAAGACATATTTATGGAGTTGATATTGGTCCTAAATATAAGACATAATTTTCATATCTGTCAATTTTTTTTTCTAATTTACCCCTATTGATGTCCCCTCAACCATAATCAAGGAGAAGAGGAGAAGAGGAAATTAAGAGAGATGACTAGGGTATTTTAGAAAATACATATTATATTAACTACCTCAGCTAACTTCCTTAATCTAATCAAATTAAATAAATATATATTATATTAAGAATTGGAGGAGTATATGGTAAGTAGCAAGGGAGAAGCAATAATTAGAATTTAATTAGATTAATTAATGTATTTACTAGATATATGAACAAGGATTTATTTGAGTTGTTATCTTTCTAAGATCATCCTGCCATCATCTTTAAGCTCTGATAGGTTGAACAAGTTGTAAATGAATGAAAGAACGACTTTTGATGAAGGTTTGAAGTTAATGAAGTGATTTTAATTGGGTGGCTTTTGGATATATGGTTGTGGTTAATTAATTGTGCACAGAGATAAGATGATGCTAATAACGCCAATAACAGTGCGGCCATTGGTGAGTCTGGTGAGAGCTCTGATGTCAGAACCAATAGGCACTTTGACAACCATGCTTTACAGTGGCAATCTTCTTCCTCGCAATCTCAATAACTTGGACAGATTTGTCAGACCTGACTCACCTGAGAATATGAAATCATATACAAACACATTAAAACCCAAGGTATTAAAACCCGGACCGGGTATTGAACCAGTCGGGGTATTAGGTTAAGGGTCAGTGGGTCAAACCGGGGTCAAACCGGAGCTAAACCGAGACCAAACCGGTGAAAAATTGAAAATTTTAGATTTATAGTATAAAATTCTAAAGGAAAAATTAAAAAAAAAATTTTAAAATTAGTAACCCGGACCGGTCTACCGGCCGGTTCGCCGATTTCCGGACCGGACCAGGAACCGGACTGGTCTACCGGCCGGTTCGCCGGTTTCCGGGCCGGACTGGCCGGTCCGGTCTAGGTTAATGAACCCTGTTAAAACCACAGTTAAAACATATACTTCCTCCGATCCACAATATAATATAGGGCATTTCTATAAGAAAGGCATAATCCAGAATATAAGTCACATCCTGTTTAATTAATACTCTTTTTCTTGTTTTGCCCCTATAATTAATATCCACTTTCCAACTTTGCCCCACTCATTATATGCCCCCTCTCTCTAAAATAACACTCTCAATGTAATCAAACACATTTCTCAAGAAGGGTAAGAGTGGAAAAAAGATGTATTTTGAGACATATTAAATGACTTAACTATCATTTCTTGTTTCTCGTGATATAGTTAAAATACCCTATATTATGAACTAAAAGGAGTACATTGCATTTACCTAGGTCTGTCTTTACACCTTACTAGTATAAAGGAGGACAATACCCACAAAAAGATATAATCTTTTTCTATTTTTCTGTAAAAAGGAAGATGAATCAAGAAAATCTAAAAACCTGTTTAACTACTCAACACGAAACATCAATCAAATAGAATAATGAAGATAAGAGATGTGTTGGCACCAATTCCATACCTTCCTCTTTAAGCTTGTCTTATGATCAGAAGCCCCTAACCATCCGTTTTTTTGCGCCAAGCTTTGCTTCTCATTGACAATTTATTTCCTTCCCTCTCTCTTTTTATCTAATTAAGGTATTTCTAACTTTTGCAATTTGCAATATATTGCAAAAGAGTCCCACGAGCCTTCATCGCAAATTTAAAATTTCACGAGACAATTTTTTTGCATTTTTCCTTGCTTGGGACTAAGTGTAATTTTCTCTTTCTTCTTTTTTTCTTTAAAAAAATTGAGGGGCAAAATGATAAAATCATCAATATTTTAAAATCTCAATTTGATACCCGTCACCTTTATGCTATTTCCATATGTTAATAGATTTTTTAGGGTTTTATAAATTTATATGATATTTATTTGGAGTTTTCCCATTTATCTAACTATTTTGGGTGATAAACATTAGGCTCTCGTGATTTCCATTTTCCTCCATTCATTGGTTCCTTCAAGGCTAAGTATTAAAAAAAGAAGAAGAAAAAGGATGAGAGTGAAAAGTGGAAAGGATGATTTGCATTCTTCTTTTCTTTCTTTTGAATTAATTAAAATGTACAATAGAAAGAGTACTTTATGACTATATTTCAAAATGAAAATTATAAATTTATATCATATAAATTTAATAAAATGTAATACTAACAAGGTGAAATTATTATTCATCACACTTGAAATAATTTATTTTCGGCAAAAAAAAAAATCCTTATATATAGTCCTTGAAATGGGTAACAACTTGAAATTTTGTTTGGGCTCTAAAGTATATTGACCATCTTATTATTAGTAGATTGTAATTAGAATAACCGGCAAAAAAAAGATTGTAATTAGGATAATTAAATAAATTTGATTGACAGCATTTATGTGATCCCCCAAATTAAAATATTTTTGCCGAAAACTTATTTTGTATGCATAGTTCCTATTTCTTTTCTTTTTTTTGGGTTGAAAATTGCGTATTTTTTTTATTTCGTAATTAATACCCTCACAGTGATTAATTCTAGGCCTAAAAAATAAAATACTACGAATCTATGGGGATATGATCGATGTGTTATACAAGAGCTTAAGTGGCAACACATACAGCCCATTCAATCTGCTCATCACTACCAAATTTCATTCCCTCTCACCAATCTCTTCTCTTCCCTCACTACCAGGCCAGCTTCACTGATCTCTCATCTCTCTCACCAATCTCTCCCGGTGTGGTCTCTCTCTCTCTCTGTGTATATGCTGTTAGATTGTAGTACTTATCTTTTTTCTTCATATGTAGAGCATTGTAATGGGAATCTGAAAGAGGAGAGCGTAGAGATTTTGGATTTCCATATATTCACATTTTGTTCATTGGTGTGGTTTTTCTGATGGTTAGCAGTATGTTGTAGTTGATCATGATCACACTTGTATGAGGAAAATGCAGTTGATTATATATATATATATATATATATATATATATATATATATTCATATCCTGTATTTTTTTCATAACAATAAAACTTTAGGAACATTAGTCTTTTTGTCCTTATAGTTTTCAATCTGTTGTATCTCAGTCCTTACACTTTGACTCAATATAACTCAATCCCTATGGTTTTAACTCATTTGTAATACAGTCCATGAACTTTAACTAACTACAACTCAGTCCCTATAGTTTTAATCATTTTATAATTTAGTCACTCTATTTTAAGAAAATAAATAATATATATAATAAAGGATAGGGACTAAATTATAAAATGCTTAAGTTGGCAAAAAAAATTATAAAATTCTTAAAACTATATGGATTGAGTTGTACCGAATCAAAGTGTAGGAACTGAGTTACAACCTAATAAAAACTATAAGGATCAAAAGACTAATTTTTCCTAAAACTTTCCATAAAACGTTCTTCAATGCTTGTAATAAAAACATAATGCACTACTAATCAAGGATATATTTGTCAAGTGAAATTGGTTGACTTGATATATATAAAAGGTAATTAAATCCTGACCGGTCACTAAACTGGTAGGGGTATTGGGTCAAGGGTCAGTGGGTCAGACCGGAGTCAACCTGGGCCCAGACCGGTGAGGGGTAAAAAAATAAAAATAATGTCATTTCTCATCACACCATCCAAATTATGAATACTATATGTTCAAATTCAAAATGCTAACAAAATACTAAAGATAGCAAAATAATCATATAGTTAGCAAATATTTTTTACAATTTCCTTGACAAAGTGACATGACTGTATCATATATATACCACCCAGTGACACCTGATGTAACCTATAATCCCAAAATATTAATCATAACAAAAAATCAAAACATGTTTATGATACCAAAATATTCTCACCTTCAATCACTAAATTAGTAAACTAATAATCATCGTCATTATAATAAGCATCAACTACATCATTTAAATCTTTAGGTACTGAGACATTAGGAGGTGGAGCTGTAGGAGGAAGAATAAAGGCACTAGGAGCAATAGAGTCAACATTTAAAGATAGAGCCCCAACAATATCATCATCACATGTATATCAAATGAATAAAATTAGTAACAGTTATGCTAAAAACATTGTTATATTCTTTTTTGTAAGAAACAAGAATACAATCTTAGAAACAAGAATACAATCTTAGATAATAGAAGAGATAATTAGAGACCTCCATAATCCATGGTTATTTGTTCAAATTGAAGATTTGTTGCTTCTACATTATCAAATTCAGGTGTTGGATCTTATTCAAGCACCCAAAAGTCTAGTCTGTCAATTGATTCATAATCAATGGGATCATAATTATCTTTTTTCTTCTCCAATTGATTCCTATAATGCCAACATGATAAAAAATCAATATTTAATAAAACTATATAACAACCATTTAAAAGTAATGATTTTTAAGATTATCTAAACTTCAACTTTAAGTTGTAGTTTGTGAAAACCAAATCATTAAGCCTTTGATGCTCCAATCTATTTCTTCTTTTAGTATGAATATGCTCAAATAAGCTCTAATTTCTTTCACAACAAGAAGAAGTTTGACTAAAAACACGTATATCAATTTGTTGCAATTCTAGTACTGAACCCCCATAGTACAACCATCACTCATCTTCAAAATAAAATAAAAGACATTTAGTATGTATTAATAAATAATAATCATAATATGTGCTTTCAAATATATTAAAACTTAATATACTTACGAGAGACTAGTTTTTGGGTTGTTTTTGCACATGAAACCTCATCAAACGATTGTTTACATTCACGGTAGATACAAATTTGTTGCATCATTGTAACAAAATAATTATCATTGTCAAGTGTGCCTCAAACAAATTGACCACAACATCCATTAGTTTATGCTTTCGAACAAAGTTAAGACTATACAAGAATGTAGGATTCAACAGATATGTCGTTGTATGTAGTTCATTTTTCAAATGTTTATCCCAAAGACTTTGAATAATATCTGTGTATGGCTTGTATAGTTCCTTCTTTCGCCGAAACATGTCATTGATTACATTTTTAGCTCTCTACATGCCTTTATAGAGATAAGGCATTGAAGGTTTCTCATCTGAATCCACAATCCTCAACAATCTTATCGACGAAGATACAAGTCTCACAACTTCAAAGCAATCGTCCCAAAACTTATTATTCAGAATGATTGCACTGAAAGTTTTTTCAGGTTCAATGCTTGCTAATCTGTGCTGCACAAAATGCTAATCAACAACCAAAGCTTGTAAATCATGTTTGTGTAAATATATGCTATGAATGGTGATGAATGTGGTGGCGAATCTTGTTGCACCAGGACATACAATCTCCTTCCAACCTGGTCGATTCCTTAACCATGACAAGAAGACCATATGATTATATGCAAATACAGTGATTTTGGATGCGTTTTTTACAAGGTCTGACACATGAGGCGTGGATGTAATGTCTTTCAAAATAAGATTCAAACAGTGAGCTGTACAAGATGACCAATAAATAGTATATATAATATATACTATTCCTTAAACAAAAATCATAGGTTTCAATGTGAATAAAAATAGCCACCATATATGGACCCTATTTGGACTAAACGATCTTGGAATGTAGATTAGATAGGTTAGTGATACTTAGGTGGGCTTGTTTGGTGTTGTAACCCCCTTCACGGTTAAGGCCGAGATTAGTTCATAAAAATGTAATTAATGTGGAATTAGAGACCGTAAGACAATTTGGGACTTAAAGAAAGTAAATTTCCCAAAATCAAGGTTTTCGAAAAAAATTTTCAAAACCGGTTCACAGTGGTCTCCTATTCACATTTCCATACACAAATGGTCTATACAAGTTGATTTCATTCATACATATCAGAGTACAGCATAATTTCCCGACACACTCGGGTTCCATTAATTAATAAAAGGATTATACAAAGGCACAAAGCCAATAATTCTTTTCCCTTATCTTGGGGATTACACAAAACTACACTATACTTTCAAAATATACAACTATTTATCACAAAATATCTAATAAATTTTACATTGATAACCATTAATCAAAATAAACTCCTAAACTGGAGCTCTAACTGCTCTTCGTCGCCCGCTTCCCTTTGGATCCATCGACCCTGTCTAAAAGTTGTGTTTTTGGGAGAGTGAGATTCTAAAGAATCCCCATAGTAACAAATCACTCATAATATACACAACATCAAAGCATGAAAGTAAATCATCTATACAATACACAGCAATCATAACAACAATTGCAACGGTCGGGGTAGGTATCATGGGCATCGCCCCCTACGACGGCTCACGCTGAACTGCTTGCTGTATTGCACATCCACACGAACATATCACATATATCACTATAGCTGGGATCTATATAAAACATTTCACAACACACAGCCCCACGGACTGGATACTTAAACAAGAATCCATGATTCCATCACGCAGCCTCGGCACTTACAACGGCAGATACAATGGCCGGGGTAGGTATCATGAGTATTGCCCCCCTACGACGGCTCACGCTGAACTGCTCGTGTTGTAATGCCCTATGGCCGATAACACATTCACAATGATAAACATGCATACCAAGTATCATACACAACATGAGAGAAAAGTCACTACCTGAGTCTTTCCGGGCGTTCCTTGGCATCGGTCTCTCCCGCGTCGGGCAAATATCGTATCCTAGAATCATAATTAGGGACGAAGAGTTATTTCTCTATTCCAATTCTCAATATCTTCATAACACTTAATTGGTTATCATTATTGCTCTTTTAGTACTCAAGTGATAGTGGGGATGCATTGAGGCACTACTTACCCCCAGATAGTGGGTTCGATCCCCACGGAAGCAAAAAAACCTTGCTTGGGGAGCGAGGGACTCTTATGAGTCATGGGTTGATGCCCAGCTACTTGCCACGCCCGAATGGTAGTACGGGTGGCACTACGGTTAGTGCCGTAGCTGATTGTGCCGGAGTAGGCGTCCCTGAGAGCACCGGCGGGGGATGTGACAGGTGTGAGGTAAGGGGAGTGGAGGGGAGGGAAAGTGAGCAGAGAGAAAAAAATTGGTTGGATTTAATAAAATGCAGAGAACAAAAAACAGGACTGAACCAGCCCGTTCAATCGGGAATCGATAAGTGATCCGGTCTGGTTTGATCATTAAACCACCAACCGGTCTGAAACTGGTTGAACCGGTTAAAACCAGTGGTTCAACCGATTGAACCGGCTTCTTCTTCTTCTTTTTTTGCTTTTTTAGGGGAAAATGGAAAGTTGGAAACCAAAATGAAAAGAAAAGTATGCAAAAAAAAAAACAAATCTAAAAAAAATGAAGAAGATAATGAAAAAAATTATTTAAAAAGATATAATAATTATAGGAAAAAAGATATTATTACATAAGTATAGGCATTATAATTAATACTAATAGATTTTAAGCATTTTTTTTCTAAAAATCTTCATTTTTATCTATAGAAGTTTAAAAATATATTAATATATATTGCCACTAATAAATTATAATATTTTAATATGACCGGTTCAACTATCGATTAGACCCCGGTTGACCCATTAACATTTGAACCTGTGCTATGACTGGTTCATTGCCCGGTCCAATTTTTCATTCCTTGAGAAAATGAGAGAAGTGGGATTAAAATTTTTTAATTATTTTAAATTAATTTTTCTTACTTGTTTATCTTAATTCTTTCTTTTGTTAAAATTTTATAACATCACTCCTCCAATTTTCTTAAATCTAACTTATAAAAATTTTTCCTCCGCTCCGCTCCCCTCCAAATCCCTCGTCCCAAGCACACCCTAAATGGTTATTTGCTCAACCTCAATCCATTCAATTAGGACCTACTCTTATATCATTTATTTCCTTGCTAGCGTGAGGAGTCAAATCGGATTCTAGCACTTGCATGGAATCTAAGATAATGGCTCTCTTCCGGCATGATTATAAGCTCTATATCTTCTGTTATTTTTTAATTATGACAAAACTTAGACATAATCGGATTAAATCTCGTGCGGCAATTAAAGATAAAACATGTTATTTTAAGAATGAAAGTTAATTTTAGCAATACAAATTTTTACTTCTATTTATAAATCATGCATACATGTTTATTTTTTTTATAGATATAATTTAGGAAACAGCTAATATTCTTATTATTAAAAAAGAAGAAGGAAACAACTAATATTATTTTTGTTTCACCCAAAAAAAGGAAACGACTAATATTATTTTTTAATAGTGTCCATGATATTTATATTGTCGAGTAATTATAATAGGAAAAAAGAGATTAAAATACAAGAATGAAGAGTCTAACCAAGGTTCTAAAACCCGGACCGGTCGGGGTACTGAGTGAAGGGTCAGTGGGTTAAATCAGAGCTAAACCGATGAGAAATTGAATATTTTAAGCTAGTTAATATGAAATTCTAAGGAAAAATATTTTTAAAAAAATCAATTTTAAAAAAAAAAAAATTGGTGAATCGGTTCAATCACCGGACCAACTGATTCATGGTCTAGTTTACAAGTCTGGTCCGGGTTCCAAAACACTGAGTCTAACACAATCAGATGGCTAGTTATATATATATATATAAAGGAGAATTACTATGAATTTTTAGGTAAGGATTTAATAAATAAAAAGTGTCAATAGCAAATAAAGAGTATAAACACGTTGTCCTTTCTTACATCGGAACTTGTCATTATATGCTTCTTTAGTATTACCGAACTTTTAGGTTAAATCCTTTCTTTGGGAACTTATAGTAATTACCCTTATAGAAAAATAATACTACCTCTGGTGCTTAATATAACATCTGATCTCATTTATAATATAAATTGCATTAGAAATGATATCTTAAATTCAGGATAGGAAATAGTAATAAAATAATAAAATTCAAAAGTATTTTTAAATAAAAAGGAGTAATGTTATATATACATACATACATATATATATGTGGTAGGGTAGGGATAAGAAATAACTAGAATTTATTAATTAGATTAATTAGGGTATTGGTTAGATATATGAATAAGGATATTTCCCCATTAGAATAGGATTTATTTGAGTTGTTATTAAGATCATCCTGCAATCAACTTTAAGATCCTGTTAGGTTGAACATATTATAATAGAGAATGAGTGAAAAAGCGACTTTTGATGAAGGTTTGAAGTTAATGAAGTGAGTTTAATTGGATATATGGTTTTGCTTAATTAGTTGTGCAGAGAGATCAGATGATGCTGATAACGCCAATAATAGTGCGGCCATTGTTGAGTCTGGTGAGAGCTCTGGTGTCAGACCCCATAAGCAGTTTGACAACCATGCTTTACAGTGGCAATCTTCTTCCTCGCAATCTCAATAGCTTGGACAGATTTGTCAGACCCGAGTTGCTTCACCCTCATAATTACTTCTTCCATCTCATCGTCTCCTTCCTTAAGTTCTTCTGGTAATATTCCTTCTTCTTTTTTTATTTCTCACACCACATTCGGAGAGATGTAACGTATCCCACACTACTGATTCATCTCAGTTTCACAAAACTAGACTGCAATTCATGAAACTGAGGTCTTGAATCTTTGGGATGGTGCAAAAGTTCTTGGTTATCAAACTGTAGTGTCCCCGTTAACGCATCTCATCTCAATTTCTCTACCATAAATAATTAGATTGGCTTTTAATAATTGAATTTTTTTATTATTTTATATTATAATATTATTACATCTTGTCTTAAATATAAGACTCAATTGATTTTTTTTAGAGATTAAAGAAACTAATTAAATTACTTTAAAGTATTTATATTTATCGTTTTTTCTCCAAACTAATTTATCTAATTTATAAATTAATATATAACTTAATAATACACGATATGATTACATAACTTATTTAGTTTCTTTAATCTCTCTTAAAAAAATTTAATTAGGTCTTATATTTAGGACCGAGGCGGTATTGTAATATTCTCTAAATGAGCTAAGTTGGTTTGGTGGATATGTCATTTAATTTAAACACTCTCTAATGATAGGAAATTAATCAAACTATGGTTCTAATTGAACGTGCAGAAATATGTAGAATGATTAGGAGGACAGTTTTGTAAATAGTTTTGTAAATATTTAATTGTTGCGTATTTTATTTGGCTGTACAGTTTGTTAGCTGGATGGGTCTCACCGTCCTAGGATAGATTGTGTATATATATAGGTTGAGCTTTCTATTACAGGGTTGTACGTTTTTCTTTACACAATTAATGAAACAAGTCATTTTTTCTCTCCTGGGCTTACTTGACATGGCATCAGAGCCATTGGTTGAATAACAAGAAAGAAGAGCACGGATCAAGGCCCAGTTTCAAGAAGAAGGCCCACCGTATAGGCAGAAATCCAAGAATCAGCCCTGTAGAGCGTCTGATCAGCCTGAGATAACGTGGAGCTAAGGGCATATCCAGCGTGAAGGAAACGGAGCCCCAAGAAATAAACCAAGGTCCGACTCTTCTTTCCCAATTTCACGATCTGTCAAGCATCGCAAAAAAAAAACTCACTCGCAATCATGAGACCTAAACACCAATCTTCCTGGTGCGTGAAACGAGGCTGCAAGAATCACCGGGATGGTAAAACCAGATGATGTAGCTTAAGAATCGGTAAATTTCCTGTGTGGCCGTATTTCTTGCAATTTTTTTCACAGTGCAAATCGGCAAAATATCGGCTATCTCCGCCGGAAGTCAGATCCGCAAAACGAAGCCAATCTTGTCACTGATTTCGATTTTCACGTAAGGTTTAATCCTTACTTTTACTCTACCTTCCTCTGCAACAACTCTGTATTCATCTAATTTCTTACTTCACGATAAATCCATGGCCGAGGGAAAAGACTCTGGAAGTCACACTAAGATTACAGATGCGGCAAATCTGCCGTTCACTCATGCGCTTTACTTGCATCCATCAGAGACACAGGGTTCCACCATTATCTCTCAAATCCTTACAGGGACCGATAATTACACTATCTGGAGCCGATCGATGAAAATAGCTCTCAAAGGTAAACACAAACTCGGTTTTATCGATGGTTCTTGCAAGAAGGCTGATCAAGATCCATATCTACATGATCAGTGGGAGAGGTGTAATGCAGTTGTACTCTCCTGGCTCCTAAATTCAATCTCTAAAGATATTGCTAATAGCGTGGTCTTTTATGAGGATGCGCATAGTGTCTGGACAGATTTACAGGAGCTGTTCGATAAGAAGACAGGATCCCGAATCTTTGCCCTTCATCGCGAAATCAATTCACTAAGGCAGGGGCCTTCCTCTATATCTGGATATTTCTCCAAGTTAAAGGAGCTCTGGGAGGAGCAATCAGCACTCCTTCATATACCTTCATGCAAATGTGACACCTCTCGAGCGTATGCAGAGGCCATACAGCAGCAGAAGTTGCTTCAATTTTTGTTGGGACTCAATGAAGCATACGCACCAGCAAGGAGTCAAATTCTCCTTATGGTGCCTCTTCCTTCTGTAAATCAAGCCTATGGAATGATATTAGAGGATGAGACACAGAGGTCCATCACTGGAAATGACAAATCCTCTCATCTTGACAGCATCGCCATGACAGTCAGGGGGAGGGGACGTGGCAGGGGCAGGGGGCGTGGAGATCCCAATATACAATGCACCCACTGCCACAAGAAAGGACACACTAAGGATGTATGTTTCCAATTGGTTGGTTACCCACCTGGATTCAGAGGCAGACAAGTGAAGGAAGCTGCTGCTAATCAGGTCATAAAGGAGTTAACTAATGATGAAGAGGTATTAACCAACCCTGCAAGTACAGCAGTACCAAGCTTCACTCAAGATCAGTATGACCGCATACTGGAGCTTCTAAAACGTCAATCAGAGACCACTGTGCATGCTCTTGCTGGTACAGGTTTGGCTATTCCTTACACTCATAATATATCAAATAATTGTTGGGTATTAGATTCTGGAGCCACTACACACATGACTAGCAATTTAAGCTTGTTGCATGCATATAGAGAGTATAATGGACCAATTAAGTCCATTAGGTTACCTGATGGTAGGAGAGTGCCTGTTACACATATTGGTGATGCACATTTTAATAATGGAATGATATTAACTCAGATATTGTATGCCCCACAACTTGAGTTTAACCTGATATCTATTTCTAGGCTAACTAAGGAACAACAATATACTGTTGCATTCTTCCCTGACTTTTGTTTGGTACAGGACCTTCAGGGTGGCAAGAAGAAAGCGATTGGTAGGCTAATTGAAGGACTCTATGTACTTAAACTTGATATAGCATGTACTCTTCTGAATTCTGTAACAGATTGTAGTAAATGCATGAAAACAGATGATGTTTGCATGTGGCACCATAGGTTGGGTCATGCCCCCTTTTCTGTTATGAGACATTTAGGAATTGTGGATGAGAAGAATCCCTTATTCAATAATAAATGTGATATTTGTATTCAGTCTAAACAGACAAAGTTTCCCTTTAATTCGAGTTGTATTAAAACTAGTCATTGTTTTGAGTTATTGCACTTAGATGTGTGGGGGCCCTATCGAGTCCCTACACATCAAGGATATCAATACTTCTTGACCATTGTTGATGACTTTTCAAGGGCCACGTGGACTTTTTTGATGAGGAATAAATCTGAGGTAGCCAATCACATTAAAAATTTTGTCATGCATGTCTTAACTCAATTTTCTACTAAGGTCAAGACTATTAGAAGTGACAACGGAAGTGAATTTACTAACAATGAATTAAGGGAATACTTTAAAACAAAGGGGATCATTCACCAAACTTCATGTCCTTATACTCCGGAACAAAATGGAGTTGTTGAGAGAAAACATAGGACAATCTTACAGGTTGCTAGAGGACTAATATTGCAATCTGAGATACCTATACAGTACTGGGGGGAATGCATAAAAGCGGCAACCCACATAATTAATAGAATCCCATCTAAAGTGATTGGGCATAAAACCCCATATGAAATTGTCCATAAAGTCTCTCCTGATTTGAACCATCTAAGAACTTTTGGTTGTTTGGCATATGCTACAAATCTGAAAAATCATGATAAGTTTCTGTCACGTTCCATTGTGTGTGTGTTTCTGGGTTATCCCGACAATCAAAAGGGATTTCTTTTACTTGATTTGCAATCTAAAGACATATTTGTATCTAGACATGTTAATTTTCTTGAGCAGAAATTCCCTTTTAAGGATGCTGAATCTAATGGCTCAAAGGGAGTATCCAAGGAGATGAAAGCTATGTTTTGGTTTGATGATGACCAATACCAAGGTGAAATGTTCAGACCAAGTAATGCTGAACCACATGACAAGGCACCTGATAATCAGCTTCCTAAACATTCATCACCAGGAGGCAAGGAACCACAATCTGTAGATGAACCAGAAACTATGATCAGACCTGGAAGAACAAGGCAACCACCAATATGGTCCAAGGATTATGTATGCTCTTTGGTAAGATCTGAACAAACTAGCAAGTGTCTTTACAGTATTCGAAATTATGTGTCATATGACAACATTTCTCCAAAACATATGTGTTTTCTTACATCTCTTGATACATTGACTGAACCTGCATTTTATGAACAAGCAATTAAGGATCAGAGATGGGTAGATGCAATGAATACTGAAATTGCAGCCTTGGAAAACAATAGGACTTGGGAAATAGTTCCCTTGCCTAAAGGGAAACATGCTATTGGGTGTAAGTGGATATATAAAATTAAATACAACTCTAATGGAACCATTGATAAGTTTAAGGCTAGGCTAGTTGCTAAAGGGTATAGCCAAAGAGAAGGAGTGGACTACCGTGAAACCTTTTCGTTTGTGGGTGATTGCATGAATTGGCTAAGTGTCTGCACACAAAACGATATGTCAGGACGTGTAATGGTAAGATAAATCAACTTACCTACTAATTTTCTAAACTGCTCTGGATCCTTGAGTAGATCCTCCCTCTTATTCCTTCCTTCCTCGTATGCTAGGAGCTTTTGATTTTGTACTAGTGGCACGCTAGGCGGTTTGCAACCACTTAAACCTGTTTCAGCCAAGATATCCAACACATATTTCCTTTGACACAACACTATTCCCTTTTCTGACCTAGCCACCTCTATACCCAAAAAATATTTCATGGTGCCAAGATCTTTAATTCTAAAGGTTTTGTGTAGAAAATCTTTTATGTCTCGTATGCCACTTTCATAACTACCTGTTATTAATAAGTCATCCACATACACTAGTACCAATACAACCCCTTCTTTGTATTGCTTAATAAAAAGAGAATGATCATACTCACATTGCTTGAAACCTGCCTGAATCAATGATGTGGAAAGTTTATTATTCCACTGCCTTGAGGCTTGTTTCAAGCCATACAAAGATTTATTCAGCTTACATACTAAGTGCTCCCCCTTTCGTTGAAAACCTTGAGGTACTTGCATATAAACTTCTTCGTCCAAGTCTCCCTGCAAAAAAGCATTACACACATCCATCTGGTAGAGGTTCCATCTATGAACCGCTGCCAATTTCAGAACTAGTCGAACAGTCAACATTTTAATCACAGGCGAAAAGGTTTCACGGTAGTCCACTCCTTCTCTTTGGCTATACCCTTTAGCAACTAGCCTAGCCTTAAACTTATCAATGGTTCCATTAGAGTTGTATTTAATTTTATATATCCACTTACACCCAATAGCATGTTTCCCTTTAGGCAAGGGAACTATTTCCCAAGTCCTATTGTTTTCCATCTACTCAAGGATCCAGAGCAGTTTAGAAAATTAGTAGGTAAGTTGATTTATCTTACCATTACACGTCCTGACATATCGTTTTGTGTGCAGACACTTAGCCAATTCATGCAATCACCCACAAAGGAGCACATGGCAGCAGCTCTCAATGTGGTGAAGTACCTGAAAGGAAGCCCCGGATTGGGAGTCTTGCTGAGTTCGAGTGGAAAAATGGAACTAGAATGCTACTGTGATTCAGATTGGGCTTCTTGTGCTACCACAAGGAGGTCAGTGACAGGGTATTTACTGAAATTAGGGGGTTCCCTAGTTATGTGGAAGACAAAGAAACAAAGTACAGTGTCAAAATCGTCAGCAGAAGCTGAGTATAGGGCTCTAAGCATGGCTGTATCAGAGGTAGTTTGGACATTAGGAATGATTGGAGATCTTGGTGTTCGCCATGAGAAGCCGGTAAAAGTATTTTGTGATAACCAAGCAGCAATCCATATTGCTAATAATCCTGTATTTCACGAACGAACTAAACATATCGAGATAGATTGTCATTTCGTTCGTGAAAAGTTGAAGAGAGGATTGATTGAACTTAGGCATGTTCGTTCAGAAGATCAAGAAGCAGATTTGTTGACCAAAGCAGTGTCAAAAGAAACGCAAAGAAGGCTGTTAGGCAAGCTAGGTACTGTGGATATTTTCAGCCCCCAGCTTGAGGGGGAGTGTAGAAATATGTAGAATGATTAGGAGGACAGTTTTGTAAATAGTTTTGTAAATATTTAATTGTTGCGTATTTTATTTGGCTGTACAGTTTGTTAGCTGGATGGGTCTCACCGTCCTAGGATAGATTGTGTATATATATAGGTTGAGCTTTCTATTACAGGGTTGTACGTTTTTCTTTACACAATTAATGAAACAAGTCATTTTTTCTCTCCTGGGCTTACTTGACAGAACGGTAACGGAAAAGATCATTCCGCCCATTAATTCGAAATGCCTATCATTAATGTATTTATAAATTTGGAAAGGGGTTCACAGAAAAGACATCCTAGTATTATATTTTGCATAATACATCCTCTCGTTACGGCCATTATATTGTTTTCTTATTTGCATTGCACTAGCATTTAAATTCCAAATCCTAAAAATCATTCAAAATACATTGGGTATATTTTCTAAAAATGCAGAGGATTCAAATTATATAATGAATCATGTATATCTTCTATTTTTTTATTAAAAATTTTATTTAAAATTATGATTTTATAATTGGCTTATCAAAATTAAAGTAGATGTGTTTCCATAGGCATAACCTAAAGAATAGTTTTTTTTTTTAATACAAGGAAGTTTAGGTGATACTTATAGATAGCCCATTAATAAAGTCTTCATATCGGTGGGATTTAAACTTGTAACTTTATTGCTATGAGACAACCTTTTTACTCATAGGACTAACATTTTTGTTGGTAGTTAAAGAATAATTGAACGAGACATTAGTATTCATGTTTAAAAAATGCAGTGTTATTTTGGGCCTAAAACAGAGCAAGGTTCGGCCCTAGTAATAATGCTGATCCGATCCGGCCCATATTCTAAACTTAACCCGGCATTCTGGCAACCTGTCTGACGGAAAGCTGAAAGCAGTGGCACAATTTTTTTCTTGCCAAATGGTCAAAATAATATATAAAACATATTTTATAACTAATCATGTAATTTAAAAGTCATGAAAAATGACTTATTTATCAAATTTCACATTATATATAGTATATACACACGCTCCAAACGATTTATATATTATATTAGGCGTGAAAGTGCATGAATTTTATGAAGACCCAAAATTTCTGAAAAGTGAGGAACATTTTAGGGAGTATAGTTGGGAATACGAGCCGGCCCGACCCGGCCCTATAGGACCAACCCTTTACAGACTCGGACCTAAACGAGCCACTTCTTATAAATCTCAAAATTTTTGAAACCCGTGGCCCTACAAGATTGACTCTTTATGGACTCATACCTAAACTCATTTTAAATTAAATAAAATTCACTTTTAAGTTTTATAATTTATTTATTATTTTACTTTAAATTGATATATATTATTTTTTAAAACTCATGAATTTCTAATTAAAATAATTATCTAATATCCAAATTAACCTTTTTTTTTAAAGTTTAAATGCATAAATCATTGTAGAAAACCAAATAAATCAAATCATTTAATAAGAGTTAGTTTGTTAGTAATACTCTATTAGGTATTTAAGTGTTTTTCATATTAATAATTTGATATAATAATATTATATATATATATATATATTAATTTATTTTTTAAAAAAATATTAAACGGGCTAGTTTGACGGGCTAAGCTCGATTTCCCAACTCTGTTAGGGAGTCACTTGATATTACCGTGCCCACTCACAACACAGCCGTCAACAGTGTTGTTGTTAAAAAAATATTACTATCAACGTAACATGTAAAAATTATAACTAATTGTTCATAGATAGTGAGCAACAAGACTTTATTTCTTAATTTATAATTATAATATTAACAAAAATTAGATACCAATTAATTTATATCATTGATATCAATATAGCACAGAGAGTAGAGACAGTATTTATAAATTATAGATAATGTGTAGTAGTATTTTTAATTGCCTCAACTCTCAACCACTTTTGTCAACTTATTCATTATACTCTATGTAATGTAACTTTGTTTTTATTCCATCAATATTAAAATAATATTTTTTTTATTATAAAAAAGAAAAGGCGAAAACTGTCTTTAAACAGAAAACATTTAAATCATTATCTCTTTTGGGGCATAATATAAAGGTATATGTAGTTAGTTTTGAAGTGGATGTGGGAGGCATATATGGTTTATAAAAACTTGAGGATAAAGAAATTAAAAGTGGGAAAGTGTGGCAGAATTTAAGAATAAAGGTTCACGCAACGGTGTAGTTTTGTTACTCAGAAACAGCTTAGCCTTATGTAAGAGGCATCTCAAGGAATTAGTGGTTCCTAACAAATGAGAGCCAAAGGAAGAAGCATATAGAATCAATTTATCTTAATATACTTTTTTTTTATGAAAAACAAAATGGTAGTATTATTAATAAAGCATAGTCACACGTAATTACCAAAAAAATAATTAAGGGAGTGAGCTGCTACGTGAACAGAAAAGAAGGCCAAAAAACTTCGATCAAGAGAAAATGATGTATTGAAGATGAACAACATTGGTGTTTACATCATTTGGGTTTTTAAGCAAAAGGATTTGCTCTGAAAGGCAATGTATTTTACCAAGGAAAAAATGTAATATATTTTCAATATGTTCCTTCATCATGTGTTTGAGAAAAAATTAGAATTAATGATCCAGTTCATAATAACATGAAGATATTTTAGAACAAATAAAGAGTGTTGTCAGTATGTTGCATTGTTGCCTTTTCCATTGGAATTGTTGCAAAGAAGGCCTTGGAAGCATGCATATTGTTCAAGAGTGACAGAAAGAAGATAATATTGTGATTTCTTATAAATTTTATTGTGTATAGCCGCTGATAATTAAGAATATATAACTATATATAAGTCATGATATTATATATATATATATATATATATATATATATATATATTTCAGAATAATTTTTCTTATCAAATTATATCTTGTAAAAAGACTTGGTTTACTGTTCTAATCCACATGCTAAAAAGTGGTTCTAATGTCTAATCCAAAAAGATATATCTATAGAATGTTATAATATAAAATCTCATAATAAAAGTCAATCAATATAATGCCTTATTATTATTAGTCTCTTCTATTAAAAAAGAGTTAAAGTGCTAATTTATTAATGAAGTTTTATATCACACCAATTATGGTTTGGCGTCCCCCACCTGCTGGGGTGGTTAAGGTTAACACAGATGGATCCAGGAATGAAGCGTCGGGAAGCTGTACATGTGGTGGAGTGATACGGGATGACCAATGCCGATTTGTTCAGGGATTTATGTTTCGAATTAGAAGCGGGTCTGTGATCACAGCAGAGGCTTAGGGAATCCTGTGGGGTATAAAGTTGACTTGGGAAGGAGGATTTAGGAATGTTTTTGTTTAAAGTGATTGCAGCAAAGTATTGGAGCTTATTCAAGGAGCGGTCTCTTATGAACATCCGAATGTTACAGTAATTTTGGAGATTCAATTGATGCTGGAACGTGAGTGGGAAGTGGAGCTGCTACACTGTTGTCGAGAGGCGAATAGAGTGGCTGATTGCTTCGTAAGGATAGCATGAGATATGGCGATTGATTTTCTTGTACTTCATAGGGAACCTGCTGAAGCGAAACAATTGCTTATAGGTGATGTTGTGAACCAGAATTTTTGTACTGACTTAGTGGGATAGAGTCCTTGGGGCTGTTTGTTTTTATTCTTTCACTATCAAAAAAAAAAAAAAGATATCAGCTCACGATAAATATCATCTTTTCTTTTTTTATCCAAACTTTTATAACTTGATTAAAAATAAGCTCATATGGTTTTGAAAAAAAATATAATTAATACATAAATCAAATTCAAACATTTTGTCTCTCTTTTTGAGACCAAAACATTTGATCTTTTATGCTTGAAAAGCAAATCAAATTTTTTTAAAAAAATTAAATTAGCAAAATTTTCACATATGTACAGTATTAAATTAGCAAAATTTTCACATATGTACAGTATGTTTTATACTTGTTCTCAGGACCCATACTATTATAAATCAAGCAAAGTGTAGGTAGGATCTCACTTGGACTTGACACTCGTGCATTTTTCAGGACTTGAAAACTCACAGATATTTAGTTTAAAAGGGAACAATCTCTTCTTACTAATCCTGCTAAATGCTCAGTGATAAATGATAACTCATTGATTATGTATTTGTAGCACAAAAGTTAAAAATCTAATTTTACATTTTCCATACCAAAAAAGAGTCAGACCAGTTAATGAACAAATTATTTTGTTTAATGTACCAATATCAATATTAAAAACATGAAATTGATAGTGAGTTATACCATTTACAAATACAGTATGTTTTTTATTTCTAAAAGCTTGTACATTATATAGAGCGGATGCTCCTAAATGAAAATTAAGCTAAACTGTGATCTATCTCTGATTTTTTTATTAATTACATTGACAAATTTAAAAATCTTATTTCAATTAATTGTATCCATAAAAAAATCTTGATTTCAATTTCTACCCCAACCCCATGTCACTAAAAGACTAAAAAGTAGCTCCACATTGAAAAGATATCCAAAAAATAGTAAAGAAAAGAAAAGAGGGCATTTATGTAATTTTGTACGCGCCGTCCTCTTGGCTTGGCGCCTTGTCCGCGTTAATTTGCCACCTTTCTTTTAACCCCACACCTTAAATCCCCCTCTGGTCTCCTCTTCCATTCTCTTACTCTCACACCAACTTCTTCTCAGTTCACTCTCTCTCTCTCTCTCTCTCTCTCTATATATATATATATATATCTCATTCACAAAAACACATATTTCTCGCTTCCATTCCATCCCTATACACGTCACGCCTTTCATTCTCCATTCTTGTTTCTCTGGGCTTCAAGATTCCCCTTTTTTTCCCTTTCTCCAAGGAATTCTTTTTCTCTCTGTTTTTCCTTTCTCCAGTAGGATTCAGGTCCAAGCTGATTTATTTCTTTATGTATTCACGTTTTCCTCTCTCTCTCTCTCTCTAGGAACTCTGTTTCTTTCCCTCGAGGTTTCCTGATTACCGCTGATTCCTCGCGTAAACCTTTCCCTCCTTTTTCCTTCATCTTTTCTTCTTTTTATAATAATATCCCACCTTTTTCGGCATTCTTAATTATCTCCGACAACCTCCGACATGTTCTCTCAATTCTTCAAACCCAAATCCCATAAGAAAAGGTTGGTTCTTCACTAACCCAGAGATGTTCCTCTGTTTTTAATCATAAATTGTAACTCCCCTCTGTTTTTAATGATAAATAATAACGATCCTCTGTTTCTCTCTGTTCTCGGATGAACCTGTTGTTGCTTCTTTGATTTCGTATTGGGAACAGTAAATCATGCCTGGATGCATTAAAATTGAGGATAGAGATTATACAGAGGAAGAGGAATGCAGTTCAGAAGTTTCTCAAGAACGATATCGCCGAATTTCTGAGGCTTGGCCTCGATTACAATGCTTATCAAAGGGTAATTTTTCTTCTCAATGCTCTGTTTTTCTCATACCTTCCTTGATTTTTCAAACCCGAGTCTTTAGGTCACAACAATAAACCAGTTAAAGATTCTCTTAGTTGTGGATTAATATCTGTATATCTAAATACTTACTCTTGAGGCTATATATGAATATTTTGTTCGTTTAAATCAGAGGGTTAAGGGGAATCCAGTACCTGCCTCCAACACCCCCAAAATATTTATATTCATACAGCACTGAAGTATTTTTTGGTGTATCCATTATTCTAAAGTATTTTTTGTACAATTTTACATTAAACAATTTAAATAATTTAAGGGGTTAAATATACATAAAAAAATACTTTAAAATATTTGATATAACTAAAAGATACTTTAATTGATAGGTGCACCTGAAAAAAATAATTTAGGATATTGAATGTATCTTAATCTTTGATTATATTATACTCATATTATTTAATTTTGATTGTGTTAATCATGGTTGGACCATTGAATCTTGAATAACAGCAGCTGAAACATTCTTAACAAACTAGTATGGATTTTTAGAATCTTCAATGATAAAAACGACCATAACAAATGTTTGTGTTTAATGATAAAATAAATTTTGTACGTATTTGATCAATTGAATGTAGGCAGCAGGACTTCTGATGGAGTATAACAAATCGTTATGTTATGATCTGATTGAGACTTACAGCGGATGCGTTTTAAATCATCTTGATGACCTAAGTAAGCAGAGGTATACTTTCGTCCATTATATTGTCTCATACCTTTTGTTTTTACTTATAACAGTTAAATATTAATGGATTGTTAGACAATACTACTTTTGATTTTAAATCATAAGATCATTATAAACTAAATTCTATATTTAGAAATTGAAAAGTAACATGTTCGTCAGAATCACTCTATATTATGTCTTATATTTAGGACCGGGAGTAACATGGCCCATTCTTGTTCTTGCTTTGAGTTTTCTTTTTTTTTAATTGGATGCTATAATTATTTTTCTATCATGAATATTGCAACTTGAAAACTATTTTTTTTGGCATGTTATTCAATAGGCAGATTTTACCGAAAGTCATGCAATCATGGCACAATCTCGGGATCTTGTTAACTTTTTTTTTTTTTTTTAATTTTGCTTTTCAAAATCCTGTTTATATTAGGATTATAGGATATATTTGGTAGGGTGAATCTCTAGAATAAGAAAATTAGCTCACGGCTATTCGGAATTTGATATCCTAATATAAAGTTTTAGGTCTTATGATGATTAGAAAAGTTATATGCTGATAGAGATATCCCGATTAAGACTCAATGATATCTTAATTTATATTTTTAAATAATATGAATATAAAATGATTGATAATGAAATGTCCTTGGGGAATGGCTTTTATCTTTTTAAATAATAATAATAATTAAATATCACTTAAAAATAATAAAAATAATGTAATATATATTAAATAAAAATATTTATTAAAGAATCACTTTGTGAGACCATAAATGTTTTGTGGAGACCATAAATGTTTTGTGTAATGATGAGAAAACTCTTTTTTTTTTTTCAAAAAATAAAAGTCTCATACTATATTTTTAACCATCATCATTACATGTATAAAACTATAATTAGACATTATTGTTTTTTTTAAGGCGTCTGAAGTAGAAACTATTATGAGCGTACTGTTTATATAATGATTTTTTTTTTTGTGTGCATAAAAGGTAAATCCTGTATAGTTTGTAGGGTCATATATAGCTTAAACCTGGGATACTCAAATTTTTTTTTAAAAAAAATATTTTTGGAAAATAGGGAATGCCCAGATGAATGCAAGGAAGCTGTACAGACACTGATATATGCAGCTGCAAGATTTGGTGATCTACCTGAATTACGTGAACTCCGATCTCTCTTCACTCAGAAATATCGCAATTCTTTTGAACCTTACTTGAGTCAAGAGGTGATCTCATATATATATATATATATATATATATATATATATCTCCTCTAGAATAATTCTTGCTGATTGTTCAAAATATATTAATTAATATTCACACTATCTCAATTCTTCTTTACACAGTTTGTATGCAAGCTGAGGCAAGATCTGCCTGCAAGAAAAACCACGATTCAGTTTCTGCATGATATAGCAGGAGAGTTTTCTCTCCAGTGGGATAGCAACTCTTTGATTGAGCAAATTTTCAGACCACCTTTGTTATGTGGGGTGAGTTTTACTTTACACGACCTTTATTTGATTTTTCATAACATATAACCGAAAACAAATTTTTTAAATATGTTTTATGAATTTGCAAAGTAAAAAACTATTTTGAAAACAGAAAGACTTGAACTGTGCCAACAAAAGCTAGGTGATTGGTTATTGCAGGAGAGGAATCAAGATGAAGAAACAGAAATAAGCAACAAAGGAGGAGAAGGAACAGAAATAAGCAATGAAGAAGGAAACAGAAATAATCAAGATGAAGAAACAGAAATAAGCAACAAAGGAGGAGAAGGAAAGAAGGATGTTATTATAAGTATTTATGAAAGTGGCAATGAAGAAGAAGAAGAAGAACCAAGAAGCAGCACAGAGATATGGTCACAAGATAGCAAGAAGGCTTCAAGTTCAAGTTCATGCCCAAGTGTTTCTGATGACGATGACGAAGAACCAGAAAACAAGAGACCATTTTCCAGCGGCCGCGTTCCTGCCCCTTATCGCCTCACACCGAAAAAACCTAATCATAGAGTTGAAGGCAATTTGCCGAATGAAGAAAAACCTGAGCCTGAGCCTAAACCAAAACCAAAAGGAATATCAGTTAGAACAATACGATCTGGCCTTTCGGCCAGACATGTTCATCCTAAATTACCGGAGTTCGATGACTTGGCCAGTTATCTTTCATCTATCAGACGCTCATAAAACAAACATCTTAGCCTACATTTATCTTCATTTAGTGATTTAATTTCTTTATTGATGAATATTATTGTTAGCATCGTAATACTAGCTATTAGTGCTTCTGTAATACCCGGCCCCAGCTAGTTGTAAATATATGGTGTGAATTCAAGAACACAAATGAGGGGTTGGATTCCATTTTTATTGATGATGTTATTAGTGTAACAGACTTAGGCCAATTGCTGGCCCAAAAAAAAAAAAAAAATAGGCCAATTGATTTTAATGGTTATTTTCCAGGGGCAAAAATCAAAGAATGTGATTATACCAACAAATCACTTAAAAGAGGGGTTATTTTTGCTTTTACGCGACAAAACTCCCTGCATTTTTATGTCATATATTTAAAAGGGTAAATATGTAAAAATAACCATAAATTTTGTTTAAAAGTGAAAAAATAACCATGAACTATTTTTGGTAGCAAAGGTAATCATGAACTATGTAAAATGGGGCAAAACCGTTAAACATATTTAACGGTTTTGCCCCATTTTACATAGTTCATGGTTACCTTTGCTACCAAAAATAGTTCATGGTTACTTTTGCACTTTTGACTAAAGTTTATGACTATTTTTACATCTTAGCCCTATTTAAAATAGCCTAATTCAAACATACACCCAAGTAACATTTTATAATGGACCATGATGTATTTTAAACCTGCCTAATGATTTATCCCACATGGAGCTTTTCTCTCATGCTCTCTTTGAAAAAAGATAAGAAAAAATGTCCATTAAAAGGTAAGGAAGAATTCTTGTGTATTCAAATGTACTATAATTATCTCTTGGGCCCGTTTGGTTCAAGGAAAATTGGGGGAAGGAAATGGAAAATCTCCATTTTTCATTGACGGTGGCTGTTTAGTTGCGCCTGCTCCCCAGAAAGCATTTTCCGGCGGCTGATGATTTCCCTATAAACGTGAGAGAATAGGTTCCTTCTATGATAGGTGGAATTCAATTTTCCTTCATGAGAAATTCCCAAATAGTCCCTTCATCTTCTTCCTTCATCCTTATAGCATCAATTGTCACCAACGGCACCTTCATTTCGCTTCAGAATCAACCCAAAACAGCGTCCCCTGGTTTGTCAGTGCCCTCCATTCTGGTCGAGGATGGAAGAAGAAGAAGAAGGTCCCTCATGCAGTTTGCTTCTTCGATCTCCCTTTCGGCCTCTAGTTCTCTCAAATTCGGAGATGTTGAAGACGGTGACAATTTTCACCAGAAAACAGCCGCCTATTCCTTTTCTTTCAATCCACTTCACCACGATGATGAATAGTAGCTTCTAGGTCTCCTTTGTTTCCAAATTTGCGGCACCCAAAAACATTGCCAGCTCTTACTTGCTTCCTACCAGAATAATAACGGAGTCTAAGGGTTTGAGGTGTTGAGCGAGGAAGAAGACGAGGGAATAATTTTTTTCATATATTGTTTTTATATTTTATTAATTATAAATATATTAATTAAGGATAATATGATCATTTGTATATAGATTTTCTTATTAAACTAATTCTCATTTTAGTGCATACCAAACATCTATGTGATAAAATATTTTTCATTTCCTTTCCATTCCACCCAATTCTCTAATCCAAAAGGCCCTTGGTGAAAATATATGTTGTTTATGTTAGCAAAACTAAAAAATATTAATGTCAAGTAGGGGGTGGAAGTAAGCCAGACGGCCTGTCAGGGGCCTGTAGCCTGGCCTGTCAGATTAAAAGGCCAGACCAAGGCCAAAACAAAAGCCTGTTTTGCTTAATAGGTCAGGCCAAGGCCTATTGACAGGCCTGTTAGGCGTGTCAGGCCGGCTTGAGCCTGTAAAAATATTTTTTTAAAAAAAATCAGATAAGAGTTAAAGAATAATTTTGCTTGAGCTTATAAGTTTTAGCCTGTTTTCGGCCTATTTAAGGAAGCCTGTTAAGAAGGCCTGTTTTCGGCCTGTGGCCTGTTAGCCTGTTTTGCAGTGTGACCTGTAGGCCTGTCGATTTGTTTAAAAAATTTTAAAAATTCAAGTCTATTTAACAGGCTTCAGGCCAGGCCAGGCTTAGGCCTAAAAATTGGCCTTTAACAGGCCACAGGCCAAGCTTAGGTCAGTTTGTGCCTTAACAGGTCAGGCCTGTTAAGGCAAAAGCCTGATCTGGCCTGGCTTGTTAAGGTAAAAGCCTGGCCTAGCTTGGCCTGACCTGTTTTCACCCCTAATGTCAAGTAATGATAGTCTGGAAAATCAGTGAAATTACTTGTAGTAGCCACCGTTTCATGTTGTTCAGGCGTTATTTAAAATGAATTGCCGTGTCATTTGAGTAGTGTCGTCAATAAATAGATGACCAATTGCGGCATGATCTTCACGCTTGTTTGGGTAAGCAGCCCACATTCAAATTGCATTGTGCAACCAATAAAAGTACGGTCAAAATAATTTGGGGTGTTTGGGTAAGCTTTGGAAACAACTGGGCTTTTTATTTTAAAGTGGCTTATTTGAGAAGCCTAATGAAGTAGCTTTTTTCCCCTTCCCCTTGGTGAGGATGTTACGGGCACGGTGAGAGAGAGAGACCAAACTAAAGGTACAACATTTTGGATTCATTCTCAGGCACTCCCGACCGAACGAGTCGTTCATGATCTTCTCTTGTTCCTTTGCTATAGTCGTGGTGTTTAGTTGTTTGGTCGTCGTCGTCGTCGAAGGTCGGTGGTTCACCAGTGAGAGGCCTGGTGGCGTTGTCAGAGCTGTGGCATCTTTTTTGGTGGTAGAATGTCAATCTCGTCGAGCTTTGCGGCTTTATAGCATATCCTAAACGTGTGAGTGGCACTGTGATGCCGTCCTTGCATGTCGCCATTTTCAGTGATCTGACGGTAAATCTGGTCGGCATTTGTGGGTGAGTGGTGGCTTTTACGTTTTGCTTGTTCGATCTGGGCGTCATTGTGGTGTTCTAGTGTCGTGAGGTGTTGGAGTTGATGTTTCTTGGGCAGATCCATCTGTGTGTGTCTTGATTTGTCATGGTCGAATCTTGTGGAATCGCCGAAAAAGTTGTGCTTGCCGGAGCTTGCGTCTGCCGCTGTGTAATGCTCTGTTTTTTTTTTCAGTTGAGGACCTGAGTCTCTGTTTCACTCTTTTTCTCCCCTGACTGGTTGCAGCCGGTTGCCCTTTTTTCCCTTCCCCTCTCCAGTAGTGGACGGTGGCGCCAATCACCGTGGTCACTGTAGCAGAAAAGTTAGGTTTCTTCTGCTATTTGGTATCTATCTGATTCAACCATTTTGAGCTTCAGTTAATTGCAGTTAATGATGATTAGCATATGTTGTTGGCATTATGGTTTTGTCTTCCAATGGTTCTGATTCATGTCTTCTAACTGTCAGTATTTTAAAATATGCATGGTCTTTCTGGATTCATTCTTTTCTTGGCATTTCAATGACTGTTATTTTAGGAAGGGTAGTGATGTTGGAGAGGCATATTGGTTTCAGTTGCGGCATTTCCTATGTGTGGCAGCCAAATTTGTTGATTTCTCACCTTGTTTTCTTTCTTGTTATTGGTTTTCATTGTTTGTAATATTTTCTGGCTCTATTTTCGTTATTTCGATGTTTATTTCTGGAGCTCTAAAGCTGGAATGTTTGTTCTACAAAGAGCCCCATTTTTGTGCTTCCTTATTAGTTCTGGCAGCGTTGTAAATTTTTTATCTAATGCTGAAATGGTCTATTTAAAATTTATATTCGAAAATATTTCTCCTTCACAATGTTGATCAAATTTGATATTTTCATTGTTTGAAAATGACAATGGTAAAAATTAAAACCCTTTCCATTTTTTAGAATAGTTCTTTAATAAAGAAGTCCAATATGCATGCATGGTTTCTGAAATGTAGACACTAATTGTGCCACTAATTATAAATGACCAGTAATGAAATAATTGAATATATGTTTGTGTTAGCTTCTTCATAGTTCATATACAAGTATGAATAAAGATAAATGTAAAGCAACGTGGGATGTAAGTACCACAGGGATTTTCATCTACGAATGCATTGATCAAATCTATAAGAAAGAATGTCAAGGATCTTCATTTAAGAAGGATGGGTGAAAAAACATCAGGTGTGCATTTAATGAGAAATCAGGACGATCATATGACAAGAAACAACTTAAAAATAGGTTTGATAGCATGAGAAAAGAATGGAAGGCATGGGATAAGTTATTCTCGAGAGAGACCGGAATAGCTTTTAACTCTCTGAGGGATATGGTTATTGCAGAAGATGAATGGTGGGAGAGGAAAATACAGGTGAAAATTTGTTATTGTTGTTGTTGTTGTTGTTATTATTATTGTTCTTATTATTATTATATAGGGCTGAATTTTTGTGTCATTTAATATTATTATTATTATTATTATTGTCATATTATTATATCCATGCAGGAGAATGCAGAGTACGCAAAGTATAGGTACAAAGGCCTCTTGTATGCCAAAGAATTGGAGATTATATTTAAGGATGTTATGGCATCGGGCAGCAACATTTTCACACCATCTTCTACACAGCGGATGTCAGTGGATGATGATGAAGAAGATGTCTACCGACCTACAATGGACCTAGAAGAAGGATCGGGAGATAGTGAGGAAGATCTTGAAGGTCCTGCTACAAGGGGTAATGTGGGAGTGACATGTGATTTCGAAGGAATAACGTTGACAATGAACACTACACCTAGTGCACCTAGTGGTTCGGGAAACAGTGGGAAGAGAAAGAGGGTTGAAGGGTTCGAGAAATCAAAAAAGAAAAAAACACCAACTTCCAAAGTAATAGCAGACACGATTAGTAGAATAGCTAATGCATCTACGAATAGATTACATGAGATAAAAAAGATCTTCACAAGTGATGCACAAGCAAGTGACGTCGTAGCTGAATTACTCACAATTCCAGAAGTTGCTAATGATAGGGACTTTCACCGCCGATGTTGTAATATGATGATGCATGAGATGCCTCGCGACATGTTTGTTGGATTGAAAGGAAACAAAGAAGCCTTGCTAGAGTAGTTGTAGGAACATGCTTACAACAGCCCATATCTTCAGATTGCCCCGAAGCACTGAACTCTATTTTATATTACTTTTGAAAACTTGGTCATGTGTAGTTATATCAATATCCTAACCTTATGTATGTATGTTATGATAGTACTTATGTTAGACGACACACCTATATTTTATGCTAGTTATTAATGTTACTAACTTCTGCTATATGATTTAGTCTTACTTGCACGTTTTCTTATTGCATTTGATTTCATACAATCTTGGCAAAAACACAGGTTACATCGTCTATGGCAACTTCGAGCAGTGAAGATATTTCAGAGCGCACGAAGGAAGTATGATCGTCTCATGCAGATAGAAGGTCTCAACCCATATCCCTTTTAGATGAAGAGATGACAAAGTATGAACACGTAGGTACGTTGATGGCTCAATATCTCGTGCCTTACATTTGTAAAAAGCCATGCAGAATTAGTAAGCAAACAGTGCAAAGTGGGTGTAAGAGGTATTGGAAGGGCATGATGGAGTTTGTCATGAAAATTTCCAAGTGGAAAAACATGTTTTTTCTCTCTCGTGCTCTAAATTGGTAGAACATGGGTTACGGAAAACTAAGTACATTGGAATTGAACAAATGGTTGTCATGTTCTTATATACAGTTGGACATGCATAAGGAAATAGAATCCTACAGGAACGATTTCAACAGTCAGGAGAAACTGTCAATGGGATCTTCTATATGGTTTTAAATGCTTGCGTTAATCTATCGACAGAAATTATCAAACCGCTTGATCCTGAGTTCCGTCATTGTCACCCAAAAATATGCAATGATCGGCGATATTACCCATATTTTGCATGATGCAATAGTAGCAATTGATGGAACTCACATCAAGTGTGTGGTCAGTTAGTCAGAGCAAGAGAGATATATCAAGAGAAAGGGATATCCAACATAGAATATTATGGCAGTATGTGATTGAGATATGTGCTTCACTTTTGTGTTGGCAGGGGGAGGAAATTGTACATAATGCTCGTATCTTCCAAACAGCTATCTCTACTTCATCTATGAATTTACTCCATCTACCTTAAGGTATATCTTCAACATATGCACCTCCATAGTATCTTTGTATTTTTTTCCCTCACATTTGCTAAAATTTTACAGTGTAAATAAAATTCCGTCTATTTATCAAGAAAATATTATTTAGTCGATACTGGCTATCCAACACCAGTTGGATATCTTGGTCCGTATAAACGTGAGCGTTACCACCTTCTAGACTTCAGGCAACACGAGGGATTTGCAAATCCCAACTAGATGGTCAATTATTATTATTCAAGTTTGAGGACCACTATAGAAATGACGTTTGGAGTCTGGAAGAATATGTTTCAACTATTGGGGGAAATGAAGTCATATAGCTTTGAAACACAAGTTCGCATAATTTGTGCAACAATGGCTATATATAATCTTATTCGGAGAAATTCCCAAACAGATGTGGCTTTTCAAGAAGCTGAACGAGGAAATATATGTGGTGAAGGTGACAATGATCCAATTGATGTAGCATCCACATCAACTATCAATAAATTATCTTTAACACAAATGAATCATATTCGTGATACAATCAGAGACCAACTTATTAGAGGTAGATGATTTAATAATGATCAACTTCATATATACATTCTAATATAAATATAAATTTATCCATTTTTAATGAAGTATTTTAGTGTCTATTTTTTTAAATAATAATTAAAGTTTTTTTAATCAAATTTTATTTATGTTTTTTCACTTCAAGTATCTTTATATATATAAATAATATATATATAGTATTCAATAACATCCATATCCTTTTCAGTCATTTTGTATCTAAATGGGTTTTCAAACTCTAATCTAAACAGTAAACAGGTTTAATGTTAGAAAAAAATCACTTCTATCGTCACTAATCTAAACACAAATCATATTTACAATTTGATTTTTATCCTAATGCGCTTCTCCAATCGAAAAAAACCACTTCTCCCGGTGCTAATCCAAACGGTCACGAAGACTGAAGAGAAATCACTGTCAGAAAGTAGAATCAAATTTCCAATCTTTGCCTTCACCGTATTTTTGTGACAATGAGGAGTGGAGTTGAGTCTTCAGCTCCGTCGTCGCCTCCGCCGTCATCATCGGAAGAAGAAACTCTGGACGTCTTAAGGAAGTTAGACGGCGGCGATGGAGGAGAGGAGGAGGAGCAGCAGGTGATGAGCGAGGTTCACCTGGGTTGCCCGCCTGGTTTCTCCGGACCCTATATATCCCATTTCACCATTTATCTTTCCCACGGTAGGGTACTCTCTACTAGCTGCGATGTTCATTAACAGAATCGGACTATTCCTACAGCGTTTTTCGTTATTGCTAACTGTGGTGTGATGTGAAACAAGAAAACTTCGAGTTCCATCTTGGCTGGCTGTCATAATAAAGCATTGGCTTAGAAGGGAATTTTTAGGGTACAAATGTTCATTTTGTATTTGTTCGATAAGATTCTTGCATTATTCTGAACGCTAACTTTGTCGATGGATTAATAGAAAATATCATTACCTGTGATCTGATTATTATGAAAGTGTTTAAATGGTGCTTATATCGCCTACATGGATTTTATCGTCTAAACTTATAAGCATACAACCTAAGCATTGTTGTTTCTACCCTCTCTATATATAGTCCTTCCAACCTGAAAATCAGATCTGCTGAAGTCCCCTGTGTTGTACTTAGGGTTTGACTTCCAAACTGATAAGAACGTGTCATCATTTTCTTTAATTTAATTGGAGAATTATGAGTTCTGTGTGATAGACTGACAGGCCCAGCTGCTAAAACTGATATATTAGTTTTTTAAGGCGCACGCTATTACGAGATACTGTTTGTTTGTGATGAGAAAAAAATGTCGTTGCCACCATAGATATGATATCATGAATGACACGCAATATCTCTTTTAAGAACTGACTAAAAACTTGAAAATGAAGTCCTTACATTTTTCTAATTATTTAGATGTTGCTCACAACACACAGAGTCATGAGTTGGATGATGAAGCAATGGCAAGTCGAATTATGGAGTTGGATGAAGATGGTGACCTTGTTCTTCCTCGACGTGCCTGTAAGCTCTTGAATGCGTTTAATGATTTTCTTACCATATGGAGTGCTTGTCTGGCTCATGTTTGCTTGCAAAGTCCTTGAAACTTTGCCTGGGTGAGAATTCTGTGCACCTAAAGCCTTCATAAATAGATACCACCTTAGCTTTTTGTTTTCAATGTGAAAATTTTGGGTTGCTTTTTTTCTGCCCCTCTCGATAATTTGGTCCAGAAGATTGATTAATATAGAGGGTAATTTATGCAGATTTTTCATGACCAAAAAATTGAAGTTGTTGCTTGTACCATTTAAAGGGGGAAGTTTGAATGGGAATATGTAATTCAGAGTTTCTATGGTGAACATAGATGGCCATTCTTTATATATAAATGGGGCGACAGAATTTCTTTCAAAAGTTGTCAGAGAATAATAGACTTTGAATTCTGGATAATTTCATTTTTTTAAAAAAAGAACCTTCCTCCCTGGTGACAACAATGATGTTGGTTGGACCCAAAATCCTCCTGGTGAATGTTCCATACCAACATAATAAAGTGAAAGAATCAGTAAAAATATCGTTTGCAAAAAAATCATGTAGCAACGCTGTTTTATGTGGAACCTTATTATGCATGTGCTTGAATAAACCTGTAACTGTTTGTTACCAAACCTAAGGATGTGCTCAGGCCTGGTTGTTTATGTTTTGTGTTATCTTTTTTGCTTTCTAGATGATAACTATAGCTACTTAATCCTTATGTAAAATTGTTTGTTCAGTAAGTTCAGAGGTGCCAAGTGATAGCTGTAGTTTGCGTATCCAGCATAATATCACATCATCCATTCCAAATGTTGGTCTACAGGTAATAATAAATATAATTGAGTTCCTATAACATTTCTACGTATGGTTTCATTTTTTAAATAATTGAACCTCTTCAGGTTTGGAGAGCAGAATTAGTATTATCTGATTTTGTATTACACAAAATAGTATCTTCGTCTGAATTTCATGGAGCAATCGCATTGGAACTTGGTGCTGGAACTGGTATGTATATCAGTTTATAAATTTTTGCTTTCTTCTTGACTTGTTGAAACCTATGACTATGATCTAGCCCAGTCCTCAAATAAGCTTGAAGCTTGCTTTGTTTTATATTAACATATGCTAACATGGAAACTGACTCCAACTTCAATTTCACTAGAGGGGATAGCAGTATCTTTTATCCTCTTGCTTCATCTTGAATCCATCCTTACTGTGAGCTTGAAGGACCTATGGCAGTTTGCATGAACTATTTACTTAGGATGCTGATATTCTGAGAAGAATCAGTGGTTTCTTGTCTTGCCTGTAACCGTTTTATTATATTTTGCCTCATATTGTAAATATATTGCAGCTGCTTATGTTTTATTTTTAGGTGATGGTGGGTATACTCATGGTTTACAACGAGAATCATACTAACAACACTTGATCAAAATATTCCTTCAAAATTGTTTGGTAATTTAGTTATTTAAGAATTGTCTGTTCTAGGATTATTGTTTAACGCAAAATGGCTTTTTTTAAAATTTGATCAAGGTTTCCCCCTCGAGACTTAATCGAACTTGTGTTCTCCTCCTTACGTGGGTGTGACCCCTTACGTCTTCAACCAACAACTTGTTGGTACTGGCTTATTATTTATGCCGTACTGACTTGAAAGTTAAAATTAATTTCTGAGTTTTTTGAATCATGGTTTTGATGATTCAGTGCACGTATGTATCTTCTAAAAGGTATAGAATCAGGTTATATGGTTCTTTAGTTTGGGTAAAATAGTTTTATGGTTCTTGGCCTCTTACTGTTACAAATGCAATAAGCCGATAAATAAAGCTTTTTGCAACTGCTGTTGAATGAAAAAACACTTTTGTGGCACTGCTGTTGATTAATTTATCTTTGGAGATGAATATCAGATACCAAAACTCTCAATTTCAAAGAACATTGTCTCTTGTAAAGAACAGGGGAATTGGGGTTACATTATGCCCCTTTGGTGATGTATGATTTTGAGTTTCCAACACCTTTACCAGGCATGGTTGGTTTATTACTTGCACGTTGTGCGGATAAAGTATTCCTAACAGGTATGGCGCCTCCTCTTATTTGAACGTTGTTACCACACATATGCAATTATGACTTATATTTGCCTGTCCTTCTCCATTTTAATCCCCATTGATGCATTTTAAAACCAATTGACATTTCACATTCAAGTCCTGTTTGTGGGGATCTTTGACATATCACCTGTATGCATTTCATTCGGTCTGCAGTTAAACCTTGTTTTAGATTATAAATGCGTTTTTTATTTAAATACGATATTCAAAATGGAAGCTAACATTTATAATCCTTGATCAGACCATGGCAATGAGATACTTGAGAACTGTGCAAAGAATGTTCAGCTTAATGCTGGATTATTGAATTGTAAAGCTACAATTTCTGTGCGTGAGCTTGATTGGTTCAATGGCTGGCCTCCTGAAGCGAGTATTGCAGAGGCTTCTTTCAGTCAGGGGTAAGTCTTTCATTTTATTGGAGACTTGAATGTTTCGGAGGGGTACTTCTTTTTTTATACTTGTGACTGATGTGTTTGTCACATTTACTTGGGCATTGTCCAGTTTTTCTTGGACCTTCAGGGAGATTGAACAAGCAGGGAATGCTTCATTTTTGCTGGCTGCTGATGTTATTTATAGTGATGACCTGACTGATGCGTTTTTCAGCACCTTAGAGAAATTGATGTCTAGGGGCTCAAGGAAGGTATGTGTTTATGGCCCTACTGGGATTTGATACCGCTGTATTTATTTTGTTTTCTTTTTTGCCCGAAATATCTTCAGGGTATTGAAAGTAAATCATCAAATGGTTTTCTATGTAAGTAGTCTGGACATTAGATGAGTAGATACAAGTCAAAAGCGTTCAGGCATGGAAACACAGAATTTTAAGGTGTTCACGTATAATTTCAAGTGTTGCATGTTTAATTGCATTGTCCAACATGGCTACTTTTGCGCATCCATAATCTTTTGGGTAGTGGTATTTTTTTATATATTTTCTTGTAGAAAGCTTATATGACTCATGGTCCCTTCTGAGAACTTCATTGCAATAATTTCTTTTTTTTTTTTAACAAAATAAATTAATCAATGATTTTCCATTCTATTCCTAGGTGTTATACATGGCACTAGAGAAGCGCTACAACTTAAGTCTTTCTGACCTTGATGTTGTTGCAAATGGTTATTCACATTTTTGTAGTTATCTCAATGTTGATAATGGTAAGAACATTGTGAAATTTAAGGAAATTATATTTTACATTTTTGGTATGTGTCAGTTCCAGATAAATTGTTCATTACGTATAACGCCAGATTTAAATTGCAGAAATGGAATGCCCTGAGTCCGAGTCCATGCCCTTTTTTGTGGGGAAGCAGATTGACATTGCTCAAATTCCCCAACACGTGAGAGAATATGAGAGAGGACATGATGTTGAGCTTTGGGAGATCAAATACTGTACGCGGAAACAGAGTTCTGGACCTGAGGCATTCATGTCGGACTAAGAATACATCAAACCTCTGACTTCTCTGTCCATTTTGGCAGGCTCGCTGATGAAAATAATTGTTTCTTTCTCACTGCTGCGTTCACTTCCAGAAGACAACTAGATATATTTATGGAATCATGAGTTTTGCATATTGTTCAAAGAGCTACAATAGAAAGACTTGTTTGGTACGTTGTACTTGTTTTTCGTTGGGTAAAGGTGCATGTGGCAGACCGCATGTGGCAGACCCCAAACCAATGTTGTAAAAACCGGACCAGATGGTCGGACTGGTTGGACCGATGCCCGGGAGGGCTTTCAGCTCGTTCCGCATGGTTAAACCGTTTCACCATTTGGACCGTTTCAGACCGCTACAGACCGGTTGTTGGGCCGGAAACCGGGGTTGAACCGGGAACCGTTTATTAGTCTTATTGATATATTATTGTGATATTTTTAATGATCTCACTGTATTAGAACTTGGGATTTAGGAAAGATGATACATATAAGTTTTTGAATGTGTTTATTTTTAAGTAATGTTAAAATTTCATATTTTTTTATATTTATATAATTATATATACGTATAATATTATTTTTATTTAATTATTATGTAATCGGTCCGACCACCGATCCGACCATGCGACCCATGATCTGATAGCTTCTCCGGTTCGACGTCCAGTCCGGCTTTTAAAACATTGCCCTAAACTATATTTGGAGGTGCAAACACCATAAACTATTTAGTGATGCCATTTTGCCCCAATGTAGTTACAATGGAGCAAATTGCCCTCCAAAGTTAATGATCCCTTAACTCCGGTTGTTCTTATGACAGGTGGGCATTTCTTTATTTTCTTAAATAATCATACGTACATTGGAAAAGACCACAAGTATAAAAAAGAGCTTCCATAATCTGAAATCTTAATTGAAGTTGAATTGTTGAAGGTTAACCCAAGGGGTGTGCGTTTGGGGCCGTCGGAGGTTTTTGCCGAAGTGAAATCCTGGCCGCCGGAGAAGGTGGCAATGACCCCAGTTCCGCGACACAAAGTATGAGGAGATTAAAGGGGCATGAGTTTGGAGTTGGCAATGGCTACAGTTCCCTTCTGCTTTCTGCTGCTGTCTGTGATGAGAAACGCTATGATGAATTCACTAACCCCACGAGAGTGATACAGATGGGATTGGCAAAGAATCAAGTATTTGATTGTATGTAATAGTCATTCAAAACCAAATAAAACCAGAAGCTCTTACAGTAATTATACCTAATCATGTTTTCTGATATAACACAGGTTTCGGTTGATTTGGTGGGAGAGCACTTGGAGCAGCATCCAGAGGCGTCCATGCTCGGATTCGTACATTGGTTTGCCACATTATGAGGGACTAATCCTTTTCACTAGACTTAACCTTCATCATCGGTGCACTTTACCTTTTTGGTTTGGAGGAAATTGGAACGAGAATAGGAAAAAGAATGAGCCTCCGATGAAATGGAATTTTTTGGCCCAAATATTATGTATTGCTGGTCTCAACTTGGCGTACTACCAAGAGAATAGAGAATTTTCATGGATGGCATGATATTTGGGATGCCTCTCTTTCAATGAGAACTATTCTTCTCTCTTGAAAAAAATCAACAATGAAAGCAATCCTACATGGGATATTTTAAGGAAACGTCATGTTCCTAATTTAGACTTCTGTCAGTTTTTTATTAGACGGAGAATAGAAGATGAATATTAATAATGTTTCTGGGCAGTGTCATTTTGCGAGGGCACTTTGATTTGCCTCATACTTGTTACTATTAAATCATTAGAGCTCAGTGATATTAAGGCAATCTTGATGCATTGGTTAAATAAGATAAGGAATAGTGATGAATGGGTTAATGAAATCAAAAGGCATCAACAAAAAAGAAAATCTCTCCTATGCAAGACGTTTAAGGTAAATTGGTTATTTTGTGTAATTCCTCACTTTCCAGGTATGGTTTTGAACCCGCTTTTATTTGTTTTACTGGAAGAATTTCGATTTAGTGCCTGTTTCTTTAGCTTTTGAGAAGCAATTTTACGATGTTCAAGATAAGTATGTGGGAAAATGTTGTCTCAATTTATGAAAAAGTGCTTAAAAAAAAATCTTTTTTGTGCTTCCCTGACAAGTACTTAAGTGGTTGATGGATTAAATTTTGAAGATTTTGGTCCTCCTGGGTTTTATAATAGGCAAATTTACCTGCACCCTACCAGCAATAAAAGAAGGTACTAGAATATTATAGGGTGGGAAGTATTTACTGAAATACTGCACTTGAAATCGTTTTTACGAAGAATGATTTTCAGATTGTGACGAATTCGTTCTTTGAGAGAATGAGTTCTTCTTTCTTCCCTTCTTTCGTTGTCACATCACCCTGAAATCTGCCATTACATTTGTTTTTTAAAAAACGCAAAATGTGATATAACACCTCCCCCTCTCTCTCACCTTTTCCCTTTTTTCCCTTTGTCATGGTAATTAAACTCGAACTAGTCATTGAACATGTTGGAGTACTAGATCAAGGGTTGGTGAGTCAGACTATAGTTAAATCGGAGCTAACACAGGACCAAACAGATGAAAAAGTGAAGATTTCAAAATTATTAATGTGAAATTATAAAGGAAATTTTAAAAAAATTGATTTTTTTAAAAAAGAAAACCGGTTTGACTCCCGCACCGTTTACTGACAGGTTTGCCGTTTTCGGGCCGAACCGGCTGTTCCTGGTTTCATAACCTGGCCCTTTGCCCACTCTCTCCTATTTAGAAGGAATTAGTTAATAAGGTAATTCATATTGTTTTAGAAAAATGAAAACTCATTAAATGTGAGAAAAATTAAATATTATCAATTCGAATACCTAATTAGAATTTTAAACTTAATAGCAAACCTTTAAAATTATAAAGTAATAAGTTAATTTTTTACAAAATTGATCTATAAGATTTAGCTAAAGCTTGTTACTTTACGATTTTTATTTTAAAAGTTATAAAAATGCCATCTATAAAAATTCTATCAAGGATATAATAATAAGATATTAAATAATGTCCTTGAGATATTAAAGTTTTACAAATATTGAATAGAAAATTAAAATAATTTTTAAAAGAAAAATTGTAAAGTAAGAAACTTTAGCTAAATCTTATATAGATCAGTTTTTTAAGAAATTAATTTATAATTTTAAAGTTTTGCTATTATATTTAAAATTCTAATTAGATATTTTTTTTATTAATCCATCGGTATCCGACACTACTAATAATTGACTAGTCTAATCCATGGGAATGTAGCCCCACAATAGGGGAACCTCGCTACCTCCAATTAATTATAGTAGAGGCATACCTAAAACTTGAATATGAGACCATTGGTTAAGTTAGAACAACCCACAACCGGTTAATCTAGGTGTTTGGTAGTCTAATTAAGTATTATGAATATGATTGATAATATTTAATTTTTCTCAGATTTAATGAGTTACCTTTTTTCTAAAAAAATATGGATTATCTTATTAACTGATTCCTTATAAATAAAAGAGAGCGGGCAAAGGGGGAAAAGGAAAAATATGAGAGAGCGGGAGGTGTCAGATCACAATTTGCTTTTAAAAAAAAAACAAATTAGTGGCAGATTTCAAGATGATGTGATGAGGAGAGAGGAAACAAAGAAGAAATCGTTCTGATGAACAACGATTTCTAATCATTCTTGCTATTGTGAAGAATGATTTCAAGTACGGTATTTCGGTAAATACTTATAGTATTCTGGTATTTTCTTTTATTGTTTATAGGGTCTAGGTAAATTTGCCCCATCCCCACTAATATATTTTATACACACACACACTAATTTCTTGTCTTATAAATATATGTAAAACTTTAAAGGTCATCTATCTTACGTTATTGATAGAATAAATATTTATATAATACCTCACTATTTCATTTAAGACTTTTTTTTTTGAAGTTCTATGTTTAACATATAAGGCATTTTATGAAATCTTAAATTTATGTCTTTTTCACCAAAAATGCCTCTTGCATTAAAATTTCCTACTCCTATCGAAGTTGGAAAAAAAAAACATTGAGGTCTTAGTATATATTTGGAATAGCGATTGAAGTTTTTAAAAATAATTTTTTAATCATGATTTATTATATATAAGGTAAGTATGTGAGAGAAGTTTAGTATCAATTTACATGAAAATCATTTATAAGTTCTTCAAAAGTGATCTCAAACATACTTTTAATTTATCTAACTATTTTTGGTGATAAATATTGGTGAGTGTTTGATAAATTGCCAAACTGTTTCAAATTTAGGTTTACGTAACCCAAAACAAAATTTTTTTCACATGCTTACCTCATAAATTATAAAAATTATTTTTAAAAACTAATCCAAACACACACTAGAAGGCTCCCATTATTTCCATTTTCCTCCATTCATTGGTTCCTTCGAGGCTAAGTACTAAACAAAGAAGAATAGAAAGGATGAGAGTGAAAAGTGAAAAGGATGATTCTGCATTCTTCTTTTCTTTCTTATTTTTCAGTTAATTAAATAATAATAAATAATGGAGCACAACTGAAAAAGTACATATACACTTACACAGTTCGAATCACAACACCTGGCTTAGGACAAAATGGCAGAGATGAATTTTCCACTTACAGTTAGTATCAACTTCTTCAGCTAATGGGCATCCAACTCTAGAGTAGGGAATTTGGGTCAGTCTGTTTAGGTACTAACCCTTTAAAAATTGGGTTTATAATTTAGAGGTTGAAACATGAAATGGGTTTAAAAGGATTGGCCCTGTAGGGCCGCAGGCTCTGGAGGGCCAGCCTTTTTAGGCCCGTTTAATATTTTTTAAAAATAAATTAATATATATAATATTATTATATTAAATTATCAATATGAAAGATACCTAAGTATCTAATAAAGTGTTAATAACAGGTAAATACTTATTAAATTGTTTGATTTATTTTATTTTCTTCAATGGTTTATTCATTTAAACTTTAAAAAATAGACTAATTTAAACTTTAGATGATTATTTTAACTAAAAATTTATGATTTTTAAAATTAATGTATCTCAATTTAAGGTAAAATAATAAATAAATTGTAAAATTTGAAAAATATTTTTTTTTTAATTAAAATGAGTTCAAGCGCGTTTAGGCCTGAGCCCGTGAAGGGCCATCCCTATAAGACCGCGGGCTTTAAAAATTGGGGGTTTTTTAGGAAGCAGGCTTAAACTGCCCGTTTAAGCCTGAGCCCGTAAAGGGCCACCCTGTATTCGCGGCTCTATCCAATTCTGTTTGTGGGTCCCTTTCTTCTTCCCTTGGCTTGAAGCTTGTGGCGAGAGTGCAAGTTCCAACTTCTCAGTCCTCACACACAGCTCCCCACTACGTGCACAGCGCACATCGTTACTAATTTATTTATTGAAACAAAACTATTGATCTCCACACATTAAAAATTAATTAAATTATTTATTTATAAAAAACATGGGTTTATTATTTATTCCCTCCAATCCATTTAATACAACTATTAAATTCACACGGTTTAAAATGGTGGGTAACAAGTAACAACAATCAATATGTCAAATATGCACTTTTCTTTCCAATTATACCCCTATTTGTAAGGAGATTACATGAGAGATACCACTCTAGTCCTATTTATAAATCCATTTAGAAAAAAATTTTGATCGTTATTATGAGTTCACTCTCAAGGTAATAAGTGAGAGTGTTACAATTGTATCCTATTAATTGTAATTCATTTTAGGAAGAGAGAAGAAATAGGTGAAAAATATCTATTTATAAATGAGGGTAAAATTAGAAAAAAAATTATCAATTGAGTCCATATTTATTGATGTAACTAACTCTTTTTACATTGTGAGAATTAGGTAATTTGGACTTATAAATAGGATAAAAGTGATAATGGGAGAAAATTTATTGCAGAGAGATAATAAATGACATATATTTAATGGCGGCAAAAATAAGATAAGTTTAAAATTTCAAATAAAAAGGATGTGTTCATTTTATTAAGAACCACTCTTATGAAGGAGAATATTCTTTATAAAAACGATAGGAGGGAGTACATTAGAACTATCCCATTTTTTACATTAGAAATAGAAGCTACCATCATTATTTGATTACTAATTGTAATGTGTGCAATAATTAGTAGGGATGATTTTAAAAAATAGTAAAAATATGAAAGATTTTAAAAATTAAGGTCTTACATTTAGGTAAAATAAGGAAACAATTTAAATTTTTTAATTCATTGCACTTCTTGGGAATGGTTCTTATGAAGCAACACAATGGTGCTTAACTATTTTTTCTACAAAAATTATATTAAGGGTAAAATAGATTTTGTATGATATATTAATTTTAAATAATTATTAAAAAAGCAACTCATTACATCTTGTTTAAAAATCAAACCAAACACTAGTCCTATAATTAATATTACATTGCATTGTATCATACTGCATTGCACTGTAGGGTGTAATGGGATTGAACCAAGCGGGCCTTTAGGTTATTAGATATCTTTGAGTAGTAAATTTGATAGTAAAAAATTCAATGATTTTTAGTAAAATTAGTGAAAATTTCCTATTTAGAAATTTTATTGATCAAAAGTACTCCATTTGGTTCACAATATAGGATACTTAAACTATATTATGAGAGATAAGAAATGATAGTTAAGTGATTTAATATGTTCTAAAATGTAAATTTTTTCAACTTTTATTCTTCTTGATAAATGTGTTTAATTCAAAGAACTGAAAACCGGACTGAACACTGAACCGGTTGGGGTACTTGATCAAGGGTTAGTGGGTCAGACCAGAGTTAAACCGAAGCTAACCCGAGGCTAGATTGGTGAGAAAGTAAAGATTTTAAGATTATTTATATGAAATTCTAAATAAAAAAAAAATAAATAACAATTTAATCTAAATTTTTTAAATTTAAAAAAGGTTGAGCCGGTCATACCGGTTCAACCTACCAGACCATTTGGACCACTGATTGGCTAGTTTCCAGGTCAAACTAGCTAGTCCGGTTCGATTTTCCATACCCTGGTTTAATTGCATTGGAAATATTATTTTAAAGAGAAATGAGATATAATGAGTGGGCAAAGTTGGAAAATGAGTATTAATCATGGGCAAAACATGAAAAATAACATTAATTAAACTAGAGGTGATTTATATTTTGGACCATGCATTCCTTCTAGAAATATCCTATATTGTGAACTAGATGAGTATCTAATATATTTTTATATATAGAAAGTATTGGTACTTTCCATAATTTAATATATAGAAAGTATCAATATATTAATTTAAGTCCTTCTAACCAACAAAATTTTTACAAAGATTTCTTATTATTTCCTCCTCTTTGCCGCAATCGGTTATGTGCCTGTTTGGATTAGCTGTGGAGAAGGAGTTTTTTTTTCAAATGGGCTTGAGGAGAACTCAAATAGAAAAAAGTCATATTGTAGATGTGATTTGTGTTTGAATTGGCAGTGGCAGAAGTGACTTCTTTTCTAAACTTAAGTATGTGTTTGGTGGGGGCGTTTGGGCCCCCATAAGCTCAACAGGTGACCCAAAAGCTGATAACCAATTGAGAAAAAAAAACGTGTGTTTGGTGAGCCCAATTAATGATTGAGCTTGTGATTTAAAAACTAGCGTTTGCCTTAAGCTCACATCTGGAGCTTTTCTATCCGGTCAGAGTGAGCTTTTATTATTACCGTTAGGTAATAATGATGTTTCAACTTCTCTCACCAACATTTTATTCTTTTGTCTCTTTCCCTGTCGTCTCCTTACACTCCTCACAGCTCTTCTTCGTTTTCATTCTCCTCCTCCGTCGTTCGGTTTGGTGTCTTGCGGTGTGAGTGTTGTTCCGTCTGTTCCCTCTCTCGGAGTCCACCCAGTCTTCAACGTGAAGAGCTACTTCATCTTCAACTTCGATCTGTCCTTTATCATTTTCGATCTGTCATCTCCGACAGCAAGTCCGACGGTGCTTGCTTTGGTGCCGCCGTCGCCGTTCACTTTCTCTCTCGCTATGGATATGGTCTCCAGTAGTGTTTCCTTTTGGAGGTAAGGTTTTACTTCATCCATTAAAGATTTGTTATGGTTGGTCTCGGGTGCTTTGTGGCTGTTCATCCTCTGCTTTACTTTGGCCTGGTTTGGGTGTAACACACACACACACACATTGTTTGCGATCTGCGATCTGTATGCTGTGATGGTATTTTTTTAAAAAAATAAACAGCAAAATATACGTTTCAGTCCGTTGAGAATGAGCACCAACATTGTTCATCTTTGATTCTGGTTTCGGTTAGTTAATTTTTTGACCCAAGATAATGATTCTGATTTATTTTGGAGTATTGTTGTAATGTGGCATTATATAATCAGCATGCCTAACCGAAATGCGATCTTCGTCTTGCTTAATGGTAGAGAGAATTGAGAATATCGATTGCTCTGGCTTCCTCTGCTTTGCTGTGGCTAGGGATGGAAATAGGCCAGGCTTGGGCTAAATAGGCCTGAGCCTGTAACGGGGGCCTTAAGCCTGAGCCTGAGCCTGAGCCTGTATATAGGCTTTTTTTTAGGCTCAAGCCTGAGCCTTAAAAAGGCCTGACCTGGCCTGAAGCCTTTTTAAAGGCCTACTTATAATGTAGGCCTTTAAAAAAGCCTCATGTTTCAGGCCTTGAAGACCATAAGTAGGCTTTAAGCCTACTAAAGCCTACATCAAAGCCTATATATTTTTAAACAGTAGCCTTTAAATAGGTTTTTGTCTATGTAAAGACTACCCATGTAATTAAAATTAAAGTGAAACAGTATATTTAACAAAATGTAAATTGTTGTTTGATGGAATCTAAAATTTTAGTGACGCAACACTACAATAAAACAATCTTCATACAATGAAAACACCACAATTGAAATTAAAATTAAAATTAAACAACACAGTAATGCTTGGATCAAGGCTTCAATATAATCTCCGCCTGTTCAAATGGCTCCTACACAATGAAAGAATTAATTTAAAATAAATAACTAGTCCAACAATAAGTTTAACCAATATGTAACAAATATAAAAATAAACTAGTATATAATATTATATTAATACCTTTTGTTTTCTCTTCAACCCATATTTGTGACGAAACCAATCCCCACCACATAAAAGAACTTCAACAGATTCTTCATTCAATCTAGCACGATATTCATCAATCACCCTTCCCCCAGCGCTAAATGTGGATTCTGATGCCACAATTGAGATAGGGACAGCTAATATATCATATGCCATCCTAGATAAAACTTTAAACTTTGCACTATTATTCTTCCACCACTCTAAGGCACAAAAAGATGAAGAAGAATCAGGAGAAGTAATGTAAGGATCATCATCAAGATAAGTTTCCAACTCAGATTTGGTCGAAGGAACTGAGTGCCTTTGACGAACCATGTTCAACATTCGTTGCATTCCATTATTTTTTTGTTGTGCACTAGTATCTATCAAGGAAGTGGCATCAATATTTATTTCACCATATGCAAAAGATGAGTTTTCTTTACACAACTCTATATACTCAAGATATAATTCCTCTAATGCCTTTTTCACCTTCTCGATATTTTGCTTAGCCTCATTTTCTGATTTATATATAAAAGGGAAGCTTATCTCAATGGCAACTAATTTGATTCGTGGATCTAAAACATTTGCAATAGCCATCAACAAGTTACATTCCCCCCAATATTTATCAAATTTTCCTTTCATAGGTATTGCCATCTCATTCATGAACAAGTCTGGAGATTCCAATGCCTCATCAATCACTTGTTTCACCCTATGAACTTCAGCAAGATATAGGTTAGCAGTAGGGTATTCGCTACCTGAGATGACATGAGTGGCATCATTGAAAACTTCCAAGAGACGACAAACCTTCTCAATCTTTTCCCTGTGCTCAGGTTCCGGTGCATAAATATAATGAGGCTCTTTTTCATGATAAGCTGAAAAGGCATGTTTGAATTTCATTGCAGTTGTTAACATCAAGAATGTAGAGTTCCATCTTGTAGGACAATCAAGAATGAGTTTCCTTTCTTTCAAACCCTTTAACTCTACAACTTCACAAAAAGATTTTAACCTAGCATATGAGGCATTTATAAATTTGACACTCTCACGAATGTTATGAATAATACCTTTAATGGTGCTAAGGCCATCTTGCACCAACAAATTCAAAATATGCACGCAACATCTAACATGAAATAGTTGACCACCCAGTACTAACTTGTTGCTCAATGACAAGTTCTCCTTCAAATTCCTTAAACATGAGTCATTATAACTAGCATTGTCAACAGAAACTGAGAATATTTTATTCTCAATACCCTAAGATCTTAGGCACTTGAAAATAGCATTTGCTATATCTACTCCTCGCCTAGGAGTAGGCACTTTGACAAAACTTAAAACTCTCTTTTGAAGATTCCATGTAGCATCAACAAAATGTCCAATGAGAACCATGTATTCAGTGACTTGGTGACTTGACTTCCACATGTCTGTTGTAATGCTTACCTTGCTCACATTCTTCAATATATCTTTTAAAGCTTTCTTTTCAGCTTCATACAATCTAAGACAGTCACTTCTTGTTGTCTTACGACTGACTTTTCTGAAATCTGGATTTGCATATTCAAAGGCCCACACTAAAACTTCATCTTATGTCATGCTAAAAGGGCGCTCATGCACCATGATAGAAGTAGCTAGGATTTCTCTCATCTTTTCATTGGAGTATTTGGTACCGGGACCAATAAAAGGGTTTATCCCTAATTCATTTTATGGACGAAATTGTATTGTGGTTTGCTTTTTTTGTTGGGAGACAATCAACTTCTTTTGCAAGCAACTATCTAAATGCCTCTTAAGATGGCTAGTGCTAGCTCCCCTTCCACCAGTAGAAACTTTCTCTTTACAATACAAGCACACTGTTTTCTTGACACCATCAGCAAGTACAACTTCTTCAAAATCTTTTCATACCACGGAAGTTTTTCGCCGCTTTTTTGTGATCCCGGAATCTTCTTTACCCCTGGTTACTACTTGTTGAGAGGCATTATCATTAGGGGTGGAAACAGGCCAGGCTAGGCCAGACTAGGCCTGTTAAGGCACAAACTGGCCTGAGCCTAAGCTGTCGCTTGTTGGAGGCCAAGTTTTAGGCCTAGGCCTGGCCTGTATATAGGCCTGGCCTGGCCTGAAGCCTGTTAAGGAGGCCTGAATTTTTAAAATTTTTTAAGCAAATTGACAGGCCTACAGGGCACATGCAAAACAGGCCAACAGGCCACAGGCCAAAAACAAGCCTCCTTAATAGGCCTCCTTAAACAGGCCGAAAACAGGCCAACATTTACATAAATTACTACCAATGGTTCAAAATATAATTTACAGAATAGAGGGGGAAAGGAAATTTTACAGAATAAAGATGAAGTGAAAAATATTGGTGGTCAAATATTACAATTTAAACCATGACAAACTGAGCTTTCAGCATGATAGATCATAATTCTAGAAAGAACAAGTTCTGAATACATACCTAGAATACCAATTATGATTAAAGTTGATGGAGATAAAGACAAGCCAACCAACAATGACACAAGAAAAGGGAACATTGAGTTAATCACAGCCATTGAATCTATCAGTTTTAAGAGAGACGTTATCATTAAAAGATCAAGAGATCAAGATGAAATAGAAATTTTAAATCCTTGAACCTTGGGACTTATAATCTAATTAGTCATTCCAAGCTAAAAAAAGAAACAAAAAACGTGATGATTTGAAAGCCATAACACCTGCAACTTGTTGGGGGCTTCTACTGTTACATTTTCCACTTTCAATGTGCAGCAACCAATAGTATCAGCTTCATCGTCATCCTGAGGAAAGGAAACTAAAATAACTAAATGCTCAAGAAATTTTTTTTCTTCTTTTTAATGAGTAAAGATCAAAATAGCAGACAACAAAGGTAAATGAAAGTTCCAGTAAAGCTGCAAGCGAAATCTGCATCAAGTCCCTTTGGTAAATCCAGGTATACAAACTTAAAAACTGAAGAAAATACAACATTTATAGAACTCCACATTTTTCATTCTATAATTACTTTAATGCAAATGTTCACATGGAATAGTCCTATTATACAGAGCACACAAGCAATTTTCAGCCCATAAAAAGCAATTTAGTTAATCACTACACATGTAGTTTAATTAGCACTCTAACACACTTAAAGAAACAATGAAGAACATTAATGAGTGGTTAGAATTCACATAAGAAGTGCCAAAATTTTTTTTCAGGAAATCCCAAGGAAACAATTCACTGAATGCAACTCAAGAATCTTTAAAACTTCTAAAACTAACTGAAAAACTTCTGCAAGAGAGGTTCCAAGACTTTATCAATACAATAGCAAGTGCCCAAGACAGAATTATATGGCAAAAGTGATCTGTTTCACACAAATCTCGGCAGAATTTTGAAGTTTCAGCAACTATACTTCTCAAGTTTTTTTTAGAATCAATCACAGGTAGAATTATAGCAGTGAATCCTCAATAATGGCAGCAATGCTAGACACAATCTCACTTAAGCAACTCAGATTCAGCTTCACTACCAAGAACAGCAACAAGTTCCAGATGTCACATAGTTGAACCCAAATGATGATCTACTAATGGTGCTATCAAATTCTCAATAATAACCAGAAAATTTCAATGATCTAGTTGCAAACAAATTCCCAAGAATCACTAGTGAGAATTACATGAGCTCAAGATAGCATGAACTTTCGACAAGAATTTCTCACAGAAAATGCATCAATGATAGTATAAGAATACTGGCAGCAAGTAATGTATATTTCAATAGCTCAATTGCTAAATATATGGGCAGAAGCAGAAATGCAGACTATTCATATTACAAGCATCATTAACTGTATATATAGTAGTTTCAAACTCCCAGTACTTGTTAACCATATAAAACACCTTATAACCATAATATCTCTCTGAAAATCAAAGACCTAACAAGCAGTAACATTAAGCAGCTAAAGAAAACAAACCGATGAACAATCAGAAAAAAAACCAAAAGTGGAGAGGACAGAGAGCACACTTACACGATTGAAGACCTAAGAGAGTAAGATGAGACGGCAGAGTAAATCACGAGAGCACAGCAACCAAGTAAAATCAAGATTAAGATGTGAATAATGAGCCATCAAATTTGAGGGGCAGAGGGATTGAAACTTGTTAGATATGGATAGTTTTGATGATGTCAAATATAGATGTTAAATATGAGCAAAAAGTTTGTATGATATAATTATCTTCTACATTGACTAACTACTATATTTAATGTTGCATATTTTGTAGATTAGTCATAAACCCGATTGTGGGTTAAAGTTATAATGCCTCATATGTGGAGAATGATCATCAAGAAGAAAATCAAGAGACAAGGGATTGAAAAAAGAATGCATTGCAAGAACTAATAGGAATATCAAGCAAAGATTGAAGAAAATTGAAGATATTCAAGAAGATATCTAGTTGGTTTATGAAGAACGATCATCAATTCAAGAAGATATCTAGTTGGGTTATGAAGAATGATCATCAAGTGGCAAAACAAGAAGAAAGAGATTGAAGAAAGAAGAAGAAAGAGATTAAAGAAAGAAGAACTTGCAAGATCATATGAGAATATCAAGATTCAAGCTATTAGAAGTGATATCGGAGGTTTCTATGATCAAACGGAAGTTGGAATGGGTCAATACGAAGCTAAAATGATGTATACGGAAGTTATGGTGCCTCCGGGGATGATTACTCGAGTAATAGGGCACTCCCTCATTTTGGAGGTGATTACTCGAGTAGCTACTTGAGTAATCTGCCGGGTTACTTGATGAATCACTCGAGGCGGCACTTGAAGTACTGGGCACTCTGTTTTCGCGTGGTAGAACAGAGGTTCGGAATTTTGATGATATCTCTCCAACCACGTGTTGGATCGAACTGAAACTGGTGGCATATGAAACTAGAATTCCAACACGAACTTTTGACACCAAGATCACATTCAAAGAGTTCAGATGAGAGAGATATAATCTTCAAAAGTTGACACATGAATCAGCGTCATATTCCTGGACAGCTTTGGTATTTTGGAGATAACTCCCAAACTACACATCGGATTGCAACGAAACCGGTGCCATATCAAAGTAGACTCAGAGATTTCCATAGATATATAATTTATCACATTTGAAGCTATATCCTAAGAGCTATGACTTCTGGAAGTTGCTGCTCGTGATGGTTCGTGAGTTCAGAAATGGTCTAAGAACAGTAGATACTCTTTGGATCATAACTTTCAGTATACAACGTGTTTGGAGCTAATTCTTGTTGCGTTGGAATGCAAACGATGAGAGCTTTCCGATGATATATAATTTTCCATGTTTCAAAACAAAATCAAGAATTCACTTAAAGTAGCCACTCGAGTAACCTATGAAGAAAATTGTACAATACTCAAGTAGGTACTCGAGTAATCAGATAGAAAACTTCCAGTTGCTTTCGGCCTGCCAACTTTACTCAAGTAATCAGGGAAATCATTTCCAGTTGCTCTCTACCTGCCAACATTACTCGAGTAAACACTCGAGTAATCAGGGAAATCACTTCCAGTTGCTCTCGGCCTGCCAACGTTACTCGAGTGAGTACTCGAGTAAACATGTATTTCCAAGGTTTGTAAATTTGTTTACTCCATGCACTACTCGAGTAATGACCAAGGCTTACTCGAGTGACCACTCGAGTAATGCTTCCCAGAAATACCAGCAACATTCTGAAGCTTTTGAAAATCATGGGATTAATCATGAAACTCACTCTTCTTGCTTCCAATCATTCTTACACTTCATTATATTATTGTTTAAAGTATTTCTCCAGGAATGTAATGAAGAGATGATGTGAAGAGAGAAAAAATGATTTTACGGAAGCGGAGCGTCAACGTTCACAACGGCTAGTTTTCAAAATCGAAGAACAGTCAAACGAAGCTACGCCACTCTAACGAACAGGTTGAAATGCTTCCAATGGCTATCTCAACTCATCTATAAATATGGGAACATTCAACGAAGAGCAACACCAACGAGAAACATGCAAAGATCATGAATCATCTACTCCAACCCAACTACTCTATGTTCTTATCCATTTTCTATATCATATATATTTGTGAGAGAGATTATTTTCATTGTGCTTCAGTATTCATCTATTCACTTATGAGAGAGAAGATTGACTGTAATCTTTCATCATCAAAGTTGTATCCTTACGGGGTGTGTAAGGAGAGTAACTCGGTTGTAACCTTACGGTGTGTAAGGGGGAGTAACTCGGTGAGAGATTTGTAAACGGCTTCGCAAGTGCCCAGCTAAACTTGTGGGTTGTAAAGGCTTTTCTTGTGCCTTGATTAAACAAGAAGATAGTGGATTTGAAAATCTCAGGAGGAGCCTAGAGACTGGACGTAGGCCATCGCAGATTGGACCGAACCAGGATAAATCATAGTTTGCACACTCTCTTCCTTAAACTCTTATATTTCCAGCATATATAAATTATTGATTTATGATTCATTACCTTCATATTTATTGCTTCTTCTAAGATGCAAAAAGATTTTCAAATTTCTTAAGATTTTTATCTTACACCCAATTCACCCCCTCTTGGGCGTCAGCCGGTTCAAACAAAACTGTGACAAAGCAAAATAAAGATTAAAGAGTGAGAGATAATGGCGTCGGCGTGTTTGCTACTATGCATGTGAGTGTGAGTGTGAGTGTGAGTGTGAGAGTTTGAAAACTAACCAGAGTCCAAAGAAGCAAATCGAACCAGAACCAGAAGAGAAGCAAACAAATCGAAAGAGTGACCAAGATTGAGATCTGCCTGCCGCTGCTTACCTACCGTGGACGGTCGATAGTGGGACAGAGAGTGGAGAGGATGGCGACTCTCGAAAGGAGAGGACGAAGAGAGGAGCGGCGAATGGCGATTCACCGTCGGAGGTTCAGGTTAAGAAGGAGAGGACGGACTGAAGGAGAGAGGAGCGGTGAACGATGTCGGAGGTTCAGGTTAGGGCTTCGACGAGCTATTGGGTTTAGAAGAGGCTGAGTGATCGGCAGACCAGAGACTGGAGATGGAGAGTGATAGGGATTAGTGAGGGATTGAGGAGGGTATATTACATTTTTACCCCCACAACTTTTTTTTATAATCTTAACAGGCCGACCTGATAGGCCTAAAAGGCCTCCTAATAGGCCTAGGCCTGGCCTGTTAAATAAAAAAGGCTTTGAATCAGGCCTTGGCCTGGCCTTTTAGCCTGACAGGCCAGGCCTGGTCAGGCCCGAAACAGGCCAGGCCTCAGGCCCCTGACAGGCCGCCTGGCCTGTTTCCACCCCTAATTATCATTACTTTCCTTATTTTGTTCAGGTTGGGGTTCTTGAAGAGGAACAGATTCAAGTGTGTTATTGATGCTCTCCATTAGAAATTATACAATGACTTGTCCTATACATAATGTCAAAACCATAACATGTAAAACATACCATAACATGAAAAACATATCAAGAATGAGTTTGACAGAATATATTTAATATGATAAAATGAGAAATAATTGCATAATAAGTTGTTGTTATATATTTAATTAAATGCATAAATATATCAGTTCATATTAAAAAATTATTGTCCAGACAACAAGCAACAGCCACACTCTTAACTAATAAGGCATTAACTATAAAGAAAAACTATAATGGAAAGTGAGAATCATATAAGCAACAGCTGCACTTTTCTGAAATCTGGATTTTTCCATGCGTTTCCTGATATTATAATGAGAGGGGAACAGTAAGCAGTGGGACTCCAATATGATCAACCATATGTATAGAGAGATATAGAGGTGACTTTTATAATTTCCAACACCCAGATTCGTTTCCCTACTCATTCCTTGCTTTGATTATTAATAATCGAAGCCACCCACCCACCCACCGCCTTAAAAGAAGCCCAGACTCATAAAAAAAAAACTAACTCCCAATCTCCCATATATTTGATGCAGTGGATTATTATATAAGAAGACAAGAATAGTACATGACATTCAAAAGAAAAGGCAATTTGACTCACAAGTCACAACAAGACAAAGGAAAAAGATTATTGAAACTTTTATTAACATATATATATAAATATTTTTTCTTACTTGGAAGATTGAACTCAGAGTATCTATTGCTTTCCTTCTTGTTCTAGTCAAAAGGCCGATTGTACATCAGCGTTGCAAGTAAAGAGCCAAAAATCAAGCCTCGACGGTGACTGGTGAGAGTGGAGATTAGAGAAGGTCGACAGTCTCGAGATGATAAGGAGGATTCTAAGTATAGAGAAAGACGGCTAAGGCTTTTTTTTCACAATAGAATGCAATAAGTCACAACTATCCCATCACAAATATTGTAAATATGATTTTATCCAAAATAAGATAATATGATTTTAACAAAATTAAGTCTCATATTAAAATATAATTGAAAATAAATAATATACATATTTTATATAATAAAATATTATTTATTTATAGTATACATTAAACAGGCCAAGCCTGCAGGCTCGTAGGCCAGGCCTTTCAAGAAAAAGCCCGGCCTATTTAAATAAAAAGGCCTTTAAATAGGCCTGAAGCCTGGCATATTTATTAAACAGGCCAGGCCTTACCAGGCTTAAATCAAGCCAGGCAGTAGGCCCCTGTTAATGGCCTAGCCTATTTCCATCCCTAGCTGTGGCCTCGTTTGCATTTTACACACGCACACACATTGTTTGCGATCTCTGTTTTCTTGGCTGTGATGGTATTTTTTGTTGTTAAAAAACAGCAAATGAGACGTTTCTGTGGGTTGAGAATGAGCACCAACATTATTGATCTTTGCTTCTGGTTTCTGGAAATTAATTTTTTGACCCAGGATAACATTGTGATTTATTTTGGATTATTGTTGTAATGTGGCATTATATAATCAGCGTGCCTAACCGAAATGTAGTATTTTGCCTTGCTTAATGGTAGAGAGACTTGAGAATATCGATGGCTCTGGCTTCCTCTGCTTTGCTGTGGCCTCATTTGCATTTTACACACGCACACACATTGTTTGCGATCTCCATTTTCTTGGCTGTGATGGTATTTTTTTGTTTGTTAAAAAACAGGAAATTAGACGTTTCTGTGGGTTGAGAATGAGCACCAACATTAATGATCTTTGCTTCTGGTTTCGGGAAATTAATTTTTTGACCCAGGATAACATTGTGATTTATTTTGGATTATTGTTGTAATGTGGCATTATATAACCAGCGTGCCTAACCGAAATGCGATCTTCATCTTGCTTAATGGTAGAGAGACTTGAGAATATCGATGGCTCTGAGATTTTTCTTCATATATAACTTGGACATTCATAACTCTCATTCATCTGCTTAGCTTCAGAATATCAATGACTTGTGAAAGAGATTGCCAAATTGAATTGCTTAGCTTGTTAGTATTTGTTTTTTTGCATTAATTAATGATGTGTGTGGAAACGAGGAAAGAGCAATTGATTTTTTTTTGTCCTGCGAAAATTTAACGGCTCTCAGTACTACTTTAGATCATTATTCTTCAAATGTCCATCAAATAATTTAGATTCTCTCTATATAAATGAAAGTGAATATATACACACATTTAATGAAAAAGGCTTGAGTCTTGCTTTCAATGATTTGTTCCTTTTTTTTTTGGTATTGATTTGATGAAATGAATTATACTTTTCTACAATTTCATGCTGAATTCATTTAGTGAAAATGCTTGGTAAGTTTGGAGTGATGAAGAATATACTGACCCTATGAATTGGTTTCCTCTCTGGCTTTCATATTAATTCTTATTCACTGACGTTGTGTTTTAGCCTTCATATTAATTCAATCAATGAAATCATGCATTTATTCTTGTGTGTGTGTAATGCTAAATTTGTACGTTTCTGGAATGGTTGTTTTTTAATTTGCTTTTTTGAGGTGCAAGTATTGTTGAAATAGTGGCATAGAAATATGGATAAAGCTGTTTGGGATGATGCGACAACGGAGACTTTTGTGTACGCCTTCCTAGAGCAAATTTACAAAAAAGAACGACAAGGGTTGCATTTTACAAAGGATTTATGGAAGGGTATCGTCGCTACATTTAATGAGAAGACTGGGAAAGAATATACAAGGGCACAGTTGAAGAATAGGTTTGATATCCTTAGGAAAGATTTCAAGGCTTGGGAATCCTTAATCAAAGAGACCGGTGTGAGTAGAGATCCTATAGGTAAAGTCGTCGCATCAAAAGAGTAGTGGCAGCGGAAAATACAGGTAGCAGAAAATTTAGCGGCTTATACAATTAATTGTTTTCCTCTCGACTAATTTTTTTTGTTTAATTAATTAGTTTTTTTATGTCTTGTGTGGTTGCAGGAGAATTCAGCATATCGAAAGTTTAGACACACAAGCCTCAAGTTTGAAAGCGAACTAAGAATTATATTCAAGGATGCTATGGCGACCGGCGAGGATGTTTTTGCACCGCCTTTTCTAAATCCACAGACACAGACAGAAGATGCTGAGAATGAAGATGTGTACAGGCCAACAATGCATGAAGAAGAAGGGTCAAGGGATAGCGAAGATGATCTGTTCGGTACTAACCCCGTGCCTAATACCGGAGTGACTAATGAGCTTGCTAGCATTGGTCTAACAACAAGCACTCCATCAACTATTGGTACTGCGTCAGGAAGTCGTGGTAAGAGAAAGGTGGGTGAGGGGTCTGGACAGAGAAAGAAGCAGAAAGGGCCAGCTTCAAGACAGATCGCGGATGCAGTTAGTGTTATGGCAAATGCATCCAAGGATAGAGCGGCAACATTAGATGCTATTAAATAAGTTAGTGTCAATACTGCTCTGACTCAGCTGCTTGCCATTAACGAACTCATACATGATGAGGACTTTCATTACCGCTGTATCGACCTAGTACATGATAAGACAAACCGGGAAACGTTTGTGTCAATCTGTAAACAGAACATGGATTTCGTGGTTTCGTGGTTGCGCTATAAGATTTATGGCTCCTATATGTACCTAAACTATATTTTATTATGTTTGTGACTTCATGACACTATGTAACTTCATGACAATATGCTTTATGAAAGCTATTTTATGCCATTATTACTTGAATCTGTTTACTGTATGCCTTTAAGCCCTTATTAAGTATTTTATTTCTTCCATTACTAATAATTGAATTTTTAATCACACTCACAGGGTCCATAATCAATGGCAAATTCGAACAATCAACACTTACCTGATATGGTGGAGGAAGATGACCAGTCTCGACTTATATCTCTTATAAACGGGGAATGTGATGAGTATGAACGAATGACTGCATTGATCTGTGAATATTGGGTGCCTTTCATGTGCAAAGAACCCCGCAAAACAAGCGCACGCACTGGTCGTTTATGGGTGCAAGAGGTATTAGCAACCCATGGTTCACGCTGTCATGACATGTTTAGAGTGGAAAAACATGTCTTTTAAAGCTTGTGTCATAAATTGGTTGAACATGGCTTACAGAATTCAGTAAACGTTGGGATCGAGGAAATGGTTGCCATGTTTTTTTATCACCGTTGGCCATGGGATAGGCAATAGGGTGGTACAGGAACTCTTTCAACATTCAGGGGAAACGGTCAGTAGACTTCTGCACAAGGTATTAGATGCTTGCATCAATCTAGCTCGGGAAAATATCAAACCGAGTGATCCCGAATTCACTGTATGCCACCCAAAGATCAAAAACGATCCCCGTTATTATCCATACTTCAAAGATGCTATTGGAGCAATAGATAGAACGCACATTAGGTGTGTGATCACTGGTGGCAATCGAGAAAAATATATCGGCAGAAAGGGATATCCAACGCAGAATGTAATGGCTGTATGTGATTGGGATATGTGCTTTACGTTCGTGTCGGCGGGCTGGGAAGGTACTGCACATGATGCTCGTGTGTTTAAACATGTTGTTTCAAATCCAGCTATGACCTTCCCTCATCCACCTGCAGGTATATTTCAGTCACCTTCCTGTCAATTACTTTCATGCCATGCCGCACTTATATTTATCTAACAGTTTGAATTGAATTCAACATTTATTAGGAAAATATTATTTGGTTGATGCTGGCTATTCGACATAACTTGGTTACCTTGGTCCCTATAAGTGTGAGCGTTATCATATGCCAGAATTTAGCCGCCAACCTGAATTTAGAAATGCTAACGGGACATTTAATTTTTATCATTCTAGTTTGAGGTCAACTATAGAAAGGACTTTCGGAGTATGGAAGAATCGATTTTTTTTTGTTACAGAACATGCGTAAATATAGCTACCAGACACAAGTTCACATTATTTGTGCAACAATGGCCCTACATAATTTTATTAGGAGAAATGATGTTCAAGACGTGGTGTTTCGCTAGGGTGAAGCTGGGAATCTCGTCGATGTAGATAATAATAGCGTAGATGAACAACCTTCCGCGTCAAATTATGGTAGGCGATCTTCCATTCAAATGAATCAGTTGCGTGACTCAATTAGAGACCACATTGTATGAGACATGTGATACAATTTGTTATGTAATATTTTTTGGACAAATTGTGTTAATTTTATATTCCAATTTTTCCAACTTTAACTTTTATAAATTTTTTTTCAATTTCAAATTTAATTTATTTCTTACTATTCTCTCTAAAATCACTTATGCTTAAGCCAATCCAAACAAGGTTGTAAAAGCTAAATTGACAAACTCCATTTTTTCAATCGCCAATCCAAACATAAATCACATTACACAATCGGGCTTTTACCAAAAACAAGATTACCAAAAGCTAAATGGACAAACTCCATTTTTCCAACCGCTGTTCCAAACACACACTAAATCTATTTTGATTAGTGTTTGAAAAGCTCGTTTGGATGAAAAATGATTGAAAAAAGACATGAATCTTATTGGATACTAGACACACACACATATTATTTGTATATATTGTGATAATTGAAGAGAAAAATTAAAATTTGATAAAATACAAAAATTTCAATTATTATCTTAAAAAAAGAAAAATACATTAAAGTACTTAATTAAAAATGGATAAAGTTGTATTTAAATTAGAATGTATACATTAAGTGGATCACTATTGGATCACCTATTCCTAACAAGTTGGTCTCTGACTCTGTCACGAACATGATTCATTTTAAAATTTACCATATAATTATTTGAGTAATGAAAATATATTTAAAATAGAATAAAATTTTAAATATTTAAATCTAAATCATAATTGTTATGAGAAGGAGAAAACTAATAAAGATGTATAGAATTAAATAAAAGCATTTAAAGTTTTTTTTTCATAACATATTATAATCATTTCAATATCATGGGAATGATATGAGTAAAATACATAAATGTAACTCAATCCTTTGAATTATGTGAATATTTAGAAGGGTGTTTGTAAATACACTTTAGGTATATATAAACTAAAAAAACCGGAGAAAAATCAGAAAAAGAGGGAAGTTAAAAAAAGTATATAAATATGTACACTTTCGAGGATTGAACCCTCTTCCCTTAAAAATTTCCCCTATTAATTCATTTCCCTAGAGGTGGTAATATGGTTTAGTCCGGTGGGTTCAGGCTAACCCGCTACGGGTTGGGACTATATGGATTCGGGCCCAAAAGGACCGCATCAATATGGGTTAGCTAAACCCATAGCTGCTGGGTTGGCGGGTTGGGCGGGCCAACCCATATTTTTTTTTCAATTTTTTTAACAACATAGAAAATTTACTACCGACTACCGAGGCAGAGCTCGGCCCTTAGGGACTCGGGACTCGAGACTGAGCCAATCGAGGACTTGGGGGGATGCCGGAATATGGGAACTGCCGAACTGGGAAGTGAGAACTAGGGCTTGATTATGATTTCTGAGATTGAGAGTGTGAGCCGTGAGAGAGACAGGGAGTAAGAGATTGTTTCAAGCAAAAATAAAAGAGAGTTGACCAGGCTGAGGAGTAAGGACTAAGGAGTGGGAGTACTAGGCTGGATTCTGGAATGACGGTCTTGAACTATTGGGGGTTGGGCCTTGGCTAATGGCTCTTCCCTCTTGGTTTAAAAAAAAAAAGGGTTAACTCGCCAACCTGGTGGTCCAACCCGTCACAGGTTAGAACCATATAGGTTCGAGCCCCAAAGGACCGTATCAATATGGTCCAAATTTGGTAGAACCTAAACCATATATTTTGTCGGGTTGGGCGGGCTCGGACCACGATTCCAACCCATATTACCACCTCTACATTTCCCCGCCCCCATAGAGAAACGCACGAAAACTCTGGGCCTTGTGTTATTTTTTTCGGCAGTGTTCTCCTCTTCTCCTTCGTGCTTCTTCGTACTTCAAATAGATCACGGCAATCAAAATGAAAAACAAGCCAGAGATCGGCTAGCAACCAAGTCCCATCGCCGAACCACTACCCACGGATGCCCATACGATCAGATAACTACTGAAAAACCAGACATGCAACAATGGCATCCGTCTGTCACTGCCATGGTCGACTTGCGTAAGGATCTGGCCAGAAAAGGCCCAGGGCCACAGATCACCACTGTATACAAACTGATCAAGTTAGAGCTCGGAGAACGACTGCATCCTATTAGTGAACCAACAACAGCAACGATGCTTTTTCACGATGATAAGTAAGCACAAGTAAGAGAGAAACAGGGTGAGAAGCGTGAAGGTTCAAGTGAGAAGAGATGAGAGAATCGACCAAGTATAGAAGCCAATAAATGCTCCTAACGATCTTCATTCACTGTCGCGATTGTCACCGCGAGAAACTCAAATTTTGGGCTTCTTTTCAGAAGTCACTTTTTGGCTATAAGCGTAGTCCTCTAGCCGCCAACCTAAACGGCTCCGCTTTTGCCCACTGTGCTTTTAAGTGTGTGTTTGGCAAGCACCAAAACCATGGTTTCAAACCATGGTTTGCGCAACCTGAGACAAAACTCTTCTCACACACTTATCTCGTAAGCCGTAAAAGCTATTAAAAGAAGCTAATCTAAACACACACTTTAAGGCTGCACCGCACAATTTGGGTGGCCAAACCCTTTATTAAACAGACCCTATGTGAAACTGGTGCCTCCTGATTCCCAAGGCATACCTTGACCCTCAAGAGCTCCCATATCCAACTTATATGAACTATTCTTTTATATTAAAATAGGGGTATTTTCTTTTGTTTAGGAACCAATTTCAATGCTAATCACAATAATAAAACACAAGAGCTCATCCATAGTGAGATCTACACCACTGAAGTAGAATTTTAATAAAAAAAATTATTTTTTTAAAAAATGACAATTAAGATATTATTTTTATTTTAAATTTCGTACACATTAAATTTTGTTTGAAAACCAAGGAAAAGTAAAAAAAATTCAATTTGAACCAAAGTTCTGAAACTCGGACCGAAACGGCCAGTTCGGCTCGGAAATTGACAAATCGGTTAGTAAACCGGTTCGGTCATCAACCCAGTTCACTATTTTTTTTCCAAAAATCGATTTTTTTTATAATTTTATATTAATAACCCTAAAATCTTTAATTTTTCACCAGTTTAGTGCCCGGGTTAGCTCCAGTTTGATATCGGTCTGACCAACTAACCCTTGACCCAATAACCCAGCTGATTCAATAGCCGTTCGTGTTTAATAACTTTGATTTAGGGCTGAGCAAGGAACCCGGAACCCGCGAGCCCGCCCATAACCCAGTCTAATTGGGCCAATTTGAGCCCACCCAAAATGAACCCATGACGAGGCGGGTTTCAACCCGCCCATTTAAGACTTAAATGGGCAGGCTACGGGCACACCTTCGGGCTGCCCGTACCCGCCCATTTAATTTTTTTTATTAGCCTTACCTTGATTGTCCCTCTCTCATTTAGTCATTCCCTCCTCAACTCAAAGTAGGATTTGTTTTGCATAGAAAGATTTAGCTTATGGAGCTACGGACCCTCCCTCAAGTGAATCTGAAGATGATGGTGAAAACTGAAGCATGAAGATTCAATGGAAAAATTCCATTTTATTAATCTCTGTAGTTGTAATGTGTTAATTTAAAAGTTAGAGTTTGTTTAGATTTAGGTTCTTTTGTGTGAATTGTGATTATTGAACTTTAAAGATTCAGATTTCAGAATTTAAATTGATTACTTGATGGATTTAGATTGAAAGATTGATGCTTATGCGAATATGTATGTTTTTTTTCTTCCAAAAAAATAAACAGGTCCAATATAAATGGGTTCTGGGTAACCCGGTTAGTCTGCCCATTTATTGGCTAGCCCATTTAACACATGTTAAATGGGTTGAGGTACGAGTATGGGCTAGCCCATACTTGTATAAAGTTAAATGGGCGGGTTATGAGTTTAGCCACGGATTATCCAACCCGCCCATTACTCTCCCCTACTTTGATTTGAACCATCCAAATTAAATTCAAACGGCCTACAATGGTAATGAGCTCTTGATGGTCATCGTTGCCATGAGCTTTGGGCTATTAAAGAGCATGATTTAAAATAATTATATTAAGTATTTAATTTAGGATTTAATAGGTCCTCCGGCTTTAATCTCACGTCTTTTTACTACTTTGACTTTGTTTGCCCCGGAGGAAACGTTTGACGTTCCTCGTTATTTTGCCTTAAACTTCTCACCTTGGCGTCGTGTTCACTCTTTGCGTACTTTATTCCAACTTTTTCCCTTCATTCTCTCTCTTCTCGAAAAGTTAGATTCTTCCTCAAGAAACTCCAAGCTCTGTCTCCAACTCCATATAAGGTACTACTTCATGATCAGCTTTGCTACCAATTCAGTCAAACCTTCATCCTTCAGATTCACTATCCGATCCCAATGGGTTGTTCGCAATCCAAGATAGAGAACGAAGAAGCAGTGGCGCGATGCAAAGATCGCAAGCACTTAATGAAAGACGCCGTCGCGGCGCGAAATGCCTTAGCCGCCGCACACTCCTCCTACGCCACCTACCTCAAGAACACCGGCGCCGCCCTCAGCGACTTCTCTCAAGGCGACGCTCAAAACCCCCAATTCAGTCCGGCGACAATCCCTAATTCCTCCGTCACGATTCAACCGCCCTTCGAAATCCCTCCGCCGCCTCCTCCGCCGACCAATATCCCCCCTGCTCCTCTGTATCGTTCCGCGACTATGCCGGAGATGATGTCGAAACCTCAATTGGAACCGGTCCAGACCATAGCTGAGGAGGACGAAAGTGATAACGAATTGGAGAACGGCGGTGCTCTGCATAGGAGAAGGAGAAGCAATAGAAATAGTGGAGGGAGTAGTAGAGGCGGGACTAAGGAGATGGTTGAAGAAGAAGACGAGGCTCGGCCTCCTGCTCCTCCTCCTCTATCAAAACCAAAACCGGCGATTCAATTTGAGACAAATCAACCTATGCCTCCGCCGCATCCTGCTTTTGAATTCTTCTTTCCGCAGATGGAAAACACGCCGGGGACGAGCTTGAGCGCCGCCGCCGAAGAAGTTAGCACCAATAAAGAAGAAATTGAGAGGAAGGAGTTTAGCGAGAAGCCCAATGTTGTGAGAGGTGGAAAAGATGAGGTGCCGGAACCTGTGCCTATGCCGGAGAATGTGGCGGAGCCGCCACCGGCGCCGCCCCAGGATGCTATGATGTTGGTACAGAACGGGAAGAGTTCGAAAAAGGTGAAGCAGGATTCAATAGTGGAGGGGAAGAAACAGAAAGTGAATCTGATAAAGATATTCAATGAGATTGATGATCATTTTCTGAAGGCGTCGGAGTGTGCTCATGAAGTTTCAAAGATGCTTGAGGCTACGCGGATGCACTATCACTCCAATTTCGCTGATAACAGAGGTAACCTCCTGGATTTCTTTAATTCTGAATAGAAAACTCTCGAGTGTTTTTCGGTTTCAAAAGTACAAAACTCGGTAATGTAATTTTGAAACTGCATTAATACATGTTTGAGGAACTGTTGTTCTATTAAAAAAGAATTGTTTTATCATAAATTGACGATAACGAATACATTACTGGGGACAGTGAGGTCAAGTATTTCCTTAAAAATAATGAGTAGTTAATATTAATTGATGGAAACGCTGAACACAGCATATCAAAGTTAAACAAAACTGACCGAACCTGTAACAAATAATGTTTGTATCCATTTATTTCTCACTGTTTTTTTTTTTTTGGCATATTTGTCCTTGTAAATGGATTATGATCATGCTCAAGTCCTTAACTTTGGCAGGACACATTGACCATTCTGCGAGGGTGATGCGAGTTATTACATGGAATAGGTCCTTTAGAGGGATGCCTAATATGGACGATGGCAAGGATGATCTTGACTTTGAGGGACACGAAACTCATGCTACTGTTCTGGACAAGTTGCTTGCATGGGAAAAGAAACTTTATGATGAAGTGAAGGTAACATGCAGTCTGTTGTGATAGTAAAAGTTTGTCATAGGGGTCACCTTCCATCTTCTTAGTCCAAGTAATTTTCTTATATATTTAGTCGTGTAGCTCAAAGGTCCATGTTTGAAACATTTGCCTCACATCGTCAGTTTTAAGTTCTAGCCCTGCATTTAGTTGGCAGAGATTACAGAACATTGTTCTAACTATTCAGTCATTTCTCCTTGCTTTGGAAAGTTTTTGTTCTCTAGTATGCTTCTCCTTTCCTTTTCTGTACTTTTTTATCTATCTGCAAGGTTCTGGGTCTATTATGCTGTCATACATTTCCCCCCCTCCTATTCTGAAATTTTCTACTTAATATTGTTTGTTAGGCTGGTGAACTGATGAAATTTGAATACCAAAGAAAGGTTGCCTCTCTTAACAAGCTAAAGAAAAGAGGTAAAAGCTCTGATTCGCTGGAGAGAGCAAAAGCAGCCGTCAGTCATTTGCATACAAGATACATTGTAGATATGCAATCTTTGGATTCAACAGTCTCTGAAATTAACCGTTTACGTGATGACCAGTTGTACCCAAGACTTGTCCAGTTAGTTGATGGGTGAGCTATAAAATATAAATTAGTTTCACATATTATTTCATCAGCTAACTATACAATAAATATAGTGGTAGAGTTATGTTTCATATTCTTACTTGTAGTAACCTTGAGGTGGACTTAGTGTTGAACTGAACCAGTAGATAATACTTCATTTAGAGTTGCAAGGGTTGAATTTTCTTTGGAGAATTCTGTCAAATAGGTTGCTGCTTTGATACCCAAATGTATTCAATAACAGTAGTCTGAAGTCACAAGCTTTAAATTTCTATGGACAGATTTTTCTTCTTCTTTCTTAGAAATCTGATTGTCTAGTAGTCCTATTTGCACTTAAGGCCAGATTGGTTCAGGCGCTCAAATTCATGAACAGAGTGGGAAAAACTTTCTGCAGATACTGATGGATGTTGATGGTTTGCAGGATGGCCACCATGTGGCGAATTATGCATATACACCATGAGGAGCAGGCAAACAGTGCACTCGCATTGGCATCTCTGGATGATTCCCAGTCACCAAAGATGACAACCGAACACCATCATGATCGAACATACCAACTATTGTTGGTTGTGCAAGAGTGGCATTCACAATTTGAGAAGCAAATGAGCAACCAAAGGAAGTATATAAAGGCCCTAAACAATTGGTTAAAACTAAATCTTGTCCCTATTGAGAGCAATCCGAAGGAAACGGTTTCATCCCCTCCAAGAGTCATCAATCCCCCAATACGGAGACTCCTCCTCAAATGGCAGGAGTTTCTGGAAAAACTTCCCGATGAAGTCGCTAGAGTGGCTATATCCAACTTTGCTGCTATGATAGATGCTATTTTCCATCAGCAAGCAGAAGAGGTGCATTTGAAGCGAAAATTTGAGGAAACACAAAAGGAGCTTGACCGGAAGAAGAGGCATTTCAAAGACTGGTATCATAAGTACATGGAAAGGAAAATACCAGATGATCCTGATCCAGAGAGGCCTCAAGGTATTATTGCTACTGATGAAGTTGTTATAGAAAAGCAGTTTGTGGTTGACCAAGTGAAGAAGAGGTTAGAAGATGAAGAAGAAGCCTATGCAAGGCAATGCGATCAGGTGAGGCGGAAATCCCTAGTGAGTCTCAAAAATCGTTTGCCAGAGCTGTTTAGGAATATATCAGATTTTGCTCTTGAATGTTCCAAAATGTACAGAGAGCTAAGGAATATATCACAGAACCTTAATACAGGCCAGAGCTCATCATGAGTATTGGTTTTTCTTTTTGTCTTTTTGGAAATATTTATGACATTCTTTTCTGTTTTATGTACTACCATTATATGTTGGGATGAGCCCCCTGAAATATTCAGTCCATGCTAAAGAAGCTGAATGTAATCTTCATACAATTGCAAATTTGTAAGAAGCTCAATGGATTGTTGCCCTTTATACAGTACGCAAAATTATATTTTTTTAATGATTGAAGATACTTTATAGTCTAGCCTTTTTGTTATATATTTGTAAAATAGTCTGCGTAGATCTTCTTGATTAGTTGAACATGCAGCAAGCCGAAGATAAGGGTATTTTTTTTTTTTTTAATCAAAAGAAGATAAGGGTATGAGTAATGAGAATAAGCCATCCCTCTCAATTTACAATGCAGAAAACACGGTTACGTGAGAGACTTTCCTTTGACTTGTTTTTAGTATCAACCAATTTGTTGAAACAAAAGCATGGTTGAATGATACCATGCTCAGGGCATATGCCATAAGCCTAAGTTGATCGAAATTGTGTGTTAAAGGAAATGAATGATGACATTGACCGTGGATCAAAGACAATACTGAGGAATTTAACTTGAAGAACAAGGCAAGAGACTGTTTACTTAACTTCCACTTTTGTGGGCCCTAAAAACGGCACTCTGATTACTACACATGAAACTCATCCATTGTTATGAATTATATCCAAGTTACTGTTGTGGAATTTATTTACATATTTTCCCCTAACTTGAATTTTGAGAAGTTTGCCAAATGAAGCTCAAGACAGAGTCTCCTTTCTAATCCAAAAATAACGCAGACTATTAAGTATTGAATTACTCCCCCCGTCTTTAATATAAGACCTATTTAAGGCGTTAATCTTAATCCTAAATATAAGACATAATTTTCATATTTATCAATATTTCCCTAATTTATTCTCTATTGATGCTTCCTCGATAATAATCAAACAGGAGAGGGAATGGGAAAATTAAGAAAGATGACTAGGATATTTTAAAAAATACATATCATATTAACTAACTTAATTTACTTTCTTAATCTAATTAAATTAGGCAAATATTTTTTATATTAAAGAAAAGAGGGAGCATTATAATTAATTAGATTGCGATTCCTACGGAGTATAAGCTAAGTCATGTAATATATTTTTAACTTAAGTGACAGCCTTACTCTTGAAAATTTGTTGGTGAATGTCCTCCTACAATGTATTGTGCTTTTTTGTACTACTTAGAGAAAAGTTTAACTGCCAAATCAAATTGCATGAGCTAAAGAAAGACCAATTGAAACCAGAAAGAATAACAGAAGAAAAGAACAGATGAAACAGTTTATCAACTATTTAACTGGTCTTCTTTAGACGATTGGCTTCAACAAGCTTACCAATAAACTGCCGTTAACCCTAATTTATTGCTTGATTCCAGGATTCTGTTTTATTTTTGACTCCCTGAAAGCCCGAAAATGCAAAATGACACTTTACTTCATTGAAAAAAAATGAACTTTTTATAATGAAACTTAGTACAACTGTGCTAATAACATCTTGGCACATCAGATACATAGGACTAATCATTTTGAAAGCAGAAATTTCTTTGTATTTAAACAACGTTATACAATTCCATGATTTATCCTCATGCTTCCCCCCAAGTAACTTACTGCCCCAAACAAGGCCCCTTGTCCCTCGTGACTCACATATTTTAATACCACAGAACAATCTTAGAAAAGTCATATAAATTTCAATTCCTTTTCTGACACCCTAAGAAAATTTCAGAACGGAAACTTCTTAGTATTCCACGCAAGCCAATCAAGTTCGGTTCTTTGTCAATTTCCATGAACCTGTCCAAATTATATATTTGCATAGTTTTGTGATTAGCTTGTTTTATTTCGCTAGTGGGGCTCAGCCTATAAATAGTGAAGTGCATGCACTTAACACACCTGGGTTCCAATTCCAAAACCATATATTCTTCTTTCTTGTATGTTCTATATACCATGAACCTTCAGAATTGCAAAAATCACTCTCTAAGTGTCAGTGAGTTTATGAGCAGGTTAAAGATGTCAAGGTGGAAATCACTGTGGAGGAAGATCTTAAGGAAAAAGAAGAGATTTTTCAGCCGTTCTTCTTCAGTTCATGTTCAATATGATCCTGATTCCTACTCACACAACTTCGATGATTACTATTCCGGCGAACCCGACAATGTTTCTCGCTCTTTCTCAGCTCGTTTTGCTGTGCCTTCCAGGATCTGTGACAAGGGTGAAGGAAACAGAAGAGAAACTTAGTGGTTTTATGAGTCTCTTGGAGCCTAGATTCTTCTTGAATCATCTTTAGCCTGTAAATAAATTCTGCCATCTTGGTAAATTAATCTGTGGTTGTGATGTTATATCAGTAATTTTCTCTGATGTTTTCCATTTCATATTCTTCTACTTCTTCATCCTTTTGTCCTATGATGAAGCTGATTATAGACTTTCTAGCCATTAGTTTTAAGCTCTGGGCTCTTAGTGTGTTAAGTTTAAGTGATTAAGGGTCTTCTTCACTTGAAGCAACATATTCTGAGTGGTGCCAGTTTGCTAATTCCTTAAGATTAGGGATTAGGATAATTGCAATATATTGACAGCAATATCTAATGATTTAAAAGAAAACCTAGAGTTGAAATTATTTCATTCTTAATTGTTGCTTTCTTATTAAATCTTGATTATTGTTTTATGTCCACCTCCTCCTAAGTATTTTTATATGGTTGAGGACTTCATTTTCCCCCCTTCCTCTGTTCTTGCTTGTAAGATTCCAACAAACTATCATAAGATGGTCTTATATACACTTGGCAACTCAAAAACTTACAAGGAAGTGAATTATTTGAAATGAAAATTTGTAACTTTTACTACACCATTCATTCCTACACAAATTAACGTCTACACATATGTTAAAAGAGGACTCCAGCAACCAATAAAGATTGGTCCAATTGATAAAAAGGTTGACTCATAACCATAAAATTGTGGATTTAAATGCCATCGATGTGAGAACATTGTTTATGGGTGATCTGTAAGTAAGCACTCTTTAAGCCCAGAAGCATATCCTAACCTTGATAAGCCCCTGAGACCTAACTCACTTAAACTTTCTTCAACAAAAAAAAAAAAGAGGGACCAAGCAGAAATAGAAATTTGCAGAGCTTCATAAAACTTTTTCTTGCAATCCATTTCTTCTTTTCTGATCCTTACTTATTCTGCTGGGCTCCAGACCTGTAGCCTGTAGGGCTAATGAACTAGAATGGTTTTCCTTCTGCAATTAGATCTTAAGCAAAAATTCACTATTATATTTATTTAAGCTTTTTTTCTTTTAGTTTCTTTTTGTTTTATCTTTGTTGGTGAAACAAAGTAAAGTTTTAGACAAAGCAACTTCGAACAAAATGAAATATTATTTTCATTAGTTATGGGTGAAGCAAAATGAATTTAAAATCAAGGGATAAAAGTGAAATGTGAAATGATGTAAATTAAATTTAAATAAAATTAAAATATTAAAAAAATAGTTTTCCCTATATTTTTCTACAAACTTTAGAATGATCTCATAACAGATGCTGGCAATGCTTGCTTGATTTACCAAAAGAAGTTCACAACTTTTGTTCATAACAATCCTTGACTGATTCATATTCACATGGTGATCAACGAAGTTTTACATCTGCAAGGTTAATGCTCACTGTGTGTCATTTATACTTCCTCTAGTCTTATTTATAAACAACTTTTTCTTTCATGGGGTTAATCCATTTTATAAGCAACTTTCACTTTGTATCTAAAAATATAAACTTCTTTTTTCTATTTTACCCTTATTAAATACATATATTTATAATTAATTATTACACACACCAAGAGTTATCTTTCATACTTCTTATCCATTCTCTCTCCTATACTCTTTTTATAAATAGGGGCATATATGGAAAAAAACATGGTATTTTTGACACACTTATTGCTTTTAACTACCGGTTCGTTTTGCGCGATCAAGACTTCTTATAAATAGGATCGGAGGGAGTATAATTCATTGGTTCCAAACGTGATTTAACTATTAGGTGTCCATACTTACCGTCCTTACAACCTGTATCCCCATTTGGTCATTTGGGCATTAGATTTAGATTATAGAACCTTAGGTTCACAGACTATTGAATGATGAACAAATACATTTGGCAGATCTCAGCAATATGTAGAACATTACAAAATATATTCAAAATTTTTTTGTCCCCAAAAAACCAAAGAACAAGTAAGAATTTACAACAAACTTGTTTATCAGCACTGACTTGTCCAAGAAATGAAGGCTGGACATTGCAAGGACCTAACTAAAGCATCCAGAACTACTTCATCAAAGATAAACAAGAAATGACAACCACTGCATAAATGCTGCAATCAATAAAAATACCTCTAATAGCTTGGTAAGCCACCAAACCTCTCTCCAAGACTTTAACTCCATGCCAATTATGTCCATGTTCATTATTATTAGCTTTGACTTTTTCTCCGCCTTCTTCTTCCTCTGACGCTCTTATCTTCTCCATGTACACTCGACCAAGCACGATTGTTACATCGTTTAATAGGACAATGAAAAGAGGCCTTATCGCTGCAATGTTCTCAGAAACCATATAGCACAAGACTACTAGCACTGCTACGATCAGAGCACAGGAAGCACGAAATGTCTCAGAAGCAATGATGCTAGAATTTATTTCTCTTGAAGAGAAGAAAGTGGGGTTGAAGCTGACAGGTTTTGGTTGCTTCTTTTTGCCATCTGATGCTTTAATTTGAGCTCTTGGAGTAGCTGAAGATGATTTCACAACCTCTTGTTCGTGTGCTTCTTCATGACTAATTTCAGAATCAGGCTTCACTTTAGTTCTGATGTGGAAATTTCTTCTTTTTGAAAACTTAATTCCACCCTGGGGATTTTGCCTACTAGAGTAACTAGAAGCAGTGGAATTATCCTCCTCATCAGAAGCAGCAGCAGCAGCAACTGAAAAGCAAAACAAATTTATGTCCAACACGAGTTTAAATATGGCTTAGATCACACTGATTTCAGGAAAAAGGCGTCCAATTTGGACCCCCAGTTTTAAAATGAAAAGATTTTTTCTGAGACCAGTTCCTACAGAGTAAGAGACGGATTTGTGCGATTGAAACAAGTGGAATGATAAAAGGGCAACATTTCATGATTAAACTGTATTGTTTCAAGAAGTATATTTAAGAGTAAGAAGAAAATAAATGCACTGACTTAGTTGTGATTGTGTGTCTAAAGTTGATTTTATGCGGGCATCATCATTCACAGGAACTTGATGTTTGTTGGCTTCTGCAAAAGTATCATCGGAATCCTGGAACAGAGATCCCCATTCACTTGTGATCTCAAAGTTCTGCTGCTTTGAAATCTTAAATCCAGATTGGTGTCTTAGCCTTGAAGAAAATCTAGAGCCTTCTTTGACTTCTTCACTAGCTGCAAATCCCAGTGAATTCACATATTAGAGGCGATATAATTATACAATATTTACCTCCCTAACTTCCATGATGGAGGTCTTTGTACAGTAAAAATTAAAGAACCGTTTTCATGGATGGCTTATAAAAGCTCCCTCCGGTCCTATTAACATAATATAACTAGATTAAAAAAGTTAGTTAATATGACATAAATTTTCCAAAACACCTTAGTGATCTTTCTTATTTGATTATTGTTGTGTGACCTTCAATAGGGGTGCATATAATTTTCTCAAGTCATGACAAAATAAACACAATTAACATCAAGTCACGGAAAATATTCATCGGAAGTTAATCAAGTTGCATCACTATATATATATATATATATAATGCTGGTAGCCGATCGAGTATCTTTTTCATTGGCTATACAGCAAATCAAGCTAATATATGCAACAATGTAAGAACCGTTATTCTTTCTCTCAAACACTGCACAAAAATTTAGTTATATTCTCTCCACAAAGATACACTTAAAATCTATATTGTATATATAATGCAGTAAGTTTTTGCAGAAGGACAATAAGAGGCACGTTTTGAACAGAAATGAAGAAGAGACCGCATTATTGGGGGGAAATTAAATGATAGTTTGCGTCTATAGAAGACACTAATTCTTGATAAGCATATTCATAAGCTATTGACAGTATTTCAAAAATTGTACAAATACATGAGGTTTGGGCCCAAAGTTTTTTTTTCTTGTTGAGGGGGTAATGTTGCCCTAATTTTTTTTTTAATTTTAAAATGTAACAATATTGCCTAATACAGATAAGAGACAAGCCTCATTTCAACACTTTCCGGAGACAACATTAAATATAAAAAAAACTTGAAAAACTTCTGTGGCAAATTTGTAAAAATTGTTCATAGATTTGGATGAAGGAAGGAACCTGGGATAGAAAAGGAGTGAGTATTTCTGAGATCGGGATGGAACTCTTGAGACAATTCAACGGGTAATGATTCGGGACGGAGGTGACGAGGTGTGATATGAAAACGAGGCGATGAGCGCGGCGACGGAGAGGGCGGTGGCGGTGGCGGTGGCGGTAACGGAGGAAGGGTTTGGATCTGACCGGTAATCAAGGCGAGACGATCAGAACCTCTCTCGGCGATTTTCTTTCGTCTTGCTTCGGCACTCCTGGGGCTGGCCACCACCTCTCTTTCTGTCTGTATGCTTTGCATGTTTCTGTTATCTCTGCTACGAATGGAATCAGAGGGTCCTCTCTGTTTTTCACAGCAAAAAGAAGAGAGGGACTTTGATAGCTTCAAGACGGCACCGTTTAGTAATTCCTTTTTTTTTTTTCTTATTTCTACTGCTCTAATGTGGGAGAAACTTTGCAAAGGAAATGCGCCCACAGAATTAATAGAGATTTGTTCTGCCTAAAAATAAGAAATCACGTTTTGACTTCTTCTTATTCATCCATTTTATGAATTTTTGCTTGTGGCAATCATGAGGCTTCCCAACCTTCATCATGTCAAATGCTAAGTCCTCATTCTTGTCACAAATACGTCCTAGTCGTCATCCATATCACCAACACTAATATCCCAATCATTTACACTTTTGACATTTAATAAACGACATATTTATTTAATTTTAAAAAAATTAAGAAAACTAAATAAATCACTTAATTATAACACACAATGACATAATCCTTATAAAATATTTTAGCTCAACATTATATTATATATCATGTATAAAAAAAATTATATTATATATCAGTGTATAAATTAGATAAATTAGTTTAAACAAAAATAATGAATATAAAAGATAAAATGAAAAAATGTCATTTGAAACTAACATTTGGCAATCCATCTAAGTACCAAATCTGCTTTTATGGGAACACATGTAAAGATAGTTCATTATCAAATTCCTTAAGACTAGAATATCTCAAAGAGAACAATACTTATCACCTTAACAGAGATATCATAATTAGCATCATAATAAATGAGAGAATTCCAACTCTAATCTAAAGATGAACAGTAAAGCCATGCACACCAAACAATAACTTCTATATTTAACATAAAAGAAGTACCACATTATCATAAAGATCATCAAACACGTCATCCTGTGTCCTAAGTCATCATCCTGTCATCCAATATGTTACCATCAATGTCTCCTCATCTTTTTGGTCGAGAGCCACATCATATTATATATCCTTCCTAATCATTATCCATGTCAATGTTTGCATTAGCAGCCGCGTCATTCAGTCAGCATCCATGTAACACGACATGGAGAAATTATTGTAACTAGTCAGCATCCTTGTTATCACCATGTTATCAACCACATCAAAATCTCAAGGAGTAGCCTCGAGGTCCCAGCTCATCACCTTCATCGTCGCACTTGTCCTATTCACATGACATTATTAGCCACATCACCGTATATGTCCCGCTCATCATAAGGTCATCATCCATGCCATCAACCGAACAACCTTCATTTTGTCCTAGTAATTGTCCATGTCACCCAACAGGTGGCGTTCCATGTCACCATTTTGACACTTGGTCACACCATGTCAACGGCTCGGTCCACCTCCACTTGATTGTATAGTGAGTACTGACTAACCCTTGTCTTTACTTTACAACATCCACTAGGGTTGATCATGAACCAGACTAGACTGGGTATGGCCTCAACTCGAGGTTTGGTCTAGATAGTACCTCAAGCTAAATAAGATTGCCTAAGGTCCGGTCTGGTCCAACAGTAGCCCGAGCTCGAGTTGGACCAGATCTAGTGGACTGCCTGGACCAATCCAGGCAATCCAAGACCTATTTGGGTTTTTTGTTTTTTAATATTTGGTGCAACTAGGTACAGACAATATTTCTATTTATGACCCACAGGACCATCCATCAAAGCTTGCAACCTCTTATGAGAAACAAGATGGTCAAACACACAGTTTCTAGCTTCATCTCATAGTCTTCCACTCTTCCCTCATATATCCTCGAAAACACAACGAGGCCACAAACACAGATAAGTAGAGAAAAAAATCAAAAACACAAACACAAAACGAGGTGCTTTCTTTGTTTCTTTAATATTGATCCAACGAATTAATGGGAAAATAAAACAAGTTTTGTATACAAATATTTTTATTCAGAATTGAGGAAATCATCTCTCTCTCACTTCAAAAAAACACCCGATTTCCGACGAAATTTGAGATGGAATTTTTTTCGTGGCAAATTCTGATGGAAACTCCATCGCAAATTTTTCTTACAGAATTTTCCGTGACAAATTTAGCCATGGAAGTTCCGACGGAAATTTTCATCGCAAAGTTTTCCAACGGAAAATTCCGTCGCAATTTGCCACGGAAAATTCTGACTGAAAAATTTAAAATTATTAATTTTTAAAAAATAATATTTATAAAATTAAAATATTAATTATTAAATAATCATATTCAAATTTAATTATTAAATTATATTATTATTTATTAATATATATGTTATTAATATTATATTTATAATTTTATATTAAAATAATATTTATAATATTAAATTATTATTTATTAAATAATTTTAATTAAAAAATTATTTAATTTAGAGATATAAATATTTTTTTCGTTTTTATTAAATTTTTCATTATTTTAAATAATATTATATTTAATTAATAATTAATTATATGTATATAATTAATTAATTATATGTATGTATGTTTATATATATATGATAATATTATATATATAATATTATATAATAATATAACATAGGTTCATTTCGGCGCAACTAGCAAAGACTCGGACGCGAAGGCGTCTACATCCTGAGGTTGCGATTTCGAACGGGAGGAGAGGCATTTGAAGGAATTAAGAGGAGGGGACACTTGGCATCCAGGAGACAGGGACAAACATTTGGCATTTGTAAATAAAAAAAAATTAAATATTTTTTGATTTTTTAAAAAAAATTAATTTTCGATTTTTTTTTTAAAATTGCGACAAAAATGAATTCCGTCCGAAATTTTATGACGGAATTGGATTCCGTCGGAGATCGGGTGTTTTTTTGTGGAGATCTCTCTCTGCTGCATCAAATAAACATACACTAAAACCCTATTCAATTTTAGACACAGAGGAAGAGAAACCAGAGGAAAACATAGCAATCGAAACCATAGTAAGTGAGTCACCGGTGACCGCTGAGGCACCGAGAGGAAGAGAGCCGCCGAAGACGCAAGCTTCTATTCTGACTTCTAAGTTTGAATCTGAAGAAATGAAGAATGAAGATGGGTTCTGAAATTTTGAGTGGGTGACAGCTGATCAGCGAGCATGTGTGATTGTGTGGCGTGTGAGACTGTGAGGTGTAAGTGTGAGACTATGAGTCAAGTGTGTTTTGGTGGATTAAAAAAAAACAACTCAGGTTAGATTGAACCAGACTAAGGTGTCTGAGGCCTTGGCCCAAAGTCTGGTCTAGGATGAGTAGCCCAGTCTGGTCTACTCTACCCAAATTACTTCAGGCCAATTTTTTTTTTCACTTAACTGGGTTAAATCAAACCAGATCAAACCGAGTTATTTGGATCACTAGGTTTTTTTTTTACTCATCCCGAACACCCACGTGTCTTTAAGCTACACGCAACCTTCCTGCACATTGACCGACCTTGTCCCATTTCCCGACGTCAGTCTGCGAAACCTTAAATTCATGCTTATTTATAGTCATTGTTTAATTTAATACTACTGCCATCATTAAATTACCCTTCAGCGTGTGTTTGGGGTGGTTTTAAAACATTTTTCTCTATAAATTAAGATAAAATTTTTTTCATATATTTATTATATAAATCATAAAAATTATTCTAAAAAAACTAATAAAGGATACCTTTTCCGTGTATGATGCAAGGAAGAAATAATAACACATTTGATTATTAAAAAAAGAAATGATGAAAACATTTTCTATCCAATTAGAATATAAAATGAATATTAAAAGTATAAAAATAAAAGTCTCATAAGCTATATAATAAAAATGAATAGAGAACGACCAAAAGAATAAAAATAAATCAACGAAGTTATAAGAGGGAAAAAAGGCTATATATTTTTCTTTTTTTATTGTTTTTTTCCAACCTCTTGTGTTCATATTCAAATCATTTATTTTGGGGGTGGGGGGGTTGGGTGTTAAAATTACGATGAGTGTATAAAAATAAAAATGAAATAAGCTACTTTAACTACTTGGCTTTGTTTAGGAAGGAAACAATGAATATATATAAAACCGCCTAATCACTCATTTATTTGTGAAATTACAATGAATATTGCCCAAGATTTAACCGCTTAATAATTACTACTTGATTCTCTTCCATACTCTGACTAATTCATAACAATCCTATACATAACCCACGAAATAAAAAAGAAACTCATATAACGTTTATAAATATATAGTAATAATTAAATTCACCATTAATTGTTTCCCATGTAAGTTTCTGACCAAGTTCCTGCATATAATAATGGCCACCAAAGAAAATCTGGGAAGCTATTCTTATCTTACTATTTTTATCCTCTCTTCAAATCATTCTCATCATATTATACATATTTCATTCTAATTTTTACCGCACACCAAGTCAGCAATAATCTTTCCCACTTAATCTCCAAAATTCCTCATAATTTGGTACAGATATATTAGTCAACGAATATTGTACCATCGATTTAAATCCCATAACCACTTTTAATGGAATTATGCCAATAATCATGCCTTCACACCAAATTTCTCCCTACCTTTGTCTTGTTGATTTTTGAGGAAACGACATAAACCCTAATTTCGTGAACCTAAATTTAGATAATTCCACACCTTCCTAATTTTATTTATTTTACCTTCCATATGTCCTTCTCTGTGTATATAAAACCACACTCCAATGCTGAATCATCATCATCAACATCATCATCATCGAAACCTCGTCGTCGTCAAGCTTGTCGAGTACCATCAATCATGCCTAAGAAGCTTCAAGACTACATCTCGAAGCTCAAACGAAACCCTAATCCCCAGATCAATTCCTCTTCTTCCAAAAATTGGATCTTCTCTAACTGCAAGCACCCCAGAACCTTGTCTATTGACGTTGGTGGTCACCAAAGACATGAAACTCAAGCTCATCAACAAAGCAACAATAACGATTCTGCTTCTCTATCTGATGTTGATCGTTTCCTGTTTGAGAATTTCAAGTCTCTATATGTCAAAGAAGACCATGAAGAAACAGACAATAATGCAGAATCTGAACAACAAGAGATCGAAGCTCATCCTCCAAAATTAGAACCGGTTTTGTTTGAATCGCCGCGGCTCGACCTCGCCCTCCCGCCGGATCTTCGTGGTTCCAACCGGTTCTTCGTGACGCCGGGCTTGTCCGGCTCTCTGGTCGAGGATGCTGCGAGGTTAAGCTTGACGACGACCGCCGGCGACGACGACGAAGCCGGTTCAAGCTCAAGCTCGACCACAAGCCTCAATGATTATTCGAATGTATCATCGGATAATCATCGTGAAAGTCAGGCCATGGAGGCGCTTCCTCAAGACTTCATCGCCGTCTTGATGTACTCACCGACGCCGTACGAGGATTTCCGGCGGTCCATGCAGGAAATGGTGGAAGCGAGGTTGAAGAATGAGGAAAGGGTGGATTGGGATTTCATGGAAGAGCTTTTGTTTTATTATCTCAATCTGAATGAGAAGAATTCGCATAAATTCATACTCAGTGCTTTCGTCGATGTCATCGCCGGTTTGCGTCGGCGATCGGAGACAGTGCTGACAACACTGTCGCGAAGTGTTCGAACGGTGGGGATCGGTAGGGGGTCACGAAGAAGATGAGACAAGTAACGTTATATTTGGGTCCACCAAATATTTTCACTGGAGAGGAGGGAAAATAACAAAATGTAATTTCGTTTGCTTAAAAAACAAAAGAAAATGTAATTTCATTCTGTTTAGTGTTACTTTAACTATTATTTAATTTTCTTAAATTTTACATAGTCCTATTTATACGTTTCTAAATTAACGAATTAAAACTTAAAACTAATACAAAAGAGATGATTTATAAAATGAATAAGCTGACCACATTTTGAAAATAAAACACATTTTGAATAATATATAAATTTAAGTACATGCATCAAGGTACTTATAATATCTATTTTGCCAAGTTCTTTTAATTATATATAGTTATGACTCCTATTTTTTTCATATAGGTTTATAATTAATTAAATAATAATATTTTAAAAATAGAACATATAAATATGGTCATGTGTGACTGGAGAATGGATAATTTGATATCATGGAGCATAAATATTTTGATATAAGTATTTTTCTAAATTTAATTATATATTCATGTGCCAAATTTACAAACCATGACGCATCCTAAAATATATTTAATTAATGGGGATTGGGAAGAAACTTAAGTGTTTTTCTAAATTTTTTTGGCCAAAAGTGTTTTCCTAAATTTAATTATATATACATGTACCTAATTCACAAACCATAAATGATATCCTACAATATATTTTTAATTAATGGGGTTGGGCATAGTGATAAAGGACTAGTCATCTTTTTCAATATGGCAAATCACTATTCGAATTCCTCCTGCAAAAATGTCCATATATATATATTTTGTGTTGAGCAATATTTTGAACATAATTGTCTTAAATAGAAAGATACAAATGTCGAGAAAAGTGGATGGAACCTGAAGTTCAAAAAGAGGGAAAAAATTAAGAAATAATATAGGTTTTTCTTTTTTGGACTGAATATTGGGTTTGAATATATAGATTTTGGCTTTTTATGAAAAAAAAAAATATAGATTTTGGCATTTTCCTTTGTAGGCATCACATGCAGTGAGTAGTATGGTAGGATTTGGAGTATGAAGGAAGTTAAAATTAAATATATCAATTATAATGTTTAAATGTTAATTTGTGTAGTTTTGTGGTGTTCGGTGACAGATTATTTTTGTTATTGATGTTGAAACTGTCTACCGCATGTTCCCCGCTATTCTATTTACTATGAACTACAAACTCTCTCACTTACATTGCTTCTATCCAAAAACAATGTCCCTCTCACGATTTTGTACCTACTAGCCAGCAGCTCATTGGCTCTTGCTTATAATTTTATATCAACATGTGATGATTAAAGAAAAAGACCAATATAATTGTAGTCAAATTTAACTGCCAAACTACGACTAGTAATATTAAATAATTATGCTCAGCACTTTTTATATCGAAATGGATCAAGTTTAATTACATCAAACCATAATAGGTTAGGATATATATATTTAATTAATTAATTTAATTATTTATTTAAGATCGATAACCAAAGGCATTTTTATAGTTAACTATTTTCTTATTTTTATATATGGTTATTTTTCAGAAATAAAAGAAAGATAAATGAAAGAAATAAGATAATAACATAAAGATATGAGCGAATCTGCAATCACATTTCAGTGAATTACTTTTGGTACATTAATGGCCATATATAAGCTATTACAATTCATCTAGGCCATACATGTATACACAAGAAAGATTATTCTAGATTATCATCCTTTTAGCATTTGATGAATTGTCCTCTTGTGCCTTGTTTGGGTGACTAAACTATTATGCTGATTATTACCCCCTGCGAGTCAAATTGGACAGGATGGACAGTGAGACTCGTACAAAAACGAGCAAATGGAGAGGTGGGTTGCGGCTTGGTAAATATAGTAGCAATTTGATCACGAGCTGAGATGTGAGTAATATGAAGTAACTTGGCAGCCAATCGTTCACGAACAAAATGGTAATCAAGAGCAATATGTTTAGCTCTTGAATGAAAGATTATATTGGATTTGCAGCTAGATAAGTAGCACCCCAATTATCACAACATAACAATGGTGGAATAGATAATAAGAGACCAAGTTCATGAAGAAGATTTTGGACCCAAATAAGATCAGCAACAGTTGTGGCAAGAGCCTTATATTCAGCTTCAGTACTGGAGCAAGAAACAAAAGGCTGCTTTTTAGAGCTCCAGGCAATTAAATTGGGACAAAAAAACATAGCAAAACCAGCAGTAGAATGACTAGTAGTTGGGTCACCTCCCAAATCAGCATCACAAAATGCAACAAGTTTAGTGGATGAAGAAGGTTTAAGTAAAAGAGAAAAATGACTTGTGCTCCTTAAACATCGCAGAATGCGCTTAACAGCAGTCCAGTGCAAGTCTTTAGGACAATGCATATATTGACATACACGATTAACAGCAAAGGCCAAATCAGGGCGTGTAAAGTTAAGATATTGTAGACTGCCAACAATACTGCGATAAAGACTAGGATCATAGAAATCCGAACTTTGAGAGTCAGCAGCAAGAGGAGTAGAAGCAGCATTTGGAGTAGACACAGGTGTTGCTCTAGCCATATGAGTCTTCTCAAGTAAATCAGTAATATATTTGTGTTGAGAAAGAATTAGTCCCGATTGAGCAGAATGAACCTCAATACCCAAACAATAATGTAAAGGACCAAGATCCTTGACTGGAAAAGTAGTACCCAAAGCACTGATAAGCTCAAAGACAGCAGAAGTAGATGAGCCAGTAATTAAAATGTCATCAACATAGACCAGAACATAGATAGTGCACTTGGTAGAATTGCAGATAAATAAAGATGAATTAGACTTTGATGAGACAAACCCACGTTCATGTAATTTAGAGCTTAACCGGGCAAACCAAGCACGGGGAGCTTGTTTCAAGCCATAAAGAGCACGGTTTAATTTACAAACATAAGATGGATACTCATCATGAATAAACCCAGGACATTGAGTCATGTATACTTCATCATCCAAAAAACCATGAAGAAAAGCATTTTGAATATCAACTTGTTGAACTGACCAGCCATGAGTAATACCAAGAGCAAGAATTGTTCGAATAGTTATTGGTTTCACAACTGGAGAAAAATTTTCTAAGAAGTCAATACCTGCTTGCTGATGAAAACCCTTGGCCATAAGCCTGGCCTTGAGTTTCTCAAGAGAATTATCCGTGTCATACTTGCGCCGAAATACCCATTTGCAACCGACGACATTTTGAGCAGTGGAAGGAGGAACAACAGACTAGGTTTGAGTATCCATTAAAACTTTGAACTCATCGTACATGGCGGAATGCCATCCGTATTCTTTCAGAGCATCAGAGACTGAGCGTGGAACAGATAGCTTAGAAACCGAGACTGAGTGAGCACAAGGAGGCCAGGAGATCATACCATCACCCAAAGATTTAGGCTTAGAAATAAAATTTTGAGATCTAGTCACCATAGGATGAGATGACTAAGGTGGAGAGGGAGCAACTATCGGCGGTGAGAGTGTCAACGGAGGATAAAGACTCAGTAGATGCCGAAGGTATTGGGAGAAAAGGAGCAGATGAGAAGCTAGGCATAGCTACTGGAAATGGGCTTGCATGAATGGGCTCCAGTGGAATAGTAGATGGAGGGCCAAAATAAATAGGCTGCAAAGTGGCATGCTCCTGCGTACTTGATGGATCAGGCTGATGAAAATCCATGAAAGGAAAACATAATTCATCAAATATGACATTCCATGAGATATAAATCCTGCCTGTAGACAAGTGCAGACACAGATAGCCCAAATAGTGGTTAGCATAACCAAGAAACAAACAATGTTTAGACCGATGATGCAACTTAGAGGAAGCATAAGGTCGTAAATGAGGCTAACAGGCACACCCAAAGACCTTCAAAAATGAGTAATCAGGCTTATAATTATAAAGTACCTCAAAAGGACTTCAAGATTGCAACACTGGGCTTGACAATCGATTTAACAAATAGCAAGCAGTAGCAAAGGAGTAAGACCAATAAGATTTAGGAACATGAGCATGAGACATCAAGGCTAAACCAGTTTCAATAATGGAGTGATGACGGCATTCAACAGTGCCATTTTGTGTGTGTGTGTGTGAGAGTGAGAGTGAGAGAGAGAGAGAGAGAGAGAGAGAACATGTGATACGATAATAGATACCAAGAGAAGTAAGAATATTATGAAAGGGTTGAAACTCCCCACCCCAATCAGATTGGAAAGAATGAATACAAGAATTATAATGAACAGAAACCGTTTTATTAAAAAGATGAAAAACAGAGACAACTTCATTCTTTTGCTTAATTAGATATAACCAAATGTAACGAGAAAAATCATTTGCAAAAGAGACATAATATCGAAAACCATCGGAGGACACTACTGGGGAAGGACCCAATACATCACAAAAAATTAATTCAAAAGGAACAGAGGATCGATGGGGGGAGACAAGAGATGGAAGAACATGACTCTTGGAGACTCGACATGCAGAACATTGATGATGATCAGACTTGGATGACACAGGAAGATTATTTGTGGAGAGCACTTGTTGAACGACTTGAAAGGCAAGATGACCAAGACGGCTATGCCACTGAGGAAAGGAAGTATTGAGACCATAGAATGCTTGAGGTTGGATAGAGTTTGTGAGTGAATATCCTCTAGGTAGAACTTGAAGAAGAAGAGCCTTTGTTTTGGAGTCCTTGACAAACAAAATGATCAGGATGAAATTTAAAAAAGACATTATTATCATTACAAAACTGATAAATTGAAAGCAAATTTTTAGTAAGACGAGGGACATGAAGTAAATTATAAAGGAAGAAATTGCCACCATTTGTAGAAAGGGAGCTAGAGCCTTGATGTTGAATTTGAAGTAGAGTGCCATCACCAACTTTTACTGGATGAGAACCAACACAAATTTTTGATTGTAGATTCAGTTTGGACAAATCAAAGGTCATATGATGAGTAGCCCCTGTGTCAGGATACTAGAGAGCATCATCAACAGAATCAAAGTTGGAGTAATTTTCAGATATGGAAGGAGGTGCCTGAGCCTGATAGGCATGATTTTAGTGGTTATAGAAAACTCGAGCTTCATAAATGAATTTTTTGCATATTTGACAAGGTATATCAGTAAGATCAGTAAAAGAGGATGAAGGAGATCTTCGACCATTAAAACGAACTCCACCATAAGGAAAACGTCCTCCTCTTCCGCCTCTATAATAGCCAAAATTGCCACAAAAATTGCCTCAATTCTGAAAGAAAGAATGACCACCACGGGAATGACTTGGAGAGGAACCAGAGGATGTTTGAACTGGGTTTGCAACAATTTTAGAGGTTGCAGGAACAATATTCTGTTGATGCAGAAGATTTTCAAAAATCAATAAGTGACTTAAAACCTCTTCAATGGTACGAGTACCACGCTGTGTTGTCAAGGAAATAACAATAGGATCAAAATCAAAATCAAGTCCAGCAAGTAAATAGGTAGTAAAATCAAGATCACTTATAGGATTGCAAGTAGCTGCTAATGAGTCAGCGATTAGAATAGCTCATTGGTGATATTCACTAGCAGATTCTCCTCCTTTCTTTAAATTATTCAGTTGTGATGCAACTGCACATATCAAGCTTGAGAGTGTTGTGAAAACATGGTTTCTAAAGCAAACCACATGGCCTGTGAAGTTTTGTGATGCATAACTCTAGGAATGAGTTTTTCATTTAAAGAAGCAATCAGAATTGATAAGACTAATTGATCCTTATCAAACCCTGATAGATACTCTGGATTAGATTGGCCATTGGGCAACTTAGATGGTGGGGCGGCATAGGTGCCATCAATATACCCAAACAGAAGTTGTCCATGAAGATAAGGAAGCATCTGAGTTTTCCACACCAAATAGTTTTCATCATTTAGCTTAATAGTAACAAAATGCGGAAAATTAGGAGGAGATGTGTGTTGCTAAGAAATAGAGGTTGAAGACAGTGTGATTGTGCCAGAATTAGGCGACGTTTCCGTCATACTGACACTGTGTAGTCAGTTTCAACGCTTTGATACCATTTCAAAAATAAAAGAAAGATAAACAAAAGCAATAAGATAATAACAAAAAGATATGAGCAAATCTGCAATCATATTTCAGTGAATTGCTTTTGGTACAGTAATGGCTATATATAAACTATCACAATTCATCTAGACCATGCACGTGTACACAAGAAAGATTATTCTAGATTCTCATCCTTTTAGCATTTAATGAATTGTCTTTTTGTGCCCTGTTTGGGTGACTAAAATTAATGCTAATTATTATTATTTAACTGGGCTATATTCAACATTGTTATATCTAATTAAGAGTAAATTACAAAGACATTTTCTTCATTTACACATACTCGTATCATATTGGAACACTAGCTTTAATCACTTGGGTTCATGAACATATTTTAATCATAGGGAGCTGTATGCTCTTTTTACATATTTTCTCATAAAAAATGACTAATTTATAACGAAATGACTTGCCAATACGCACATTTCTTCAATTTGAAAAAGATCACAATACATCATACTCCTCACCATCTTGTAGGAATGTCCTTCAATAAAATGATGAGAATTTTATCATATCTCTTACAAAGTTGTAGCACGTTTCCTGTCAATAATAATATGACCTTAACAGAGAGTGGAAATGAACACACAGAAATGGAGGATAATGTTGGGAAACAAAACGCACGGAGCCTCGTTTGAGCTTGCCATGGTAAAAATCAAGTGGAAGCCCATTTTTAAACCAAAAAAAAAAAAAAAACTTTTTCATTATCAATCTTAAAAATCTCCCGTGGCGTACAGTAGAAGAAATACATTATCCTAATTATTCCAAATGACCTATTAATTAATTTTTTTAGGTTGTCCATATTTAAAATCCCATTAGTTGCAATTTTTATTACTTTTTAGATGTAATTCATGGAATTGTATTGGGTAAACTTGTAAGTTTTTTTTTTCCATTTTCAAGAAAAGTGAAAGACTTAAACACCTGTCATTAGTTTTTGATGAGGTGGTTGGAGTTACCTTATAATAAGGACCAAATGGAGTATAAATTTTACCTAACCTATGAGCATCCTTTATGAGTTGTTTAGTATGACAGATTTAGAAGGTATGAGAGGAGAGAAAAATGTTTTTATGAGTTAGATTAAAAAAATTAGAAAAATGGAGTAATAAAATTCTAATAAAAAAAATATTTAAGATAAAAGAATAAAAAATTACTTAAAAATTTTTAATTTCGTTTCTCTATATTTTTTAAATTCAACTAATTAAACTTTCTCCTCCTCAACTAATCCCTTGTACCAAAGGGCCACAAGTCTTTAGGATGAATAGGGCATACTTCAGCACGGCCATTTACCCAAAAATGCTTTGTGGGCCTAAAGAGAGATAAAACATTGTTGGGCTTTTATCGCTCCTTAATACATCGATCTGTATTTCATTTTACATTTAATCTTTCGCTATTAAAAAAACATTTGACAAATTAAATTACCAAGGGGGACTGGGTGGCGTGGAAAATAGCCCAATCTATTCTTAATGGATTAAGCCCGAACCTAATAGAATTGGGGTCACAATATAAATAATAAAAAATTTTGTGTGAAAATATGTGATATTTCTTAATTATTATAAGTCATATGATTTAATCGATAGAATTTGAGTCTACGAGTGATATTGTTTCACCGATACAGTGTCTTTTTATGGAAATGATATATTGTCTCTCCGAGAAAAGAATACATATGTAGAGAGAAATTGATACATAGAACACTATAAATAGGCATAAGGGTATAGCTGTGAATGACTTGAATAGAGATATTCAGATATTAATTCCTTTTCCCACTACTATATCTCTCTTATTCTTCCTATATATGTTATATATTTGCTGTGCGTCATAATCATTTCTATAATTATTATTCAATTAATGTGAGTATTAGAGATTAGCGGTCGTGTGAGATATTTTAATTATTATAATATAATTATTAGTTATTAATTAAAATATCTTGAGTGTGGCTCTACAGTTAAATCTAGACCCAACTATAAGATTAGGGTAATAAGTAGACATGCTATTTATGTATATTTTTTATGGTGAAATATAATAATTAGGTTTTTAGCTGTCTAAATTGAGCGTACGAGTGAAAACCCTAGCTGCTCTTTAAGGTTCCCTGACAACAGCTCTCACACCATTTGCCATCAATGTGCCCTGCAGTCAATCAGAAGAGTAACATGTCAACATTTCTTCTGACTCATTCTATATTCCATTTTACATTTCATCTTTCGCTATTAAAAAAAATTTGACAAATTAAATTACCAAGGGGAACTGGGTGGCATGGAAAATAGCCCCATCTATCCTTAGTGGATTAAGCCTAAACCTAATAGGATTGTGGTCACAATATAAATAATAAAAAAGTTTGTGTGAAAATATGTGATATTTCTCAACTATTATAAGTCATATTATTTAATTGATAGAATATGATTCTACGAGTGATATTGTTTCACCGATACATTGTGTCTTTTTATGGAAATGATATATTGTCTCTCCGAGAAAAGAATACATATGTAGAGAGGAATGGATACATAGAACACTATAAATAAGCATAAGGGTTTAGCTGTGAATGACTTGAATAGAGATATTCAGATATTAATTCCTTTTCCCACTACTATATCTCTCCTATTCTTCCTGTATATGTTATGTATTTGTTGTGCATCATAATCGTTTCTATAACTGTTATTCAATTAATGTGAGTATTAGAGATTAGCGGTCGTGTGAGATATTTTAATTATTATAATATAATTATTAGTTATTAATTAAAATATTCTGAGTGTGGCCCGTTAGTTAGATCTAAGCCTAACTACAGGATTAAGATAACAAGTAGACATACTATTTATGTATATTTCTGATGGTGGAATATAATTATTAGGTTTTTAGCTGTCTGAATTGAGCGTACAAATAAAAACCTTAGTTGCTCTTTGAGGTTCCCTAACGATAACTCTCACACCAGTTACCATCACTGTGCCCTGCAGTCAGTCAGAAGAGATTGCCATATCATAAAGGATACTTAAAGTAGCTATTGGAGAGGATCTATTAGTGAATAATATATCTAAAATGTTGGTTATTAATAGAATTCGATGGTATTATGCAATTATAATCAATCTTACTTGGATAAGACTCATTATTCTTCTTGTTGTTGGACTAAGATAAAGGAATCTATTTACGTATTTTTCCAAATTAAGATGCACTGAAAATCAAGTTTGTATGGAGAAGAAACTGGACTAATAACTATTATTGAAATGAGGAGGGGAAAAGAAAAAGAGGGCTACTGAACATCCTCCTTATATCCTTAGACCGTACATGCAACAAGATTAAAATTAATAAAAAAATGAACAATTTGTAGAATATTTTCGTTTTTGTTCTCTTCTGCGTCATAAACTCAAGAATTTTATATAAATAGCACATCCAGCCTATAATATCACATGAAATAGACATTTAGCCAAAAAAAAAAAATGAATGGTTTGCTTCTCTATAACCTGCCTCTCTTGCAACTAAATCCTTTTTTTCTTTGCATCCGTAAAGGGTATTCATAAAATCTCCGATGGCTTATAGGTACCTAAATCAAGAGATTTCCACTAATCTCGAGCTAAGGATCAATAAAATTGTAATATTCAGTCAGTTGAAGCAATTAAAAAAGTATCAGTTTGCATGTTAAGACTTAATAGGCTTAGAAAACTTCTTCTATCACATCAATGATCTGTTTGGTACGAGGGATTTGGAAGGAAAAGGAAAGGGAATTTTTTGAGTTGGATTTTAAAAAAAAATAATATAATGGAGAAGTGGGGTTATCAAATTTTAATATAGAAAAGATGTAAGATACAAGAATAAGAAAATTTAATTAAAAAATTTGACCATACTTCTCTTATATTTTTAAATCTAACTTTAAAAAATTTTCTATCCGTTCCTCTCATACCGAACAAGCCTTAAGACTCAAAAGTCCAAACTTCAGTTTCAAACTCAAGACCTCCAAATTGAATCTTCGAAGACTTACCACCTACGAAGACTAAATCTGTTGGTTCAAAAGTCAACTTTAAAACCAAACATATTACAGTTTGTATCAATCTAAACATATAATACAACACAAGTTGAGAGCAAAAAGATTTTGCACATTAATTCATTAGTGATTTAAGAATCTTTCCATGTTTTTCCAGCGTCCAGTGCATTGATCCAAAAGGTAATCAGATGGGAAGAATACAAGAACTCCATCAGGAACACAATTTGACCCAAATATATTGACCAAAACATAAAACACTATGATTAGAATATTTTATTCATGATTTGGACATGTTCAAATAAAGCTATTGCATACACCGGTGTGGAGGATCGACAAGGACAAAATAGGTCCTTTATCAATATCTTATCATATCCTATCTATCTTTGAAGAATAAATATAAGATATTAGGATTAGTTTTGTGATATTAGAGTTAGTTTAGGTTTGCTTATATATACCCATTGTGTGCATGGCTTTATTGATTAATAATTAAAACAGAGATAGTGATTTGCCTCTACCATCAATGCTTCAACCCTATAGGCTACAGTACACAATCTGACAAGCTGAAGAAAATGCGAATAAATTAAAGTAATGACAAGGATAACCTTAAAAAAATTTATAAATTTAAAATACAGAATGGATTGAAATTTTATATTTAAAATCAAAATATATACACTAAATCTTGAGGAAAGAAATGAAAGGAAGGTGGTTTAGAAGAAGCCCTCTCAAAACACTGTAAATAAAGGACCCCTTCTTGCATCATAAACTTGTGATGACAAGATGGGGAGTTAACATCATCTATTCATCTCTTCCAAGTCTCTACATCACTTCATCAACTACCCTATTATAATAACTATATATATGATAGTTGAACTCTCTTGTGAACAACTTTACTTTCTTCAAACTCTATGTTCTCCTCACTTCATGTTTCCTACAATCTCTCAATGTGTGCTTAAACTTATCTTCAAGCTGAAACATTAAAACAATATTCACACAATATATAAGATAACGTGTGTGTGTGGAGGGAAAATATGAAAATTTAACGTACCCCCTTCAAATTATAGAGATCCGGACCATCCAAAAGGGTGAGAGTTTCTAGATTTGGCAAACTTTCTAGGAAATTAAAGTAATAATGAAACTCTCACCGTCAATAATATATTGAACATATATTTCCTGGTGGTAAAGGTTTTTAAGTGAAGCGTGTGTGTCTCCAAGTAATTCCTACAAAAGGAAAGCAAAAAGGTCAGTTTGTCTATTTTTTTCCCCCGTAAATACAACTCTTTAACTGATATTCCAAAAAATTAGTAGTTATTTTGTGTCAACAAAGGATTCATCAGCTTTCCTCCTATATCTCATCTTGCGAGCAACATTACATGATAGGAAATTCTAGCTTTGCTGAAGGATTTTACTCTTCAATCTGTTCAAGTCATTTCAGCTTCTACTTTTAATTGTTATTTTAGTTATTTTGTTTGTCCCGCTAGCTTTAGAACTATGTAAAACATTTTATCTTTAATATCATTTTGTCTTTTATAAAAAAAAAATATTCCAAATTTTGTTATTATATACTTATGTGACAGATTAAATATATTAATTTTATAGAAAAATTGCACTAAAGTCACAAGTTAGACAAAATACAATTGAAATGTCCCTTGAAATCTCTAATTTACAGCCAAGTCCCATAAGACATTTAGGTAAAATAATCCAATTATGAAAAGACCAATATACTCTTCATGAATATGAATAAAAAGGTGGGCTTGGGTAACTTAATCAAGGGTTAAGGTGCGTCCAGCGGGGGAGGGGTGTCTCCAATGATTTTCCTCTCCATTAGATCAACTTTCAGTGGTTGAGATTCATCATGATAGATTTTTATTATAATATTATTATTTAATATTATTAAATCTCAACTATTGAAAGTTGATATATAATAGTAGATACATTCAATGCAGAGTCAATAGAGAGAGAAATCAATAAAGGCACCTCTCTCTCGCGTCGAACACCCCAAAATATTTTTATAGGTACAGTAAACACCTTAAAGTATTTATGAGTGCTATTTTGACTCAAAAGTATTAAAAATGGGGCAATTATCACCCAAAGATAACGGAGCCGTTAACCTTGGTTAATTTACTGTTCATCATCTTCATCGCTGAAACATACCAGAGTTTGTTCCACGTCCAAGCAAATCCCCTTATTTTAAAACCATTTTTCAATGAAATAGAGGAATCAGACTATCAAAGTCTAAAACAAACAAGTATAAATGAAGCAGGAGAAAAGGCAAGCACAAAGGCCTAGTTTCAGTGTCGCCCCTCAGTTTGGTTGCAAAATTGCCATTGTTATTGAGGTGCTTCAATCTTCTGTTTTCATATGTCTTTGTGAACTAAAAGATGTAGAGAACATATATACAGACAAACAATTGTGAAACAAAAAAAGTGGATCGACATTATTGAAATATTGACAGCAAAGCACCCCAGGAAATTAACTCGGAGAAATTAAAGACAATTTTCCTTAAAAACCAAAATGAATGAGTTAGTCATCATATGAGTGTTCCTCTCTATTTGGAGTGGCTGGAGGAGGACCCAAGGATGCCGATCACACCATATGTGCGGCCGGTCCTTTCTCCCATGCAGCTTAGGTATTTTTTAGCGAGGTAGGAGAGAAGAACTGAGAGTTTGATGTAGATGATGAATACTATTATCTTTGGGTGAGAATTGCCCCATTTTTAATACTTCAGGATTAAAATTGAACTCATGAATATTTTAGGATGCTTATTACACCTCCAAAAATACTTCAGAGTGTTGGACGCACCTTAACCCTATATTCAAATTCACTAAGGGTATTTTAGTCTTTTCACAATTGTATTATATTACCCAAATGTCTCACTGGACTTGGCTACAGATTGAAAATTTCAAGGGGTCTTTCAGTTGTATTTTGTCTAGCTTGGGACTTCCCTGCAATTTTCCCTAATTTTATCTCTTGCACATTGTAGACTATAAAATAGAACTCAAACTCATGATCTAACCTCGAGCGTTGCAATAGGTCTACGTAGTATTGTCACCCAACAGCTTATCACGAGCGTATCTATATGTAGTTCTGATCTGTTGTTGAACGTATAGCTTTAAATAATTGTATGAGCACATTCCAATTTATTTCCTGCATGATCAACGATCTAGGAATAGAAGTGGTGACCTGCAAATTTTCGATCATTTTTGGATCATCACCACGAACCCAAGTGAGGCTTTGTAGATTTTCAGCGACAATCCTCACAGGTATGATGCAACGGAAATCATGAATTGCTATATCCTCCAAACTTGAGCTTCGTATTATGAAGTGTTGTTTTCGGTATGATTGGTGATTTTTTGCAGGGATAGATGTTTCAAGGACGAGAAACTCCGAGAGATTCAGTCACCAAATGTATGGTCACGGATTTTAATGGATTCGAAATGAAGAGTTTCAAGAGAAGCATATTTAATCTTGGGAAGCCTGAAGTCCACTAAGCCACCGTTCATGTCTAGTTTGAGAAGTTTCAAGGGCTGAAACTTGTGGAAGCTTATAACGATGGAAGGTAGTTTGTAATCAAGAGAAATTCATTGACATGGAAGGATTTAAATAATTGTAAGATCCACTGCCCGTGAAGCTTACGATGTTGGTGGTTGTTGCAGAAAGATGAGAAGGAGATTTGGTTAATGATCAAAGCATGAGGCCGCCGATTCTGGGGAACAGTGTTGAACATGAAATCAAATATATATCTGTGTGCATGAGCAGTTATGAGGATCAGAATCATCATGAGGAAGATGATGAGAGAAGCTGAAGGAAGAGATGGCTGTACATAGTGTTTTATTGAATCTTGTAGACAAGACTCTCAGTTTGAGTATGTCTTTGAGTTGAAGGAAGAAAAATATGTGAAGGAGAATGTCATCTGATAAATCACTCAGTAAATCTCTTGGCTTTTGCTTCCATATATAGATATATATATATATAATGATTTGATAAGGGTATAACCCTTTTGAGAGGCTTAGACATCAAAGAGTTTTCATCTCTCTCAACGTCTCTCAACGTACGCTTTCCAGAATTTAAACTTATATTCTATTTCTTGTAAAAGTGAGACTGCTTGGGACTTGGTTTCAATACTAAGCACTGTGTTTAGCAAGGTATTAAAACCCGGACCGGGTATTGAACCGGTAGGGGTACTGGGTTAAGGGTCAGTGGGTCAAACCGGGACCAAACCGGAGCTAAACCGGTACCAAACTGGTGAATAATTGAAAATTTTAGGCTTATAGTATGAAATTCTAAAGGAAAAGGTTAAAATTTTTTTTTTTTTTTTTTAATTTGGGACCTGGACCGGACCGTGAACCGGACCGGTCTAGTGACCGATTCGGCGGTTTCCGGTCCAGACCGGCCGGTCCGGTCTGGGTCAGGGAACCATGGTGTTTAGCCCTCCCAACTTATTAGATCTGATTTGAACAATATAAATATGGGCTTTAGAAGTTTATATTTTTTAATAAAAATTATTTTAATGGGCATAGAATCTAAAATAAAGATAATCTCTTAACTACTATTTTTTCAAAAAATAATTTTTTATTTAAAAAATCATCATTTAAAAAAAATTCAGATCCAAACCGTCCAAATCAGATCTGGATAATCCTGATCTAATGAGTTGGAAGAGCTAAACACAGTACTTAGCACTAAACCAAATCCCATGCCCACTTACCACCTCCTGCTTCAATATTTAATTGTATATAACATGGATAGTCACTATATACGCTCATTCCAGTAGAAAAATATTCAATAAATAATTAACAGTAATCAAATCAATCCCATAAAAAAAATTTGGCAACTAATTGATTTTTGATCTTCTGTTGATATACTATTGACTGATTATTGAATCAATTAGTATGCATTAGCGATACTCTCGATCATAACAGACTGTAATCTAATTGAGACTTTTTGGTCAAATTTGAAGCAATTAAATTTCGATTTCAATTTGCTTCACTAAATCAAATCATATTCTTGTTTCCATAATTAAATCATTACCAAAGGAAAAACAATCTTTGATTGTATAAATAAATCATTGCCGATAAATAAATATATCTTAGCAAAAGCAGAATCTAATCTAACTATATACAGAGATATATATCATAGACTTATGTCTTTATTAATCTAAAATAAATTGTCTAAGCAAATGATCTATTGAGATTTTTTCCGTTAAGTTCGAAACAGTCAAACTTTCATTCCAATTTCCTCAATCAAACCATACCATGTTAGTTTTCAAACTTTCATAAATAATTTCTTAGAAAAATAATCTTCAAACTCCACAACCAATCTTTATTCATATTTCCTTAATTAAGTACATTGTTCGAAATCCTCAATTAATTTTAGAGAACTATTTTCACAAACATATTTAAATAATTATTTAACTCAGTCAATTGAAATATGGTTGGGCACAATTGGAAGTAGCTTTCTCAAATACATTTTCTACATTTATACATACTCATTGTATTTGAACACTTGCCTCCTTAACTACTCGGGTTCGTGAACATATTTTGATCATCTTCATGACTTTCATTTTCTCTTGCTTAGCTTACATATTTTTCTCATGGAAGTGAATTCATTTATAGCGACATCACTTTCAAGAGATACATTTCTTCAATTTGTAAAATACCTCGACACATCATACTCCTCATCTTGCAGGGAATGTGTTTCAATAAAATATTAGAATTTTATTTTATCTCTTACAAAGTTCTAACACGTTTCTTGACAGTAATTGTATCCCCTTATTGGAGAGAAAAAATGAAGATACAGAAATGGAGGAAAACGCTGAGAAACGAAAGGCCCAGAGCCTCGTGTGGGCTTGCCATGGTAAAATCAAGTGGAAACTCGTTAAAGCAAAACTTTCTCTAGTGGTCAATGAAGTTTGGTACAGTTGGTTAAGGTCTTACCACCTCGATCACAAGGAAGTGTGTTCGAACCCTCTGATCGATGGGGAGACCTCGTTAGTACGCGATCTCGTAAGTCTCTTGTAAGCGCTCGAAGAGCCCTGGGGCCGTACCCTGGCCTTGGTAGGGGACTGGTGCTAAACTTACCTAAACTTTTATGTATTAAAAAAAAAAAACTTTCTCTAGTGGAATTAAGTGCGTGTTTGCTTTAGTGCTTGTTTTGGAATCTTAGAAAAGTTTTTTTAAACATTTTTTTATAAAATGAGACAAAATTTCTCTCACATATTTACCTCGAATATAATAAAATCACTTCTAAAATTTTAAAACAAACAGACACCTAGCTTTTTAAAAATGTTTTTATGGCTTTCGAAATAAATATGCAAGAGAAGTTTTATATCGTCTTGCAGAAAAATGCTTAAAAAACATTTTTTTGAGTTTGCCAAATGAGAAATAAGTAAACATCCAAAACAATACAATAAGATTGATCTTGCAATGTTCTTTTCCTTGATCATTTCCTAAAATTGTTTTAGGATTTAAGTACACCTCTACAAATAATAATATCTTTTTCCATAAGGAGAAGAACACAAATTCAAATCACGTATTTATTGAAGAAAATGAGAATCCTTTACTTTTAAAGTCTCGAAGGAAAAACCCTTGATTATATACAAAAACACATATATGCAAATTAAACACACATCCTTCAAGTGAGGATCCGTATAATCCATAAGAGTGTGAGTTTCTAGATTTGGCAATCTTTTGAGGAAAGTAATGAAACTCTCACTTCATATAATGTTGTTAAAATCAAATTGGGCTGGTTAGTTTGGATTGAAAACCGATAAATCAAGCCCTAAAATATTAAAATATCATTCATTTTATATAAAATTTAAAAATTAAAAAAATTATAAAGAACATTTTGAAAGTGCCCCAAAATTAAAGGGCACCCCAGCCAATGAATAAAGGACAAAGCAAAAAAGCCTTATATGTCGCTGAAACAGTGTGTTTGACTTTTTAGGGTGGATCTCTTCGTCTCTGCATCTCCATCTTGTACTATAGATGTGTGTTTTCCGCTTCCAAATCAATAAGCGCCGTAAAACCGTTTAGTTTGAGAGATATATGGCATGTTTGTTTAGGCGTTATGATTACTTATAAGTTACTTTTTACGTAAATTGAGACACAACTCCTCTCACATACTTACTTCGTATACCGTAAATCACTATTAAAAAGTAACTTATAAGCAATTGAATCGTTAAAACAAACATGCCCATATTCTAGGAGTATCATGTTATCTAAATTCTATCTAATAAAAATATATCAATAAGATCATTTTAATTCTATTTGGCAGCTGACTCATCTGAAAAATTCAACTTTTATTTTTTTTTTCAAAAATAAATTTGAGTTCGTCATTTTGTTTTAGTTTTTTTTTCAAATTAAGATATGTATTTTTCTTGAACACAAATTAAAATTTGAATTTTTTTCATATAAGTGCCAGCTAAAATTAAAATTTTTTAAGTTGTTATGTTTTTATTGGATAGTGTTAAGATAACATGATATTTCTAGAGTATATAACTATTTCTCTTAGTTTGATGCACGTTAGGGGTTCTTTGATTTATCTCCACTTGTAAGGTTATTATTGGGTTCTTTGATTTATCTCCACTTGTAAGGTTATTATTGGGCTTAATTATTATTCTTTTTAGTGAATAATACAAATATCCTACACACACATATTGTTTGCCATTTACATTGATCCACATTATTGATATGGGCTTTTGTTTGAATAAGGAGCTGAATTATGATGTGCACAATCAATGGCAACATATGCACCAAAGCAAACCTCGAAGATATTTGTCACAAAAAAAACCTTGAATATACATTGACACACAAATATCACAAGAAAAGGGCATTTACCCCCAAAATTAACTCATACTTTTGAAGAGTGTCATCATGTTATCACGGTAAATTGAAATACTAGTTTCCAACGTCTTAGCCATTTTTTTATTGGACGTTTTGTCACATTACTATATACTTGATGGGTACAAAAGTCATTTCAATCGTTAGCCCATCACAGATAATTCTTGCCAGGCCCTGACAACTATATAATAGAAGCCCAATATGACAGACCACATGACAGCCCAAGAACAAATGACCAGCGTTGATTGCTTAATAAAAGGGTCTCAACAAAATACGTTTTCTATGGGTTATGTTGTGACTTTATTAATCAATATTTAGTGTGTGTTTGGGATAGCGGTAGGAAAAAAGACTTATTATGATTCTGACTTATTAAAAATGACTTAATAGAAAAGTTTGTTTTTGTAATGTAATTTATGTTTGGATGAGGGATTTAGTGCATGTTTGGCTGAGCTTTTTGTACAGGAAATAAGCCCTTATTACGCAAGCCGAGAAAAAACTCCTCTCACATACTTACCTCGTATACCGTGAATCACGAATTATAAGCACTTATTGCCCAAAAATAAGCTATTCCAAACACGCACTTATTTTTGGACAATAAGTGCTTATAAATCGTGATTTACAGTATACGAGGTAAATATGTGAGAAGAGTTTTATTTCGGCTTACATAATAAGTGACTTAATAGAAAAGTTGCATTGATGAACTTATTTAATAAGTAGCTTATTCTACCTATGATGCAATTATTTTAAGTTGAATCAAACATAAAAAAAAAAAAACAAAACACAACTCAATAAGTCAGTTTTCCATCTAAAACAGGCTTATTTGCCTCCAAAACGTGTTTCCAAACACAGCCTTAAACGAGTCCACTTATATTATTAACAATGAAAATCTATCAGAAACGCACCTTAAATATGGGACCAGTTGACCTTAAATATGACTCCCATTTTGTTCACATTGATGGATAAATTTTATTTTGCCTGATCAATATCAGAGCGACTTACCTTGAGTCATGCAAATGCATTATCAACTCTAGTTAAATGGATAGATTTTATGTTTTAAGTAGCAAATTGAAAAAAGAATCATTAAAAAGAAATGGAAATTATATGTAACAGTCAACAATACAGAAACCTCATGATTCAATCTCTCCCACACATGTGACATATCACAAAGAGATTTTGAGCAAACAGGACAAGAATACCTGCCATATTTTTTTTAGGATGAAACAACAATGCTTAAACATATAAAAAATTATCATTGTATCCTATATATCCTTTCAACTGCAGCACTCACCCGTGATGCTGCTGCATTTCTCTTACACAATTAAGATGGATAAAGTGACCATATGGCAGTATAGAGATGTCTTTTATAGAATCAAAACTAAACTGCATGTTAGAAAAAACGTGTGATTAAATCATTGATGCTGATGTATTTTACGAGACAAAAGAATGCTTCCTCCGGTCCACAATATAGGGCACTTTAAGTATATCACGGAAAATAAGAAATGATAGTTATGTCATTTAATATATCTCAAAATGCAATTTTTTTCCACTCTTACCCCTCTTAAAAAATGTGTTTAATTGTACTGGGAGTGTTATTTTAAAGAGAGAATGGAATATAATGAGTGGGGTAAAGTTGCAAAGTGAATATTAATTATAGAGGTAAAACATGGAAAAGAGTATTAATTAAACAGGAGGTAATTTATATTCTAAATTATGTCTTTCTTGTAAAAGTACCCTATATTATAGACGGGAGGGAGTATATCCATTCAACATATTAGGAATCTGTCCTTGTAAGTTCTAATTTTACCTCAAGGCAAATAGGACAACTGTGATCTGTAACTTTTTCAACACAATGGTGTGAGTCCTTCACCGATGCAGAATAGCAAAATCCTATGAACAAATAAAGACCAAGATAGCACTCTTAATAGTCTGTTTGACTATGAATACTAAAGAGAAACGCAAGGGGCTCATCTCTCACGGAAAGTAATTGCAAAATGTATTCAGACACTAACCACATTTGTTGCAGTGGAAAAAAATTCTCCTTGGGTCCAATTCTGTAGAAATAAATTGATTGTGAAGTGAACAGCGCATTAATATATTGGAGATGAAACTTTAGGCATGAAACAGTTAAAAGTTAAGAATAAAGCCTCGGCAAAAGATTAGACCTGCAGATACCACATTCATTGCAATGGTACTGATAAAAAGGTAATTTTTTAGTTATCATTAAGGGCCTAGAAATTAAAGGAGACCAAATCTGTCAGGGAATAAAATATGGCAAGAAGCTAACATCATCGTCAAAAAGATTGCACTCAGAAGTACTCTCCCATGCAAACACCACACTTAATGCACATTTGTTGAAGCTGAAAAGTGACAGAGAGGGTTAATTAATTTACGTTGACGGTCTCTGTGATGATGTATCTTTCTTCTTTCGGATGGAGGATACTTGCATCTTGCTCGGTCCTACACATAGAACAGATAACCTGAATATAAAGACACAAACAGTGTTTCTAGTTAGTGCTTGCTTTTTAGGGGAATAAAGACTGAGTGCTACTTTAATTTTTAGGATTAAAGATTAGTGATAATTTATGAGAAGCTGTAGGAAAGTAAAAGGGAAAAGAAAGAAACGTGCTAGCACTCCTTTTCTTTTTCTTCCTTTATCATGTTTTTTGAAAAATCCTGGCATTTAATTTAACATTCTTAATAGTCAGTATTATTATTAACTTTGCCAATAAAGTCAGATTAGCTGAACAGAACATATCCAAGTCTAAACCTAATCCATTGTGTTTCTGTACTTCGAATTTGAATTTGTTAGCTACCATATAGAGATCATGATTCATACATTAATAAAACAAGGTGCGAAGTTAGGAGCTGCATACTCTCTTCATATCGTGACGAGGAACGTCATGGCGATCAACAGCGTCCAGTTTGATTGAATTCTGTGAAAAGGAAGTGGAAGTGTATATTCAAACGTCCATCAAGAAAAACAGGTTATAGTTATTTTCAGAAAATATATATAAAATGAAAGTTAGACGGCAATTGTTCAACAAAATCAAATGCAAAAGCAAATCAATTATTAGAGATGGAACGGAACCTTAGATTCATTATGGCAATGTCTGCAACCGAATATTTCATTGCAACACGGTGCTATTATCATGCATCTCCTTCGATAGTGCGACTGTGAACACCTTTTCAAGTTACAACCACCTACATTAGTATTTTTACCAGCGATGATTTTCTCGAAAAGGAGTCGAAACTCTTCAATCATGATTAAAAAAAAAAAATTGTAATTTTGAAAAAACAAAAATAAAAATACCCGTAACGGCCTTCATCTAGAAGCAGATGAGAAAGTCGCTGGATTAACATCTGTTTATTTTTATTTTAACTTTCTTTTTATTAGTTTAATTTGTTGGATAATATATTTTGCTTTATATTTTTATGAGAAATCGCATAAGCAAAATATATTGGTTACCCACATAACCCTCTTCTCTCTCCACAATATCTAAGATACTAACAATATTGGTTATTTATTGATAATATCGGATCTTAGGATATCTTATGATATCCAACACTCCCTTTCAAGTTAGTATATGGAGGTTTGCAATGCCCAACTTGCTCGTGAATTCCTTAAGCCTGTTCTTTCCTAGTGCCTTTGTAATCATGTCCGCTAATTGATCTTTTAACCAAACCTTGCATGGCTTTATTTCTCTGGATTGACATCTTTCTCTTACGAAACAACAATCCATTTCCATATGCTTTGTCCTTTCATGAAAGACTGGGTCATAGCAATATGCCTTGCAGCCTGATTATCACACTGAAGTTCCTTAAGTAGCCACGGCAACCACACTATCTCACATACTTTGCATGCCATTACCCTATACTTTACTTTTGCCAATGATGTTGCTACTACATTATGTTTCTTTGTTCTCCATGAGACCAGTGAAACCCCAAGAGACATAAAATATCCATTACTGGAACAATGGGTGAAAGGACATCCTCCCCAATCAGCATCACAGTAACCTTATAGTTCTAATGTCCCTCCTGCATGGAGTAGAATTCCTTGTCCCGGAGATCATTTTAAATAACGCAACACCCTCTCTGTAGTAACCATATGTGCATGCTGTGGTTCATCCTTGTTCTAGCTTAGAATATTAACAGCGTGCACAATATTCGAACATGTTATCGTCAAATACTGCAATTTTTTGATCAACTGTCTGTATCTCATGGTGTCAATTATTGGATCACCATCATTATTTTGTAGTTTGCAATGCTGTTCCATGGGGAAAGAACTCGGCTTACAACTCATCATGCTTGTCTCTTTTCAAATGTCAAGTGTATACTTACATTGACTAAGGACAAAACCTTGTGGTGACCGTGCAACCTCAATCCTAAGGAAATACTTCATTTTTCCCAAGTCTTTGATGCTAAACTTATTATCAAGATGTTGCTTTATTGCTTGTATTTTACTAACGCTGTCACCCGCAAGTAGCATATCATCAACATATATAAGGCATGTGACATATGAAGATGAGCAGCGGAAGATAAATAATGAAGAGTCTACTTTACTTGGGTAGTAGCCAATGCCAAGAAGCACCTGAGTAAACTTGTGGAACCAATTGCGTGACGCTTGACGCAGCCCATAAAGTGATTTCCTTAGTTTACACACTCATGTCTCCCCCTCATGTGCAAACCCTTGAGGAATATGCATGTAGATGTCTTTAGCAAAGTCATCATGGAGAAAGGCATTATGGACATCCAATTGGCATACATGCCATGCTCTCTTGGCTACTATTGCAAGTAAAAAGTGGACAGTGACAAGTTTTGCAATAGGAGCGAAAGTTTCATGGAAATCAAGTCCTGGAATCTGAGTAAAACCCTGTGCCACAAGACGCGCTTTATAGTGAACGATCTCACTAGTCGGTAGTATTGAATCTTGAAGACTATTCAGAGTCAATGATGTGCTTTCCTGGTGGGAGAGGGACAAGCTCCCATGTGCCATTAGCTTTTATGGCGGTGATCTCCTTTTTCATAGTGTCACACTATTGTACAGATTTTTTAGCCTAAAAGAAACTGTTGGACCCATCTTGAGAGTTGATAGCCTCCAAGAAGGCTTTATGTAAAGGGGAAAATTAGTCTTAAGCAATACACTACGCAAGAGGATACCTGACCAACGCACAAGATGGCGGGGTAGTAAGAGATGGCAATGTTGGGAAGGCATTAGAGGTTGGTAGATCAGTGACATAATCTTTAAAACGTCATGGAGAAGCACGGTTGCGGTGACTGGGAAGTGGAGAGAGACCAACAATGTCCATCAGTGCTGAAGGAGGTGCGACACTTACAGACTCAATAAGAAATGGTAGTGATAGTGTTTCCTTGTGAGAGTGGCTTAAAGGAATGTATGGTTCAAGTTTATTGCATGGTGATATTAGGGATGAAGTCATACACGACTCAGGCTCATCGCATGGCGATAGAGGGGGTACAACGAAATTGGAATGCCACCAATGGAAAAAGGGAACTTGGCATTAATGAAAATCACATCTAGCAGACGAACCTCTAGTTTATAGCAATGTCATAGAGAAGATAACTTTTCTTACCTAGTGGATAAACAAGTAATACACATGCATGTCCACGCTCCTTCATTTTGTCATGGTTGTCCATATGTTTAGCATTAACAAGATAGCCAAAGGTTCTCACGTGGTTATAAGATGGGATCTTTGGAGTTCGACCATTGAGGACCGAAGATGGTACTCAATTGATAATGTATGTAACTGCTTGCACATACTCCCCCCAAAAATGGACTGGTAGGTGAGCTTCGAAACGTAGGGCATGGGAGCTCTTTATGAAGTGATGGTGCTTGCATTCAACAACACCATTTTATTGGAGTGTGTGGACACATGAGGTTTGTAAAAGGATGCCATGTTCGGTGTAGAGATTTCGCAAGATGGTGTCAAAAACTCTGGCCCATTATCTGCTTATATCTACTTAATTTTGCCTCTATACTGAGTTGCAACCATGTGAATGAACGGCCATAGATAGTGACATACTTTTGACTTGTTTTTCATGAGGTAGATCCAGACATAATGACTAAAATCATCAACAATAGTCAAAAAATAATAAGCCCCTGTGAGTGAAGGTACCCGATAACCTTGTGAGAGTGGCTTAAAGGAATGTATGGTTTAGGTTCATTGCATGGTGCCATTAAGGATGAAGGCACACACGACTCAGGATTATCGCATGGCGATAGAGGAGGTGCAACGAAATTGGGATGCCGTAGTGATGTGCCAATGGCGAAAGGGAACTTGGCCTTAATGAAAATTGCATCTCGCGAGACGAACCTCTAGTTTGTAGCAATGTCATAGAGAAGATAACCCTTCTTGCCTGGTGGATAACCTGGAAATACGCATGCATATATACTCTCATTCATTTTGTTATGGAAGTCTATGTGTTTGATAAAAACATGATAGCCATAGGTTCTCATGGTCATAAGATGGGTTCTTTCCTAGTAGGACTTCAAAGGGAGTTCAGGCATTGAGGACCGTGGATGGTTGTCGGTTGATAATGTATGCAATTGCTTGCACATACTCCCCCCAAAAATGGACTGGTAAGTGATCTTGAAAATGTAGGGCATGAGCGCTCTCCATGATGTAATGGTGATTGTGTTCAACAACACCATTTTGTTAGGGTGTATGGATGCACGAGGTTTGTAAAAGGATGCCATGTTCAGAGTAGAGATCTCACAGCATGGCCATCTAAATTTCTGGGCTATTATATGCTCGTATCTACTTAATTTTGCCTCTATACTGAGTTGCAGCAATGTGAATGAATAACCGTAGATAATGACCTACTTTTGACTTGTTTTTCATGCGGTAGATCGAGACACCACAACTAAAATTATCATCAATAGTCAAAAAATAATGAGCCCTGTGAGTGAAGGTACCCGATAACCTCCTTATATATCACAATGAATTAAATCAAAACAAGCCTTGGTTTTTATGGAACTAGAACTAAAAGGCAATCGAGTTTGTTTTCCTCAAATACAAGAATCACAATAAAAATTGCTACTTTTATTCCTAAACAAATGAGAACAAAATGAAAATATGCTTTAATCTATCAAAAGATGTATGACCCAGCCTGGAGTGCCACAAGTCACAAGCTTCATCATCTTGCACTGCCAATACCACCCCTGCTCGCTCTAATGGCATCAAATAATAAAGACCATCTCTACATTTACCCACACCAATCATGTTCCTCAAAGTTAAGTCTTGTATAACACAAAAATTGAAGGTTACTGCATAATTAAAATCTTTTGTGAACCGACTAACTAAAAATAAGCAACATTTAAATTCTGGGATATATAGAACATCATGTATCTGCAATTTCAAAGAAACTATGACACTTTTGATTCCCTCAACGGGTACTGCTTGTCCATTGGGGATCTTGACTGACGGCGATGAAGATTTTCTTAGATTTATCAAACTTGATTTGTCATTAGGGATGTGTACGAATGCACCGGTGTCTATGATCCAAGGTGTCGCATTCCATGACTTACCAGAAAGATTTGTTGTACGTTGTAATGTGTGATCGGTCAACTTGGTTTCCCATGATCCATATTTAGATATTGAATAATTTTAGCATATTGGTCAGGACTAAGGCCCGACATTGGACTCGCTGTATGGCTTACTTGTGCCTCTCGAGGTGTAGCTCGTTTGTCTTTCCTATCTCGACTCGACCTCTTATAGTCACTTGGGTATCCCACGAGGTAATAGCATCTATCCTCAGTGTGCCCCATCTTATTGCAATGGTTGCAGTGTGGTCTCTCCCTTTTTCGTTTCATTTGATTACTGTGAACCTGGAATGCGGTGGCATCAATTGCAACCTTTTGTGAGGTCGAGATTTGCCTCTGTTGCTCATCTTTGGCAACTAAGTGTTAAGCAACTCCAAGACGAGGTAGAGGCGTCATGCTTAGAATTTAAGTCTTGATGGTGGCATAATTCTTATCAAGGCCCATGAGAAAATCATACAAATGATCTCTCTCTCTCTCTTATCTCCATCAGTTGCTCTGTATACCGCACTTACACCCCTTACGCGAACATGTTGGAAAAGGCATTATTTGATCAGCTTCGTCCTAATAGCTTTTGAGTTTATTAAAGAAGGTTGGCATAAATTGCTTATCTTGCTTCAATTGTGCCACAATCTGTTACAGCTCGTATGCTCTAAAGGCACTGCCTGTGCCAAACCGATCCTCGAGATAGGGCTAGATCTCACATGCTATCTGGGCCTATCGTGCACTACTTCATACATCCCTATCCATCGTGCTCTTCAACCATCTGATGGCCATGGCATTGCAACTTAACTAGATGGTTTAAATATGCGGAATCATCTGCCAGCATCGGTATCGTGTGTCAACGAAGCCTATTTTGTTCTTGGCAAACATCACGTTACTTATATTGTTGACCCATTCTCTATAGTTGTGTTCATTGAGCAATTCGCTGACGTAGACATGCTCGGGACTATCGAAGGTACCAATGAAAAACATCAACATTATGTCGACTGACTAGTTTTTCAATGCAGTCTCACTCATTTTCTTTTAGGCTTAAACCCTAAGCTTTGCAATTACACGTTTTAGGACCTCTGCTCTAATACCATGAGAAATTGCATAAGTGAAATATATTATATGCATATCTGTACAAGCTGAGCTCTCATACGTTAATATATATACACTAGGTGAATCCACATTTGTTACATAACCTATTGTGTATAATTTTCTATCCTAACAGGCTACCCACATAACCCTCTTCTCTCTCGACAATATCTAAGATACTAATAATATTGGATCTTATGATATCCAACATTTTAAGATAAAATATAAAAATAATTTAATTTTAAGGGAAAAAGACCTTTAAAATTGCAAAATTCCAAATAAGGTATTTTCCAAAAATGGAGTTATGAATTGCTTATTAAGTTCGTCATTCTCTTATCAACTCTTAGTAATAAACCTGATTTAGAATTTTACAATTTCAAAATTCTTTTTCTATTTTTTCCCCTAATTTTAATTTGACTTGATTTAATTTGATGGTGTTAATTGAGCATGCGAACGACAAGATGTGACATAATTTACTCTGACAAATCTAACCCTGAAAAAGGTATAGTTTTCTCAATTACTAGGGCTTGTTGATGATAGCAAACTCCCATCTCTTAAAAACATAATCAACCTTTTCAACATCGAATCCCTAAATGGATAGATCCCTCGTAAGAAATATTTGTTGGGCCTAGACACTAATGACAACATCACTTTTTCAATTATGTACTTTTTTTAATGTAATTTCAATTATATACTTTAAGACTGAATATTAATTTCTGGGGACTGAGTGACTTTAAATTAATGTAGCATTGACATTGTTCCCCACAACATGATTACCACCAACATGCTTCAGTAACATACCAATTTTTTTACACATTATTATTATTATTATTTTGTTTGCTACATTTTGCACATTATTCAACATAGAATGCTACTCTTAATTCTTTAGTTTCCGGATTCAATTGACATGATAGATGATATTTTTAATTCTGCCAAATTGTTTTTCCATTCAATAATATATGAGATACCAAAATCTAAGTTCAAGTTTACACTTTCAATAAAGGGAAAATAAATCTGGAGGTCCTTACAGTTTCTCTTGATTTTGAATTAGGTCCCTACGCTTTTTATTTTTTTTATTAGCTCCTTTAACTTTACACTGTTATGTTTGTTAGCCCTTGCCATTAAATAAATACTAAAACTGTTAAAAATTCCGTTAAGAAACACAAACATCACCTTCATGGACTGGGTTGAGCCTCCCGCGCTTGAGCCTCTAGTGCTCCTCCAAAGATGAGATGTAAGTTAAACTATAAAGTCACATTCTCCTATGCGATTTCTTCTTTTAAAGTGTAAACGCATGAACTCGAAAGTTCTAATTTTTGAGCTATGCTTCTGGATCTGTTGAAAATTTATCAGAGTTTTGTGTAAGTTTTAATGGGTTTGTGTTGTGCTTGTTTCTTTCTTGTAGCGGGGACTCTAGTAGATGATTTCAAGAAATTTATGAGGAGAAAATTGCCAACTCAACCGGAGCGACCTGAGTCTACAAGTCACATTTCTATTTGGTTCTCTCTCTCTCTCTGTTTTTCCTATTTCCTGTTTGGTGCATGAAATAATATGTGCTATTGTCTTCTTTCTTGCTTAGGTTCCTAACTATGGTGGCCTCTATGTTTTTACAGGGTGTTTATGACTTATGAGTGCTTTGGATATTTGGAAAAAGAGTAAAGCAAGAAAATTTGACTTGAAAATATCAGGCAGAGATCGATGCGTTTTATACTGAGAAGAGAGATTCCAAGGGAAACATTGTTTTGTGTTTCTGTGTGTCTAACGAGTAGTAGATTACTAGCTTCTATATTGAGAAAGATCGTTAAAATGTTTTAGAAAATATATATTATGTTAAATTATTAACTAACTCAATTAACTTTTTTTAATATAATATAAGTAAATATGTTTTATAGAGGGAGTATCAATTAATAGAATCAATATATTGTACTTATATTGGATTTGGTCACTTCACACCGACTTGAAAAGACGAATGAGTTTCCTTTTTGTCGTTTGCAGAATGTTTGCAGGATGCAGATAATAGGCTTTCCCACAAACACTCTCCTCTCATCTGGGGCATGTTGGGTCTGCAGAAAGGAAAATCCATGAGAATCAAGAAAACATGGTTTCTTCAGTAGGGGCGGCCCGGTGGTCCAGTGAAATCTGGTCCAATTTGAGTTGGTCTGATCTAAATAAGTAACATAATAAAATTGGATTAGATTGATAAGTTGGGTTGGATTGGGTTCCGGACTAAAGAACCAGACCACTTGGAATGGTCCGGTTTGGTCGTAGTCAATTTTAAGAAAAATATTTTTATAATTTAGATGTTACTTTTTTATTTTTTTTTTAATGTTATTGAAGTCTTTTTAAAGATTTATAATTAATTTTTATTTTTTATCATGATTTTTATTATCTTAATTGTATTTTTCATGTCTAAATCCTTTTTGCCAACATATTTTTTTTTTATTGTTGTTGGATATTCTTATAGATTTATGATGTTTTAATTTTATGTGACATGTTTTATATTATTATTGGCTATTTATGATCTTAATTATGTTTAATAAATTCAATTTTCCTTTCAAAAAAGAAAAAAATGAAAAAAAATAAATAAATTTAAGTCTTAGACTGCCTGGACTAGTCCAAGTAATCTACCAGACTCGATCTGGTTTAGCCCGGCCTCAAATTGGTGCTGGATCAGATTACACTATAGGCTGTCTTGTATAGTTTGGGATCCTTTTTGGACCAGAATTCTGATTGACATCAAATCCGGTCCAATTCAATCCATGCTCATCTTTAGACTCAAGTAACAAAGTTTCATGTCAGGTTAACTTAATAAATATTCTGCTGCAAAACTCGACAAAAAAAAAAACTCAATTGCTATCTTTATTGTTAATTTCTCTTTCAGTTAAGTGTTCATTTGGAATAGCTTATTTTTAGACAATAAATACTTAGAAATCGTGATTCACGGTATACGATGTAAGTATATGAAAAGAGTTTTATCTCGACTTACGTAATAAATACTTATTTAGACAAAATAAACTCAACCAAACACTCGTTAAATTTGATGGAACAACGCCTTGAATGACTTGATAGTCATTTATTGGACGGATTAAGAACCTTTATTGGGGAATCTGAATTGTGGCGAGAAATAACGTCGATGCAACTTGAAAGCCAATGTAATGGGCAAGTTAATAATACAAGGGGTGTGTTTGTTTTGGCGATTGAATAAGTAACTTATTTTTACTTAAACTTATGTAATCTTAAGATTAGAAAAAAGTTAGATTGGGTAAAATGATGAGTGTTTGGATTAGCGATTGGATAAGTAACTTATATAAAAGTAAATGATATTTGGTTTGACTTTTGTATGAGTGACTTTTATATTAATTAAGAGAAAAAAATTGAAAAAATTATGAAAAATGAAAAAATGAAGGACTAATTGTGGAAAAAGAACTCATTGGCAACTTAATTGTCAAATGGAACCTCGGAAGATATCTACATTTGTTAAAGTAACATTCTTGGTGATAAATTGATTTAAACCATCCAATGGCGACAGTGTTACCACAAGACATACTCAAAATTTGGCAATGGAACAATTTTAAATAAAATTATATCAAACTCTAATTTAAATTGGTACACTCTAAAAGTCTTTTCTATTGTGTACCTCAAGCTTAAATTTTATAAATTATATCAAACTCTAATTTAAATATTAAATCCTAACTCATATTTTCACATAACTCAAAATCTAACAAAATAAACCGATTAAAACCTCAATAATATCTCCAATAATCTAAATAAATTATTTAAACTAAATTTAATGGGTAAAAACGCTATATAGAAATTAATTTATGACATGTTTATAAAAAAAATTGATTATAAAATCATAAAACAACTAAATAATAAATCTAAAATGATTAAAATTAATTATTAGTTATTCTCTACATTTCTACAGTCATATATTAACAAAACTCAAAATTTGCCTAAACTCTTATTCTGAAGTATTCTTTAATTAGCAGAATATTACTATCTAAAGAAAGAGAAAATTATTTAGAACATTTTTCATAAAAGAAGTTTTGTTATTAGAAGTGATTTTGAGTACTTCATTGATCCTAAAAAATATGAAAATACCCCTATCAATATTTTTTTATACACACAGGCACATAAGCTCCAATAAGCTTCGTTTTGAGGCTTATGACTTTTTCCAACTTAAATCCAATCGCTGAAACAAACACTCATATTTGATCAAAATACTATTCAAGCCCCATTGCTACACTATTTAAATCCGATTGCTGGAGAAATCGCCCAAACAAACACGCTGAAGATCAACAGACGTCGTCTTTGAAAATGAAATAAAAAAGGAAAAAATAATAAAATAAATTGGAACTGTAAATTATTATTTTTTTACCTCAAATTGAACTAAAAATGAGAGTAATCACTTATCTTTGATTTTTCTTTTTAATTGGAGAGAGACATTATGGTCTTTAATAATATTCATAAATCCTTAAGAGGCCTAATTAGCAATTTGTTGAATATAGAGGTATGAATTTAGATCTTAGTATTTTAACTGGATTTAATTAAGATTTTTTCCATAATATTTTTTATTTGTAAAATGAAACACATTTCTCATACCGATTATCTATGCTTTTATCTCAAGGTCAAAAAAATCCATGTTTTCATCATGATTAATTATACTCCATCCAATATTAAATATAAGATTCAGTTGGTTTTTTTTAGATATTAAATAAGTTTGTTAATCATATAATATACTATATGTAAATAGAATTTATATAAGTTTATAAGTCAAATAAATTAATTTTAAAAAAAATAAAAATAAAAATATTTTAAAGTAACTTAATTAAATTTTTAAATTTCTCAAGAAAAATTAATTGGGTTTAAGAGCGTATTAATTAATTAGCCTGTAGTCATTGTTGTCAAACTCACGAGTTGACTCTCCGAGTTTACCGTTTTTACGTTTATAACTTATAAAATCGAGTCGAGTCATTGGTAAACTCGTGATCATTATAAACTCGGTTAAATTCATGAGTTTATACATCGAGTTTACCGTTTTTACGTTTCTAGCTTACAAAGTTGTGTTAACGTACCCTTAAACTCGTATTAACTTTTTCAATTTGATTATACTCAACGGCTTTATATATGAATTTTATAGAAATTTATTTGTTAAATACGATAAATTATGAATGTTGATAGATTTAATTTCAATTATTTGGATTTAAATTATATTTAAATCAAATTGTTGTCAAATTTTTATATTTTAATTATTTAATTATATACTAATAATATCTATTTAATGGTAAAACTAAACTCTTACGTGTTTACGATTCGAATTTACGATACGAATTTATATCACCATCACGAGTTTACTTAAACTCGTGAGTTTGACAACCTTACCTGTAGTTATTAGGGAGAACATGCTTAATCTTAAACATATAACAACCGGTTCGCTTTGTCAAGGATCTCCGGAGAATTCATGAGTAGATCATTCTAGAACGATGGCTATATATCTAGACATCTCTAGGGACAACGGAGCACGCCTTTCCCCGCGGGACAAAAAAAAAAAAAATTGGACTAATATTTTTGTTAATATTTTAATTTAGAATTCCCAACCGGCCCCGCACAATCGCACGCCCTTATTAAGCCTTGTTTCCCCTCCGCTTCGTTCACGTTGTTAAAGGGTCAGTCGTTCAGATTGTTCCAGAACCCCAAACTCTCACCACCAGTCTCTAGACCTGTCGTCGCGGCTTCTCTTCTTCTCTGGATCGTCGCTGGAGGTAACCCCTTGCGTTTTTCTTCATCAGATTCATATCTGTTGCGTTTCATTTGATGCTTCTTAAGTCTGTAGATCTGCTAGCTCCTGGTGTTAGATTCATGCAATATGTCTAGTTACAGTGGAAATAATTGTGGGCACTTGATATTACGGGCTGTTTAAAATTTGTTGGAATTGGCGATTAGTTTATGTTTGCTTCATCAGTGGTGCTTGAGTGGGTACATTGCGTCTCTTGGGTAGTTATTGGAGGGTAAATTTAACTCTGTCGTCGTGTTTGGTTCTTACTGAATTTTTAGACTTAATTTTCACTTCTAAGCTTAAGGTGTTGGTGGCTGCGATGGAAAACCTGATGCCTTTCCAGGAAAAGGGGAATTGATACATGGCTGGTTTGTATTTGCGACCAATTGTACCCGGTAATGTGTTTGATGGTTAGGTTATGTTATATATGCTAAAATATTTTTTTTTTAAATAATTATGATCTGTACTTTTTTGATCCAATGCTAAATTAAATTTGCATGTGTCTGTCCATAGAATGTTATCAATATCCTTGCTTTTCATGGGTATATGCGGGCTATAGAACTGAGAATTTAGTTTTTCCTTTCTTTCACAAACCTTTTCATTGCTCAGCTGACCTTTTTGCGTGATTTTATGGTTTTCTACTTCGTGCTCATTTATTTTACCAGAAAACATTGTGTTTCAGATGTAACTGTTTCATGAAATTTTCAGATATCTTTTTGGCTGGAAGACCAATTTCTAAGTGACTGGTTAAACTTTTCCTGCAAAGATGAGCGTGGTTGGTTTTGATTTTGGGAATGAGAGCTGCATTGTTGCTGTTGCAAGGCAGAGAGGGATTGATGTTGTACTCAATGATGAGTCCAAGCGTGAAACTCCTGCAGTTGTATGCTTCGGTGACAAACAAAGGTTCATTGGGACTGCTGGGGCTGCATCTACTATGATGAACCCTAAGAATGCAATCTCACAGATAAAGAGACTAATTGGTAGACAATTTTCTGACCCAGAATTGCAGCAGGATCTGAAATCATTGCCTTTTGCTGTCACTGAAGGGCCTGATGGATTTCCATTAATTCATGCACGGTATTTGGGTGAAGTTAGAACATTTACACCTACTCAGGTTCTGGGAATGGTGTTGTCAGATCTCAAGGGGATTGCTGAGAAGAATCTGAATGCAGCTGTTGTTGATTGTTGCATTGGAATTCCAGTTTATTTTACTGATCTTCAGAGAAGGGCAGTATTAGATGCGGCAAAGATTGCTGGCCTGCATCCTCTTCGCTTGATTCATGAAACAACGGCAACTGCCTTGGCTTATGGAATTTATAAAACAGATCTTCCTGAAAATGATCAACTGAATGTTGCCTTTGTTGACATTGGACATGCTAGCATGCAAGTGTGCATTGCTGGCTTTAAAAAGGGTCAGCTGAAAGTATTGGCCCATTCATTTGATAGTTCTCTAGGTGGTAGAGATTTTGATGAGGTCTTGTTCAATCACTTTGCTGCAAAATTTAAGGAGGAGTACAAGATTGATGTTTTCCAGAATGCCAAGGCTTGTCTAAGGCTCAGGGCTGCATGTGAGAAGCTGAAGAAGGTTCTCAGTGCAAATCCAGAGGCACCTCTGAACATTGAATGCCTAATGGATGAGAAGGATGTCAGGGGATACATCAAGCGTGAGGATTTTGAGCAACTAAGTGTTCCAATTTTGGAGCGTGTGAAGGCTCCTTTAGAGAAGGCATTAGCAGAAGCAAACCTTACGGTTGAGAATATTCACATGGTTGAGGTGGTTGGTTCAGGTTCTCGTGTACCAGCTATCAACAAAATATTGACCGAATTTTTTAAAAAGGAGCCTAGGCGCACAATGAATGCAAGTGAGTGTGTTGCCAAGGGTTGCGCCTTGCAATGTGCAATTCTTAGTCCAACGTTTAAAGTACGCGAGTTTCAGGTAAAGTTTCTTCCATCCTATCATTCTCTACATGCTAACATTTGTTGTTTACTTTTTTACTATGCTATCTTCCTCGGCGCACAACTGTTGAGGACCCCGGGGAATATGGATTTCAGTCTCTTTTTCAATTGAGTGATTTTTAATTTCCCTTACATACGCATGCTGGATTGCTGATACTTATTTCTGTATCTGAAGGTCAATGAAAGCTTTCCGTTTTCAATTTCACTGTCATGGAAAGGTACTGGTCCAGATGCTCAAGAAAGTGGACCAGATAATCATCACAGTACTGTTGTTTTTCCCAAAGGAAATGCCATACCTAGTGTAAAGGCCCTGACATTCTATAGGTCAGGAACTTTTTCTGTTGATGTACAGTATGATGATGTGAGTGAGCTGAAAGGACCTGCAAAGATTAGCACATATACTGTAAGGATATTTTCAACCCTTTATTTTGTTGTTTTCTTTTCTTTTCTTTTTTATGGGAGAGCAATTCAGTGTTATTTTCTATTTTTCTCTCTTGGTAGTCATCTGACTGTATTCTTTATGCAGATTGGTCCTTTCCAAACTGCAAATAGTGAAAGGGCAAAAGTAAAAGTGAAAGTTCGTCTGAATTTGCATGGAATTGTATTTATTGAGTCATCTACTGTAAGTATTTTTAAAGCTGTGAGTTTGGGTGCACTTATATTCTCCTTCTCTACTGGAATCTGTATACTGAGGTCTGGTCGAAATTTTTTCACCTTTTGGGTTAACATTCTGCTACTCCTGTTTAGCTTTTGGAGGAGGAAATTGTTGAGGTTCCAGTGACAAAAGAACCAGCAGGAGAAAATGCTAAGATGGACACTGATGAGGCTCCTGCTGATGCTGCTGCGCCACCACCGAGCTCTAATGATACTGACGTCAATATGCAAGATGCAGATGCAAAGGCAACTGCTGATGCCCCTGGGGTCGAAAATGGCATTCCTGAAACAGCAGACAAGCCTGTGCAGATGGAAACCGATACCAAGGTTGGTTCTATCGACTGGTGTATTTAAGTATATCTATACACCCTAAATTATAACTAGTTACCCCTTCTGTCCTTGATCTTATTTTTCGACATAGGATTGATTAACTTATTTATTAATTTTTCTTGATATCCTGTGATATTCGGTTTTATATTAGAGCTTCTAAGTTATGCAAGTCAAAAACATTTTAGGCGAGTTGTAGAGGGGTGGGATGGTGATGAGATCTTGATGGTTTTGCATCTATAGGTGGCTGTCAATAAGCAAAATTCTTTGTGTGGCAGTTCAAATTATCTAATATTTGTACTTCATGGTGGTTAAAAAATATCTTACAGTTTCATAATAGATTTTCCTAATCTTCTATTTGTCATAGTAATGAATTTAAAATGTATGCCTCTGTATAGTTGAATGTGAAGTCTTACCCTTCTCGTAATCATGCTGCTCCTGTACTATCATGCTCACCTGCACTCTGCTATTGTTTGATATTTTGCTTCTATGAAAGCCCTGTATTCTCAAGCATGGTTGTCTGACATTCTATACGGCTTGTAATTTTGTAGGCTGAGGCTCCAAAGAAGAAGGTCAAGAAGACAAATATACCCTTCTCAGAGCAGGTTTATGGAGCCCTGGCCCCTGCAGATCTCCAGAAAGCCGTAGAGAAGGAGTTTGAAATGGCTTTACAAGATCGAGTGATGGAGGAGACAAAAGACAGGAAAAACGCAGTTGAGTCATATGTCTATGACATGAGAAACAAGGTAAAAAATTCTTGCCTTTCCCCCAATTCTGTCCAAGGTCTGATGCAAGTAGAGGATTTATAGAACTGATCCTGCTGTTACTGCTTCAGCTTGCTGACAAATACCAAGACTTTGTCACTGCTTCAGATAGAGAGGATTTTAGTGCCAAACTTCAGGAGGTAGAAGACTGGTTATATGAAGATGGTGAAGATGAAACTAAAGGTGTATACATTGCCAAGCTTGAGGAACTCAAAAAGGTAAGTTTCATACACTATAAATATTCCTTGCCTCGCTAAGTATCAAGAACGCATTTCCATCTACACCCTTCTCTCTTTTTATGTAAAACATACTGTAAAAGGTTCTTCTTCTTCTTGTTCTAACAATTGGAGTTTTTATTACTGCAGCGAGGTGATCCAATTGAAGAGCGTTGCAAGGAATTTATGGAGAGGGGTACAATAATTGATCAGTTCATGTATTGCATAAATAGTTACAGAGAAGCTGCCATGTCAAATGATCCTAAATTTGATCATATTGACATCGCCGAGAAGCAGAAGGTAATGCTCGTCAATTTAATCTCTCTTTCCTTCTTTAATTGCCATCGAGTCTGCAATGGTTTTTCTATTTCTCTGTAGGTATTGAATCAATGTGTGGAGGCTGAGGCCTGGCTTAGGGAGAAGAAGCAGCAGCAGGATTCACTTCCAAAACATGCTCCTCCGGTGCTCTTATCAGCTGACATAAGAAAGAAAGCTGAGGCAGTTGATAGGTATGCCACGTATCCTATCTCACCTTTATTTAGGTGATATTTTCTTCAGTTGGAGTCTGTTGACGTAGGCCTATCTTGCTTTACCATATAGTTTCCGTACTTGCCTTTTGCCATGCGGATGACCCTTTCATATATTATAACTGACATATCACAGCACACAAGGCAATTACCGCTTATGTAACTTTGTAAACAAGCGTACTTCCCATTTTTTTCCTTCATCTCTTGCATCTTCCGGGAAGTAATTTTCTTTATGCATTTTCCATGAAGGTTTTGTAAGCCAATAATGATGAAACCAAGGCCGGCCAAACCAGCTACTCCTGAAGCAACTGCAACCCCACCTCCTCAGGGTGATGAACAGCCGCCACAACAACAAACTGAGGGGGATGCAAACACCAATGCTACTGCTGGTGCCAATGAAAACGCTGGGGACGCATCTGCTGGTCAGGCACCACCACCAGCCGCCGAACCCATGGAGACTGACAAGTCAGAGAACACAAGCTCTGCATAATTTTTGTTGATGTTTTAAATATGAGAAGACCAGAAGTCTCTTGCCTTCTGTACAAGAAACGATTGGGACTCTTGGAAAATAGGCTTTTCAAGGTGGGATTAACAGCGAGGGGCTCCACTGGAATGTTTTTGGTTAGAGCCCTCTCTGTGGGATATGGTTTCGGAGATTTCATTCACTACGTTCTTTGAAATCCGGATTTTTTTTTCCTCACTGAAAGGGTTTTGAAGAGAAAATGATTATGTGTGGGTCTACCTTCCCAAACCCCACGTTGGGTGGTTGGGTTGTTTCTGTACGGTCTCTAGAAGTTGAGTTATAATGTCTGTTTACAGTTTTATAAATTAGTTTCATACGGTGTCTGCTTTCAATTAAATACATCAATTATTGTTATTTCTTTTCTGTTATGATGTTCAATTTTATTTTTTAAGTTTTAAAATGGGCAAATTTGCTTTCTATTATATATAATTAAGGTGAGTTATGATTATGCTTTGGTTGACAGGGCAGCATCGTATCAACTATAAAGCTTTGACCCAACTCACTTGCAAAGTACTGTAGTTCATTTAGCTTTGCCACTTTGAATCCACCCAAGTGATTTCTCTTAGCTTGCATATCACTTTGGTATGAAGTAAACCTTATGGCATCTCACTCACCATATCAACCAAGTAGCATGAACAAATGTCTCTTTTTAATTATAGGGGAATGACATGATGCTATAAGCGGAATTGAATCTGTATTTGGGAGCTTTTACAGAATTTAACCTTTTCTAGTGAGCTCTTATAGTATTATGCTACAAGGTCATTTATTAGTAACTTGTTTGTTCTTCATTCTCGCAAACTTTGCCAAGCAGCCTTGACTCAATAATTTCCAACGAATGGATGAGTGAATTGAATTGCTAATAAGTGGGGACATTTTCTTCGGCCTAACTGTTCCCTTATTATGAATGAACTTTACTTAGAGATGACACCACTCCACTTTTTTTAAAGAACATATCCACAAGTTGATTTTTTAATAGTTACTACAATGTTTGGCTTTTATAATTTGCTCTTATTTTTATTTTGGTTTTGATAGTTTTAAACCATAGGTTATAGTATCTCAAATTTTTTTTCGTCTAAAATGTTAATCCTTATATTTTAATAAAGACAAGGACCATCTTTCCTTTTGAGGGGTCAAAACGTATAGTTTGAAATTATAGTGACTAAAACTAAAATGAAGGCAAACTATAAAGACCAAACATTGTATCAACCTTTTTTTTTTAAATAATAAGTTCTTAAAAAGTAGTAATAATTTCCAATTTCTAATGTTTGAAAATTATTACTCTATTCAATCATAAGTATAGGAGCCCGTTGAGAAGTTTATTTTTTATTTTAAATGTAAGATTTTAATTTATTTTGCTTCCCAAACTTATAATTTCCTCCCCAAATTATCCAATTAATTTCATATGTTAAGATTTTGGTCCATGGAGATAGTTTATAAAATAAATGATTAAAGATGGAGTTTTAAGAAAATTAGCCCACATTTATTAATTTGACTGGTTTTATTAATTTTTGTAAAGTAATTATCTAACTCTTATATTTAGGAATATATATAATAGAGTACTATATTTATCACAGATTTTTGTGGATTGTGAAAAATTAAATATAATATTACACATTGTCATAAATATAAGATTCGGCTAACTTTTTTAGAAATAGTAAAAAATTAATTAAATTACTTTAAAGCATCTATATTTATATTTTTTCTTCAAACTAATTTGTCTGATTTATAAATTTATATATAATATAATAATAACAACATAACATTGAATATGATTAATTAACTTATTTAACTTCTCCCAAAAAAAAAGTTAACTAAATTTTGTATTTAGACTGGAGGAGTAATTAATTAAAACATAATTTTATCTATGAAAAGAAAATGGTTTTGGGGGTATCGTCGAAAAAAGAAGGGAAAATCACTCCTAAGTCCTAAGAAAGAGACATATTAGCAGAAAAGTCCTAGGAAAAAGTCATATATCTGAAAAGTCTTTAGGGATTTTTCTGTGATTATTTCCCAAAGTCAAATGACATACATGCACCTCTTCTATTATTTCTCTCTCTCTCTCTCATTCGTTCTATGTTTTTTTCAGATCTGGCCTCTATGTTCAGCTCCCTGTGCTCTCTCTCTGCAGAAATGGTGGCGATGGTGAAGGAAGCTTTGAGGTGGTGAAGGATTTGTGGGATGAAATGTAACATAGAAGGAAGAAGAAGATGGAAGAAAGGTTGTGGGATTTTTTTGATGCTCAAGGTTCCGCCATTTTTAAAGAAGGAAAGGATAAAGGTAATGATGATGATGAATAGTCCAACTCATCCCGGGAGGTTGTAAAACACACTCAATAGGTTGTAAATACACGCTTTAAGAGTTGTAAACATACCATTTACCATACTTAACCTCATTTTCTGTATTAACAACTACAATTGTATTAATAACTACAACTTCAAACATACCACTTCCTCTGTTTCCTTTCCCAAAAACAGAGCACTATGACACCCAACCTCATTTTCTGTATTAACAACTACAACTATTATATTAACAACTATTACTGTACGAATTAACAACAATTTATTTTTTTTCCATATTAAAGTTTTCACATCACCTCAACACTATAAAAATCAATCATTTCCACTTCAAACATACTACTTCCTTTGTTATGTTCCCCAAAAACAGAGCATTATGACATCCAACCTCATTTTCTGTACTAACAACTATAACTGTTATATTAACAACTACAACTACGTGAATTAACAATTTAATTTTTTTCCACATCAGCGTTTTCACCACTATGAGATGGGGTTTCAATGAGGTTGGAAAAGGAGGATGAGTTGAACTATTCATCATTATCATTACCTTCATCCCTTCCTTCTTTAAAAATGGCGGAAGTTTGAGCATAAAAAAAATCCCACAACCTTCCCTCCATCTTCTTCTTCCTTTTATCTTACATCCCATCCCACAAATCTTTTACCACCTCAAAGTTTCCTTCACCATCACCACCATTTCTGTAGAGAAAGAGAGAGCATAGGGAGCTGAACACAGAGGTCAGATCTGAGAGAAACAAATAATGTGAGAGAGAGAGAATAGAAGAGGGGCACGTGGGTCATTTGACTTTGAGAAATAATCACAAAAAAGTTCCTAGAGACTTTTCAGATATTTGACTTTTTTCTAAGACTTTTCTGTTAATATGTCTCTTTTTTAAGATTTAGGAGTGATTTTCCAAAAAAAAAAAAAGGGTCTATGGGAGACCAGCAAACAAAAAACGACACAGAAATAAAAAGAAAAGGAACGAGAAACGCAGAACTTGAGTGATGTCGAGAACAGGGGAAGCTCGAGCGTACTTGCGACGAAGATGAGATAGTTTGTTTATTTGATTAACATAGTAACCGATTGCTAATTCGCTGCTCCGTGTAATGCGGCGGCCGGAAGCTCTGGCGTATGTTGCAACTAGTCGGGCTGGAGCATATTCAGGCTGCTGGGTAACAAGAATGCTGATTGGCTCCATTGCTATTAGGAGGAGAATCTCAACTTGGTCTCATTTCTCTGAGAGATTAAAGCAAACAGGTATGCATTTATTACTTTATTTTTCGAATTTCATCAAAACCAAGCGTGTAATGTTCAGGATAGTGATTTAATGGAAGCATTTATTTGTGAAACAGTGATTCCCGGTCCAAATAGAAATAGTTGCTGGCTCAAATTTTTTCTATCGTTTGCATTTGAATAGAGTAAAAGGTCAATTTTGTCTGTGTTGCTGTCATTTACTAATACTTTTGTGATTACCTGAGTTTTTGTAATTTGGCTACTGCGTCTTCAATCTAAATGTGTATGGTTCTAACTGGCGGAAATGTTATTATCCAAATGTTTCTTTTAGAAAAACAAACCTTCCAAGGAAGAAGGGGATTAGTTGCCGTGAAAAACAACAATTTTAGGGCCAAGATGAAAACGGTTATCAATTTAATGGTTCGTTTTTTCCCCTTTTGCATTTGAAAAAGAGAAAAAACAACTCAACTTTGACTGGTATTGCTCTTTTCCGTGGGCACTAATAAATTTTTACTGAAGGAATACCTGAATCTTTTTAATTTGGACATATTGAACTTTCTATCTGATAGTCTATTGTTTAAACTAGCAGAAAATGAGATCGTCAAAATGTTTCATGTTCCTAGCCCCAAAGAAGAAAGCCAAAACATTCCCATGAAAAGAGGAAGGGCACCATGGAAGGACCCTTCTACGCGGACATTGGATGAGAGATTCATTCGGATTTTGAAAATATTTAAATGGGGTCCTGATGCAGAGAAGGCATTGGAAGTGCTGAAGCTGAAGGTGGATGCACGCCTGGTTCGTGAGGTTCTAAAGATAGATGTTGAGGTTAATGTTAAGATCCAATTCTTTAAGTGGGCTGGGAAGAGAAGAAATTTTCAACATGATGCAACGACATACATGTCTTTGATCCATTGTTTGGATGAAGCTGGGCTGATTGGTGAATTATGGAAGACAATACAAGACATGGTTAGGAGTACTTGTGTAATTACTCCTGCTGAGTTATCTGAGATTGTGAAAATTTTGGGCAAGGCTAAAATGGTCAACAAAGCCTTGTCTGTCTTTTATCAGGTTAAAGGTCGCAAGTGCAGACCTAATGCAGCTACTTACAACTCTGTCATCTTGATGCTGATGCAAGAGGGCCATTATGAAAAAGTCCATGAGCTGTATCATGAAATGTGCGGTGAAGGTAATTGTTTGCCTGACACAGTTACATACAGTGCACTCATATCAGCCTTTGCAAAGCTAAATCGAGATGACTCTGCCATTAGATTATTTGAAGAGATGAAGGAGAACGGATTACGGCCTATAGCAAAAATTTATACTACTTTAATGGGAATATATTTCAAGTTGGGCAAGGTTGAAAAAGCTCTGGGCATAGTCCAGGAAATGAGAGTGCAACAATGTCCCCCAACTGTCTTTACTTATACAGAGCTGATGAGGGGACTGGGGAAAGCTGGGAGGGTTGAAGATGCGTACAGGATATACAAAAATATGCTGAAAGATGGTTGTAAACCTGATGTTATTCTGATGAATAATTTGATTAATATTTTGGGTAGATCAGGTCATTTGGAAGATGCTATCAAGCTTTTTAATGAAATGGAATTGCTTCATTGCACACCCAATGTTGTAACATATAATACAATAATCAAGTCTTTATTTGATGCCAAAGCTCCACCTTCTGAGGCGGCTTCATGGTTTGAGAGGATGAAAAATGATGGAGTTGTCCCCAGCTCATTTACTTATTCAATTCTTATTGATGGTTTCTGCAAAACAAATCGAGTTGAGAAGGCTCTGCTTCTTCTTGAGGAAATGGATGAAAAAGGCTTTCCACCTTGTCCTGCTGCTTACTGCAGCCTGATCAACAGCCTTGGAAGAGCAAAACGTTATGAAGCTGCCAATGAACTATTCCAAGAATTGAAAGAGAACTGTGGACGCTCAAGTGCTCGTGTATATGCTGTAATGATGAAGCATTTTGGAAAATGTGGACGTCTAAATGAAGCTGTAGATCTTTTCAATGAGATGAAAAAGCTTGGATGCACCCCTGATGTGTATGCTTATAATGCACTCATGTCAGGGATGGTGAGGGCTAACATGGTAGATGAAGCTTATTCATTGCTCAGAACCATGCAAGAAAGCGGTTGCACCCCAGACATAAATTCCCATAATATTATTCTAAATGGCTTAGCTAGAACTGGTGGCCCAAAGCGTGCTATGGAAATGTTCACAAAAATGAGTCATTCTAATATTAAGCCGGATGCAGTTTCTTACAACACTGTTCTCAGTTGTCTTAGCCGAGCAGGCATGTTTGAACAGGCTGCAAGGCTTATGAAAGAAATGAGTTCAAAGGGATATCAGTATGATCTCATTACCTACTCTTCAATACTTGAGGCAGTGGGTAAGGTAGATGGAGATTGTGATGTGGCAGAATCATGAAAACAAATTGGTATGATATAACTTGCTCATCCTAAGACTTCATTTCAACTTCTCTGAAAGAATATTATCAAAGCTTTTCTGCAGAATGTCACTTTAGACGTTTTCTTTGTTACTACACAGTTAGATAGTTCTTTGGCCAGTTTTGGATTCCCAAAAGGGAAAAAAATTCATTGAATTAATTTGAGTTATAGAAGATGCACGTGAAGAGAATATTTGGTGGATTGCAAGGTTCATTCTGATGTGGTTTTTACCTGGGAGGTTTCCATAATCTATATGTTAAGTCTTGTTGAAGCTTTACTAAATTAGAACTATTAAAGCTGACTCTCTTATTTGAGTAAAAATTGAAGGATAAAAGGTCGAGATTGCATATGCATGAAGGGATGATGATTAAATTAATATTGTAACACATCTTGATAAAATAAAGGAACATCGTTGCTTTGACAATGACATCAGGTATAATCCCACTACGATTTTGGCTACATACATCATACGACATTATTATGTTCTGTTAACAATCAACTCTTCAGATATATTATTTATCAAATGGACATTGTTGCTTAAAGCATTTATTTTTGTCCACTAAGGATATTATGATACATTATAGTTCAATATAACTGTTAACTTGTGCAGGCTCGACATTTTATGTTAATTGAAATTCTCTGATTTCAAACAGGAACTGAATCTAATGATTAATGCACAGTGAGGAGGTTAAGACAATTATTATTGTTTGCTACCACCACAACTTGTCTGCAGGTCAGATTTCCTCTATTTAATTTCCCGTAGGAAACCTTTAACTTATTTTGCCTTGGAAAGCATACAAGGAAACCATTAGTATCAATCTGGAAGTGTGAAATTTATAATTTAGCAACAATGCTTTACCCTTCAGTTCAGATCAGGCAGATATACAATAAGTCAGTGTCACATAGATATGGAGCTGCAATCAGTGTTTTTATGTGGTTGCTTTACATGCCCTGCATCAAAGCAATGGTCAATTGGCCAAAAAGATAAAAAAACCTTCATGGCACTGGTATCTTATTCTACCTTTGTCGCGTTTATACATGATGCTGTCTTATTTTATCCATCTGTTCTATCTGTGAGTGTGTCATAATATGGGCTCCCTCCCAACTGTGCTTTTGATTTCTTTTTCCCTTTTCTATATAAGTTATTTATTCCTTGCCTGCCAAAATTTAGAAGATACCTGAAGTAGGGTTGCCATAGCATGCTTAACCCCTGGATTTTTAGTTACTGTTGATGTTTCTGATGTTGGCTATAACTTGTGACTATCTTTATGTCGGGATCTATTAATGGGAGATAGGCTATGTGATTGCTTGTTTGTCTGTTTCCTTTTTCTCCCTATGATCAGGAAGTCTTGTAAAACTAAATTATGAGCCCCATAATTGTTAATGCAAGTAGTCTGTTTCCTTCTCTTACAATTCTATCATTACTGATAAACAAGGTAATGATTATGCAGTTTTGGCACAGTACTTTTGGTGTAGCCAAGGGCATATTCGTTGCATCAACATAAGGGAGGACTCACTGTATTTGATTGAAGAGCACAAAAAATTTGAACTTGAACTGGCATTAGAGAATTGATTGGGGAATTTGACTTCACACTGCAAGGGTCTTTATATGGAAAGAGTTAACCCTCCAACCTCTGTGAATTTATTATTCCATGTGGAGTTAGGGAGATGACATCTGACTGAGAGGGACTTGAGTCTGGATCCTTGTTTTTAATGTTGAAGTTCTTGTAAATTCAAAGAGAAGAGAAAAGGAGAAAAGAAGGAAGTATGAAGGAAGTTAGTTTCATAGGCATATTCTTTCTGTCATTTTTTCTTTGAATTCCATGCGAAACCCAATCATCGAAGACCCAAAATTCAGGTATAAGAAAGATCACAGAGAAAAATGGACGAAGAAGAAAAAGAATAGAAGAATATGAAATCCAAATTCAACCTATTTCTAACTGTTCCTTTTTCCACTCACCAGTTTATATAATTTTTAAAATATTTATATTATTTTCATTTTTAAATTAAAAGTGCAGACTAATGGCTTAAAGTTAGTTTCACTCCACTCAAAAGAAGAAAAAAAATTATGTGGCCAGATCAAAATTTTTTGTGTTCAAATATATGTGGCAAGCACTAAAACCCCTTTAGGTAATTTACGGTGGGAGGGGATTAGTTACTGCTGCGAGTGGGTTGTGATACCCTAGCCTACAAAAAAAATATTTAAATCTATGTAGTAATATTTCGGGATGATTTAATAATTTCCATAATATACGCAATGGAGCAATATTTTATGTTTATACATTCTTAACAGAAAGTATACGATTGATATCTTCTGAGGGGAAAAGTTGTTTTTCTTTGAATTTTAAAAAGTTCAAATGCAGAGTGAGCTTTAAAGAGTTAGGGGGGAAATTGTTTTTCTTTAAATTTTAGGAATGAAGTGGAATCAAGAAAGAGAAAAATTCAGGAAAAAAAGAAAGAAAGAGAAAACAAACACGTCAGAATAAATTAAATAATGTGTCAATGTTTTATTTTATCCGAGAGAGTGCATTAGTGCTGGAATGGGAGCACGTAAGAATTTCTCGCTATTTAAACCTTTTTCATGACAAACTAGTGTAAAAAATTTTAAGTTCCAATCATATCTAGAGAGTTTTCCTTCAGAAAGGGTTTTTACTAATATCGTAGTGAAAGTGTTAAAAAAAAAATAGCAATATTAACATTAGTGTTTAAGGTTTAGATTGACTTTGCTCTTTTTAAATCCATCTAGGGTGTTATTAGCCAAAGAAAAACTCCTGAGTGCCCACAACTTCTTCATAATAACTTCTAAAACAGTCGAATTTTAATTAAAAAAACAAGAAGAAAGAAAGGAAGAGGAGGAAAATAAAATGGATATCTTTTTTTTTTTTTTCGATAGTAAATGAGAAGGCATCTAGCCCCACAGGCTCTACTCTATTACTCAATAGAAATATGTTGGTTCACAGCATCTTCTGTGGACAGATGTTTAACTTCAGCAGGTTTTATGTTAACTAGAAGAAAATCCATCGCCATATCTCATACTCCACTTAATAAGAAATATGTCACCTTATTCGTCTCCCGACAACAATGTATTAGCTCCACTTCCCACTCATGTTCCTGCATCGATTGAATTTCCAAGATTACAGTAGCATCATGATGTTCGTTGGATACCATCCTTGAATGAGCTCTAGTACTTCGCTGCAATCACTTTGAATCATAGTGCTCATTTGGGATAGCTTATTTTTGGGTAATAAGTGCTTATAATTCATGATTCACGGTATACGAGGTAAGTATTTGAGAGGAGTTTTGTCTCGACTTATGTAATATGCCTAAATCCTCCTTCCCAAGCCAACTTCATAACTTGTAAAATTCCCCAGGCTTCTACTATGATCACTGACCCGCGTCCAATCTGAAATATAAACCCCTAAACAAATCTGTTGTGATCATCTCATATTGCACCACCACATGTACAACATCTTGACGCTTCATTTCAGGACCCATCTGTATTGACTTTAACCACCCTGACGGGTGGAGGGCGCCAAGCTGTACTTGGTGCGATGTTGGACTTCAATTGCATGGGACTAAACATACCCTAAGACAATACCGAACTAATACGTGCCAATAACTCATGTTTACTAAAATGGATATCTTTTATTTCTTTGAAATATATAATTATGTTAAATTTGGATGGTTGATATTTGATTTTATTTCATAATTATATTTTTTAATATTTTATTTCCCTTATAATTTAAAATTGTACTAAGGATAAATTTTTAACTATCATATTTTCAATTTTAAATAAAAGACTTCAAATTTGAGTCATCCAAATAAATTTTAAGCAATCGAGATCTAATGATGTCAATTGAGATTCTTAGTAAACATTTTCAAGACCATGTTTGCAGAAAAAAAAAACGTTTTTAAGAGAGTCATTCCCTCAATACTTGAATCTAACATAATTAAAAAAATTACCTCTTCTAAAAGTAGAACATAACTTTTCAAACCACAAATAGAGGATTAATAAATACTTCCTCTAGTTGTTAATATTAAAATCATAATTCTATTTTAATTGTTTTTTTAATGATTGAATTGAAAAAGAAGATGAAGACATAATGGTACTTTTGTACTGAAGTAATTAGTTAGTTTTAACGGAAATGTCACTTTTATCTTATTTTTAAAAGTTTATGGTTATTTTTGCACATAAAAAAATTTTTGTTGGTGGACACACTTTTGAAAAATATTTATGGGTATTTTTGCATCTTAACCTTTTTTTTTTAGAAAGGGGTATTTTGGTACTGAAGTTAACGGCTGTTGGTTAGTTTTAACGGAAGTGTCACTTTTACCTCCTTTTTGAAAGTTCATGATTACTTTTGCACTAAAAAAAATTTATGGTGGTGGATGCATTTTTTAAAAAAAGTTTAAGGGTATTTTTACCCCTCAACCCTTAGATTCAAATCTGATTTACGATAGTATGAAAAAAAAGAGAGCATATATTATGAAGTAAAAAATGATAATTGAACGTAGAAATATGAAAAGAAATCAATGAATGGGAAAAAATTAAATTGAAAATTGTACTATTTGTCTCTCTCTTTCCTTCAGTCGCACCACTCTCTGACACACTCTCTCTTCCCCTTCTCTCCGTCACTCCGACCATTTGCATATCACAGATTTCATGGCCGAAACGAGAAAGGAAGAGCGTCAGACAGATTTTATCAAAATTGTACTATATCATTATTCAAAAAAAAAATTGTACTATATCATCAAGAAAATTACTAAACATTTTTTTATTTATTAAAATGAAAATTAAAAAAAGACACTTGAATACCATTTGAGCTTCAAAATCCTAAATTGATTTTGTTGACGATAAGAATAATGAGATTGCAAAAAAGAGTATGTGTGTGTTTGGAGCAACGATTGTCAATTGGACTTGTTTTAATTTGAATTTTTATAATATTACTTTTGATAAAAGTTAGATTGTGTATTGTGATTTATGTTTAGATTGACGGTTATATAAATGACTTTTGTAAAAGTAAAATTTGTTTGGATTGACTTAAGTACAAGTGACTTTTGTGATAATAGTAAAAGAGAGTGAGTGGAAAAATATTTAAAAATTACTTTAAAATATTAGGTGCTACTAGAAAAATATTTTATAGTGGGTGGAAATTAATAAATTAGTATTCTAAGTTTTGAGTGCTCTTTACTACTAAAAAAAACATTAAAGGTAAAATTATAGTCAGTTTCCTAAGATTGGGTACAATTGAAAAAATATTTTAAAGGGTTAAAACTTAAAAGTATAAAAAAATATTTTACAGTAATTTTTGGAGCTGAAAAGATACATTAAGGGTAAAATTACAATCAGCCTGATAACACACTGTGTATAGTTGAAAAAATATTTTAAGGAGTTAAAAGCACCCAAAAACATTTTAAATTAATTTTTGTGGCTGAAAAAGTACATTAAGGGTAAAATTGCAATCATTATGATAACACACTGAGCACAACTAAAAAAATATTTTAATGGGTTAAAAGCACAAAAAAATATTTTAAATTAATTTTTGTATATGAAAAAGTATATTAAAGATAAAATTGTAATCAGTTTGATAACACATTAGGTACAATTAAAAAAATATTTTAATTATTTACTCTCATTTTAAAAGCAAAAGCTGCATAAGCTAGCTTTTTGAGCTTATTTTGATAGCGTGAATCTTCATCTCAAAATGCCACAAGCTCAATTATTCAAACGCTCGTCCAAACATTGCAAATATTCTCTACTGCAGTGCATGACGTGATTGGGGCAATGATCGTGTGATTCAGCCTCGCAAAAGCCGCTCCAAATACTCACTATAGCAATTGACAACTCAGGTTTTTAGGAAATCATTGATTTGAGATTTCGAAGTTTAAGTGGTATCTAAGTATCTTTGTCCCAAATGAAAATTATGTAAACAATTTTAAAAATAACATAAATTGCTGATGAGATAAAGATACTTATATATAGGTTAATTTTATTGGGTAAATATAGGTTAAATTTGATACACTTAGAAAGTTATTACCTCATTTCAGACCCAAAAGAAAACTGGACGAAGAAGAAAAAGAACAGAAGAAACGGGTTATATGTGACTTAGTTGATATCATTGCTTGTCATCAATATGATGTATAAGAGGTTAACCAGAATGATGTTGATGACAACATGATATTAACCTGATGTGGATGCTTTCTAAAGAGGTTATAAATTTTACTCCCTCCGGTCCTAATTTTAAGATAAATTTGATTTTTTTGGAAAAATTAAGGAAGCTAATTAAATTATTTTAGAGTATTTTTATTTTTATTTTTTCTTCAAACTAATTAGTTTAATTAATAAATTAATATATAATCTAAGGATATATAACATATGATATGATTAAGTAACTTATTTAGCTTCCTTAATCTCTTTAAAAAATATAAATTGATCTTATATTTAGGGTAGGAGGTAATATACACTATATAGAATAATAATTGATTGATAGTATTTAAGTTGTGCGTAGATGGAATTTAAGATTAGAGATGGGTATAATATCTTGAGTCAGTCTCCCTTGAACACAATCAACATGAGTATATGCAGTGATAACATGATACTGCTCTTCATTCTAAATATAAGAGCTAATACAGGAGTTTGTTTTAATCATATATATATATATATATATATAGAACCACAATCTACTTAGTCTCACAATTTTCTTAATGTACCAAAAAAAAAAAGGAGCTGCAAGACTCGAAAACATTACTCTTCCTCCTCTACAGAATCATCATTATCTCTCTGGCCCAGTTTTGCATTCTCATATTGCAATCCCTCTAACGTCTGCTTCTTCTATGTTTCCAATTTCGTGCTCTATTATATGTTCGTCAGTAAGTCCTAAGCCAAGTTCTAAATGAAGAAGGATACTCAAAAGACTCCTAACGTTGGATGACTTCATTAAGGTTTGTGCATTTGAGTATATGATTCCACTAACAAAGAGTCTAATACATATCATGAGAGGAAACGAAAACCAGAAACGAAACAGAGCATCACTAAAGTACTCTTGGAAACTAAAAGAAAACCAGAAACCAATGTTATTCTAATAGAACAAAAATCTAATCAATATAAGAACCAAAAAATGAAACAGAGCATCACGAAAGAACTCTTCAAAACGCGATGAAAAATAGAAACCAGTGTTATTCTAATAGAACGAAAATCTGATCAATATAACAACCAAGAAACGATACAGAACAACACGAAAGTACTCTTGGAAACGAATAGAAAACCAGAATCCAATGCTATTCTAATAGAACGAGAATCTAATCAATATAAGAACCAAGAAACAAAACAGAGCATCACGAAAGTACTCTTGGAAGCGAAATGAAAACCTGAAACCGACATTGTTCTAATAGAACGAAAATCTGAGTAACACAAGAACCAACAAAACAGAGCATCACGAAAGTACTATTGGAATTGAAGTGAAAGTTCAATCCGAATATCGATCAATGGCAGTGCACAAATCGGATAGTTTCCTCTTTTGCGACTTTCTTTAACCCTTGGACTATCCTTGGCGGCCTTGCGGCGTATCTGGAGCTAGCTGACCCTCTTCAGATAGCTTAGACTCTTTAGGGGGCGACGGAGTCCTCACCGGAGTTGGGTATCCAAGGTTTTCGAGAACTATGGATTGGCCTGGGAGGATCAGTAAATCCAAAGTCCGTTGTCCGGCGGAGCCAGCTACTCCGGTGACAGTGATTCTAGCCCAAACTGGACCTTCGACTTCTGGAATTCGCCGACCCTCTGCAATCAGCTTAGGCTCTTCAGTGCGCGGAGGAGTCCTCGCCGGAGTTGGGCTGTCAAGGAATTCTAAAACTATGGATTGATCTGGAAGGAGCAGATAATCAAACGTCTGTTGTTCGGCGTAGCCAGCTACACTGGTGATAGTGATTCTAAAGCGAACTGGGTCGGCCATGGTGGCGCAAAATCGGTGAGAAAATACGTTCAGAGAGAGAGAGAGAGCTCGACTTATTGAGAGAGAGAGAAAAACTGGTAAGAAGTACGATCAACTTGATGCTTGTAGCGATATAAACCATTTAACGCATTCTCGCCTTAATACCTACCGGCATGGGTTATTCCGTTACAACGGCCTTCCCTCAGAGTCCCGCCCAATCCATGACAGGAACCCAATATGGACCGTCCAATATTTTTTTTAGTTTTATTTGTTTATCTTTTTTTTTTTTTTAAATTTTGTGGAAAGAGGACAAATAGATAATAGCTCTCTTTTTTTTTCTCCCAATATCATTCCCCTTCTGTGAAAAAAATAATTTACCTGGATCTCTTTACTTACTCTATTCCATATTAATTTATTGATGAGGACTTTGTTTTAATAATATTATGATAAAAATGCAATACTATCCATTTCTGATTTTTTATTTTTATTTTTATTGTGAATTATTCTTAAGGACATTGTCCAGATGTTATCCCTTAAAAAATTAGGTAAGGAATGTCTCCAACTATCTCTCTCTCCATTTTCTCTCAATCTATTATTTCTACATTAAATTAATTTTTAAAGGTTGAAATTTAATTCTATATAAAAATATTATTATAGTATTAAATATAATAAAAATCTACTATGATGAACTATTGAACCATACTTACATCAAATTCTTTATATCCATTATATCAAATTTATCAATCATATAAAATCATATGTCCTTTCTTTTTAATTTTATTTGGGTTTATAGTTAAATGATAAAAATTAAAAAACATGATATATGGTCACATGTGATTGGAGAATTTGATGAATTGGATATAAAAAACTTGGTATAAATATTTTCCTAAACTATTCACATCAAATTATAAAGTATGAATTTATTTATTGTTAATCATTTAATATTTAATATTATAATATCTTTGTATAGAATAAATCTCAACTACTAAAACTTAATCTAATGGTGGATGCATTAAATAGAGAGGGAAGTCAATGGAGACATTCCTTTCCTAAAATTTTTTTTACTATAGCAATACAATATAGATTTTTTATTCATAATATTATTTACTTCTTCATTTAATTGAAAAAATATAATTATAAAGTAAATATCATTATTTAATGAAAATATGATTTTAAATTTACATATTAAGAAAAATAAAAATAAGAGCATATATTGTGAAGGAAAAATGATAATTTTTTTGAACGAAAGGAAAAATGATGATTAAACTTTGAAATATTAAAAAAATCAGGGAATGAAAAAAATAAATAAATTTTATTAGAAACCTGCGCTTCTTCGTCCCCCTCTTTGTCTCTCTCTTTGCTTCACTCACGCCACTCTCTGACAAATCTAATAATATAGATTTTTTATTCATAATATTATTTACTTCTTCATTTAATTGAAAAAAATATAATTATAAAGCAAATATTATTATTTAATGAAAATATGATTTTAAATTTACATATTAAGAAAAATAAAAATAAGAGCATATATTGTGAAGGAAAAATGATAATTTTTTTGAACGAAAGGAAAAATGATGATTAAACTTTGAAATATTAAAAAAATCAGGGAACGAAAAAAATAAATAAATTTTATTAGAAACCCGCATTTCTTCCTCCCCTTCGTCTCTCTCTTTGCTTCACTCACGCCACTCTCTGACCCCCCCAACAAAACAACGCCATTTGCAGATCATAACAGATTTCATGGCCAAAACGAGAATGGTACAGTCAGACAGATTTTACATATTAAAAACTGTACGGTTTCATAAAAAAAAATAGTAAACAGTTTTTTATTTATAAAAATGAAAAAGATGTGAACAGTTTTAACAAATAAAGTAAATTTAGGTTCTTAAACTTAGACCGGGAGCCGGCTAACTGGTCTAGTATTTTTTTAAAAAAAATCATTTTTTTTATATTTTTATTTAAAAATTTATATTAATAAACATAAAACATTCAATTTTTTATTGGTTTGACTTATATATATGTTGGTTTCCTAAAATTCTCTTTTTAATCATTTGTATATTAAATATTACTCTTTAGATTGAAAGTTATCTTAATATTAGTAATTAATAAAAATAATTTTAAAAAAATTATAAATTTAGGAAATAAAGTATACTAAATTTTTTGCATGTATGATCAAAACAAACCCTATGCTGGCTGGCTTTTATATTTAGCTCAATAGGAAGTGCAAATTATAAATAAGGTGATGGTGATGTACGTTGGATGTCAAGACAAGCCTACAATTCCAAACTCAGCTGATATCTAAGGAAAATTTTACAGATTGATAAATTGAGTTAATAGTTAACATGATTATGGTATATGTTAAGCCCTACCATAAAGTCATCTGATCCTAAACGTAAGACTTAATTTGAGGGTAATTTTTTGTCTTAAATGTAAGACCTTTTTTCCCCTCCATTTTATATGTTATATTTATCACTTTTTTCAAAACTAATTTGACCAACTTATAAATCAATATAATCTCTAATGTTCCACAAAAATATTTTAGAGACATGTCATCACATATTATAATTAAGTAATTTATCTTACTTCATTAATTTCCTCAAATTAAATAAACAAGTCTTATATTAAAGATAAGAAGAGTACTACCATAATTGTTAGGTGATTGCAAGAACTCATTTGTGGTGGCAAAAGATGAAGGAGTTATTGTTGATATAACATGGCCTCCATTGCATCCAAGAGCACTTTATTCAAGCTTGGCAGTTTCTGGTGAAATCTTAGAGAAACTAAGGCCATTTCTTGAAAGTGGCAAGCTCAAAGCCGTGATTAATCCCATAAATCCTTATAATTTTGACAACGTGGTTCAAGCTTTTCGATATCTTGAAACCAGGCGGTTTGGGGAAAAGTCGTCATCTCCAACTTCCTTTCTTACCAATATTACTGTGCATCTATGTAGCCGATTACACCTAATGAGATAAAACTTATTATTGTTGCATTCATACATTGCCATTTGTTCATATATATATATATATATATATATATATATAGTTGAAAATGTAAAATTGGCTTTCATTGTAATTTTAATAGCCGAATCTACATTGTAATATGCACCTAATGTAATAATATATCTTTTTTCACATCTTAAACAGTGGGCTTTTGAGATTATTTTCCTTCAATATTTTCTAAAGGCTTGAGAATAAAATAAGAATAAGTAAGATTGGATTAATGCAGTTCATTTGGGTTGGGCTAAATCCATTAAGTAAATGAGAAAGCCTAGGATGCCCATTTGAGACCCAAAAAACAGAGAAAGGCTAGCACTGTAGTAGCCCAAATGGATATATTGAAAAAACTTTTAAGGGATTTCATAGCTATTATCAATTTTAATTTTAATAAAAGACATAAATATTGTTAAAATTTTGGTAACAAAATCTTCCATAATATGAATCCAAAATTATTATATTTCATAATATAATTAATGCATGATGAGAAGGCAGTAACTGGCCGGAGGCAGCAAGCTCAAGACATTAATTCAATTACGTGCCATACAAATAAAAAAAATTATCATTGAATTAAGGCAAAATACACACATAAACAGTATTTTAGGCACGCGCGCCTTTATGCTATAACACATAATATATGTATTAATTCATTTAAATGCAATCAAACAAACTAGAGACACGGTTGTATATTATATGATATGAATTTTAAAATACGATCACAAAGAAATATCCCTATTGTTTCAAAATTTATGATTAGTTGCACCTGAAAATTGTTTTTTTTTTGTTAGTTCAATTTATTAAGTGGTGTAGGTTATCAAATGGAGACCAAATATTTTCTTTTTCATTAATGGAACAAAATTTATGTTTTTTTTTTTTGGTTTTCCGAATAATCATATGGGTAGTTGACAATTATGCTAAGATGTAAAGACTTGCTTAGCCTTATTAAAGATTTATTAGGCTTTCTAGAAAAAAGTTATACTTTTAACTTGTTAGAATATTAAAATTAATTTTAGGTTACTCCCAGAATTTCTGTATATCTTCATAAATAGGAGTATGTTTGGAAAAACATTTACATCTCTTATACATTCATTAATTTTAACTAATTTTGACTAACAATTGGTTTTATATAATTTAGATAGTTGTTACTTATAATTAAAAAGGACTAGGGGAGTATCATACGAGTATTCCTTTAATGCATTTTTCAAAATCGATAGAAAATCTCAATCATACCATATATATTTTAAATATAAGTCTCTATCCCGGACACAAAATATTTTACACAAAAAGGTCAAAAACTTATTTCACACTTTGTCTTCTATTATATTTCCACCACCATTCTTCACTTTGGGAAAAAAATGATAGGGTTATAAAGCTGGGCTGTCGGGTTTAGGCTGCGGCCAACATTGTCCTGGCCGCGGCCTATGACTTTCTGTGCTCCTATTGGCTACGGGCAATATTGTCTTGGCCGCAGCCCATGACTTTCTGTGCATCTCTTGGCTACGGCCAAAATTTTCCTCCCAACTCCATCAGATATCAGTCTTATAATAGGAATACACAAAAACTATACTATGCTTTCCACCCTATTATCATAAACACATAATACCAAAACTGAATCACTTTCACCATAACTTCCTCTTGAGTCACACACAATCAACAACCATCAATAGACCAAGCATTTGAGCACACTTTCTCATGATCAAAATGCATCTATAATTCAGAATTCACTTTATATAAAAATTGACAGGATTAAACAAAGGTAATGCAACAGTACATCTCTAATTCATACTACAACCATGAATACACTTTTATCAGAGGGTAGAGAAGTAAGTAATGGTCATCAAATCAAGTCATACTCATCTAAGATTAGACTCAATTAAATCCTGGGAATTTGAGGAACTTTCCTGAAACATGTCTCTCCAATACTAACAGTCACCTCCCTTCCTTTGTATCCCCCGCTCTCTTCTTTTCTCTATTTGTGGTTCCTCTTCTACCTGCAAAAGCAAAAGACCAAATATAAATCTACAAAAAATATACCAAAATCAAAGAAACTAAAGAGATTAAGTTAAGAACTTGGATTACCTCCCAAGGAGCGTTTAGTTTATAGCCTTTAGCCTGACTCTTCATGTTAATCACTCTTCATTAGATAAGTAGATAGTGGATACCATCTTATCCACATCTCCTCCCCAATAATGCTTCAACTGCTGACCGTTAACCTTGAATCGCTCTCCCTTTTCATTTTCCACCTCCACATCACCAAATTTGGATGCTTGAACCACCATGAATGGACCGGACCATCGAGATTTCAGCTTTCCCAGAAATAACTTCAGCTTGAAATTACAAAGGAGAACCCTTTGACCAGTTTCAAAACTTTTAGGAACTATGTTGCGGTCATGGTCCCTCTTGGCTTTTTCCTTATAAAGCCTTGCATTCTCATACTAGTACAACGATTGTCAATGTGAGTAAAACGACCTGAAGCTTCCTCCATGAACTCATGTGTTTTCCAAAATTCTGCTTGAAGTTCTGAGTCTCGTATTTTCAGCCATCAGAGCTCGAAATCAATGAAAGAACCAAAAATGTAACGTTAAATCCCACAGACGCAAAGTGTGTGTATATATATATAGTTCTGAAAATTGTTGTATTCGTACTGTCAATTCAAATGATTACAGTGCCAAAAACATGAAAAAGGCAATTGATAATGACAATACAAGGAAAGCAATAGCAAAGATAGGCAGAAAAGAGAGGCACAGGGGGTGAGAGTACGGAAGATCCCTAAGAGAGGAGAAATCCCAAAATATTCCACACCCAATAACTCTTTTTGTCCTTTCTATACGCCATCATCACCATCCCTCTCACGTATTTTTCACGTTTTCTTCTTGGACCTCAAGCTCTTCCTCTGCATAATGGGGCCCAGCCTTCCCCAGTGGATCTTCATCTTTGATTATATTTGAGCCCAATTCCATATTCACTGTTACATCAGAGAAGATGGTGGCGAAGGTGAGAGATCGCACAATGAGCTTTTTGGATCAAGCATTCACATGGAAAGTTTTGGAGAGCGGTTTATGTCCATGCGCATCGTAAGTTGAGGAAAACCAGTTGAATTAAAAAATAAATTGCAGATTTTAGTTAACATTCTTTTTGTTTTATATATATGTACAGCTAGTTTCAAACAGTTGACAATAACAAATCACTCAGAGCACCTCTGCTACATTTCACCATGATTTCCATGGATTTTGTGTCGAACCCTTACTTCTTCACAGCTTTCTCTGTAATGTCAGCTTTCTTGGCGCTTCAATTTCTCTCCAGAAGATTGAACAAAAGCCAGAGGAGGAGGAGGAAGTATCATCCTGTTGGCGGCACCACCTTCAACCAGTTTCTCAACTTTAACAGGCTCCATCACTACATGACTGATCTCGCAGGCAAGTACAAGACCTACAGATTGCTCACGCCTTTCCGGAATGAGATTTTTACTTCTGATCCGGTCAATGTCGAGTACATTCTCAAAACCAATTTCGAGAATTTTGGAAAGGTAATTGTAAATAGGAATTCGCTTCGGGTTTTGCTTCCTGAAATTTGTAAATAGATACAGATTCGTGTCTCTGATGCTAAAAAATTGAGCAGTTTGAATTATTAACTAGTTTCAATGGAATCAGTATTTTGATTAACACATTTGCAAATGGTTGAGGTTGAGTCACATCAGGATACTTGTACGTCTTCTGGGGTTTTTTTTCTTAAACTACACATTGGATAATGGTATATGTGAGGGAGCAGCTTCCTCTAGACTCTTCAAACTCGTCGTCCTTGGTGTCAAACTGATTTTTCTTGGAACTAAAATTTGTTGTCTGGCTGGCCAAAAATCTGATTGATTATGGCTATTTGCCTTGGTAAAATTCTTAATGATTGTAAATGAGCTATCTGAGTTCAAGCAAGTGAACTTGTAGCATAATTTTGGCAGTTTTTCTCATTAGTTGTTCAGACAAGAAATGCAATTGCTATTAAAATTGTGAAACAAACTACTGGCATCGAATCATATGTTTCTGTTGTTCAAACTTTTCTAAAACGATCACAAATATCTCTCCAGAGTATCACAGCATGTAACTATGTATAATAAAGGGATAAATCAGTTGGAATGATGGTTTGGAGGGCATTGAGATGGAAAATAGCTCAACATCCCGGCAGCTTCTTTGTCCGGGTTTGCTTAATACTGATGTTTCCAATTCAATTGTGTCGCTTCAAAATCCCTACATGTGCATCACATAGAAATTGTTTTTCCATTTGCAAGTAATTATTTGAAACTGTTTGAAATGAGCTGAAACAGAGATTTCTAGAACTTAAGGAGGACAAAGTAAGGCTGTTGGTGTTATGGGATATAACTATTTTTTTTTATAATAAAAGAGGAGGGTGAGCCTTGGTGTAACGATAAGGTTGTTGCCATGTGATCTGAAGGTCACGGGTTCAAATACTGGAAACAGCCTCTCTATTTGCGAGGATAAAATTGTATACATCTATTCCTCCCCAGACCCTATCTAGTGAAGCCTTGTGCACTGGCCCCGCCCTTTCTTTTTTGTTTTTTCAAAAGAAAAAAGTTTAGCTTGATGGCATCAATTTTATTCCTTGAAGATTTTGTGCAGGGACCGTACAACCACAACAAATTGAGGGACTTTTAGGTGATGGGATTTTCACTTTTGATGGTGAAAAATGGCGCCAAAAGAGGAAAATATCAAGCCATGAATTCTCCACAAAGATGCTGAAAGAGTTCAGTATTGAAATTTTCAGGAAAAATGCATCAAAACTAGCAAATCAAGTGTATGAGGCTGCAACTTCTAATCAGATGCTGGAAATCCAGGTGGGTAACTATATTCTCTGAAAAATGTTATTACAGTATCTTCCTTTATTGGGGCTTACTTGTTAAAATTTTCTGATAATTTATACAGGACCTACTTATGAAATCAACTCTGGATTCAGTATTCCAAGTTGCATTTGGAACTGAACTTGACAGCATGTGTGGTTCAAATGAAGAAGGGAAGAAGTTTGCCGATGCTTTTGATACTTCAAGTGCAGCAACTCTCTACCGTTATGTTGATGTGTTATGGGGATTGAAGAAATTTCTAAATATTGGTTCAGAGGCATGCCTAAGAGAAAGAATACTAAAATATTAAATGACTTTGTATTCAAGCTAATCAATGCCAGAATTCAGCAGTTGCAGACGTCAAAGGATTCTAGCGTAACTCTACTAATTTCAAGTTTTGTTTTTTTTGTTTTTTTGTTTGTTTTGGTCTAGTACCACCACAACTTAAAGGCTCAAGCTATTGCGTCAGAGCTGGTTAATAATTTTATCATAATGTCTTTTGTCTAACACATCGCTCAAGACAAGGCAAAATCTCATCATATATTGAGAATTAGATATGAGATTTAATGTTCAATATTATAGACTAATAAGGATCGAACTCATGACTACTTGGGTAAAGAGCTTATGAATAATTTTATTATAAGTTTTTTAAAAAAATTTTATAAGTTATAACCATTCTTGTAATGTGTTTGATTAAGAAGGAATTTTATATGCTGCCTACTATTCTATTTTGCATAAATTTTGCAGAATAGAAGAGGAGACATCCTCTCAAGGTTTCTGCAAACAGATGAATTTAAACTGACATACTTACGAGATATAATTCTCAACTTCGTAATTGCTGGCAAAGACACTACAGCTGCTACTCTTAGTTCATTTACGTGCTATGTAAGCATCCTGCTGTACAAGAAAAAGTTGCACAAAAGGTGAAAGAAGCAATGAATAAAACAGAAATTACTAGCTCCACAGAGTTCATGTCAAACTTAACAGATGAAGCTCTTGAAAAGATGAATTATCTCCATGCAGCAATTACTGAAACTCTCAGACTATATCCTGCAGTTCCTGTGGTAAGGCTTTTTCAAGACTCATCTTTTTCATGTAACAGAACTTTTAAAAAATCCTGAAAATACTAGCTTTTGGTGCGCAATATTGACCCTTGATTCCACATTTGACATGTTTCAAACTTCTATGTTTGGATTGAGAAGAATTTTGGGAGGCCAGCCTCTCTACTGATCAGACTTTGCAGATCAATGTATTGAAAACATCTAATATCAATAAATAATTTTCTCGTGTATTTTTCTATCACCACACACACACAAAAGAGCTGATCTGCCAATTATTTGTGACAAATGATCTGTAGAGAAGCCAAACACTGCCGGGGGAGAAAGTGAAATTATAATTTTGTATATTTTTATTATTTGTATCAATTATAATTTCTGTCTTATATTCTTGTTTGTTCCCCTGAATTCAAGCTATTCTCTTGAATCTCAAACTCTTTTCTGATGCAGGATGCAAAGATGTGTTTTTCAGATGATACATTGCCAGATGGATTTAGTGTGAATAAAGGAGATATGGTAGCATACCAACCTTATGCAATGGGTCGCATGAAATTTATATGGGGAGATGATGCAGAAGAATTCAGACCAAAGAGATGGCTTGATGAGAATAACATTTTCAAGTCAGAAAGCCCTTTCAAGTTTGCAGCTTTTCAGGTTAGATTTAGGGTTAATATAACTTTTGGTCCCTGAAGTTTGATCCAATTTTGGTTTTGGTCCCTGAAGTTTGAAATATGTGGTTTTGGTCCCTGAAGTTTCACCTGATTTTGGTTTTGGTCCCTGAAGTTTGAAATCGGTGGTTTTGGTCCCTGAAGTTTCACCCGATTTTGGTTTTGGTCCCTCAAATTTGAAAAGGACTTGGCGACCCAATTAAAAAACCCGACCCGACCCCGAAAAAAAACCAAGTCCTTTTCAAACTTGAGGGACCAAAACCAAAATTGAGTGAAGCTTCAGGGACAAAAACCACCGATTTCAAACTTCAGGGACCAAAACCAAAATCGAGTGAAACTTCAGGGACCAAAACCACCGATTTCAAACTTTAGGGACTAAAACCAAAATTAGAACAAACTTCAAGGACCAAAAGTTATATTAACCCTTAGATTTATATTGAGGGAATATGACATTGCTTTCTTAGCTTTTAAACTAGTTCAGGCAAATAACTAGCAAAATTTGTTCCTTTCATATATATTGCTTTTTTTAAAAAAAAAATGGGATAAATTACACTATCATCTATCAAAACAAAAGGGTAGGCTAAAACTAAATTCATTTTGATCTAAAAATCAATAAGATCATAAAATAATAACCACTTTCTAAGTTTAGTAAATTTTGAATCATTCAATAAGAAGAAATTGAAACTAAAAAGCATATTCTGATTTTTTTAAACAAAAATAAAAAGGCTTCTAATAAAGGACAATAATAATTAGTGAGACTTTTGTTATACATGTAATAAAATTTTAGAATAATTTAAAGACTTCTGCTTTTAAGACAAAATCAATAAATATGAAATATATAAGTTCTGAAGTAAACATTTTATTCATTCTATGTCATGAAGAAAGAGTTGTGTGATCAAATCACTATGAAGGAGGGCAAAAATTAAATACTTGCGTGACTTGTTTTATAGTTTAACATGAATATTTGATTATTTGCAGGCAGGTCCAAGGATTTGTCTAGGAAAAGAGTTTGCTTACAGACAAATGAAGATATTCTCTGCTTTACTGTTAGGTTGTTTTTGCTTTGAATTGAATGATGATAAGAAAGTTGTCACTTACAAGACAATGATAACTCTTCACATTGATGGAGGTCTCCAAGTCAGGGCCTTCCATAGACACTTTAATTAGCAGACGAGTTCACAAGATAATACAAACTCAACAACCATCTCCACCACTACCACCATTTGTTGGAATAAATTAAGCCATTTGGATGAGTGGACTAAAGGATGAAAAATTCATAATCCACTTCTTGTTAAGCTTATTTAGCCTCCTCTCGTTTATGGACCAAAGGTTTGGTTCTTGATAGTTTCCTCCTTTCAATTCTAGTGTAATGGAATTAAAGAATGAATCTTCAAATTAAGATGTTAGATATGCCAGAGTTATTTTCCTTGAAGAATCTATTCCATAAATTTTAGAAGCGTCAAGAGCAAAATTACCCACAAAGTGTTTATGCATCCTAAATTTTAGGACTGTGCACTTTTATTCATCAATCCTAAGAAAATGGTTCAAAATATAAATTGCCAACAAAAGCATATGTTGGCAAACGTTAACCATGAATGTAAAAATGATTGAAATTTTGTTTGACCCAAAGTGGGGATGCAAAATCCATCGGTTGGAATTTATCCTAGCTGGTAGAAATTGAATTTGGATTCTCTTCTCATCTATCGTTCTCTTCTCATATCATTCCATCAATGAATTGAATATGAATGATTGAGATTCAATATTTTATAAAAATCCTATTTTATCATTTTCAAGTAGCTTATAGTTGTAAACTATCCAAATCAAATTTCAAAAAATTTTATTTTTTTAAAGTTTGAAAATAACCTCTTCAATTGTGGGGGTAAAGCTATTTATCCCTCCCCAAACCTTACCTGGTGAGACCTTTATGCACTAAGCTGCTCTTTATTGTTTTTAAAGTAATATTATACCATAATTTTATAAGATGTTTAATCTCAATTCTTCCGTTTTTAATTCATAGGAAGAGATGGGATGAAGAGAAGAAAATGAAAGAAATCCTTTCTGATAGGGTATTAATTAATTGCTTGTAATTTTGGAGGCTTGATCTATATTAATTTTCTGAGAGGGTACTTGTAATTTTTAAGGATCATTTTTTTAATTTTTAGTCAACTAATGGTTACAAATTTGAAGGCAAATGCAGATTTTAATCCATTAATACTCATTTCGCAATGTTGTAATCCTCAGTAGTAATTAATTACTGATTAAGCATTAAAGGAATTACAAATGTTGAAATTTGAACACACTGCAATAAAAATTATATAATAAAAGATAAATAAACATTAAAATTCATTGATTTCGTATTTCCATCAGTGTTAACATACAGGTGGAAAGAAGATAAATTTCAGTCTAAAGGTAACCAATCTCAACACCTAAAAGCAACAGCACTACCCACAATACAAAAAAGGCCATTATATTTTCATTCAATATAATAAAAAAAATGGTGAGCAAATCATTGGGTCAGCCCTCGTCCATAGGCTTGTGATGCACCAATACTGAGTACAGATGGGAGAGCAAAGAGAGAACTACACTTACAACAAATTTGACCTATAACTAGGGCTAACACTGGTCTGATACATATATTACAAGACATTTTTGAACCATTGAGATGCAACAAAAAAATACTCACAAACAAGAGCTCAATATGCCTTGAACTAAGATTCCTAACAATTTTTATCTATAAAAAACCTCTAATTTACTTCTGTATGCCCTAAAATCTATGGCTTTATGAGGGGTTTAAGCCCATCACCTTCCCAACCAAGCTTCAGCTTTGATTCACCACTTTCAAGCTTAACTGCAAGCAAGAACTAGCTGAGTTACAAGCCATGGCATAGAAGTTATAACTCTAATTTAAAGTTAGCCCTTTGAATTTAGTATTAACGTTTCAGTTTTAAAATTTTTTAGTAGTCCATGTCATCTAACTTCCATGATCATTTCAATACCCAATAACAGATTTTGACTAAAAAAAGGTGGCAGAGTGCATCAAGGCTCCCATCAGATAGGTTTTGAGGAGAGTCAGATGTACGTAGCCTTTTCCCCACAAGCAGAGAAGCTATTTCCAGGATTTGAACCCATGACCTTTTAGTCACACACAACAACCTTTAACGTTACTCCAAGGCTTACCCTCTCAATAACAGAATAAAGAGAATAAATAGAAAATTAATTGAAACTCTTAAGATTAACAGAAAAATTTAAACTGATAAAGCATTTCATGCAGAGTTTAATTCTGTGCCCTTTGGGGTAGTTATATGAACTTCAAAGGTGGGCCCCATATTGAAAAGTATACATCCTATGCTATTTAGGAAAATCCTTTTAAGCATTTTGAAGGAAAATAAAGGAAGTCTCTTACTTCAAGCGAATTACATGGAGCACAAAATGTACCACCTTGCACTGCAAACTACGCAAACAATAACCGGGTCACGAGAATGATTTCACTTACAGTGAAGATTATCCAAAGTTGAGACCAAAAGAGTTTTGCTATCCTTGTTTAAAGCTAGAGCTGTGATATCCTGTCCTTCTCCTAGCTTTAATACCTGCAAATAATAGTGCGTTATACTGGTTAGAACTGAGGCAAAACAGACTGGTGGAGGTCAGCAACAGCTATTACAGGACTGAGATTAAGAGACCCGCAGAAAAGGCTGGACCATGAATTTTGTTGTTTCATTTTTACATCAATCATTTAAGAGTTCAGGTGCAAATTTGCTCTGAAAGTTTTTGTTGAGGAACAATATTATTCTAGAAGTTTTTTTTTAGGTTCAATATACCCCAAAAGTGTTAAAATGGAGTGATATTGCCTTTTTCCATAAAAAAATTAATAGTCAACATAAATTTTTTAACAATCAACATTAATTTATAATAATATGGGGCAACATTAGTACGTTTTAAAACTTTTGAGATGACTTCTGAAAAAACATTGCTTCTCAGCGAAAACTTCCGAACCAAATTTGTAACTTAACCCATCATTTAATACTGATTCAAATCCGTGTATGTCCTACCTAAAAATTCTCATCGTTGATTTAAAGAGAAAGATATAAATAAAAATGCAATTTAGGGATGACGCGGACAAATGTAAGGAAGAAAGAAACCACAGCAAGCAAGGATTGAGGTTAGTTCTACATGAAAGAATATTTCTTTAGTGAGGAATATGCAGACAATATTTCGAGTGTGAACCCCAGGATAAATGCAAGTTTGAAATATATGCAAAATAAAGAAACTGGTTGATGTAAATTCAAAATCAATATAACTTGCTTTTGATGTCTGAATTAAAAACATCTTTAATATTTTACCTCCAGAGTGTGCAGATCCAGGAAGCAAATAGATGGTGATGAAACATTTATTCTGTTTCCTTGATTTTTTTTTTTCTGATTCTGAATCAATATCATCATGGGAGAATTTCTGATAAATAATTTTTTGGTAAATTAATTGCTGAATGCTATTACGGAAGATCTGTTGCACATAAAATAAAATATTTTACGCATAATGGAAGATTGTTTGCATATTTATATCGAAGATTTTTGCATACTCGGAAGATGGTTTGCATAAAATGGAAGATTGCTTGCATACACGAAAGATCGCTTGCACATTTGATAGCAATCAGCAATTAATTTGCCCCAAAAGTATTTTTGGTCAATTCTCCCTATTATCATTGCCCAAATTCCAACTTTTATTATAGACTCCACCATTTTCTAGAGGATTAATTCCAATTAAAGCACTCTTCCCATCAACAGGAATTTCAATGCAACTGACCCTGCTTGAGCAAGATAATTGTCTTGTAGCAATTGGAACACCATTAAGAGTGAAGGTACTGAGAGTATGCTCTGATTCATTCCAAGTCACAACATCACCGTCAGAGGAAAGGTGGACAGTATGAGCCTTCACACCAACTAGTCTTCTAATTAAACGTCCTCTTCTGATAGAGTGCAACAGAACATCCGAAGAAAGGGAACACGAAACAACAATTCCTAGATCTGAACTGACACAACAATCGATGATTTCACTATGGTGCCCCCAAAGTACATGTATGGGACCTTCAATGCGATACCTCCAATTCTTTTCTGTCAACAAGTTTGATGAAGAATTACTGCATGTTGAAGGCTGAGTACCTGTCCCAGATGAAGGTTCAGATATACTACTTGAGCTAGACACAAGTGCCCTGTGTGTTCTCCAGAGCAACACAGTCGCATCCCGGGATCCTGTCACCAAGGCATGTTACAGGAGCACTGTGCGCATAAGCTGTTTCTATGGTTTTAGCTCCATCTGAGGATATCAGCCTGATGCTATTATCAGCATGTACACCCAATAAGAAGCCAAAATATTCAGGAAAATGTCAAATAACAAGATTAAAATAATTGTCCTAAATAATGTAAAAAGGTTTTCACAAAATCAGTAAAGTGTTAATCAAGAATTAAAAAAGACGGTTATTCTCAAATAAGGTTTTACATTCCGCAATTATCATACATTATGGGTTAAAACATACTGATATCTCAAATACTTGATCTAGTGTTTTCCTATTCACTTTTATTAGCTGGTATTCTAATACCATAGGATTCAATGAGTAAGGAGAACTACATAGATGTAATTTATGAGCAATTTTCTCTGATCATTCTTGAACATTAAGTGGCATTTGAGACAATTTTATAGGTTGGGGATAAGGTTTTAAGCTGGGGAAACATGTTTTTAAGCTCTGAATACGGCTTTGAAAGTATAACACAGGAGGATGAACAAGGAAAGGTCAAATATTACAAGACTATGTGTGCGTTTGGAATGACTTATTTTTGTCCAAAACGTGCTTATAATTCGTGATTCACGGTATACGAGGTAAGTATGTGAGAGGAGTTTTTTCTCGGCTTGCGTAATAAGTGCGTTTTTACTGTACAAAACGCTGAAACAAACGAAGGCTATATGCGGTAAAGTCCAGATAACTTATCAAGTCCAACCCCTCAGTAAAGATGACTTGAAAGAGAGATATGGAATATTTAACCAAAAAAGCTATTTCCCAATTTCACCAGACAATAAATCAATGGGGATGAGTATATATCCAATCCAATGGTTATAAATTTTATAGCAAGTAGTCATCTAAACTAATAACTTTTCCTCAAAAAATAGACACCAGAGGCAATATATATGAACATTCTCAGGCTCCACTAGGTTTACCAGTAATAATTTCTCTGTCACAAGTAATAGAGACAATGGCAGTGCTTCTAATTCCAGACGCAGCAAATGCTTGTGCATGGGGGAAATGCCAGTCTTCATCAGAGCCTGCAGGGCCTTTGAACATGCGCAGAAGTGTCCCACCAGCAGAGCCTGTTGCTTTTCCATGTTGGAAGAGGAATGGAGTACCCTGGCGATCAGTTGTATTGGGTTGCCACTTGTGTTGTGCAACACAAGCTGCTGGTGCATTCACATCAACAACCACAACCATGTCTGAAGATGCATGAATAGCAGCAGCAGGTACATTGCAGCGGTCAGGGGCTGGAACAGCATAAGGTTTGACTTCTTTTGGATTGCGGAATATTGTCTGGTAATGAAGAGGATTGCATGCTTTACGATTATAACCACTCAGCCATAAACAACAGTTGGGAAAAAGTCGAGTAAAAGAAGGACATTAAACCAAGATCTTATCATGAAGAATTTAGGCACTCCTTCTATAGTTACTGTAAGCTCAATAGCAATGAATTATACCTCATATTATCTCATAGCAGCGATCATCAACAAACATAAGAATGAATAGAATAAATACTACATTGTAAGTATGAGGAATAAATCTATCATTCAGAGACATGAATCAAGCCATTCATGGATCTACTCTTAATAACCTAAGCATCTAGGTTGAGATAAAGTGCATGGCATCAGAACCTCTTCAACCCAATGATCAATGAGAAGAGTGAGAGCTGACAATTTGCAGCTCCAAATTTCAGAAAAAGAAATGATGGCTAGTTCTTTATCCCCCCAGGACCAAAAAGTCTTTCACATGAGGAATGTTTTAAAGATTAAAGGCATTCATAGGTCTTCTTACAGGTTAGCTATTAAGGTACAACGGCTGTTGACAATTGCATTACCTAATGTAAAGAAAGAAGCTTCCACATATATCTACTTGTTCTGATTTTGAAATATTGGTTACTGAAAATTTTTAATAAAAAAGTTCAAAGTATGAAGTGATCAATTTCATATATGGACCTAAAATACGTAAAAAAAGGTAAGCATGCATGAATAGTATTTTATTTAGTGGGGCATGGTTGGATGCACATATGGGCATATTTGTTTGTGTCCTTTAGATAAGCTCATTTATATATCCTTTGTAAATACCAAACCTCTTTAGAGTAGACAACATTACATTTCATGTAATGGAATTCTATTCTTTAGCTCTTGGTCAATATCAACACTGTCTGCTTCTTATCTACTATAATTGAAGCCCATCATAAAATATACTCCTTTTGGTCTCAAATATAGGTCACCAATAACTACTTCACCAAAATTAAGAAAAACAATTAAATTCATTGAATTTGTCTCAAATTAAATTTTTCCTCCCAAAAATGACCCTAATTAATTAACTTAAATATGTTCTCACTCTCCCTCTTGTTCTCACCGACAAAAGTTGACTATGTAGGTAATGGAGGGGGCATTTGTGCAACAACAAAATTAATTCTCCAGACATTTAGATTGGTGCCCTATATTTTAGACCAACCCAACTCTATCAAATGGCCTACATTTGAGACCTGAGGGAGTATTAAATTAAGTTTTAGAGGTCAAGTATCATTTTTTGCTCCTACCATTATCATTTTACAGAACAAACTAAACTGGCTTTAACCATGAATTTCTAATTTAGCATTAACTTGATGGGTTAATATCTGATATATAATTTTTAAAAGTAGTATACCAAACTCCAATCAGCAGTCCGTAGACATGAAACAAACCCAAATGAAGCATAATAATTGGGAATAGAGATAGGAGAAAGAAAAGGCTACGTCCAAGCATAGTAGATGCAAAGTAAGTAGTATGAAACCGCACTAAATGAAATTTGTTTAACCACTAAGGGTAAAAAATTACCTGCAAATGAAGAACTTCTGATAATGGCATCTTCTTCAAGTGAGGAACAGTCAGAACTTGAGACGGCAGTTTGTCCAAAATATGCAATCTGATCTTGTGTGGCACGTTGTTGCACCTTTTTATTGGCATGTGCAAAAAATAAAGTATTAAGCGGTGACTTGATAAACAAATTTGATTCATTCAAGGTCAAAAACATGTAAGGAAGTTTCCAGAAAACGTTATCATAAGTGCACTCCATAGAGAATTATATAACGCATAACGTTTGCTTATTCATTGCTGTCAAGTGAAAGAAATTCATACTAATAATTCCTAAACCGATTAAGCAATTAAGACTGACAAGATTAACGGGTCATCATCCTAAGAGACTGTACTTAGATAAATTGATAGAAGCTATTAAGGCTTGTTTGCTTCGCTCCTTAAACTCCACAGTAATGGTAATCCATATCTCATTACCAATCTGCATGTGTTTGGTTGGGCTTTTTCATGGTAAAAGCCATTGCCATGGTAATCCTAAATGCACATTTTTTGTTAATGGGAATATGATAAATTACCACACCCTTTTATGGTTTATTCCAGAAGAAAGAAACATGTGCAATAGGGTGGTTTTATTAGGAAGTTTTTAGGAGTTGGTTATTCAGTTTTATCTTATTGTTAGTTATTCCGTCTTAGTCTTATCTTTGTAATTAGCAGTTATTTGTAGTTATTCCAGAATCTATTTATATTTGTGTGATAGGACTTGTAAGGATTATGAATGAAATATATTGAACTTTTATCCCTTTTCTCTAGAGATTTCAGATACTGGCTCTAGAATTACCTATTTCTTCTTTTCTTGCCTAAATTCTCATTGTTATAGGACTTGGTAATATCAATTTGGTATCAGAGCTTTGTTAATCTCTGGGCCAATAGTGAGTTATGGGCAATAATCGCAAGAAACAGCAAACTATTGAATCATCAAAATTTTATTGTGAGCAAGCTTCAGAGCCTGGATGCAGATTTGAAAGTTGTGAAGAACCAACATCAATCAACCATAGAGAAAGACAAAATGGGGAAGGAATCAAAACGGAACCATGAGGATTTTGAAGAAGATGAAATAGACAGCCCTCGGTGGAGCAAGAACCCCAACCGAAGGCCTCTTACAAAAGTGGAATTTCCCAAATTCGAAGGGAGAGATCCTAGAGGGTGGATTATTAAAGCAGAAAAATATTACCGTTATCATCAAACTCCAGAGGATCTCATAGTGGAAGTTGCAGCAATGGATTTGGAAGGTGATGCCCTTGATGTCTTTACTTGGGTGTCTTCTAGCCGTACTATACGATTTTGGGATGAACTTATCCATATTTTTCAAGATAATTTTTGACCTGCTGAGCTTCAAAATCTTGATGTATACTTATGTGAAATAAGGCAGTCTAGAAGTGTTGAAGAATATCGAAAAGAGTTTGTTTGAAGGTCTTCTAGGGTCCAAGGATGGCCAGAGCATTGTTTATTAGCCATTTTAATTAATGGGCTAAAGGAAGAATTAAAGCTCGATGTGAAGATCCAAAAGCCTAGAACTATATACAAGGTAGCAAGTTTAGGGTTGGAATTTGAAGCAAAAATACAAAGCCAACAAACCAATCGGCCAAACATGCGCAGTTCGACTTTTCAGGGCAGCAATTACACAAATAATTGGAGAGAAAACAGAACGCAATTTCCACGTCAGGCCAATTCCCAAAATTCGAATTATTACTCGAATTTTAACTCAACAACTACCCCTATAACCGATCGCAATCTATGATTTTTCCTTCTAGCATGCCGCAAAGTTCTCCTACTCCAAACATAACTGATTTTGAATGCCAACTCAGAAGGGATAAGGGCCAATGTTATTGCTGCGGTGAAAAATTCACCCCTAGTCATTGTTGTAAACCGACAACCCTCAAATTAATGGAGATCACCGAAGATTTTCCAGAAGAACATATGCTTGAAGAGTGCGAAAATACCCCTAATTCCAATTTTGCAAAAATTTCTCTTCATGCTATTCTTGGTAATACATCTGCTACTACAATGAAAGTAAAAGGCACTCTTTGTTTCCTACCTATACTAATTCTCATTGATAGTAGATCAAACCATAATTTTGCTTCCAATAAATTGGTAACTGAATTGGGTTTATTTGTGGAAAAGCTTCCTCCGTTTGGTGTTCCAATTGGGGACGAATCAATGCTGTCTTGTTCTTCTATTTGTAGATAGCTTGAGGTTTTTATGCAAAAATTAACCATTAAGGATGATTTTTATCCTTTCAATCTGGGCAGTGTTGACATAGTACTGGGAATTGAATGGTTAGCTTCTTTAAATACTATTAAAGTAAATTGGCAGCAAATGATTATGATTTTTTGGGTTGATGGTCGGCGTTACAAGTTGCAAGGGACACCTCAACCAGAATCTAGCCCTTTTCTTCGCAGTACTCAGGTTTTTCAACAAGAGGGGCAGCCTAATTCTAACATTTCCCATAGGATAGACATGTTAATTAACCAATTTGAGGAACTTCAAGAATTGTTACAAGAGTATTCTGATGTTTTTGCAGAACCTCAAATTCTTCCTCCCTTCCGGCACCATAATCATGTTATTCATCTATTTCCATATGTTGTTCCTCCAAACATACGCCCTTATCGATATCCTCACTCCCAAAAAGATGAGATTGAGAAGCAGGTAGCTGAATTATTGAATCAAGGATTCATCCAACCTAGTGTGAGTCATTTTACTAGTTCGGTATAGCTTGTTCCTAAGAAAGATTCATCTTGGAGGTTTTGTGTTGATTACCTTGAGTTAAATTGAATTACCATTCCGAATAAGTATCTCATTCCCAATATAGATGAATTGATCGATGAATTACATGGAGCCAAATATTTCTCAAAGATCTATTTATGATCTGGGTATCACCAGATTCGTGTTTTACTAAGAGATGTACACAAAACTGCTTTTCAAACTCCTTCTGGGCACTACAAGTTTATAGTTATGCCTTTTGATCTCACAAATGCACCTGCAACATTTCAAGCTGCCATGAATGACTTAAAGTTTCGCCCTTTTCTTAGAAAGTTCCTCTTGGTTTTCTTTGATGACATCCTGGTATACAACAAAAATTTTGAAGATCACATGGCCCATCTTCACACTGTTTTATATATTATACAACAGCATCATTACTTTGCTAATCCTAAAAAGTGTGATTTTTTTCACACTGAAGTATCCTTTTTGGTCACATTATCTCACAGAAAGGAATAGTTGTGGATTCGGATAAAATTGTTGCTATCACAGATTGACCATTGCCTCAAAATATTTCTGAATTGAGAGGATCCCTTGGCTTTATAGGTTATTATCCCAAATTTATCAAAGATTATGGCCAAATAGCAAAGCCTCTAACTGATATGACTAAGAAAGATGCATTCATTTTGACAGATCTTTCTAAACAAGCTTTTCTGTTTTTGAAAGATGCTCTCATCAATGTCCCCATTTTGCAACTTCCTAATTTTTTCAAAGCCTTTGTGGTAGAATGTGACGCCTCTTCTTCCGGCATTGGAGCTATTCTACAATAAAATGGTCATCTTATTGCATTTTACAGTAAAGGCCTATCATCGTCTAAGCGGCACAAATCAGTTTATGACTAGGAATTGTTCGCTTTGGTTTCTGCACTGTAAAAGGAGAAACATGATCTCCTTGGGCATAAGTTTGAGGTTCTCACAAACCATAATAGTCTCAAATACCTTATAGATCAGCTTATTACCACTCCTGAGCAACAGAGATTATTGCTGAAGCTACTGCCTTTTGATTTTACCATTTGTTACTGAGCAGGTTCTTCCAACCAGGGTGCTAATACTTTATCTCACTGCCCTCATTATGCTGATTTCTTTGTTTTAGCCATCCCAAATGCCACTTCTTTTGAAGCATTTCCACAATTATTGTAGTAGGATCCTTATACATCTTCAATCATATGTTCATTGCAATCTGATCCTTCATTCGTCCCTTACTTTGCTCTTCCTGTAGAACAATTGTATTATAAGAATAGGCTGGTTGTTCCTACTAATTCTAATTTGAGTAAGTTACTTATTACGAAAGATCATTCTTCACCTTTAGGAGGTCTTGGTGGTTCTCTTAAAATCCTTAAGCATTTGCAACACCAATTTTATTGGTAGAATATGAAGGAGGAAGTAAAGACTCATGTTTTGAATTGTCTTGTTTGTCAACGCAGCAAGTACCTTCCTCAAGCTCTAGGTGGTCTCCTCCAACCCTTGAATATTCCCCAGCAAAATTAGAAAGATATCTCTCTTGATTTCATCATGGGGTTACCTACATCTAATGGTTGGGAAGTTATTTTAGTGGTGGTTGATAGGTTGAGCAAATATGCTCATTTTCTTGGTTTACCTCGCCATTTCACTTTTAAGAGACAGTTGCTGCATTGTTTTCCAAAGAGATTGTCATACTTTATGGTTTTCCTAGGTCAAGTATTTCTGACCATGATACCATTTTCTTGAGTTCTTTTTGGCAAAAGTTGTTTAAGCTTAGTGGTACCAAGCTTCGGATGAGTACTACTTATTATCCCCAAACAGACGGCCAAACTGAAGTAGTCAATCGATGTTTGGAGACTTATTTGCTCTATTTTTCTTAGGATCACCCTAAGTTTTGGGCTGGTTTCTTATATTGGGCAGAACTTTCTTACAATACTGGTTACCACTCTTCTACAAGTTCCACTCCCTACAAAATTGTCTATAGACATGATTCTCCCTCTATTATCCCTTGTTCTTAGGGGGTTACCAACCTAGCTAAACTACAAGATTACTTTGATGAAAGGGATGCAGTTTTAACTACCATTCGTGACAACCTATCTCATGCATAAGTTAAGATGAAGACTTATGCTGACTTTTCTAGATGGGAGGTGGTTTTTCAACCTGGAGGCATGGTCTTTCTCAAACTTCAGCCTTATAAGCAGTGTTCTTTACCCAAACATTGGTATAAGAAGATGGCAACTCGTTATTATAGTCCTTACCCAGTGATGCGTAAAATAGGTTCTACAGCTTATGAACTACAACTTCCTTCTGATTCCCGTATCCATCCTATTTTCCATGTGTCCTTGCTCAAATTGGCACATGGTTATACATCATCCTATTTGGCACCTTTACCCATTGGTGATGACTTGGTGTCACAATTGGAACCTGATCAGATCCTATCTTCACATTTTTCTAACAGCAATGCAGATCCTTTTGGCAATCCAGATTTGAAACTTTTGGTGCAGTGGAAAAATCGCCCTTGAGAAGAATGCAGCTAGGAGTCTTATGATTCTTTAGCAGCTTAATTTCCCTCTTTTCGCCTTGAGGACAAGGATCATTTTCAGGGCGGGAGTAATGATAAATTACCATGCCTTTTTTCTGGTTTATTCTAGGAGAAAGAAACATGTGTCATAGGGTGGTTTTATTAGGAAATTTTTAGGAGTTGGTTATTCATTTTTATCTTATTGTTAGTTATTTTGTCTTAGTTTTATCTTTGTAATTAGTAGTTATTTGTCGTTATTCCAGAATCTATTTATATTTGTGTGATAAGACTTGTAAGGATTATGAATGAAATATATTGAAAGTTTATCCCTTTTCTCTAGAGATTTCAGATACTGGCTCTAGAATTACCTATTTCTTCTTTTCTTGCCTAAATTCTCATTGTTATAGAACTTGGTTCTATCAAAATACCCCTATGATTCATTCAGCAATTTATCATCAACATGAATGCCCCTTACAAGGGCTCTATCATCTGCCTTTATGATTCATTCAACCAAGCACATACACCACTATGTTAAACAAGAAGGGGACGTAGGGTTCCCCAACTGCACTCCTCATTGCCTAAAAAACAAAGACTTTTGTCCCCACAATCTGTTCAAGTTTTAAAAAACTATTTATTGAAATATTACATTTCCTAATCTATCATTCATGCAAATCATACCTCAAATACAAATTGATTACATTTAAAGACCAATGGAGACCTACCGGGTCAGAAATTTTATCAATATCCACTACTCCTTCATATGTAATGTAAAAGAGCACATTATTTGCTGCAAGAGCTTCTTTTCCTTGTTGCTTGTACCTACATGGTCCAAATCATTTATGTAGATGCTAGCAATAAATCATCAATGAATTTCACAAGAAAAATGTAAATCCAAATAGAGAGTATTCGAATCCATTTGTTGACATTGTAAAAGTGTGAATGAGAAAATTACAAAAAAGATAAAGCACCCACATATAACATTAGGAATAAACCTACTCGAAAATGAGGTTAATCCACTCATAAAAATGAGTAGATACATACTCACTCTCGAGAGCCATCTGATGCTTATGAATGAAATCAATGGGATTCTCAGCCCAAGGAGGAAGTTTAACAGCATCTAATATGACAGAAGGAAATTAAAAAGAGATCAATCAATCCATTAATGTGAGTGAAGTTCTTCCCAAACAACAAACACAAAATCTAAATAAGCATACCAAGCTTTTCTCCCAATTGCGTGGTGCCAAAATCAATTAAATTTCCATTTGTGAGAGCCTCGGGGAGATAAAATAGCTCAGGAACAAACCTATAGTAAATTGAAAAAGGAACTGGTTAAGATACAGGTTAAAACTAACCAACATATGCATTTCATATGATAATAATCTGATTGAGATTATATTATGATAGAGCTTTCATAAGCCTTCACTTAGATTTTTTATAAGCCTTCAGAATAGTACCATTAGGTTTCCAGAACTAGTTTTCATTAGAGAACCGCAACAGTGCATCAATACATAAAAGGAGAATTAGGGTAGCTCATTTACCCAAAAACCATGGAGAAGAATCAGAAAAGCTTAACCGAAAACAATATCCTAACTATTTTGAAAACAAAATAACAAATGATAATGCTAAATTGAAATACTAATTATGTTCAATAACAGGCCCTGCAGGTCACCAACATACCATAACCTCTATTAACAAGTAGTAAGGGATTAAATGCTCAAAGTCATCCCCCATTAAGTTTCAGTATTTTGCATGGACATCCAGTAGTGAAGTTTAAGCTAAAGGGTTTTGAGATGGCAGCTAAGAAAATTGTGATAGAACTATAAGGCCCATATAATCAAATGCCGAAAATCTCTAATTAGCCTCCTCGTCCAAAAATCTTCAGACTGACAATGTGGACAAACACAATTCTCCCATATGTTATGTTAAAACTTGAATAGATGCGAAGGAATTTGAAACCATATGAAGAACCAATTTATAAGTAATTAAAGGTAAATGAACGATCCTTGAACAGTTCCTCCTTAGAGGCTCTCTGAAGTCTGAAGGCCCAGTTCATCAACCAAAAAAAAAGAAGATAAAATACCTACTTTTAACAAACAAGTAGATTAAGCAATCGTTTTGCTTAAATATAAATAATCATATACCAATTCTTTTACATCACTCATGTCCTCAAGAACCCCATTCCAGGTAGCACCAATTTCAGAAAACATTCTATCAGCATGAGCAAATTTTCCTCCTTGCAGTTGGATTGCAAGGGTGGTAAATGGTTCAACTCGAACAAGATAATGCAAGACCTGAAAAGAGTGCATAAAATAGATCAGAAAAAGGAAAAAGAGAAATTAAAAAAGCAGTCAAATTCACCCAAAAAAAAAAGGGAAAAAAGGGAGGGGGAAAAAGAACACTTTGGTGGGTACCCAAGTATAGTAGGGAACCCTCATTGAAAAGCTACCTATTCAGGTGGGAAAATGATAAGTCAGCATCTATTAGGACTATAAGTATGTTTGAGATCATGATTGGGGATCCCAAAAGTGTTTATGCACATAAGTCGAGATAACATTCCTCTCACAAACTTATGTTGTATGCCATAAATCACGATTGAAAAGTTACTTTTGAAGACTCCAATCACTATTCCAAATAAAAACTATATCTATGAGAGAAAAAGAAAGGGCCAATGCTGATAATCAATGTGCAAAGGACAAAGAGAGTGTGAGCTGCCACTACTTCAAAAATAGGGATTAGTGGTGCACCTTTTTGTGACACTTCTTTAAAAAAAATGTCATAGCTTCTTTCAAGATTTTTTAAAATTTTTTTTAAAAAAGAAAAACAGCTTAGGTGGCGCTTCCTCAAGGAAGTGCCACAGCTGCTTGGTGACCTTAGGTGGTGCTTCCTTGAGAAAGTGCCACCTAAGGTGTTTTTTTCAAAAAAAAAAAATTGAAGCAGCAGCTGTGGTGTTTGCTCAAGGAAGTGCCACAACTACTGTGTACTTTGTGTGACACTTGGCTAAGGAAGTGCCACATAAAATAATATTTTTTTTTCAAATCCTTCTTTCTCCTGTGATCTGCTTCTATCACTTTTATCTTCTTAGTCTCACTCTTCATCCAACACGTACCATCACTCCTTATCCTCTTGTCCCCCAAATTTTTTCCTTCTCCTCTTTTTGTCACTCATCACCGTCCCCACTTCAATTAGCACTTCCTCCTTATTCCTTTGTTCCATCACTCTTCCTTATATTTTACACTTATACATTAATTTGTGTGAGCATATTATTAAGTCATACTTGGTTCAACCCTGTACTTATCCTGACTGGGCTTGTAGGTTGGAGTTCAAGGGTTGGAGATCTTTAAGCCCCATACATGGAAGGATGTTCCCTGCACAGACCTCATATGAACTCCAATTCTTCTATGAGCTAGTTAACCGACTCAACACAGACCTCCATGGGTTTAAGATTTGTGGTCATATCATTCTAGAGCATTACATTTTTTAATTGTAACTTAAAAATGTTGGCATCAAAGCATCTAATTGGTAGAGCGAAGCTTTCCTACTAATTCATCACATCAAGTGCAAAGCAGCCTTTTATCTATCATTACTAACTAATAAAATGCATTTTAGTACCATTTTGCTGTTATTCTTTTCTATAGACTCAGTTTACATTTTAAGTCATATCATTTCTAGAGCAGTATGTTTCACTCATAGTTCTTCAATATTTATTATATTTTTTTAATTATTACTTGATAATTTTCTTATTTTCTATTATTTTTTAAAGTATGAATATGCATATCATTCTATATCTTCATTATCTTTTTTCATTTTTTTGTTATATTCCCAATTCTGAGTACCAAATGGGTTTGGCAACAAAAAATAATTATTTATTTTTAACACTTGTATTTTATTTAGTAGTGATCTTGTTAACTAGTTATTTGTTAATTTATATCATTTTTGAGTTATTTGATTGTGGTTTGCTTTTTTCATTTTGATGTGAATATGAAAATATGTTTAAAGTATGTTATCAACTATAATTATAGGGTTCTAAAAGAAAAATACAAAAAAAAATATTTTTTTTTAAAAAATAATACTTGAAGTGGCGGTTCCTTGAGAAAGTGCCACAGGAAGGACTTCCTATGGCACTTCCTCAAGGAAGCGCCACCTCAAGTATTACTTTTTAAAATATATATACATATGATGTGGCGCTTCCAAGCGTCACAGCTTCTTTTAGTGGTGATGGAATATGTGGCACTTCTTAAGCATCACAATTAGTTAAAAAATAAGTGTCATAGTTGTCCTTTTTTGTAGTAGTGTGCCTTGGGTGGGTTATATTGAGCAAAAACAGGAAGAAGAGAAAACCTAGCCCCTCAGAAATCCAAGGGTCCTTCATTTTCTTTGCATTTTCATTTGTTTCTTAGCTCTGCTCACAAGATAGACAATATGCAATACTGTTTCATAAATAATACCGAAGCTGAAGGTTTCCATTTGAGAACAAAACTACTCAAGTATTCCATGGTGTATCATATAGTACTCATCACTATGGGACTAGATGCAAACCTCATCCTATTAAGTGAGATCTGTTAATATATCACATGATGCCATTGTGCTCTAATTAAACAGCCAACTCTATATATATCATTCACAAATAGATCATGTTCGCTACCTTCTCGGGGTTTCCTTATTGGCCATCCTTCACCTCTCTTTATAGCTCTAATCTAAAAATCACATGTTCAACCCTCCTTACTGTCCGAATTACTTTCAATATTTTATCATTTTCTTTTTGACAGATGCCACACAAAATTTTTTCCGCATACAGTAATTATGGATCTTATCTTTTTCTTGTATAACCACACATCAATCTTAACACACTCATCTCTACCCCAATTGTTTGCTCCTTTTGCCTTCAATGCACAACATTCACTACCTAATAACATCAATAGTCTTATATTTCAAAAAAATTTATCTTTGAACTTAGTAGGAACCTTGTGTTCACATATAACTCCTGATGCCTTTTTCTCCATCTTAACCACCCAACTTGTATCCTATGCATAACATTCCCATCAATTTATTCATCATTTTGTATTATTGATCCTAAGTGCCTGAACTTTGACACTTGTGGTATGGTCTAATCTCCAATTTTCACCATAAATTATGGCTGCTAACTTGTGTAAAGAACTCATGACAAATGATGGTAGGATCAAGTGGAAAGAAACTTAATACCATTTATGTAAGGTACTAAGGTTAGCTCCAGTTTGACTTCGATATAACTTATTGACCCTTGACCCAGTACCCCGACTGGTCTAGTGACAGATTCATATTTCAGAACCTTAATGTAAATTGCTGATGGGATAAAAATAGTTAGATACAGGTTAAATTTGATACACTTACAAAAGAAAGTCAAGCATTGAAGACCCAAAAGAAAAATGGACAAAGAAGCAAAAGAATACAAGAAACGGGTTACATATGGGACGAAGAAAACAAAAGAATATTATGATATTTGGATTTTGGAGAGATTGATTGATAAATAAAAAAATATTTAACATTTAACATTCAGTTTCAAACTATGTTCCACTTTACACAAATGGCTTTTAAATATATTGATTAGGTTTTTTTTACCTCAGTTTCTTTATGTTAGTCCTAGACAATCACTTAATCATTTTCTTTCTAATGTGTTTCTTATTCCTACTTATGTAAAACTATAAAACTGTGCTTTTCCACTCACTAATTTATATTATTTTTAGAATTTTTATATATCATTTTCATTTTTAAATTAAAAGTGCAAACTAATGACTTTAAGTTAGTTTAATCCCACTGACAAAAAAAAAAGGGAAAAATACACTCAAATCCTAAGAAAAAAGGAAAATGAAAAAATAATCCCCTAAAATTATAAAATAAAAAAATTGTTTCATTGACAATTCTAGGAGTGGGTCATTAACAAGTCTAAGAGCGGACATTGACAACTTCATGAAAAAATGATTTCATTGACAGTTCCACCATCTGCTGCCTCTTACTATTTTAAATCTTCTTATATATATCACGGAATTTCTGAATCGATTCAGCGAGCAATCTGAAGGAAAGTTTCATCACTGTCCCCTCCAATCTTTCTTCTTTTTTTTGGATCAAGTCCACCTAAATCTTCTTCTTCTTCGCCTGCAGATTCTGAATTCCTTGGACTATCCCTCATTTCATCTAACCCATTTGCAAAGTTCAAATAAACACTAGGATTCATAAAAACATACTCTCCTGAGTCTAAACCACAAGAGAGATCAGCATGTTGTGGAGGGAACACAACAGCTTATCCATCCTTTTGAAATAAACCCATTTGCTCGGTCCACAGCGCATTTCTGCTGATTTAACTTTCTCCTATTTGTAATTTTTCTTCAATTTGTCTATAAGATTCTGACACTGGGTATCTGTTCTTTCAGTCTTTGAAACTTCTGATACTTCTTCTGCAACTTCATGGCCATTTCTCAGACCGAAAACTCTTCCTTCCGTGTTCAAGAAACCGGTTCCCCCAAGCATCAAGAAGAAAAAAATGTCTCATGTTCAGTCCAGTCAGTGAATTCCTGGAACCAAAATATGGTTTTTGGTCTGAGGGAGCTGAAGCTGCTGCTGCTGCTGCTGCTGGTACTCGAGAGGCAACTTCATAAGCCGAAATCAAACTTTTCAGCTTCCGTTTCTTCGGATGCCACTCTGAATTACCTTCAACTCCCTTCTTCTTATGACTCTTCTTCTTACCACCATCATCATCATCTTCATCCACATCATCTTCCTCATAATAATTGTCACCAACATCATTTTGCAAATAAATACTACTCCCTCCCTCTGGTCATAATTATATGGTAAAGTTGACTTTTTTAGAGAAATTAAGGAAGTTAATTGAATTATTTTGGGTTAATATAACTTTTGATCCTTAAAATTTGATCCAATTTTGGTTTTGTTCCCTCAAGTTTAAAATCAGTGGTTTTGATTCTTGAAGTTTCACCCGATTTTGGTTTTGGTCCCTGAAGTTTGAAATCGATGATTTTGGTCCTTGAAGTTTCACCTGATTTTGGTTTTGGTCCCTTAAATTTGAAAAGAATTTGGTTTTTTCTGGGTCAGGTCGGGTTTCATAATCGGGTCACTAAGTTTTTTCAAACTTGCGGGACCAAAACCACCGATTTCAAACTTGAGGGACTAAAACCAAAATTGAATCAAACTTTAGGGACTAAAAGTTATGTTAACCCAATTATTTTAGAATATTTATATATTTTTTTTCAAACTAATTAACTTAACTAATAAATTAATATATAATCTAAGGATACATAACATATGATATAATTAAGTAACTTATTTAGCTTCTTTAATTTCTCCAAAAAAAAGTCAACTTTATCTTATAATTAGGACAGAGGTAATATTACTCTGATCAGCATCATCATCTTCCTCGTCTCCTAAAAGTTCCTCATCATCATTATCTTCCACATATTCATTTGTGACCAAATGTTTTTGATGATTCATAGAGACATAACTTTGATGATTTTTATCACCAGACATAATAGGGGATATCTTGCATCATCCATTAAACAAGCCACAGTTTCACGCAAGTAAAGCCACAAAACCTAATGGGAAAAAATTGGTTCCTAGCTTCTAACAAAGAAGCCCATTTTCACTGACTTGGCTTAAAATATCAAGCCTGACAGACACTCAGAGTACACAATACCCCACAATTACTCCTCCAATAATTAATCTCTTGTACCAATTCCTCCCGAATACGATCGAAGAGATGCAAAGTTTGTAAATTTGGAAAGCGAACATAAACAGTGTGAAATACGATAGCAAAATACGAAGTTGCAGAGAAAAGCCGTCTGGATAGAAGATAGTTACTGCTAACGTAAACCGAGGGCTTCTACAGTTATTCACTTTTTGAGTATTTTTATTTATTTATACCAGTAACAGTAAGATTATTAAACTGAGAGGGGCCTATACTGTTTATCAATTCAATAACGAAATTTGTCTCAACCTCTAGACACTTGTGTTAGGAGAAGAAGTCACCAATCCTAAAATTAAAATAATCAGTTATTCAGATACATGGTAATATATAGGATCCATAAAAGGTGTCATGCACCATTTGAAGTATTAAAAAAAATGAAGAAACACCTTGGTTGAAAACATATCCTTACATGAAGGACACCTTGTATTTGGCACTTTTCTTTTCTGGATCTAATTATTAAGTATCTAAGCAATTGACTAATCAATTAATTGTAAAGTAAAACAACTTTTTAAGCTTAGGAAATTTAATTGTAAAAATTGGAAAATCAAAACACCAGTTACAAGTTAGATATATGTAAAAAGTAGAAAGTTTGTAAATCAAAAGTTATGTTGGAAAAAGTGGAAATTAGGATTGTAAATTGTGGAAGCATTGTTGGAAATGACCAAAAATCCAATTTAAATACTCCCTCTGACCCTAATTATAAGATAAAGTTGACTTTTTTAGATAAATTAAAGAAGCTAATTATATTACTTTAGAATATTTATATTTTTATCTTTTTCTTCAAACTAATTAGTTTAACTAATACATTAATATATAATATAAGGATAGATAACATATGATATGATTAAGAAACTTATTTAGCTTTCTTAATCTCTCCAAAAAAAAAAAATCAAATTTATATTATATTTTGGGCCGGAAGTAGTAATTGACAAATTAACTAAGATAAATTTTCCAACTCAGTCATTCGATTTTGCAACTAAACTGCTAGAATTTATAAAACTTTTATATTCTTATGTCGTCGAAAAGCTGCTTTGTTGCCGCGAAACCCTTTTATGCTCATGGGAAGCTTTTTTGTGACTTGTCATTGATTAGTTAAGCTTTAATTGGTTTTTGTAGAGTTTCATGCATACTTAGAGTGGAGATTCATATATACTCTCAAAATACCTATATAAACCAGACTACATCAGCAAACTTCAGCTATATTACACAACAAATGCACCGGAAGAAGAGAGATAAGCCTGAGAGAGTTTTTATGTGTTTGGAGGTTACAAATATATCCACTTATTGATAAACGATATATCTCTTGTATATGTATCAGTTTTTTATACTCTCTCATAAACCCACGATGTGTAAAACCATTCCCAGCAAAAACTGTTCACACTAAGGTGTTTGTAATAAGTGGGGAATATTTCTAATAAATACCCCATAAATCTGAATATTATATTTAAACCCATTTTCCAACAATTCTTTAGAGGACAAACATTGACGACTAACAGCTTAATATTACAAATCGAAATAAACATGCAATGTCCCACTAACAAAAAAGCTTTCATATCATTAGGTTATAAAGCGATTGAATTCTGACTGGCGATTTAGATGGTGATACAGAAATGACCAACCTAAGAAAATATCAAAAGCAAAGTGGCTTGGCATAGAATACATACAAGGTTACTTACATAATAATAATCAAAGTCACAGAAATTTGCTTTGATTGCGCCCAGAAATAATATATCACTTTTTACATCGTTAAGAAAGGTGAAAATTAAAGTTGGGGAAATGGTATAACAAGAAGGCTAGCTAGCTTGGCAAAGAACCTTCGCTCAAACTTGCTGGATGATTTGAAACAATAGATGTAGCAAGGCATTCGTTGGGAGAGGACTAAGAGGAAAAGGATTTAGCTTTTACTCATGTTTGTGAGCAATTACATTAAACTAGAAATGCATAAAGACAAATTGGGAAAGATCAAAGTACAAAAATATGTAGCTACTTGCAAATTATTGTATTGGTTGGTTGGCAAAGGCAGCGAGTACGAGAGAACCTCCTTTTCAATCCCAAGCCCTTTATTTGGCTTGAGTTGATTAGGAACATATTAATCTATGGTTCAAACTCCATGTGGTATAATATAAGAATAGTTTTCCCCATTTACATAGACTTAAATTTGAGACTATGTGTTTAATTGACCAAAGCCTCATTCACTAGAATCAACATTTGCTTGTTAGTAATAGCAATCATATTTATTAATTGTATAGCTTATCCAAATTCTTATACTATATGCCCTTTGGCCCTTATTATAGAGCACCTTCTATATGGTGTTATTTGTCATTTTTAAGGAGTATAAAATATTTTTTTTCATATATGGCATGTCCATATTTAATAAGGATAGCGAGACACTAGAAATTAATATGATATGGGAGTTTAACATAGTTAATAAAATTAACATTGGAAATCACTTGAATTTGATCACAAATTAAGTATTTTAAACTATTTTTATTGATATATGTGAATTTATTAGCAGTGGCTTATAAGAGGGATATCGGGAAGTATACCAACATACACTAGAACTAGTATATTATAAATTAGATATTAAACTCATATAATTAAATTATTTGCTTCCAATTAAAGATTGCTCAATGTATATAATTAAATCTTTAATTTTTAAATAAGTTAGCAGTGTTAATAATAAGAGTCAGTTACTTAATTACTGAGGCAAACAGTGTGAAGAAGGGGAAAATCTAATTTAAATTTATTTGAAATACCAAAATTCAAATTAAGCCTATAATTTTAACAAATCCCTAATAAGGCCTATAAGGATTTATGGATTTGTTGATTTTACTAATTATGTTCTTTTGTTATATTCTCTCTGTCTCATTCTTTTTTTTTTAATAAAATCTCCATCTCAATCTCGTCGATTTCCCACATCTCATCTCCCCATCCTGAGATTTCTCCAGTTGATTCACATTTAACAATTGACCTGCTATTCAAGTCTTAGTTTTTTCTTTGAGTCCCTCTTCAATCATACATGGTCATGAAAATAGTTTTCTGATTGAAGATAATTTATAATTACCTTGAAACTTGGACTGATTTTGTTTCTGTAACATCCCAAATTTTATATTCACCTAAAATATAATGTAATTAATTGAGAAGTTCAATAAAATGGTGAATATTCATGAATTTGAATATTGTGAATTTTGAAATATTCATATTCATAATGAAATGGGTAAATTAATTCAAAAATTGAATTAAATTACAAAAGGGATAGTAAAATCATAATTTTACCAATTTAGCCCAAGATTAATTATTTTCTAATTAATTGGAGTTAATTTCAATTAATTAAGGAAAATAAAGGAAAATGCATAATGGGATTATTCTTGGTGGAATAAATCAAGAATTTTTGAAATTAAGGGGGAATTATACATAATTCAATTATGTGAATTATGGAATTGTGAAAAACAATTTTCTTCCCTTCCTTTCTTTAATTTCGTTCGAGCATGAAGAATAAAGAGAAAAATTGATTTCATGATCACATGCTACATGAATGAAGCTATGCTACATGAACCTCTTAATGATGACAAAGATAGAGTGTACACCAAGTGAAGACATGGGCATGGTGGTCATGATGAGAGGTTATGGTATAAAGTAAGAGGGTATGGTGAATGTATGAAGGGAAAAGCTTGAGTGAAGGAAGAGACAAACTTGATTGCATGGAAGAAAGCTTTCTTGTCTTGTAAGAGGAGAGGGAGGCACGGTTTTTAGGAGCAAAATAAGGGAAACAATTGATTCAAATTAATGGCAAGACAATGAAGAAATCATGAAGGAAGAGAATATTGTGACAAGTGGCACATTTTGATCTCTTGATTAAATCTATGGCTAGGAAGAAAAATGAATAAGTCAATAAAACATCTTCCCTTCCCTTTCATACACACATTTCGTCCAACCACAAGGGAGGGAGGGGTAGAGAGAGAGAGAGAGTGGGTTTGTGAAGTTCTTGGGAGCTAGAGAGAAGAAGGAGCAAGAAAATTAAGGTAAGTGTTATCTCTTAAGCATTTTCCTTGTGATCTTCCATGAAATCCTTATCTAAACCCTTGTTTCTCATGAATCTATGGTGGTAAAGACACACTATGAGATCAAGAAGAGATGGAGGAGGAGCCTAGAGTAAGAGGAAAATAAGAAGCCGAAAAGGGTAACTTCATGAACTTGCCTTCTTGAGTTGTTGTTGATAATTGTTGTTTGATTTTTATGATTTTTGGGTTGAGTTGTAAAATTAGAAAAGCTATAACCCTAAGGGGTTATACTGCTAAAAATCCTTAAATCATGATTATGAAGTGTTTAAATAAGTTAACCAAGGATTAGAAGTGGAAAAGTACAAGTTTTGAAAGCTAAAACATAAAGCTCCATTTTTTATATTTTTCTTCACATTTTTTGCCAGGACCAGAACTGGTACTAGGAGTTGGATTTTCATGAAATAAATGATTCCATTGAACTCATTGAGAAAAAATAGGTGGGGTTACATTTGGGCACTTTTTCGGTAGAGGCAAAAAAACATAATTACGAAAACGCCATTGAAATCCCTAAATAGAGGCTGTCAAGGGTATTTTCGTAATTTGACACTGAATTTGGTGATTTCAAGCCCGAAATTGGATTCCTTGGGAGAAAATATGTAAAAATAATCTTAGTCAAAATTTTGGGAAAACATGACATCGGGCCAGGTACGGTGGGGCCGGGCGGGGGTTCCAAGGGCATTTTGGTAAATTTTTACCATAGACTAATATAACCACAAGAAACATTATGGAAGAGTCTAAAATGATACTTGGATAGGTTATGACCTATTTCTTATACATTTAATATTTTAAGACCGAGTCAAAAGCTGGAATGACACGCTTTACGAGACACCGTTAAACAGAGAATTATAAAGCATTGAGGTAGGGACATTATCCTTCATACATTATGCCATAACTTATGTGATTGTGTGGATGTTATTGTTTTATAAATGCACTTTATTAATCAACATGATGTGCCTAGAGAGGGGCAGTTAGTGCTAGAGGTGCACTTACACTGGGAGTTGGCAGAAGTCCAACCGGTGTAGATTGTGGGTCTGATCCCTACTCATATATACATGACGATGATGTATTTATATTGTTCATTAATTTGTACATACCTTGGTGCATAACATATTTACTTTTTGCATTCTTTATGAATGATATTATGTCTCTATGAGGATTCTTCGGAATTTCACCCTATTTTTAAACAAATACCTCAACAGGTATTAGTGGGGCAAAGGGAAAAGACGTAGATGCCGGAAAGTGAACGGCAAGTGTCTTGAGGCGAGGACAAGATTGTAGTCATAATTAGTCTATTTTGTGATATTTTAGTGAAATTTGTAAATATTAAAACTTCCGCTGTATTTTCTATTTCCGTCGATGAACGATATTGAAATTGTAAACGAATATTTTTATCAGTATAATTGTATTTTTCTGTATATCCATTGAATTTTGTCTTTATTACTCTTTGAATATTGAAATGGAAATGGGTGTTGACAATTTTGTTTCTAAGCAAATCGAAGATATTTTTTTTTTTACGAATCTATAGTTGTGAAAGCGCACTATATGTGTTTATTCTTTCAATTATCCCATATACATTCCATATAAATTGTGTGACATTAAGGTTAAAAATATTGTGCGAACTTACCTTTGAATATTGTAGAGTCGACTAAAAGTTGAGATCCCAATACTTTTGGGAGGAGTATATTATGGGGTTAGGGTTAAAAGTTAATAGAAATATACAATTAAAAATCTTCATTTTTTTAAATTATAAAGGGGCATTATGGTCTTTTAATAATATTCATAAATTCTTAATCAGGCTTGTATACCTTATTAAGGATTTGTTAAAAGTATAAACCTGATTCTAAATTTAGGTATTTCAAATAAATTTAAACTGAATTCTACCACGAAAAAATTTCCACTTATTTTAACTTGATTAGGAAAAAGAAACACACTAAGCATATTTAAACTTCCTTATCTGACATTTTTAATTTATAAAATATTGGGGAAAAATTAAATTAGAATTTTTGAAAAATTAAGGATGGAATATGCGGGGTACATGCTGAGGACCCCACGGGAGCAACTGATCAACTATAACCGTTGGATGGACTGACAAATGGCAGAGAATCTTGGTGGTTAGCCGTTAGATTGCACGAGAAGGCACACCAAGCGAGAAAGCACGTATGGTTTGTTCGGATCTGACATCTGAGTACTGGGGAAGAAAACGACAAAATAGAAGAGCGGAGAGTTGAGCGATGAAAAAAAAAAAAAATCTGAAATAAATATACTAATGGTCTCGAATAAAAATATACGAAAAATGTGATGGGGTGATTTGAAAATACCCCCACCAGAATGAGATTGGAGGAATCATTACGCCTTCCTTTTTTGTAACAGGACGTGGGACACAAGTGGGTCCCTCTGAATCATGAACTTCGAGATATTCCTCCCTTTCTCTCCCTCACGCCGTCAATAGTGGGCTGGTTACCCCCGTATCTGGTTCAGGAACTTCCAATTTAAATTTTTTAATTTTTTAATAATAAAGTCAAAATACACAGATATCGTGAAACAAGAACCAAAGGCACATCAAACTGTTGAAATTGTTAAAAAATTAAAAAAAAATAAAGAATAATAAAAAAGAAAGAAAGAATTAAAAAAAATGAAAAACACAATGTATGTTAATTATTTTTTATTTTAAAAAATTCCAAAAAAAATAGTTTCAAGGTGTTTGAATTCAAATTATTTTTAGAATAATCATACATTGTAAGTATGTATGAAATTAATTTTTTTATGTTTCAATTTACTTTAAAATTTTTAATTCAAAAACATAAATATGTAATGATTTACTTTGGCAATAATTATTCTCGAATTTTTATTCTATTTACATTTTTTTCCACAAGTTTGTCAATTTTTTAATATTTTAAAAGATATTTTATAAAAATATATACTTTTTTCTTGTTTTATTGTAAAAATATATATATATACATTTTTCTGATCTCAGATGAGCTAATTCTTCAATGTAAGAGAGCGAGAGCGAAGGAAAGAGGGAAATAAATCTAATTCTCTGAGTTTTATAAAAGGTGACATATTTCTTCCACCTTTATTTTGTTTTTAAAACAGGAAAACAAATTATCAATGAGAATCACGATACAGAGGACATGTTTTGGAATTGTTTGTCTTTCCTAATGCTTACTTTTACAGAAATCGTAATTACATAATGAAGGTCAAAAAAGTAAATTACATATACTTTCAATTGTTTGAATTGTTATTTTATTTTTAAAAAGATAACAATAAAATAAGAATGGGATTAGCATTGGTCCAGTGAACGTTCAAAGAAGAGGTCAACTAGGGAAAGTAACGAGAAATGGGCTTCAAGGCTTCAAAATGTCCAAGAAAAATTGATGACGAGCCTCCGTGAGAAAATCTCCCGAATTGAAGAATTTAGGCATACCTTTACCATCAATTTAACCAAAAAAAAACATAATAAATGGAGACAAGATTCAACAACAAAAAACGAACCAACAATGTCAAACCATAATCCGAGAATTCGGCCATATCTTTACAATCAATTTAGCCAGAAAATAACAAATGGAGACAAGATTCGAGAAACAAAAATGAACCTACAATTTCAAGAATTCTGGGGCATCTTGGGTAAATAATGCAAATATTTTTTGACAAGGATTTTTTGGGATGACCAATTTATGGAGATGATAAACCTGAATCCATTGGTTCTTTGTAGCTCTTTTGTTTTCATTGTGGCAACTACCGCTACGGAAGCTGCCGGATAAAGTATAACATCACCCATACTAGTGAACCTATGTCTGATTTGGCTAAAAGAATGGGGTTATGGCTTTACTACTAGCTTAAAATTTTGACACAATGGTTAGCACACTCTTCCTAAGGTTTAGTATAAGAGCTAGCGCAGGTTCAAAGAGGATTTTTTTATGATTATTACCCCTACTAAAGTTTGATATCAGAGTCATCATGCTTCAACGAAGAACAGAAAAGGGGTAGGAAGTCAAAGAAGAGAAAAGAGCGTGTTATAAAATTACTAATAAAATAAATAAATAAATTCAAACCATTAGATTTTAGTCCTACTAACCCAAAATTGCAATAAAAATATTTTAAAAAGATAATGGTACAAACATTACATCTAGACTGCTCAAAAGTCTAAGGGTGGGGATGATTAGTTGAATAGAAGAAGAGAAGTAGATGAGAAAGGTAGAGAAGAGAAGGCAAAGTGTTAGACTTATTCTTCGGTGCCTCTAATTGAAACTTCTACTGTGGTATCAAAGAACTTCAGTGGCATTTTTTTTCTAGCTAGGGTGGAGAAGAGAGCTTTTGGGTGGTTAAAAAGACAGTGGTTTTAAATGAATTTTTTTGGTTATGATGTTTAGCGATACACAGTCAACTTTGAGACTTGTTTTTTTTTTTTTAAAGTATCAGAGGTCTCAAGTTTGTAATATTTTTCTTCTTGACTCTGACATTTTTTAAGGGAAATCTGATACCAGGTTAGAATTTTAGATGCCAACCTACTGTCTATCAAATATCGCTATTTAAAATTCTAACTCTATTTAATATTTGAATGATAAAAAATCATAAATAATGTGAAAAAATAGTGAGTTACCAGAAAATTGTTTGCTTACGTAAGAAAACAAAAAAAAAAGTTTATAAAGGGGTGAATTCAGAAATTGTGACCTGTATTTGTTTGGAATAATAATTATAGTCTTCAAAAATAATTTTATGACATACAAAATAAATATATAAAAAATTTTTTATCTCAAATTACATAAATAAACGTTTTTGAGATACCCAATCGAATCCAAACAAGCATATACAGGCGTTATCGCAGAACGCCTGAACCTTGTTGTCTAGCCTTCTAGCCCACAGAAAACGTCGCATTTAACATGAAACGGTCCGTTGGTCAGTTATTTTTGTAAAGCCCCGCTCAACTGTGTGCTTTTGTCCTTTTCCCCTGTTTGCTGACTCTCATTGCAAAAAGTTAAAAGCCTAATTCTTTAAAGAAAAATTAAACTCAAGTCTAAAAAAAAAAAGAATAAAACTAAAATAAATGATTCTTTAAAATTATAAAATAAAAAAATAGTCTCATTAATAATTTTATAAGTGGGTTATTGATAATTCTAAGAACAGATATTAATAATTTTATGGGATCATTTTTTTATTTTATAATTTTAAAAAAATATGTTTTTTTGGAGTTGAGTGTAATTTTCTTATTTTTTTAATTGCCCTTAAAATTCATTTTTTAAATAAAAAAATTGGACTTTCACCTCACGGAGTCATATCATGTATTATATCCCGCCATCACCATCTCTGGGTCCCACATTCACGTGTCACTAGTTGCACTCTCCCAGAGTTTTTTAATGCTCTTAATTTTTTTTTTGCCAATGTTTTAATGCTCTTGATTAGTTCTGTGTATGATTGGGAAATAATAAACTCATGGTTTCAGAAGAAAATTACTTACATTAATTTTTTTATATCCATTCGTCAAGTTTTTCAATCATATATAATTATGTGTCCTATTTTTAAATTGTTATAAATTAAATTTAAATTTAAATGTGAAAAATAGAACACATAATCATGTGTGATTGAAGATCTTGATGTAATAGATGTAAGTATGATGATTCAAAAGCCCCTTTTTATAAATGAAGACAAAACTCTTCTCACATGTTACTTCCTACATTATAAAAATTATTCTCTAAAAATTAATCCCAATATAAAGTTTGGCTGGTATTGAATTTCCACTTGTTGTGTGAATTGAATATTGATTGTACCAAAGAGGTTGCTTTTTAATCTAGGAATTTTCGTATAATATACGCTATACTATGTACTCTACGTATTTCTGGCCCTCAATCATGAGAGTGACATGAGAGAGAGTGATTGTGTGTTTGTATGGTAGTGTACACAGAAAGTCTAGTGCTTCACTATTTCTCTGACTTTGATGCATGCAAGAGGATACTGAGATTGTTAATAAATGAAGATTAAAAATGTTGAAGATAGCGATGTACTAAGCAAGAATTTTGGCTTTTGGCTCTTCGCCGAATCCCGATATTTCTACTAAAGCCCCTTGCTTTTGGGTTTTCTTGGATTTCAAGAGTCTGGGGATTCCGAAGAAGAAAACCAGGTCGGTTTCCACTTCACTGTGATTTTTTCTTTTTCTGTGCGTTCTTCGATCACTGAATGCTGACTCATCTGTTGCATTATCGGAGGTCTTGTTTCTCGAAACTCTACCTATAATTTTTTTCCAGTTCATTTTGAAGAAGAGAGAGAGAGAGCAAAAAGTTTTACTGGTTAAAATCAGAGGCCCTTTTGTGAGATTTCTCTATCAGATTTTTTCTCGGTTGAGAATAGTTTGATCCTATGCGACTTCGAGCAGGAATGATCTGATATCGGTATTCTTTGTATGAGTTATTTCCGAACTTACCCTCTGTGTTGGTGTATGTATCATCTGCAGAAACCGACTTCTTGATTCGGAGCTTCCATTACTGTTTCTCTCGTATTGTCAAATCTTTAATCCAATCTTGGTCTGATTTTTTAAGTCTTTGGTGTGTTTGAATCGTTCCTTCACCAATCATGTCTTTTGAAAAATTATCTTTTTAGTTAGTTTCTCAACTTCTTGTGTGATCCTCGGTCCTAAATTTGACTTCTAATGGAAATACAGATTCTTGTTTGGCTCTTCAAGCAGCTAATATGCGGAAATGGAAATTGATACTCTCTTTGGTATTCTTTTTGAGTAAAGATTTGTTTGCATTTGCCAGCATGAAAAACATTGCTGTTAATCACTTTCAAAATTTGCAAGCTCCGTGTCCAATTATTTCTGCTTACATTGGAAAGGAGCAATTTCTTGTTTGCTTGTGGTTCTGTGTTCTGAACATGATTTTCATTGACTGAGAATTAATATTGTGCTATTTTGTTTAGCTTTTTGTATTTGATGCAGTAACAAAATGATGGTTTCTTCCCTTGAAGAAGGATCGGGCTTTAGATGATGCTGAGGAGGACAAAACAGACTTATTTGAATGTTTTGTGGTCTCATGGCTGCTTCTTCTTCGGATTCCTCTTTCCATTGTGATATGCTAAGCCTTAGACACATAAGCAACTCATTATTCCAGTTTTCTGGTTCTAAGGTGGGGTTGTGTGCTAAAGGGTTTTCAGATTCTGAGTCGGCATGGAGCCCCACTTCGCCCCTCGATTTCAGATTCTTTTCAAATCTTAGCAACCCATTTAGTGCCAAGTCTTCTAAACCATCTTCCCAAAGTGGACAAAAGAAGCATTTTGAATGCTGTAAAATAGGCCTTGGTATCATAAATTCACTTGCAGAAGAAACCAAGCTAGACAGTGAAATCCTGGAAACATCTCGGAGGAAGAATATAGTTTTTGGACTACAGGTGAAGACTGGCATTCATAAAACATCAAATAATTGCTATGAATCATTTCCTTCTTGTGTGAGATCTAATTCTTTGCCAAAGAATTATGTTATTTCTGAAATGACAAATTCCAAATATGCACCTGTGAGCTTCAATCATGTCTCCAGAAATAGTGAGTTCCCTCAGGAATCCGAAGCTTTCAAGGATGCTATGATGTCCTTGCCAATTGCCACTAAGCCTTCCTCATCATCAATAGACTTGAATCAAATTTTCAACTCGAGAACTGATGAATATTGGTTAGAAAATTCATCTTCAGGTATGAGCTTAGCTCCTGTGACCGCCCCAAGTTCACAGGCAGATTGGCTTTCCAATATCAAACCAAGTTCACTTCCCATATCCATTGATTTTAGTAATGGATATTTAGGCTCGCTTTCGGCAAGAGAAATAGAGCTTTCTGAGGATTATACTTGTATTATTTCTCATGGTCCAAACCCTAAGCGAACACATATTTTTGGTGACTGTATTTTGGAATGTCACAAAACTGACTCAACCCAGTTCAGCCAGAAGGAAGAACAGATGAGATTCTACAATACATTATCACAAGAATCAGCAAACCCTTATCCCTCTGACAATGCTTTGAGCTTTTGTTACTCCTGCAAAAAGAAATTGGAAGAAGGGAAAGATGTTTACATCTACAGGTTTGAACCTTGCATCTATCATTTCTTGCATGCATTGTCTTCCCTGAACAAACAGCTGGTGTTGCCCATGGATCTCAGACCTCCCCACAGTCAGCATTTTGACTGCAGGAGATGCAGAGTGACATTTCTTAAAAAAATTATAGAGATTAGACGTGTTAATGATGAAGGGAAATTGTAGTTATGAGGAACATGGGGCCATTATTTTAGGCTGCTCATCTGGAAATTTTCCTTACCAGTGACATAGCTACAACTAAAAAGCCAATGGGCTATTTTAGCCAGACTGCATGATTTATAGTCAAAATGCCGACTGCTGGGATTGGCACCTGCTGGTGTAAAGAGTCAATAAAAGCTTTATTAAAACTAGTTTAAGTGTGTTGGATTTGACTGCCTAAAATCCACTCAAACACCTATTTTATTGGGCATCTATTAACTTCTTACATGGTTAGCTATCACATCTCATGTAAGAATTTCTTTCATTTCTTTCGCAGCTGCATCTCTGTGAAACTATTGTTTTTGAAAAAGGCAAGTGGTGTCACTTGCAGCTTATATTTGCTTATCTTGCAGGGGTGAGAAAGCATTTTGCAGTTTTGATTGTCGGTCTGAGGAGATTTTAGCTGAGGAGAAAAGCGAAAATAACTCGGCAGACAGCTCTCCTGATTCAAGCTACCGTGATGTCTTCCTCATGAATCTGCCTATGACCAAATAAAGAGTCCTCTGTTTACTCTCCGGAACCATGATATTTAAGTGATGAAGCTGTTAAAAAAAAGGTAAAAGCGTGGGTAATCTCTGTTTTGTTCACAAATAAGGTGCTTTTGTTTGCTGGTTGTGAAGTACCAGTTTTCATGGTGGGATCTGGATTCTGGGATGAGTCATTAGGTAGAAAAAGAGTTCTCTTTGTTGTGAATCTGTCATGACTCTTGAAAAAGTTGCTTCTTCTTTAATAGCAATGTGCTTATTCACTTATTTGCTGGGAGCTTGCCATAAATTGGACTATGGATTAAATTTTAAACATTTTGACAAGATTCAAGTTCAGATCTGATTTTAATGCATTACATTATCATCTGTTTTAAACACTAAGCAGAAGTGAGAAAAATAAGCTTCCATTAATTAAGGATCTGTCTGAGAAATTGGCGAAAAAGTACGTTCACGTAAGTTGAGACACAACACCTCTCATAAACTTATTTTGTATATTGTAAGGGAGTGTTTGGGATCACTTATTGGGGGTCAATAAGCACTTATTACGTAAATCGAGAAAAAACTCCTTTCACATACTTACCTCGAATACCGTAAATCACGATTTATAAGCACTTATTGCTCAAAAATAAGCTATTCCAAACGAGCACTAAATCACGTTAGAAGAGCAGCTTCTATCGCTAATCTAAAAAGATACTAAGAACCTGACTTAAAGCTTATGCTCTTACGATACCACATAAGATATTCAAATTTCTAAGCAGATTATTGCTCTGTCGCATATAAACGCTACTCATTAAACGAAAGTGGAAGGAACAAATCGAGAATTCAGAATTTTGCCGATGAGGAAAATTTGGAGGGCAAAATGTCGAGGCCTATGACGTGGCCACTTATAATTGGCGTGTTTCGGATAAAAATTGCTTATCATTTATTCGGTGATTTTATTGGGTCAAAATGCAAAGGAAAGCAAACTGAACAAGTATTAAATCTAGCTTGGGTGGACCTACCTCCGAAGTCATTTTGTGTGAATATTAACGGTTTTTTCAGATAAAAATACAAAGTAAAAAGACAGAAAAAGAATTTTAAAATTATAAAATCTCAAATCAGGTTTGTTATTAAGAGTTTCCTTGTTCATAAGAGAATAATGAAACTTGATGAGCAATTCATAATTCATTTTGTTAGAAATACCTGATTTAAAATTTTACAATTTTAAAGTTCTTTTTTCTCTTTTTTTTCCAAACAAAAAAACGAATGGATTTGAAATTAGTTATAATTTTGTGAGTAAACATTTAACTACTCCTATTTAAAAATTAAAAATGATATTGATAATTAAATTAGGCAATTATAAGCATGGTTGATGGACAACATATTTACAAGTAATCATAAATATGAAATTGTACTCAAGTATTAAATAAACGTAAGTTCATGTCAAAAGGGAATAAGAACTTATTACAGTCATAGAAGATTCAATATATCATCTCATAATTATAATTAAATGGATTCAACATTAATTCATTTTCTTAAAAAAATAGCATATATAATTTGATAAAATGTAGAAATATAAAAGTAAATATAAATGTCACAATAACAAGCACTTCTTGTTATTTTCTTCCGGAGAAATCATCATGGCATGATACTCATTTATTAGAAAACTTTTTAGTAATTATATTTCTTTTTTTAAAATTTTAGAATGATTTTTCCTTTAATTAAAGAAGAATAATAAAGGTGAGTGTCATGGGAAAAAAATATAATAAATATAAGTTGAGAACTTCACATATTTTTTCGGATAATATATTAAAAAATCACAAAATTATGTGAGATTTTTTTTTTTTTTTTTGCTTCCTCTTTCTTTTTGGGACAAAGGTATTTCGACTTTGGGTGATCATGGAAGCTGGAGCAAAAATTTAATAGATAGAATTAGAACAGAAGAGGGAACAAGCTAAGCTCGCTCCATTCTTGCTAGAGAATATCGAACGAGATGGGCTTCGTGGCGGGAAGCTTTTGCTTCTTGCATTCTTCCCTCTACCAATTTCCCTTCCCTTCGTCTTCTTCTTCGTTTCAGTCTAATTCTTGGGCAAGAAATGCACACATTAAGAAAAAGTGCAGAGCTCCAATGGCGTGTTTGCGTCAAGAAAGCCCGAATGAGAGCGGCTGTTGCAACAAGAGGACAGCTATCTTCATGGGCATCTCTGTTCTTCCATTGTTGGGATTCAGAGCCAGAGCTATTGAAGGATTGGCCACAAGTAAGTTCGAGATTTCTTATGTTTTCCATATCGATTACACCTCCAAATTTCGTATGTTAGATTGATGGCTCTAGTGATGTGGGTCTTCCTTGTATTTCGCTCGTAAAAGTTGACTTGTCTGCCGTGTACCGAATCTGATCAGCCCTTTTTAAATTTCAGAGCTATTTTTAGTTTACTTTGTCTAGTTCTTGGAGCACAGTTTTCATACGATTCAAATCGATGGGAACATTCGGGAAGAACTGTAGTTTCGGTGGTGTTCTTTTAACACTGGAATTCCTGGCATCTTGTCTTGGACTGTAACTTTGAGAGTTTGTGACCTGTTTTTGACCTTTTATTTAATCGTTTTGGTTGATGGATGCAAAGCAAAGTGGCATTAGATTCTTTATGGTGCACTTCAAAATTTTCGATGAGGTAGCTTTACGAGTATCATTACTAGGAGCAAAAGCCTAATATTCACATAATTCAGCCATAATCTATTCTTCTTGCTTATCTGACCATTGGTCGAATAATTTCTTGACTATATCGGAATTTCTGCCACGTTATTACCGCGATATTGAGTATAATCAAGGAGTAATTGCTGAAATACTTGATTGAGTGGAGGTCTAAGCTTTATGCCTTAGATCAATTACATGAGATGATTTAGACAAAATATTACTACCTCTCCGGTCCTATTGCACTACAAACTATGTCCTATATTTAGGACGGGAGGGAGTATTATTGACCACCTCATGATGGTTAAGGAAACTGATGATGAAATGGGGTCAATATAGAGAATGTTCTCACTTTTATCCCCAACATTCTGAGAAAAAATATTGCAAGTTTACCTGTCAAGTCTACAATGGTTATTTTACTTTTTTTGGATATATTTTCTTGTTATTGCTTTCTTGTATCAATATTATGGAATCTAGAGTTTTCATTCCTTTTCTATGAGGTTAATAATAAATGTATAGCTTGGTAAAATATTTTCAGGCTGACATTTAATTCTTGATTCCTTTGTCCCTTATAAATATAACAATGAACTCCATAAATATGTTAAAAAATATATATATATTCTGTGTATGCATATGAGCTTCTGTTGTTTGTACTACGTGCAAATCTGTAACAAAGTTTCCCCCAGAAAATAACTAGGGACTTCAGGCGATGTACTGCATTTTATTTTCCTGGTCCTTTTCTTAGCTGCTCATACTACCAACTTAGTTGTTTCATAGAACAGTACATTATCTTTCTCTAAAACTCGTGCAATTCTTCATTTTTCCCTTCCAGAAGAAAGTAATGTGGAGACACCAGAGGACAACCAAAAAGTAGAGGTTTGAATAGTTTTTTAGTTCAGATAAAGCAGTTTATTGCTGTTTCTCATATTTGTCATCGGCATGCTCAAAATGTTACTGAGTTACTTTTATGGACAGATAGCACAGCAAAGTGACAGACCACCGAATCCCTTTGTGTCTTTCCTGAATGCATTTGGAATACTTTCTTCTGGTGTGTTGGGTGCTCTCTATGCATGGGCTCGGCAAGAAAGCACCACTGCTCGCTCAACAGTTGAGATGGTAAGCTTCTATACATTGTTATTGTCCAGCACTTCTTGAAACATCTGAGCATATGTTTTGGCAGTTGACAAATGTTTCTTCTAAACAGACTTCTAGAATAAAAAGAAAATCTGGGATTAACTTTCCCTTTCCTATTAAAAGGAACAAACAACTATTCAGCTTGTCCCAATGTAATTTGATCTAATAAGGATAAAGATCTTTTGGAAACAATATCTTAATTGTTGGAATGTATATATGGTTTATTTATTAGGTTTAAGCCATAGATGTTACCGGTTGTGCACAGATGAACAAAAAACTAAAGGATAAGGAAGAGCTGATTGTATCCTTGAAAAAAGACTATGATTCGAAGTTACAGAATGAGCAGCAGGAACGATCGAAGCAACTTGGGAAAGCAAAGGAAGAGCAGCAAGCCTTGATGAATGAAATTAATAAAGCAAATGATACTGCTGCTCGTTTAGGGAAGGAATTAAGAAGTGAGAAAACTTTAGGTGAGGAGCTGAAACTCCAAATAGAAAACCTTAGAAGTGAGCTTTCAAAAGCTGGTGCAGACAAGGAAGGTCTTGAAAAAAGTTTGAAAGAAAAGGTAGACTCTATTGAAAACTTACAGGGGAGGATTAATCTGCTAAGTTCAGAGCTCAAGAAGAAAGAAGATGTTGCCCAGAATCTTAGTTCATCACTTGCAGAAAAGGAGTCGGAATTGAGGAATTTGAATTCTGCCTATAATCAAACCAAGGATGACACGTCCAACCTTCATTTGCATATTCAAGGTCTGAAAGATGAACTACGGAAGCGTCAAGAGGAGTTAGAAGCCAAAGAATCGATGGTGAATGAACTCAATGCTAAAATAAGTTCATTGACTCTTGAGAGGGAGGATTCTAGGACAAAATATAGTGTCCTGGAGGAAGAATACAATGGCCTAAAGTTGAATGCTGAAAAGAAGGCTGCTTCAGATGCTAGGCTTTTAAAGGAAACAAAAGGAGAGCTTCATCAGCTAAATGAAAAGCTGCAACTTGCGCTTAATGAAGCAAAGAAACACCAAGCTATCGTTGCTGATTTGACCAAAGAAAGGGATAGTTTGAATGAGTCTCTCAAGAATGAATCACAAATGTTTGATAATTTGAAGCATGAACTCCAAATCACACAGGAGAATCTTGGAAAATCAAGGAATGAGGCTGCTGAATTGGAAATACGTCTAAATGATTCAAACATACTGAACTCTGAACTGAATGCTGAGGTCTCTAAGCTTTCAGCTGAGCTCAATGAAGTTAAGAAGTCACTACAGAAGAGTGTTGATGATGCCAAACTTGGTGCAGAAACACTAACCGTTGAGCTTAAGACAGCGAAGGAACATTTGAAGAAAACACAGCTTGAGTTGCAAAGCAAGTCCAATGAACTTATAACTGCCCTTGAAAGCCGCGATAGCTTACAGAGAGAGCTGGTCGATGTCTACAAAAAGGCGGAAACTGCAGCAGGGGATTTGAAAGAAGAGAGAAAATCTGTCACTTCTTTAAATGCTAAGCTACAATCTCTGGAGCAGCAAGTCACAAAGAACAAAGAGGCTCAAAGATCACTTGAGAAGGACCTAGAGGATGCAACCAAATCACTAGATGAATTGAATCGAAATGCATTGGTACTTTCTGATGAATATGAGAAGGCTAGAACTCTTATTTCAACCCTTGAAAATGAGAAAGAGGTGCTTCAAATGTCCCTTGCAGAGCAAAAAGTTGCACAAAAAGAAGCCCAAGAGAACACTGAAGATGCCCATGTCATCATCATGAGACTTGGAAAGGAGAAAGAGACCTTAGAGAACAGGAGCAAGAAACTAGAGGAGGAATTGGCTTCGGCCAAGGGCGAGATATTGCGTTTAAGGAATGAAATAAATTCTTCTAAAGTTATTGTTAATAATGAGCCAGTGCAGAATAGTGGGAGTCAAAGCAAGGACAAGGCCACTGTAAATGCACCAAAGAATGTGAGGAGACGAAGGGCTAACCCCCAGTGATATAGAGATTCTCAGTAGCTAAAAGTTTTTCCTCCAAATTTAAGAGCAGACTCATGATGTAATATTGTCCCTTGAGAAGCCGGTTAATGTTGTGCTTATAAGTCAATTCTCTTTTGGGTTTATTACAATTTATTCTCCATAATCATCCAAAATAAACTTTCTCCCTTGAGTTTGTTACTTTGCTGTGCGTTATTTCAAGTCTAAAATGGTTATTTCAATGATCACTTTTTGATATTTTGCATTTAAATCTTAACCAAAATAATGACAAGAACATTAGCTTTATTTAGTTCAGTGAAGTTAGCTGTTCTTTTGGGTTGAATGAAGGTAGATATTTTCATGAATACAAGACAAGAAACTATCTTGTATCAATTAGTCACTGAGAACCGATAGATTCATCACTGAGAATCTAGTAGCAGAGAAGTATTCCATTTCACAAAGCAAGACGTTGTGGGTAATATAGTAGCTTGTGAGCTTTGGAAATTTCAGCTATTCATAATCGAGGGCTTCCTAGAAATTGAGAATAGTTTGCTGAGTTGAATTATTAGCCATTGTGACATATAGTTAATGCTTGTTAGGTGTAGCCTTGGTTAAATCAAGGTTTTTTTTTTTTTTTTAAATATCTGTCTGATACCTTGCATTATAGGATCAGTTGTTGCTAAAACAAATAAAAGAAAGCGATTAGTAATATGAAAATACAAAAAAGGATGACAGAAAAAGAACTTGAAAATTGGAAAATCTTAAATCGGGTTTATTGTCTACAATTAATAAGGTAATGACTATATTTGATAAGTAATTTACAACTTATTTTATGTAAAATATTTGATTTGGGATTTTGCAATTTTCATGTTCTTTTTCTATCATTTTCCTTAAAAAAAAAAATGAAAGGAAGCAGTACCAAATTAGCAATATAATATGGCTATGGTAATAGTAAGTAAAACAATCTAGAGTTAATAGGTAATTTTTATCCCAGAAGTTTTTATTGAAGGATAATTTTGCTACGAAAGTTTTAAAAAGGGAATAATTTTGCCTCAACTGTTATCTCAGTTAATTTTGATATATGTTGAGTTGACAGTTCATATGTCATCCACCTCATTTTTGTTAATGTGCAAATTTGCCTCGCAAGTTTTAAATATAACTTTAAACAAAAATGAAGTGGAAGACATATGAACTTTTGGGATAAATTTACACCTTAACAAAAATAACGTAAATGATATGTGGACTGACAACTCAACATATTTGATCATCTAATGATTAAAATTACTTCATTTTTAAAACTTTCAAGACAAATTGCCTCACTAAAAACTTGTGATAAAATTGCCCCTCAACTCAAGTACTCAACAATCTAACAATCTAATTGTTGAACAAAAAAAGAAGAAGAAGAAGAAGAAAAAATCACTCTTAAGTCCCAAAAACTAAAGATAATCACAATAAAATTCCAAAATTAAAAAAAAAAACAACATCTCATAAAAACACATTTAACAGGGTGTTATTTCTTGTTTTGAGAATTTATTATAATTATCTTTCGTCGTTTTTGTAACCTAAATAACTTTCCCTTTAGCTAGGTAAAACAATCTAATTCTTCGTACTTGCTAGCCCGAATAAAATAGTTCTTCGTTCTTTTTTTGATACATGGTTCTCTCAACCTGGAAGCCTCAGCCTGGAAGCGGTAGGAACACTTTCAATTCTTGTCATCTATCGCGATCTCAAAACATTCGTTCAATCACTGATTCAATTTTCTCTATACCTTCAATCCGAGGTTGGAATTGTCTGTATTTGTTCGACAAGTTCGCTGCTCTTTTCTCAAGATCCACCTGTCGAATTCGCTATCAACAGTGATCACATCCAGATATGAATCCGTGTGAATGATTTGATTTTGAAGCGTATGAGGAGGACTGGAGTGGAAGGAATGGATGTTGCAAGCTTTTCTGGGGTTTGAAGCTTTGTGAAAGCTTGGTTGAACACTTTAATTACGTTGTAGGGACGGGGCTATATTAGTTTAGAAAGTTTGGGAATTCCATTCTGTCCCTTCAGGGTAATTTTGTGACTGAACATATCTTGGAAGATAAAGTGCTTGCTGAGAATTGCTTGCCGTCATGTTTTATGGGGCGGCGGTATGGGACCCTTGGCTTATTGTTGCGCAAATTGTTTGTCTTCAATGCTTATACTATATCACTCTTGGACTCTTCTTAGCCATACTTGTCGGAACACGAGTGTCTCGGCTGAGTCTCGTGTATTTCTTTGATTATGTAACCATCACTACCTCTACCATAACTGGTTGGTGTGTTATTGCTTCATTTCTTCTCAGCTCAATTGCAGGGTAAATATCCTACTTCTCCTTAGTCCTTACTGACCCCTCATGAGTTTGCTTAGGCTCCAATGCTTGAATATGTTACTAACTATAAATTGTAATCGATATGTGATTGCATTCTGCGTATCTATGCTCATTTGCCTATAATTCAATTTCAATCAGGTTATTACTTCTAGTCGTTAGAGATCCATTTCTGACTCTGTAGAATCTACCTTTAATATCGCAAGAAAATCATTATCTTTTGCTCTTTTGTCGAAGTTTCTGAGTCTGGTCCATTTTTTAAAATTCTATGGGACCATATTTATATATTACACATTCTATTTATGCTCACCTGGGCTCGGAACTGCTTATGTATCGATGTTTCTTGGCTATCTGTTGACCCTTTGATCAACATAACTTAGAAGGGATATTGAACGCTTTTAATTAGATTCTTCATAGCATCTCCTTTCTTCTTTTCTAATGCTTGTTTCGTTATTTTAGCCCTTTTCTCCATAAGCTAATAATGCGCCTTCATTGGAAAATTTATTTGTTTCTTTTCAGTTCTGTTGATTTTGCTTTGTCTTTATCATTTTGGGTGAATGGGGTAAAATTGGATTTTCTGTACCCTTCCTGTATTTTCTGATGCTTCTTAAATTTCCATCTTTTGCAAACCCTGCAGAAAAGAAATAAACTTGTGAGCAAAGTGTAAGAAATACTTGAGGAGAGGGGGGCTGGAGAATAAGTTGTAGTCAGTGGATATGCTTTTATTCCTTTGGGGGGTAATTCTTGTTGTCGTTAATTTGCTATGTACTTGTACTGTTACGAGTGTTTGAGCATGATTCTTGCAGTGTTATATAAAGTTATTCCTTTTCTGAGGTCATTATTTCTCTGAGTTTCATGGCATTATGGGTTGAACAGTGACCAAGTCATATATATTTTCTTATGTGTTGTTTACTTAAAAACTTTGAATATTATCTTAACATTATGTGAAAATCGAAACCTGGAAGGATTTCCCCTCAGTGATAGTTATCGGGTAGTTTATGCATATAAAAAAGAAAAGGAAAGCAAGTCATGTCAGACTTCAAGATATATGAACTTTTTTCAGTAGGTCATCCCATTTGTCTTGTGTTCTGATATCTGTGTGTGTGTGTGTGTTAAGAGACTTAGGCAAAGCTGTTGTGGATTTATGTGGCTACAAAATTGTGGCTTTGTCAGAATGAACTTTTGTAACAGCTCTTTCATAAGACTTGAAAGTCTCAAACTACTTTGGCTTGCATTTATACAGTCCTCTTGTTTCTGCAGGGCTGCTTATATGCTTGTTGTGATTGAAAGGGCAAAGAAGTGCTTGGACTTTTCAGCCACCCTCTACATCATTCATCTTTTTATATGCATAGTTTATGGAGGTTGGCCATCTTCCACAACATGGTGGATTGTTAATGGTACTGGAATTGCAGTGATGGCATTGCTAGGTGAATATCTGTGCATCAGGCGTGAGCGTCTGGAGATACCAATAACCCGATACCGTTCAAGTAAGAACTTTTTCCTGTATGGATGTTTGGCTGACAAGTTGGATATCCCCTGGCTATTTAATCTTGTGTTATTATTTATATATTTATAAGTGTCTATGTATGTTCAATTTTCAAACTTACGTTAGGCAAGCATTCACCTTCGTGTTGTGTTTTGCTGCTGGCCCTTATTTTCTCGTTTATTTTGTTTTAATTCTTTTTCTTCTTGCTCTGAGACCCTGACATTAATTTATGCACTATGTTTTATTGGTAGTAATAAGAGATAACGGTATAAGTTTGATCTATTTAACTTGAAAATTACTGATTATTTTGCTAGATGTATATGGTTTAGAACTGTATAAGCTGTGTTTGGGCATGCATAACACACATATTGTAATGCATTTATGTTGTTGGTTTAGAACTGTAATTAAAAGCCACATTTCATTTTGATTTCATAGTGAAAAGTTAGAGACTCTCTCTCTCTCTCTCGCTCTCTCTCTCTCAAAATCTGATTGATCTAATTGTATTAGTTGATTCTGAAATTTCCATTCAAACTCCAATGCATTCTTTGTGATTCCATGTCTCACTAAATACTGGTTTGGCTTTCCTGTGATATGAATTATCTGATAGTGTTGAGTTCTTGCAGGTGTTTGACTGGCAGAAGAATGGCCTTTTCCTTTGGTTTTCTCCTTAGCTACGGGGAAGAAAATTCATAATCAGAGCAGACTAGGTGCACTATTTTTCAGGGAATTATTGAACTCTAGAAGTTAGTGATTTTTTTTTCTTCTTTATTCCCCATGGTTTTTAGGTCATGTGGGTAGTTCATGGAGCTTCCATTCTTTTACACTTTTCTGAGTTCTTTAGGTCTGCTTACAATCTTAAAATCGGCTAAATGTTGCACAACTCTCTACCCAATATTGTTGAGTTAGAAAATCGAATGAACCTCTGTTATAAACATATATACTTGATTATTACGTCAATGTGGCATTCAAATTTGCAGTTGGTAATCCTGTATGTAGCCTGTGTAGTTTTAATCGTTGGTTTTTCTTTTAAATCTGCTTTCTCCTAGGCAGTGAGGGACCCTGCAAAGATCCCAGAGATTTTATGAATATATGAAAGACTCCATCTCTTGTACATGAAAACTTTTATTTGTAAAGTTAGTTGCATTTAATAGCAGATATTGGTTTACTTTAACTCAACTTCCACTAGAATTGAGTCGTGCAGACATCTCTCTTGGATTCTCTTTCTAACAAAAGCTGAAAAGAGGATAACAGTTGGGAAAAAATGAAAAGAATGAAAGTAATATAGCAAAGACCATCAGCCCTCTGTTAGCTGAAGGGGAAAGGCTAGGAGCTTCTAAACTGGGATGAGAAACTTTATTGGTTAACAAACAAGACTTACTTTCACTAAAACAAAAGCTGACTCTTGGAAAATTACAGCATATTTCTCACCGGCAAAAAAAAAAAAAAAAAAAAATTCCCAATACTACTAGAGTTTACTCTAATTGCCAAAAGTTTGGTGGTGTTAGTTTCTCTAGTTGCAGGTTTTGAAAGTGTTATATACTGGTGGATGTAATTTAAGTGGTTGATGAACCACTTTGTATTGTAATGTGCTGTATTCCGTTGCAGAAAACATTGAACTGACTTTTTGAGTTGTGCTATTTTGACACATGAAATGTGGCTTATGTATATTTTTTTAACGGCTTCATATGCCAACATTTAGTTGCAGAATGTTCTTTCTTCCTTCTCCAGTAAATGTAGCAATTAACTTGGTAATTTCATGGGCAAATATGAAGTCCTTAAAGTTAACTTCAATGACTTTCCTGGAGGAGCACATGGTTTTGAGCTCATTGTACGACTCTGCTAGAGTCGCACCAACATGCTGATTACAACTTCCTGCTTCATTGTGCTGCTCACTTCAAGGAGAAACTAGCATTAATAATAGCTCACTTCCTACATAGTCCTGCTTTATTACACCTTCCAACATGTTTTTCTAATAGATCTAGTTTCCAATTTTCTTGTGAAACTAGCAGTAACAATAGATGGAGAATTAACTGCTCTGGTCCTTCTTGGTGGTTTCAACATCTTCTATTGTTGAAGGATGATTTGATCATGCTCTAGTCTCTAAACTTCTATTTTATTACCACAAATTAACTTATAAGAAGAGTCATCAGCCACTTCCCTACAAATAAACAACGTTATATATCTGTTAGTGCCAAATTAATGGGAAGGACTAACGTCACAAACAGTTAAAACAATGAGGATCTGACGAAAAGAAAAAAATTTCAAAGACCCAAGTAAAAATTTTAGGGAAAATCCCTATAAAATATCCTTGAAATAGAGAAATCCCTAATCAGTACATTGAAATCAAAAAATTCGGATCAGTCACACGTTAGTACGGATGAACAGTGCGGGCGGCGTCAAAAGACGATTTTGCCTTTCAACTCTCATTCTCGCCACTTCAAAAATAACAACACGCAGTTCTTAATTAACAACTTTGAATTTTTGATTAATAACTCTGTATTCTTGTTTCACAACTTCCTCATTTAAGTTTCAAGACTAATAACAACACCTCTTTTTTTATTAACAACACGCCCTCTTAATTAACAACTCCGGATTCTAGATTAACAATTTTGTATTTTTTATTAACAACTCCATTTCATCTTTTTACTTTCACAATAACAACACCGGTGTTGTTATTAACAATATCATATTCTACATTAACAACTCCCATTTCTTGTTTCACAACTTCGTAATTTAAGTTTCAGAGTCAATAACAACACTGTATTTTTGAGATGTGAATATGTGGAAGAATAAAACGGAGTTGTTAATCAAGAATTCGAAGTTACCAATAACAAGACCGGTATTGTTATTGTGAAAGTAAAAAGATGAAACTGGAGTTGTTAATCAAGAATACAGAGTTGTTAATCAAGAATCCGGAGTTGTTAATTAAGTACCGCGTGTTGTTATTTTTGAAGTGGCGAGAATGAGGGCTGAAGGGCAAAATCATCTTTTCGCGTCGCCCGCACTGTTCATCCGTACTAACGCGTGATTGATCCGGATTTTTTTATTTCAATGTACTGATTAGGGATTTCCCTATTTCAAGGGTATTTTATAGGGATTTTCCCAAAATTTTATGTGAAACTATAAGGATTTATTTATTAACTTTCTTTCTGTGTGTTTGGCAAACTTCCAAACCATGGTTTGCACAACCCGAGACAAAACTTCTCTCACACACTTATCTCGTAAGTCATAAAAGCTATTAAAAAAAGCTAATCCAAACACACACGCATTGGTTCCAACTTCCAAGTAGGAATAGATGCCATGATGAATTTTCATTCAGGGGACTTCACTTTGAAGTCCCAAGGAATGAGGGAAATGATAAAAAAATCCATATATAATAATAAATTTGTATCACCTCAAGCCAAGCCAGTGCAAAATGTTTGATGGCTTCTCTCTGTTTTTACTGTTCATATGAACAGTACCGACTCAAATTCTTACTTTGGGCTCCGTGCATGACATATCTACAGATTTTTTATAGCATGTTGTTTTAAAATTCGAAACTCCCTCCTACTTTGCAATCCCTTCCCTCTCATTCATTTTTCACCTTTTCCTTCCCGAGGTATTGCATCTTTTCCTCTCCCTTTACAGCTGTAATGCATTCTCTCTCCCTTCTCAATTTTCTTTCCCAAAATCCCAACCCTTTCATCTCTTTATCCTCAATAAAAAAGCTTCTCGCTTAATCGCAACATGCCCCTTCTGCAACCCTAAGCTCGTCGAAGTTTGCTTCTATCGCATTGTTGTAGGAAATCACGCCTCCGTTCTTGCCAATGTCTGATGCAGTCGCTGGTGATGGAGTATTTTGTTCTAATCTCACAGGCTTTCCACCATAAAAGCTGCTGACTTGAATGTGGTGATGTATAGTAGTCGAGTTGTTATGGTTGGCAGCATCTTCATCCACCTCCATTCTTGCTTTGTAAGCGTTTTGATGATTGGTTCTTCTACGTTTGGTTGTTCTATTGTTAAATTGCTCTCTCAGTTGCTCTTCACACTGCCAACTAAGATTAGATCTCTTCCGATCTGCATTTTTCTTCCTCCCTGGTATTCCCTATTTTCTCTTTTTGTTTTGATTTCTTGTCTTTGGTTTTTGTATGCTATTCTATCTGTGTTTTTCTGCCAGCTAAGATTGTTAGAAATATCAAAACGGAAATCGTGTAAGGGTGAGAGAGAGTAGGAATTGTGATCACTGTGAAGAGCTTTGTTGCTACTTTTGATATGGATTACGACAATGACAAGTAAATTTCTCATTTCCTATATGCATTTCTGGGTTTAATCGGTTTGGTGGATGGGTTGGTTTGGTTTAGTTAGTCAAACTTCGGGAAATGCACTTCGGGTTTTAGCTTTGAAGATGTTGTGATTTGTTCAATCTGTTTTATCTTTGTTTCTTTGCACATTATATTTGGTTCACGAATATCCGGGATCCCTTCCTTATTATCTTTTTCTCTCCATTTTTTTTAATTTCTGTAACTACCTTTCCGTTTGTTCATAGAACTCTGGAGATTGTTTAATTTGTGTGAGATTTTGAGGATAAGAAAAGATCTGGATGGGGTTTTTTGATCTAACTGGTGTGTCATTAATGGCACCCCAATTTTCTTGTATTTTTTTTAAAATCCTTCTCCCCCTTACATTTTGCGGTTATGCTAGAAATAGTAAAACCGTTTAAATATACAAGTATGACTGCTTTTCTCTGTGTAGGATCTCATTATTTGGTTACTTTGTTGTAATTAGTGCTGCATTGGGCCTTGCAGTTTATGTTAATGCCATATACTTTTTATATAATGTAATTATTATGTTTACAGCTTTTATCTGTGGACTTTGCCCTTCTTTTACCTAATGATTTCTTCTATGTTGGTGATGGCACAAGGAGGATCCTTGTCTCCAAAAAGCTTCCAATATGAGTAAGTTCTGCTTTGGCTTAAAGCTAATTCTTTCAGATAACTGATGCTTGGGGGAAAATGTTTTTGGTTTGTACAGGCATGCCTCAGGAGCTGTGGAATGAAGTACCTCAAAATGAAGAGGATCTTTCCTACATGTTTGATGATGAAACAACCCTAGTTAAGGCTTGTGGAGATTTGGCTTACCATGTTAATAATAGTGGTAAGGCAGCCTTCTTTATCTTCTTATTAATATGTGCAACTTGTCAGATTGTTCTTTTTTACTTTTTATCATTATCATCCGACTTTTAATTTAAATAAAGGTGAATTTCAGATAATTTATATAATGAACTAGAGGAATGTAGAGAAACTTCTTCTCAAGTGAAGAGGCGTCGGATGCTACAGTTCAGCAGTGAAGATGGGAACATATCTTCCCTATCCTATGAAGGCATGTCCTCGGAATACCTTAAATTAAATGTGAGTTCTATTAGTTTTACTTTTTTTTTCTTTAACCAGCTCTTCTTAAAAAGCATGCTTGATGGTTCTAACTCACTAACAATACACATAATTTATTTTGGTCAAATACCTCCCAAGCTTTCTTCTGCAATTTACTGGTGCATATATGTATATTTAGATCATTCTTTTCATGAATATATTCCAAAGGCAATCGGTGTATGACCAAAAAATTTTTGGTGAGTAAGATGGTACTAATATGCTTTTTAAATATGTTGTATAAGAAACAAAATGAGTAAATTATTGTTGTTCAGGAAGTAGAGGAAGAGTCAGAGGTATTTTTCTTTTAAGGGCTACAACAATCCCCAACATAATAAGATGGTTTGTCATTTCTTTTGTCAAGGCATGCAATCATTTGGAACTTTAATTTGATCCTTCTTTATTTTTACGACCTTATAGTTTACATTTCTAATTGGAAGTTCTCATGATTTTTTATTTCCCCCTATATTCAAATTTTGTAATTGAAAGTTCTCATGATTTTTTGTTGCCCCCTATATTCAAGGTTACAATCTCTTCCTCTCATCATTTTTTATCCTTGCAGAGTATAGCATTTGCAGTTGATTTTGGTTTTTCTATCTGGTCTGGATTTTCTTCAAAACTGTCACATAGTTTTTTTTTTCCATAAATTGAATTTTCTTGGGCCTGTATATTTTTCATCATCATCATCATCAAATGCCATTCCAATAGCTAAGGTTCCAGCTGTCCACTATACATTTTCTTTTGGTTTTTCTGTTACATTTTCTTGCATTGAAGGTTCCTTAAACTATGCAGTTTGTGTTGCTTCCAATGTTGTCGTGATATGGAGGATGTAATCTGAATCTTTTTTGTGCAGATGGGTTAAAGTTGCATGATACTAATGTGTATGACATATTTTTGTGTGAGATTGTGATTTTCCAATTTGTCACACATAAAACTGTTAGTATATAAGTTCACTTCTATCTAGATCCTTATTCTATGGGATTTCTGACATGCATCCATTGTATCAGGATCTTATTGCAGGCATACAGAAAAGATTGGATATTTGTCCCCCTGAGTAGGTAGATTTTGACTGCTGTGCCTGTATCATGTCACTGAGTAATCCTTTTAATTTTGTAAGATGCATTAGACTGATAGTTTTGGGCTATAGTTGGTTGGGATTGTAAATGTTTTTAGTTTGACTCAGTATTTTTCTGACTTTATTGTTTCTTTGGATTGTTGGGGGCTTGGGGCTGCATTTATGAGATTTGAATTATGTTTTTGTGGTGAGATTTGTTATGTTGTTTTAATGGTTTGATTTTGTAGTCATGTTTTTAGGAATTTCTTCCGCACATCACGGGGGGAGTAATATGTCACTCTTTACTTAATATAATGAGGATGTCTTTGTTTTGTAGTCTTATACCATGTTTTTTCAAAAAATATACCACTAACATTTGAATATAAACACATGTTGAAAGATATTGGGGCAATAATCTCTCTTGATATATATCCAAACTATAGAGGATTTTCTCTTCATGGATATCGCAAATCGACATATTGATAGTTGTTGTACTAATTTATACATTAAATATATGCATCCTGCGCATCGCGCAGGGGAGTCAATGCTTGTTCTAATAACAAGTGAGCAATATAGATTTAGTGTGTGTTTAGGATAGCGGTGAGAAAAGTAACTTATTTGTAATCTGACTTATATAAAAGTAAGATTGGATAAAAGTCAGATTGTATAATGTGATTTATGTTTGGATTAACGGTTGTATTGTAGTTTTTTTGATATTAAAACTTATTTGGATTGATGATAGCATGAATTCTTTTGCAATAATAATAAGAGAGAAATTAAATTAAAACTAAAAAAAATTAAGAAAGCCAAGTTAGCAAATTTGGCAATTAAAAAATGCATAATTTTATGAAAAAAATTCCCCCAAAGCAATAGCATAAGCCAAAAGTTAAAAGTGATAAGCTACAAAATGTTACTTAAAATAAGTAACTTTTCCCCTATAAGCCAAATGGGGAAAAAGCTAAACCAAACACACAAAAAAAAAAAAACAAAATGAAAAGCTCTCAATCCTACTTTTACCCTCCCAATCTTACTTTTTGGTCCTAAATAAGCTAAAATCCCAAACACATTATTATACGATGCTTACTTGTTATGGAGCATTTTAGAGGTGGCCGTATAGAAGTATGAGGGCCGAGTCGAGGATAAAGCCAGAGTGGTATCCGAGACGTAGACGAATACGATATAACGATCAGCTGACACGGTTGAGATAAGTGAGATACGAGTGAGCAATGCGTGCGGAGAAGGCATTGGAGGACGAATGTAGTATCTAGTATCTCAAGCGCCTATAAGCGTCTGAAGCGATGGGAACACTCTCGGCATGGAAGGCTCAATAAGTACCTGTTTCATTCAGTACCTAATTAGTACTTCCAGAGAGAAAAAAAGTAGAAGCAGTCCCGTCAGTTCTTGAACTCTCCTTTATCTCCTTTAAAAATTCAGGGAAGGGGGGGGGGTTACAATGCTTTATCCTTAGATGTCCAATCAATTACTGTGCCCATTAATAGGTATATCGACTACCCAGTTGCTTGCGTGAGTGAAGGGAAATGCAAGTATCTTTATTTCCAGGTTCAACCATCTCATTGCTTTTTCAAACTCCCTAATAAAATGAAGGGCAGTTGGCTTCATGGCTTGCTATTTTAGAGCTGTTTATAATCCATATCTGACAAAATGAAAAGGAAGGATCCAGCGTTAGATTTGAAAATGATATTTTTCTTTCAGAACTAGAACCCTTTTGAGAATACTTTGGATGATTCATTGTGCCTTTTCTTTTGTGGTATTTACAAAAAATTATGTTTGTTGGTTTAATACTTTGAGAACTAGAAAAAAAAAATATTTTTTTTAAGTTCCTTATAAATGAGATCAAAAAACGAATTTGGCTTTCGGGGAGAAGAAGAAAAGGGAAATTCTACCTCCATTCCAAAAACAGTAGAAAAGAAAAAAAATCCACTTTTTCACTTATTTTCGTTGGATTTTTTCACTAACTTGGATATGTATCTGTACCAAGGCCGAAATAAGCTCTTTCATTCCTCACTTGGGGACTTGTTCGTGTGGGGTTGTTGCTTTTTTGCGGCTGGCTAGCCTATTCCCTATGTCTTCAAAGGCTAGTCTTCCTTTAGATTTTTCAACTCGGCTGGCGAGGTAGTTTCCTGCCCTGCCACATTCATTTGTCTTTTTTAGGTACTGCTACCGCACCTGTGAGAAGAAAGCTGCTAAGATGGCAGAGCAATGCAATGGACTTGGCACCATAGCTGAAGTGAACCTTAGTTGACTAGCAGTATGCCGATTCGCGAATAGGATTTGTTTCGTGTTTCCGGGAAGCCTGAATCCGTTTTCTTGTTGGGGAAGGGGAATAGAGAATGAGATACTGAGTTCCGGGACTGAGAACCGGGAAAGTGGGAACTGAGATAACGGGGGATGGATATTTTGAGACAAATATATGGGTTAGAGATGGGTTGGGGTGAGGGGGTATTTTTCTGGTAAATCTCTTTCCCTAAAGATTGCCATCAAAGAGGGGGGTATTTTTTTCAAGGCTCTCGCACTGCTACTTAATCAGTTAATTGTGTTTTCTTGGGCATTCTCTTGAGCTTAAAAGAAAATTCACGTATCTTTTGTAGCATGCATTCCCATAGTTTGGGAATTCAGAGGACTCACATGCTGATACATTGGTTCAACTTTACCTATCATGGTTTGGTTTAATTGATAGTTGTGGCTCCTCGACTGAGAAGATCAACCTTCTCCTTGATTGTCACCCGAATCCTGATATTGGTTCAGTCATGGAGGTGCCCGGAGATGTTAAAACCTCTTTTGCTACTCTCCAACCTTTGTATTTCAGCAACTACAATAGTGTATTCCATTGCTTCACTTTCTTGTAAAGTAGTCACCACTTGACTCACAAAAGAGGCTTTTTGACCAATAACTACATTAACACATATTACATGTTGTTCTTGTTAATTAAGAATGGTTTCCGTAGCTGTTACTATTTTACCAATTTGTCTGTCCCCAATAATTAATTCTTGTTGACCACGTCCTATAGGGATCATCGAATCAATAGCAACAAATCCTGTTTGAAGAGGCTCACATAAGGAATGTCTCAAAATAATACCGGGAGCGGGAGATTCAATTAACCGAGATTCTAAAACTGAAATTTCTCCTCGGCTGGCCATCAATAGGTTTAGCAATGACATTTATAACCCTAGTACACAACCTAAATAAGCCTTACTTGCTGTTACCATACAATAATGAAAAAACAAGGAATTACAGAACCAAGTAACATTGCAAAGCTATAATGCTTACCTATTACGATTGGGCTTAAAATGATTGTAAAGTTCCATCCTCTACGAGCAAGTTCTTTCATACAAGATTGACACAAGTAAGCGATAAAAACCTTTTTTTGGTATTTGTTTATTAATTGAGAGAGAGTAAAGGAAGAGCTTGTTTGTTTCTGTTTTTCTATTCTTGGATTTCAGAACAATTTTATAAAATTGTTTTTAAGAATAAGTTTTGAAAACAAAAAAAAAAATCCGTTTGAATAGTTACTTTTAAAATCTATTTTTGAAGTAATATGACGACAACTGTCGTTGACGGTGATGTGGCGGTGGTCGGCGCGATGGTGTGGTGTCAATAATGGACAAATGGTGGTCCTAAAAAAAATAAGAAATAGAAAAAAGAAAATAAGAAAAGACCTAAAAATTGTTTTTTCTTTAGTTTTTAAAAACAATTTTTTGTTGTTTTTTAATAAATAACTTATTGAAAACAGTTTTCCAAACAAGTTTTATTATTATTTTTTGTTTTTAAAAACAAAAAAAAAACTATTTTTAAAAAATCAAACAAGCCCTGTATTCCTTCTTGTGATTTCCCCTTCATTTAATCCTTTTTTAAGACAGAATAAAAGGTTTCAACTTTTTTTTTTTTCAAATTCATTCAGTTAAAATCATTTAGGACTTATTTGTTTCTGTTTTCAATTTTTTTAAAAAAACATTAGTAAAAATGTTTTTTTTTTGTAAAATAAGTTTTGGAAAACAACAAAAAATTCTGTTTGGATTATTGTTGTACTAAAATACTACATTTAAAAACCAAAAAAAAATTATTTAAAATAGTTGTTCTTCTAGGATCAACTTAGATAACAAAAAAGGAAAAGAATTGTTTGATAGAGCTACTTTATATAGTTGACATTGACATTATTTTTTATAATCAATATCTTATTATACTGACACAACAACAACCACCATTATCCGTAGTTATATGAATTACATGACACGATAGAGCTATATTCATCATAAAAGCAATTATCAAAGGAACGAAGGTGGTGATGTGGTGTCGCTAGCAAAAACATAGCGGTCGCCATCAGCTGATGCTGGCAGTGACATGGTGGCAGCCATCGGCTAACATTGGCGGAGACATGGAGGCAGCCATCGGCCATCTGCGAAAGTGGACGTGGCGGCGGCAGTTGACATCAATGTACAAAAACAAACATGAAACAACACCAAAACAAATAATTCCTATCCAACAACAAACTATGCTAATTATCGAGTATCCAACAAAAAGTTTAGCACGATCTGTATTCTTGTGACCAAAGATGCTGCAAATGCAAAAACAGGTCTCTGTATCTAAATATAGTACTCAGTTATCAAAATGACTAAAGTCTCGACAAAGTTGTTTGCGTCAACAAAATTTTTCTTCTTTCTAAAGTCAATCCCTCCTTAAATAGTTGATGACTACCCCATTTTTAGTTAAGTTTGAGATATATTTTGGTATATTTTAGAGTCATCAATGCTAAATTAAAAGGAATTATTTGAGATTTTGATAAAATATCAATTTGGTACATAGTTTAGGGGATTTTATTGCAAACATCATAATTTTAAATTAAATATAAATATTTAGCTTTAATAAAAGAGTAAATAACTAATAAAACTTTAAAGTAAAAACATTTAGTTTAGGTACCGTGCAATTATATGGAGGAGATAACCAATTTTAGTTTGTGTTTGGATTAGCTTTTAGAGAATAGCTTTTATAATTTATGAGGCAAGTATATGAAAGAAGTTTTATCTCGATTTGAGGAAAAGGGCTTTTGAAACCGCATTTCGGGGTTATTCAAACACACTTAATGAAGTAGCTAATCAAGGGACCAGAGGCTATCGTTTTGAATTTAGGGAGAGGAGACCAAAGGGTCAAGATTATTAAACTCGGACCGGCCACTGAACTGGTTGGAGTATTGGGTTAAGAGTCAGTAGGTCAAATTAGAGTTAATCCAAGCCCTAGATCGATGAGGAATAAAAAATTAAAACATAATATAATTTCTCATCACGCCATCCAAAATTTCAAATACTATATCATTTCAATACCTTAAATTAATCATTAGCAAAATATTCATATACTTGTCAAATATTCTTTACAATTTCCTTTATAAATTGACATCACAATATCATATACCACCCAATGACACTTGAATTTGTAATTAGTAATTACAAAAGATTCATCGTAGCAAAATATGAAAAACAAGTATATGAAACAAAAATATTCCCACCTATATGATTAACACATTCCCACCAACATGATAACAAAATATTCCCACATTTTTTTTACCATGGAAATATTCCCACATTTACTAACAAGCTGTTGGTTGAGGTGGTAAAGGGTTTCACCGCTGTAAAGAGAAGAACACAAGTTCGAATCCCGAAAAACATATTTGTTGGGAGAGGTGAAAACTCTTTTCTCTCTAACCCTTGAGAGGAAACATTTGATCAAATAATATATATATATATATATATATATATATATATATATATATATACCCACATTTAATCACTAAACTAATACTCCCTTCGGTCTTTAATGTAAAACTTATTTATCTAATATGATTATACTAATGAAGTTAGTTAATATAAGATAAAGTTAATTTTTTTGGAGATATTAAGGAAGTTAATTAAATTACTTTAAAATATTTATATTTATCGCATTTTTTTAAAAATATTTTACCTAACTTATAAACTGATATATAATCTAATGATACATAACATATTTAAATAACTTATTTAACTTCCTTAATTTCTAAAAAAAAAATCAATCATGTCTTATATTTAGGACATAAAAAGTATTTCTATTATTTTTTTTTTCTACAACTCTCATTTATTTTTGTTTTGCATTTCAGCATTTTCTAAGCAAACAGCCACTATCTCTCTGATTATTTTGGTCTTTTCATGCAACCTTCCATATTCTCTCTCTTTGGTTTCAGGTCTTCTGGTTAGCTTTTTAGGTTTTCACTTCTCTCTTCCATTTTTCTACCCACAACGGCAATGAACCCACAAACAAAATGCACACCAAAATCCAACTCAACGACGACAAGGGTAGAACAAAAGAAGAGGTGGGAGAGATGAAGATTTGGACAAAACACGAGGTTTTTTTGTATTTTTTGTAGTGTCTTTTAAGAGTATTTTTAATCTATCAAAACACAAGGGTTGGACTTTTTTTTTTCCAGACTTGCATTTTTTTTCTACTGATTCCCCCTACTACTTTAGGCTATTCGGTTCTTGCCTATCCTTTCCGGCTTCAAGCCAGAAAACAGCTTTTCTCATGTCGAAAATGGCCCTCACCCTAAAAATGAGCCTTTGCCATGTTCGGCCAGCCGAACCATCCGGTCCGGTCCGGGTTGCACAACATTGCTACATTGAGAGACCAAGATAAAAAGATTGGATAACACTGCATTTAGGAGGAAAGGGTGGTCAAAAAAATTGGATTATACTATATTTCGCAAGAAGGAGGGATGTCATCTTAAAAGTGAACTTGCTAGTAAGTTATCATAAAGAATTAGTTTATACTCTGTTGTTTGTTATAAGTTTTAAATAACCAATTTACAGTAATAAAAAAATATAAATTTCAAATAACCAATTTATGTTAATAAAAAAATAGTTAAAATTAGTTAATGTCAATAAATATTTATTATTTTTTCAATGATGACCTTATGTGTAAAGATGATAAGTGAGAGAGAATAAATATAATAAATATAGTCAACAAGAACTACAGTTGGGGGGAAAATGCAATAAAGGCTTAGACAAACCTAAAATGAATCTAAAATGAAATTTATATTTTAGGACACACACATTCACAAATTTAACGCTTATAACAAGGGATGGATGAAGCATTAGATACTTATCTTAAAATAACATCCCAAAATAGTAAATATTCAAAAATCAATAATAAGTCAATAATGCTAATATAAAACAGATAATTATGAATAAACACCTCAAGAAACCTTTCTATATATTTGGTCAATCAATCACTTGAAGGAATTTCGAAGCGACATAAGGGCAATTATTCTTCTTCAATAGCCATTTAAGAATGCAGTTTCCATGAAATAAATGAGAACAAGGCATTTGAGCTGCATCAACTCTGAAATCTTTCAAACAAATTGTACAAAAAGCTCTTCTTTTTGTTGAAGTACGTATATCATCTTGAAGCTTCACTCCCTTCAATAATTTGCAAGATTTATCTTTTATAGATGTTTCCATAGCTCGATCACAGTTGTCATGGTAAAAAATGTCAGCATTCACCACCACAATCATATATAAAATATAAAATTAATTTGTGTGTCTTAACCATGTTTTCTGCATAATCCAAAATTTGTTGCCCCATAGATTTTTTATTTTCTTTGGGAACATTAAGAATAGAGAGGATATAATTTGTTGCTTGCTTTATTGACTTGATTGAGATGTTGTAGAAATCATATCTAGCCTTATTGGTATGGTGCAGGTTTGAAGCATGCCAATAGCTTTCTTCTAAAAAGGTTCTAATATTGAAGTATATATCATCATATGAGAGAGGAAATTCTGGACAACCATCTATATAATCTGCCTAGATATAATAAGGAGCTCTGCCCCCAGTGATGAATTGTACACTTATATATGCTCCGATCTTCATGAAGAAAAAACTCGATAGCCTCTTTTCCCTAAAAAAAAAGGCAAAGTGACAAGCTAATTAGAAAATTTAGTAGAGAAATAGTAACAAGGTTGAGGGAAAGGTTGACGCTCCTGGCAAGTTAACTCATTATAGTATGAAGATAAGGCATAGAATTCAAGTGCTTAGCATTTGAATTCCTGTTAGCTTTAAAAGTAGGCATCGATCAGCAAAAGGAGTTATGTAAATTTGATGTTCAATTCCGTAGGCACTTTGTGATTTAGTGGTGTGTCCTATGCTAATTGTTGAAGAATAAAGTTTAATTGGGCGGATTTGCCCCAGTTTTAACCCAAACAATAATTTTAACCGATAATTTACATACCTTAAGGTATTGAAATGCAGGCTAATACATAAAATTTTCATTTAAAATGTAATCTGATTAATTAGAAATGAACATTTATCTAATCATATGAAATAAAGAGACGTGAGGGAATAACTTACTGGGTCACTCTGCTCCACAGTCGAGAGAGAGAGAAGAGAAAGCTGGACCGTAGGGTGTTTAACAACCGACGGAGACGGAAGCCTCCTATTTATAGCGGAGGTAAAGCCGCAAGTAAAGGAGTATTTTTTTTTTCTCTAATAAATGTGTGTTTGGCAAGTACCAAAATCATAGTTTCAAACCATGGTCTACGCAATCCGAGATAAAACTCCTCTCACACACTTATCTCGTAAGTCATAAAAACTATTAAAAAAAGCTAATCCAAACACACACTAAGATGTTCAGGAGTTTTTTATTTAATATGTCGTATAGGAGTATTTTAATATTAAGATATCAACCAATATATATTATAATATTAAATACTGATTTAATCCATAAATATGATTATAGTTCCAATATTTATATATTCAATATTATTCGGATGTTTTGAGTGTGGCACATCTAATTAAATTAAGAATTAAATACTAATTCGATTCCCAATCCTATATTAACCCATTCCTAAGTCTCCGTTCCTCCTTTCTCTTCCAAAATCCAAACTAATTTGATATCCGGTTCTTTCTTCGCTCTTTCCGAGCTTTAGTCCTTCAGTCCACTCACTAACTCTATCACCACCTCCGATCTTCTGCAGACAAGCCTCACCGCGACGGAGCCATCCCAAACAGGTTTTTTTTTTTTCCTGAAAAAACGCACAGTGGGATTTACTTCTTTTAAAAAGGGGTGTTTGGGTTGGTGTTTTAATAACTTGATTTTTTTTCCTCAAAACAGTTTTTGAGGAGAAACTCAAAAGTTTAGTGTGTGTTTGGAACAGTAATTGTAAAAGTGGCTTTTTACAATCTTATTTTTGGATAAAAATCATATGACATGTTTGGATTGGTGTTGAGATAGTTTATAAGCTGCTTTTCACATAAATCGAGATAAAACTCCTCTCACATATTTACCTCTTATACCGTAAATTATAATTGAAAAACTGCTTTTAAGCATTCCAATCGTTGTTCCAAACAAGCACATAATGTGATTTATGTTTGAATTAGCGGTTGTATAAGTGACTTTTGTAAAAGTAAAACTTGTTTGGATTGATTTTAGCATAAGCCGCTTTTGTGATAATGGTCGGAGAGAAATTAAATTAAAAATTATAAAAACTTCACTTCTCATATCACCAATCTAAATATAAATCATATTTACAATCTTTTTTTATCCTACCTTCATAAAAGTTAATTAAAAAAATAGGGAAAATCCCTGAAAAAGTACTTGAAAATTGGGAAGTAACATATAAGTTTTTTACTAAGAGTTGATTGGAAAATGTCCAAACATGATAGATAATTCCCAACTTTTTTCTTGAAAAATACCTAATACGTAATCTCCCAATTTTCAAATTCTTTTTCAGGGTTGTCCCAGAAAAATAACTTACGCCGCCACTAAACTACAAGGAATCTTTGCCACAGTGTGCAACAGAGATCCCTCACTCTCTCCTCCTTCACCATGGCAAAGAACGACGGAGCCAGAAACTCGAATGTGTAAACGTCTTCACTCCCTTAAGGGTTTGTTTGTTCTGAAGGGAGAGGGGGGGGGGGATGGAAATGGGGGGATTTTACGCCCCTCCCCTTATTTGGATAATTACAATTTTTAGGAGGGGAGGGAAAATTTTAGAAAGTTTTCCCTCCCTTCCCCTTCTAACCCTCCCCTCCAAAATTTGGGAAATTTGGAAGGAAAGGTTAATATTTAGATTTATATTGATTAATATATCCATGTTATTTTAAAATATTACCATATTACCCTTCTTATTATTTACCTAAAACCTAAACCTAAGTCACAAATTCTCTCATCTCGTCTCGAAATGCCTCGATCGTGAGCATCGCCTCCACCTCGCCGCCGTGTCGCCTCCACCTTGCCGCCACATCGCCTCCAGCCTCCACCTTGCTGCTGTCGCAATATAATCCAATTATACACTATATATATTATGATTAAGTTATTTATTTAGCTTCTTTAATCTTTCTAAAAAAAAAGTTAACTATGTCTTATATTAAGAATCGGAGGAAATATTATAGAATAATTTGATTATTGTCACATATGTGGCATACAAATTTGATTAGGAAAATAAAATAGTTAATATGGAAGTCTAGGTTATATGACGGCTATGAGATAACGATGAGAGTTAATATATATACTGAATACTATAATAATGAAATGAAGATGACTTTGTATTATATTCTTGTTCTGGAGCATTCTCACCGAAATCATGGTCCACCTGTTAACAACAACAATACTAGAAGTGTACCGGTAATATTTAGCGGTCGGGTTTTGAATATTGGGTCGATGATCCAGAATTCCCGCTAATTAAATTTTTGATAATAATTGTATATTTTGTTGATCTCCTTGTTCTTATTTTATTGATAATCTTTATACACTATTGTCTATATCTATACTAATTATAGAATTATAATTAATAACTGGATATGTATTATTGTATATGTGGTATATTTATGAATTATAATCATATTTATTTAATTTTTATACTTACAAAATTATAATTTTATGTAGTAAATTCCATTTATAATTATATTTATTTAATTTTTATAGTTATAAAATTATAATTTTATGTATTGAATGCCATTTATAATTATATTTTATTAAATATGTTAGAAAGTTATAAAATACAAATTAAATGAAATAAGGGCAAAGTTGTCTATACAAAAATATTTTCCCTCCTCTCCCCTCATATACCAAACATGATAATATTAAAATCCCTCTTCTCCCCTCTCTTTTTGTCAATCAAAACAAGGTAAAAAGAAATCCCTCTCAAACCTTCTGATTCCTTCCCCTCCCCTCCCCTCCCCCCTTTCATTGAGCAAACACAACCTTAAGTTAGAATCATAAAACATATGGTTTTTAAGATACATGATATAGTTGTATTCTGAATTCAAACAATGTCAGGACTTTGTTGTGTGCAATTGTGATTTTTATGTTGCATATCATGTCATAGTTGTGTGTGTTTGTACCATCCCAACCCTTTTCATTCATCCAAAAATTAAGGAAGAAGTGAACTATTTTAGTATGCTACGAGGCACCAAATCGAAATAAGCCTTTTAAATTCAACCTTTTTTCTTTGAGAAATTTTTGCTTCACTTCGTTGTTGCCATTCTTGAGCAATGTGAAGCCTGAAACCTAATCGAATTCGTTCAAAGTCAAATGTCATTGCACATAGTATGATTCATCAATTTTCTATGTTTCCTTCTCATACGATTCTTTCATTGCATCAACACAAAACTAGCATTCAATCTCTTTCCCTTTTTGTGTGCACACACACAAAACAAAATATCTATATAAAACCCTTTTCCTCACAGGAATATAGGAATGACTCAAGTTTCAAATTCTCAAACTATCTCTCTATTTTTAGAGCCCTGTGAACTATACATTTCTTTCTAACTTTTGGGAGATCACTTTCTCCTTCACCCTTCTCTCAAACCACTCAAACTTGGAACTAAGCCTGCTCTCCCATAATTAAAACTATTGACACTACCCAACAGTTGTTATTAGGCAGAGTAGAGAGGTTTGATATATCTGAGCAATGCTGGCCTATGAAACAAACAAGCACAAACCGGAAGATTATTCAAGATCTTCACCGATCAGGTTTCATAGCAAGACTAAGAATCAAAGGGGCAAAACAAAAATATCACAAAACTTAAAAACTAAATACAGCATTACCAACAACAACCAAAAAAACACTCGGGAAACACAATGAAACGAAAAAAAGATTCAAGAAGACTTATAATAGGAGCAAAAAATAAAATACCTGAAACTTAATGCCGGAAACCGCAGCGATGCAGAGAACTACTTCCTCTGTAAACAAGAAATCGTCCAAGTAAATCAAAGTAAACAAGAAATCATAAAAGAAGAACTAAGCAAAATTATAAAAAGAAAAGAAAAAATGAAGGTCCAATTCATGAGAGTAAAATGATAAGGTTCAAGAAGAGTTATAACAGGAGCAAAAAATAAAATACCTGAAACTTAATGGCGGAAACCACAGCAATGCAGAGAACTACTTCCTTTGCAAAGTAACTAGCACTCATTGTTAGTTAGAAATTTTGCTTTTGGGTGTGTACACAAAAGGAAAGAGAGAGTGCTAGTATTTTGTGCAGAACTTCACCAACTTCAAAGGCTCAAAACTTTAGAGGAACCAGATTCATGTTTAAGTAATGGAAAGAAAGTTCTCAACCATATAAAGACTCTTGCAGCATGAAAGTAAATTCCCCATTCAATCCTCCAAGCATAGTCTCTAATGCCAGTTCAACTTCAAATTTTTTGTGCTCTTCAATCAAAGACATTAAGTCCTCTCTTATGTTGATGCAATGAAGATGCCCTCTCATATAAATCGAGACAAAATTCCTCTCACATACTTACCTCATATACTAAAAATCATGATTGAAAAACTATTTTTGAAGGCTCCAATCACTATTCCAAACGAGCGCATTATCTTGTTTATCAATAATGAAAGAATTGTAAGAGAAGAAAACTTAGAGAAAATTGATTAGCCACACTATCTGCATTGACAATTATGGGGCTCATAATTTAGTTTCACAAGACTTTGTCATCATAGTTCATAGGGAGAAAAAGGAAACAGACAAACAAGCAATCACATAGCCTATCTCCCACTAATAGATCCGACATAAAAATAGTCATAAGTTGAAGCCAAAATCAGATAACAATAATTAAAATCCATAGGGTAAGCATGCTATGGCAACCCTATTTCAGGCCTCTTTTAAATTTTGGCAGGTACGGAATAAATAATTTTAACTATCAAAAAAGGAAAAGAATTCAAGAGCACAGTTGGGAAGGAGCCCATATTTCCATGAAGTTTTTTTTTTATTTTTTGCCCAATTGACCGTTGATTTGATGTAGAGCTTGTAAAGCAACCACAAAAACATTCTTGCTAAATTATAAATTTCACACTTCCAGATTGATACTAATTGCATATTTTCCGAGGCAAACTAAGTTAAAGGTTTCCTCCAGGAAAATAAATAGAGGATATCTGACCTGCAGACAATAGCAAACAACAATAACTTGTCTTAACCTCCTCACTGCGCATAACTCATTAGATTCAGCTCCGGTATGAAATAAGATAATTTCAATGAACATAAAACGTAGAGCCTGCACAACATAACAGGTATATTGAACTATAATGTATTGTAGTATCCTCAGTCGACAAAAATTAATGCTTTAAGCAACTATGTTTATTTGATAAACAATACTTCCACTCCTTAATATAAGACATATCTGGGGAGTTGATCTTGGTGCCAACCATAAGACGTAATTTTCATATCTGTCAATCTTTTTCTACTGTCTACAATAATTAAAAAGGAGATAGAATGAAGGAATTAAAAAAGATGACTACCGTATTTTAGAAAATACATGCCATGTTAACTAATTTAATTAATTTCCTTAATCTAATCAAGTTAAATAACTATGTCTTATATTAAAAACCGAAATGAGTATATTTGAAGAGTTGACTGTTAGTAGAGCACTATGGTGTCGTATGATATATGTAGCCAACATCACATAGTAGGGTTAGAATTGTTGTCATCGTCAAAGCAACAGTGTTCATTTATTTTATCAAGATGTGTTAGAATATTAATTTAATCATCATGCATTGTGCATATGCAACCTCAACCTTTAATCCTTCAACTCTTGCTCAAAAAACAGAGTCAGCTTTAATAGTTATAATTTAGTAAAGCATCAACGAGACTTAACGTATAGATTAATATTATGAAAATCTCCCAGGTAAAAACAATATTAGAATGAACCTTCCAGTCCACCAAATATTCTCTTCACATGCATCTTCTATAACTCAAATTAATTCAATGTTTTTTTACCTTTTGCGAATCCAAAAACTAGCCTGAGAACTATCTGAAGGGGAAAGGCTAGGAGCTTCTAAACTGGGATAAGAAACTCTGTTGGTTAACAAACAAGACTTACTTTCACTAAAACAAAAGCTGACTCTTGGAAAATTACAGCGTATTTCTCACCGGCAAAAAAAAAAAAATCCCAATACTCCTAGAGTTTACTCTAATGCCTAAAGTTTGGTGGTGTTAGTTTCTCTAGTTGCAGGTTTTGAAAGTGTTGTATACTGATAGATGTAATTTAAGCGGTTGATGAACCACTTTGTATTGTGATGTGCTGTATTCCATTGCAGAAACATTGAACTGGCTTTATGAGTTGTGGTATTTTGATACATGAAATGTGGCTTACGTATATTTTTTTAACGGCTTCATATGCCACCATTTAGTTGCAGAATGTTCTTTCTTCCTTCTCCAGTAAATGTAGCAATTAACTTGGTAATTTCATGGGCAAATATGAAGTCCTTAAAAGTTAACTTCAATGACTTTCCAGGAGGAGCACATGGAGAAATAACTGCTCTGGTCCTTCTTGGTGGTTTCAACATCTTATATTAATGAAGGTTGATTTGATCATGCTCTAGTCTCCAAGTCTCTATTTTATTACCACAAATTAACTTATAAGAAGAGTCATCAGCCACTTCCCTACAAATAAACGGCGTTACATATCTGTTAGTGCTTGATTAATGGGAAGGATTAACATCACAAACAGTTAAAATAATAGGATCTAATAAAAAGAAAATTCAAAGACTTGATTAAATATTATGTGAAACTATAATGATTTGTTTATTAACTTTCTTTCTTTAAGTACTTAATGGCGTTGGTTCCAACTTCCAAGTAGGAATAGATGCCATGATGAATTTTGTTTTAGGGGAATTCACTTTGAAGTCCCAAGGAATGAGTGAAATGATAAAAAAATTTTCAATAACAAGTAAGCAACATAGATTTATTATATGATGCTTACTTGTTATGGAACCAGTTAGAGATGGATGTATAGAAGTATGAGTCTGTACTATGTAGTATGAGGGCCGAGTCGAGGATAAAGCCAGAGTGGTGTCCGAGAGGAGGTCCGAATAAGTAGACGAATACAATATAACGATCAGCTGACTCAGTTGAGATAAGTGAGATACGAGGGAGCAATGCGTGCGGAGGAGAAGGCATTGGAGGACGAATGTAGTATCTAGTATCTCAAGCGCCTATAAGCGTGTGAAGGGATGGGAACACTCTCGGCATGGAAGGCTCGATAAGTACCTGTTTCGTTACTAAATCAGTACCTAATTAGTACTTCCAGAGAGGAAAAAAGTAGAAGTAGTTCAGTCAGTTCTTAAACTCTCCTTTACGTCCTCTAAAGATTCAGGGAAGGGGGGTTACAATGCTTTACCCCTAGTTGACCGCCCAGTTGCTAGCGTGAGTGAAGGGAAATGCAAATATCTTTATTTCCAGGTTCACCCATGAAGGTAGAAAGATTCTCGTTGCTTTCCCCGGTCTGGGATGGCCCTTTTTCTCACCTTGAGTCCTTGACAATCAAAACAGCTATTCAGACTCCCTAATATTAAGAAGGACAGTTGGCTTCATGGCGAGCTATTTTATAGCTGTTTATAATCCATATCTGACAAAATGAAAAGGAAGGATCCAGCGTTAGATTTGATAATGTATCTGTTACAAAGGTCGAAACAAGCTCTTTCATTCCTCACTTGGGGACTTGTTCATGCGGGGTTCTTGCTTTTTTGCAGGTGGCTAGCCTAGTCCCTATCTTCAAAGGCTAGTCTTCCTTTAGATTTTTCAACTCGGCTGGCGAGGTAGTTTCCTGCCCTGCCACACTCATTTCTCTTTTTTAGGTACTGCTACCGCACCTGTGAGAAGAAAGCTGCTAAGGTGGCAGAGCAATGCAATGGACTTGGCACCATAGCTGAAGTGAACCTTAGTTGACTAGCAGTATGCCGATTCGCGAATAGGATTTGTTTCGTGTTTCAGGGAAGCCTGAATCCGTTTTCTTGTTGGGGAAGGGGAACAGAGAATGAGATACTGAGTTCCGGGGACAGAGTTAGAGGGACTGAGAACCGGGAAAGTGGGAACTTGGGGGATAGATATTGAGAGACAAATATATGGGTTAGATATGGGTTGGGGTGAGTGGGGGTATTTTTCTGGTAAATCTCTTTCCCTAAAGATTGCCATCAAAGAGGGGGGGGGGGGTATTTTTTTTTTCAAGGCTCTTGCACTGCTACTTAAGTGTGTTTTCTAGGGCATTCTCTTGAGCTTAAAAGAAAATTCACGTATCTTTTGTAGCATGCATTCCCATAGTTTGGGAATTCAGAAGGACTCGCATGCTGATACATTGGTTCAACTTTACCTATCATGGTTTGGTTTAATTGATAGTTGTGGCTCCTCGACTGAGAAGATCAACCTTCACCTTTATTGTCACCCGAATCCTGATATTAACAATAATGAATTGGGCTTAATGGAAAAAACAAGGAATTACAGAACCAAGTAACATTTTGGGTCTGTTTGGATTGATGATTGGATAAGTGACTTATTTTTACTTCAACTCATGGAATCTTAAGATTGAGAAAAAGTAAGATTGGGTAAAATGATGAATGTTTGAATTGATGATTGGATAAGTGTTTTTATAGAAGTGAAAAGTGTTTGATTTAGCTTTTGTATAAGTGTTTTTGGGTTATTTAAGAGAAAACATTTCTAAAAATTATGAAAAATGAAAAAATGAAGGGAGAATTGTGAAAAAAAACTTTTCATTTCAGTTAATGCCATGAAAAATGAAAAAATGAAGGGAAAATGCAAAATGAAAAAATGAAGGGAAGATATCTGCTCACGGAGGGAATTTTTCACAATTTTTCTAAAAATTAAGTTTGAAAATTTGGCAATGGTAAAATTCTAAATAAAATGCTTAAGAGTTATGATAATCATGACAAGCAATGCAAAAGGCATATATCAAAACAACCGTTTCCACCTCCTTCTCATTTGTTAAAGTGGCATTCTTGGTGATAAGTTGATCCAAACATACCATGGCGATAGTGTTAGCACAAGGTACATACTCAAAAGTTTCCTGTTGCTTACCCATCCAGACAACAGTTCTTTACACACTCTTCACATACAAATCTTTCTTTTCTTCAGGCACATAATTTGATCCAAACATACCACAGAGACCTTACCGGAAAAGACACGGCCAAAGGTGTAAAACCTTCCCTTATCAGATAAATCTTCCTTACTTTCATGTATATTAGTATAAAAACCAAATTACAATTAAATATTTTGAAATTAGAAATTATAATTAACTATATTAGCAATGGTAAAATAAATAATAAAATTACAATTAAAATGCGAATAAATTAGAAAGTATACAAACTAAAAGTTTTTTATAAAGTACAATATAACAGAACTAATAATATCAAAGGTCTCATATAATTTGGTCCCTAATGGTATCACGAACATGATTCATTTGGGTTGAATATGTCCAAGCATCATTTGTCGACGATGACTCTTGATCTTGACTACTATCTACATCAAATATATTATTCTCATTTTCTACTTCCCTAAAGTCTACATCAGTTTGGGAATTTCTTCTAATGAAATTATGTATAGCCATTGTGGCATAGACAATTTGGACTTGCGTGTCAAAGATGCACTTGCGCATGTGTTGTAACATTTCGAACCTATTTTTCCACGCTTCAAAAGTCTTTTCTATTGTGCACCTCAAGCTTGAATGATAAAAATTGAAGGCCTCATTAGGATTCTGAAACCACTGGTGATTCCTGAATTATGGGAGATGGTAACGGATCAAGAAACCCAACTGATGTTGGGTAGCCAGAATCGACCAAATAATATTTGCCTAGCATGTGTTAAAATCATTGTAACTGTGAGATTAAGTTAAATGTGAAATGAAGACAAAAAAACATAATTGAATTATACCAAAAAATACCTTGTGATGGATGTGGGAAATTTATGGTTGGATCTGAGACAACAGAGTGAAAAACACGAGTACCATGTGCTGAACCTTCCCATCCTGCTAACACGAATGTGAAGCATATATCCCAATCACAAACAGCCATAACATTCTGTGTGGGATATCCCTTTCTCCCGATAAATTTATCTCCGCCCAATCTAGTTATAATACACTTGATGTGAGTACCATCAATAGCTCCAATGGCATCCTCGAAATATGGGAAATATTAGTTATCGTTTGCTATTTTTAGATGACATTGACCAAATTCTGGATCGCATGGCCTAATTATTTCGGTTCCAAGCTTAAGGCAGGCCTTTAAAACCGTGTGTAGAAGCCTACTTACAGTTTCTCCCGAATGTTTAAATATTTATTGTACTAGCCTATTTCCTACTCCATGTCCGATAGTGAGCAAGAACATCGCAACCATTTCTTCAACACCGGTATTCCTAGAATCTCTTAACCCATGCTCACACAACTTAATGCACAAATTGTGGAATACATGTTTTTCCATTCTAAACATCTGATGACATTTTGAACCTTCATTTGCCAACATTTCTTGTACCCAATAGTGACCTGTTCGCTGACTCGTTTGACGCGGTTGCCTGCACACATATGGCACTAAATATTGATAAAGCAACAAGCATAAACGTTCATATTCATCCAACTCATCCTCAATAATTGAGGCATTGTCACTATCTTCATCTTCCTCCATCCCCTACAACTTGTTTTGGTTGTTACGATTTGCCATTGATGTATCTTTGATTGTGGTGAAATTGTGGTGTGAGCAGAATGATTAACAAACATAACATAGAATACAAATACCAACAGCATAAAACCGTTCTAAACGAAGGGTCAAGTCATCCGAAATGACAAAAAAAATGAAAAATGTCTTAATTCAAGTGCCAGATATCAAATGCAACTACAACTACTGGTCCTCTAAAATATAACGCAACCATGTCATCAAGTAGTCAGGGTCTCATTTCAATGACACAAACACTTCCAGTTTTGCATTTTGAGTTTCAATGACCTAAAATTTACAACTTGGGGCTATACCCACACAATTTTTCATGTAGAACACAATGGTAACATCAAAATGAACAAATTCCCACTCATTCCCCACGTCTTGTTTTGGCAGAAAATCAAAATAAATTCCAACAGTTACCAAATTTCCAATTTCGACATCAAACTTGTGTCATATAATTTCTAATTATCATAAAACACCAAATACATAACCAAAATACCATGACTTCTCCAAACCCTAGTTTGGCTGAAATTAGAGTAGATTTACATATGCTAAAATACTCATTCAACCAACACAACCAATAGCTCAAATTGAAACTAATACTCACCTCTTGCTCCTCCTTAGGTTCCTTCTTTGGTTCTACAACTTTTGCTCTTACAAAATGGCTCAAAACACCTCCTCTTAAAATTCTAAAATCATAGAAATGAAGCTCTCATCAAGAAGAACAATATTTATAAAGGGTATTTGAGACATAGATGAGGTTAAGGGGGTGAAAATCACTCAAAATCACCTTACCTTACTCTTTGTTCTTCCAAAACTCACTTTCTCTTTCCTTGCTTCCTTTGGACGACTTTGTGGCTATGTGAGGATGTGAGAGAGTGTTTTAATTAAATATCTATTCCCACTCTCTTGCTCTTAGATGTTTGGCCGACCTTCCTATTAGAAACGTAAGGAAATATTTTAATTTAATATTCTCTCTCACACTCTCTCTTTGGTCATCCTAATAAACCAAAAAGGTGAGAAAATATTATAATCCAATTCTCTTTCTTTGATTTGGTGTCTTGACCTACTTTTTAGATGAATAAAAGGATGAGAGAATTCAATTAATCAAACCTCCTCTCTTTTCTTATAACATAGCCAAAATAATTGACTTGAGGGGAGGGAGTTGTATTAACAAGTCTCTTCCTTTCTCTTGATATGCTTTTGACCCTTTTGACCCACTTTTCTTAAGGAAAAGGTGAACAATGGTATTAATTAAACTCTCCCTCCCTCTTTCCCTTATGATTTGGACGAAAAGCATATTGAAATAGAAAGAGGAAAGTTCTTGAAATATCCTCTTTATTTTAGTTGCAATTGTTGACCAAGTCTTCATCTTTTGCTAACTTGGTTAAATTGTCTCCATATGTCATATTTAGTAGCCAATATGTATTTTCTCTTGCTTTTTCCTCTTGTCATACGTAAATCATGGCCCTTTGAAGAAGATGATGATCTTGTAAAATATCATCTTGTAATATAATATTTAATTTCCAATTTTGCATGTGAAAATTGACTTTTCTTCTTCTTTTTCCATTTGGCATCTAAAGCTTCCACATGGCATGATTTATGGCCAAGTGAATATTTCCCTTTAATATAAGAAATTTTAGTGACTGAAATTTGAGATGTTACAGCATCCACTTTCTTCTATGCTTTTAAGCAATGAATAAGCTTCATCTACCATGTTAGCCCTCACCATCCCTGACATGAGTGCATTATAAGCATACACATCAGGGGTGCATCCAAGCTTCTTCATCTTATTGAACAGCTTCATTTAGAAGTCCACATTTTCCAAACTGCTTTATCATTAGTTCGTTACGGCATACACACGAGCACTTGATCGTCCACAGTTCTCTTTCAATTCCTGGAATAGTTCATTGGCAGCTTCATACAGTTTGATTATTGCATTATTTATATGTTACAACATTTGGTGTGCAATGAAGCAATTCCATTTCATTAAAAAACTTAATGACATCTTCCAAATGACCTGATCTACCCAAAATATATATTAATCAAATTATTCATCAGAATGACATCAGGTTTACAACCATCTTTCAGCAAATTTTTTGTAGATCCTCTATGCATCTTCAACCCTCCCGGCCTTCCCCAGTTCCCTTATCAGTTCTGTGTAAGTAAAGACAGTTGGGGGACATTGCTACACTCTCATTTCTGGACTATGCCCTGAGCTTCTTCAACCTTGCCTAATTTGAAATACTCCCTCCGGTCTATAATATAAGGCAATTTTAACTAATTCAAGAGGAACAAGAAGCGACAGTTGACTCGTTAAATATGTCATAAATTAACTTTTTTTTTTTTCACCTTGACCGCCTATTGAAAAATGTGTTTGAAAATTGAATTAGTGGTTAAAATTGGAAATGAGAATTAATTACGGGGACAAAACTGAAAAATGAGCATTAATTAACTTACAAATGACTTATATTTTGAACAAAGTTATTCTTCTAAAAGTGCCCTATATTGTGGACGGGAGGGAGTATATTCCCATTAAAGTCATATAAAGTTTTGCTAATGGGTTGTAATCGAAATGATTTATTTTTTGAATTAAGTTATTCTTCTAGAAACCTCTATATTGTGGATGGGAGGGAGTATATTCCCATTAAAGTCGTATAAAGTTTTGCTATGGGTTGTAATCGAAACGACATAAGGGGCAATTATTCTTCTTCAATAACCATTTAACAATGGGCTGTAATCGAAACAACATAAGGGGCAATTATTCTTCTTCAATAACCATTTAACAATGCAGTTTCCATGAAAGAAATGAGAACAAGACATTTGAGCTGCATCAACTCTGAAATCTTTCAAACAAATTGTACAAAACTCTTCTCTTTGTTGAAGTATATTATCTTGAAGCTTCACTCCCTTCATAGATGTTTCTGTAGCTCCATCATGGTAACAAATGTCAGCATTCACCATCAAAATCATATATAAAATGTTTGTGGTTACATATATGCGTATCTTAACCCTATTTTTGGCATAATCGAGAATCTGTTGCGCCATAGATTTTTTATGTTCTTCAGGAACATTAAGAATAGAGAGGATATAATTTGTTGTTGCTTGCTTTATTGACTTGATTGAGATGTTGTAGAAATCATATCTAGCCTTATTGGTATGGTGCAGGTTTGAAGCATGCCAATAGCTTTCTTCTAAAAAGGTTCTAATATTGAAGTATATATCATCATATGAGAGAGGAAATTCTGGAAAACCATCTATATAATCTGCATAGATATAATAAGGAGCTCTGCCCCAGTAATGAATTGTACACTTATATATGCTCCGATCTTCATGAAGAAAGCCTCTTTTCCCTAAAAAAAGCAAAGTAACAAGCTGATTAGAAAATTTAGTTGAGAAATAGTTATATGGTTGAGGGAAAGGTTGACGCTCCTGGCAAGTAAACTCATTATAGTATGAAGATAAGGCATAGAATTCAAGTGCTTAGCATTTGAATTCCTGTTAGCTTTAAAAGTAGGCATCGATCAGCAAAAGGAGTTATGTAAATTTGATGTTCCCCTGGGCACTTTATGATTTAGTGGGGTGTCCTATGATAATTGTTGAAGAATAAAGCTTAATTGGGCGGATTTGCCCCCGTTTTAACCCAAACAAGAATTTTAACCGATAATTTACATACCTTAAGGTATTGAAATGCAGGCTAATACAAAAAAATTTCGTTTAAAATGTAATCTGATTAATTAGAAATGAACATTTATCTAATCAAATGAAATAAAGAGATGTGAGGGAATAACTTGCTGGGTCACTCTGCTCCACAGACAAGAGAGAGAGAACAGAAAGCTGGACTGTAGGGTGTTTAACAACTGACGGAGACACGGAGTGCCGTTGAGATCCTTTTTTCACAATCCTTTTTTCAATTTGGGCTGTTAGATCAAAATCTCAACAGTTCAGAATTAATATATTATAAAAATATAATAATAATAATATTTTTATAATAAAGAAAAAGTGTGGACTTATAATATATTAAATCTGAACTATTGAAATCTTGATCCAATAACCCAGGTTGAGAAAAGGACCGTAAGTGGATGGAAGGAAAAGGATGGTAGCCGGATCCCTCTTATCCTAATTATAAGATAAAGTTGACTTTTTTGGAGAAATTAAGGAAGCCAATTAAATTATTTTAGAGTATTTATATTTATATTTTTTTCTCTAAACTAATTAATTTGAATAATAAACTCATATATAATATAAAGATACTAAAAATATAAATACTCTAAAATAATTTAATTATCTTCCTTAATTTCTCCAAAAAAGTTAACTTTATCTTATAGTTAGGACCGGAGGAAGTTTTTTTTTCCTAATAAGTCGTAAATGAGTTTTTTATTTAATATGTCGTTGGTACATAAACCAATAAGTAGTTTTTTATTTAATATGTTGTTGGTACAGAAACCAATCTCAAATGTATTTATTCAAATTCTGGATGGATTACAATGAAAATATACACCTATTTATACTAATAATTCATGCATTAAAATAAGAAAAATAACCCTAAGTTTCAACGTTGGTGTGCCTCACCAACTCCTTCAGCCACTTACCCAAGCCGTCAGCCACTGTTCAATAGTCATACCTTACGTCATGCTCTGTTTCATTCTCATGGAGTTGGACAGAACTCGCCCTTGAGTTGGAATCAACATCATCAATATATGGAGATAGATATGCAACATTGAAAGTGGCTGAAACACCATAGGCTCCGGGCAACTCCACTTTGTAAGCATTATTGTTAATTTTCTGCACAATTTTGAAGGGACCATCAGCTCGAGGAGACAACTTGGCATTCGGTTGTTTAGGAAAACGTTCCTTTCTCAAATGTATCCAGACCAAATCTCCCACATTAAAGACTTGATGCCTTCAATGCTTGTCCCATTGTGCCTTGAGTTTCAAATTTTGTTTTTGTATCCTATCACGAACCTGCTCATGTAGTTTCTTGATTTCCTTGACTCGCTGGTCCACATGGGAACTATATTGTTGCTTATCAGATGATGGTGTTAAATCAAGTGGGCTAAGTGGACAAGAACCATGAACAACTTCAAATGGATACTTCCCGGTTGATTGATTGACCGAGCTGTTGTAAGCAAATTCAACTTGAGCAAGAAGAAGATCCCACTGCTTCAAGTTCTTTCCAACAAAGCTACGTAAAAGATTTCCAAGAATTCTGTTAACAGCTTCTGTTTGTCCATCAGTTTGAGGATGACTAGTACTGCTAAACTGAAGCTTAGTTCCAATCTTCTTCCATAAGGTTCTCCAAAAATGGCTTACAAACTTGATATCTCTATCAGAAGTGACAGTTTTGGGAATGCCATGGAGACGAACAATCTCCTTAAAGTACAAATCTGCAACTTGAACCACATCATTAGTCTTTTGGCAAGGGATGAAGTGAGCCATCTTTGAAAAACGGTCAACAACCACCATTATAGAGTCCTTTTGTCTCTGGGTTTGAGGTAACCCGAGGACAAAATCCATACTCACATCCTCCCAAGGTGCTTTGGGTACTAGCAATGACATGTACAACCCAGTATTTTGGCTTTTGGATTTAGCCAGATGGCATGTTCTGCACCTTTGGATATGTTTGTTTATATCCTGTTCAAGTCTTGGCCAATAGAAGTTCTCCTTTACTAAGGCCACAGTTTTATCTCTACCAAAATGACCAGCTAATCCTCCATCATGGGCTTCCCAAATTATAGCTTCTCGTAGTGAGCAACGAGGAATGCAAAGAGTATTTCCTTTGAATAAAAATCCTTCTTCCCTATAATACTACTGAAAGGGTTGAGATTCAGTGGTACTCCAAGCACCCTGGAAATCAGGATCATCTTGGTATAATTCTTTTATAGTTTCAAAACCCACTATTTTGATTTGCATAGTTGTTAACAAAGCATGACGATGACTAAGCGCATCAGCTACTGAATTTAGGACACCAACCTTATGCTTGAGTAAAAACAGATAGGTCTGCAACATTTCACTCCAAGCGGCATACCTTCGATTGATCTTCTGTTGAGAATTCAAATGCTTGAGTGATTCGTGGTTAGAATAGAGAATAAACTCTTTATGCAACAGGTAGTGGCTCCAATGTTGCAAAGCTCGGACAACGGCATAGAATTCTGTCATAGGTAGAATATTTTAACTTAGCATCATTAAGTTTCTCGCTGAAGAAAGCAATTGGATGGTCTTCTTGACTCAGAACAGCACCAATTCCAGTATTAGAGGCATCACAACTGACCTCAAACACTTGGTCAGAATTAGGAAGAGCTAGCACAGGAGTTTCTGTCAAGCGTTTCTTCAGTTCTTCAAAACTTTTCTGAGCCTTCTCTGTCCATTGAAACTTATCTCCCTTGATGCAATCCGTAAGGGGTGCAGCAATGGAACTAAAATTTCGAATGAACCTCCTATAGAAGGAAGCTAATCCATAGACGCTTTGAACTTCTTGGATAAATTGTGGAGTTGGCCAATTGTTAATGGCTTCAATTTTACCTGGGTCAACTCGTACACCTTCTGTAGTGATAATGTAACCCAAAAAAATGAATTCATTTGTTAAGAAAATGCATTTCTTCAAATTGGCATAAAGTTTCTGTTCACGAAGAGCTTGTAGTACTTGACGTAAGTGCTCTAAGTGATCTACTATGCTCTTGATATAGACAAGAATGTTGTCAAAGTAAACAACAACAAACTTTCTAATAAATCGGTAAAGAACCTAGTTCATCAGGCTCATAAACGTGCTAGGAGCATTTGTCAACCCAAATGGCATAACATTCCATTCATACAACCCATTTCTGGTTTTGAAAGCGGTCTTCCATTCATCTCCGGGACGAATTCAAATTTGATGATATCCACTACAAAGATCAATCTTAGAGAAAGTGGTAGAGCCATATAACTGGTCGAGCATGTCATCAAGCCTAGGTATCGAAAACCGACACTTAATTGTGATCTTGTTGACTACATGACAATCTATGCACATTCTCCAGCTTCCATCTTTCTTGGGGACTAGGAGTACAAGTATGGCACAGGGGTTGACACTTTCAAGGATCAATCCCTTTTTTAGCAATTCTTCAATTTGGCTTTGAACTTCAGCATGTTCTTAAGGACTTATCCTGTAAGCTAGCCTGTTAGGAATTACTGCTCCTGGAATAAAATCCATAGCATGTTGAATGTCTCACATGGGTGGTAATCCCAACAGAATTTCTTCCGGAATTACATCAGGAAACTCATCTAACAATGGCTGCACATCAGGTGGAATGGCAGTTCCATTATTTGCCTCGAGCAATAGAAGAAAACCCATGACTTGGCTTTCTGTTTTGGTCACCTTCTTGACTAAGGACACTAATGGCTTGGATTCATTTTCGCCTCTATTGTGTTTATCAGGTGGCAAAGGTGCGAGCTAAATCTCCACGCCGTCCTTCTGGAAGGAATATGTGTTTGCATGACCGTCATACAGAACGTGTCGATCATATTACCAAGGTCTCCCCAAAAGAAGATGACAGGCATCTATAGGAACAACATCACACCAAACTTCATCATGATACCTTTTACTAATGGAAAAAGTAATAAGGCATCATTTTGAAACTCTTACCTCGCTATCCTGGTTAAGCCATTGGAGTTTGTAAGGGCACAGATGGTTGTGAGTCTGTAGTTGCAACTTTTCTACCATGTAGTTGGAAACTACATTTTCACAACTTCCATTGTCAAGAATGACGTCACAGACTTTACCTTGAGTAATGCAGTGAGTATGAAAAATGTTGTGACGTAGCCAAGGCTCTTCTTTCACAGTTGCTGTATGCAAGCTTCTCCTAATCACAAGTGATTCACCATGATCAGCAAGAGTAACTTCCTAATCAAATATTGGCTCCTCATCAAATATTGGCTCTGTTTCAAGCATAGGCTCCCTTTCTTCTTCAAATACTGCAGAAACTTCCCCTTCAATAATGGTGACAACTCTGCGGTTAGGGCAGTTAGAAGCAATATGACCGAACCCTTGGCATTTGAAGCACTTAGGAGCTTTGGAATTGAATTCCTTGGTGGCCTTTGGTGGAGGCATGCTTGAAGAGCTAGGATGATATATTTGTGGCTTACACCCATTAAAAGGAATTAAGGAGAACGGTTGGTACGGAGGCCTTTTAGGCAACTGCTTCTCGATACGGATGGCTAAACGAATGACAACGTCCAGAGTCCGGTATTGCTGGAGTTGTACTGGATGGGCGATGTTCGTATTCAACCCTCCAAGATAACGAGCTATTGTTTGCTCCTCCCTTTCTTGTATGTCACATTTCATCATAAGTTTCTCAAATTCCCTAGTATATTCCTCTACAGACCTAGCTTTTTGGCGAAGATTATGTAATTGAAGAAAATTATCTTGATAATAATTTTCGGGAAGAAACTTAAGTGAGAGCTCATGTCGCATCTTGTCCCACATTCGTATCTTGCCCTTTCCTTCTCTTTCATGCCTTTTCTTGAGATTCTCCCACCATATGGAGGCATGTTTCTTTAATTTGATAGCGACAATTTTAACTTTCTACTCATCAAGAATCTCTTTGTACTCAAAAACTCATTCAACGGTTTCAAGCCAATCGATGAATTTGTCTGGTTGAAGTCTTCCCTCAAATTCAGGTATGTCTACCTTAATGTCATTAAGGCGGAATTGTTATTGTTGAGGACAGTGGTGGTAGTCAGTGGACAACGAACTATTATTATCTGAATCAGCCTCTGGATATTCATTGTGAGATTCTAGCATGGCTTGCTGCATTTGTACAGTGGTTTTCAGTTCCTGTATCCGGCGTCTCATCTCATCCATCTCAATCTCGTGTGTGTTTCTGCGTCTTGGAGGCATTTTGGAATTGTTCTTGTGAGGTTAGGTATAGGGTGGAAGGGTATGATTGGTATTTATGGAAAAGTAAGGAGTAAAATTGGAAATTTTGGACAATTCAGGTTAGGATAGGTATTTATGGAAAGGAAAAGGGTAAAACTAGAAATTTTATGGACAAATAAGGGTCAAATGTAATTTAGTATATTTCAGGGGCTGAAATGTATTTTTGGCAAAAATCTGAGGTCCAAATGTAATTTCAGAAAGTTTTGGGGTTGAAATGTAATTTTGACAGAAATATGGTGCCAAAATATAATTTCAAAAATTTTTGGGGAGTAATTTTAACCAAATTTCTAGGTCAAAATGCAATTTCTGAAAGTTAGGCTGACTGTGATTGTTGACGTGGCGGTTATGACACGTGGCAGTCAATGGGTGGCTGACCTGTCGATAACGCAGCAGATCAGGATGACGTGGCAGCTGATGTGGCTGATGACGTCATCATCTTCAACTCTAAATTTCGACGACTTTCCGGCGACGTCCGTGGAGGCGCGTGGAACTGTTTCACGGCGGTGTCCAAGACTATTCCTTAGTTTTTTGGCCTTCTTAATACGATGATAAGGTCGGTTTCTTCAAAAAACGCTCCGAGAGTGAAAATCCGACACCCTCTTTTTCTCACATTTTTTGTTTCTCACCCACTCTTTACTCTTTCGCTCTCTGGCTTTGGAACTCAGCCCTGATACCAAAATGGTACAGAAACCAATCTCAAATGTGTTTATTCAAATTCTGGATGGATTACAATGAAAATATACACTTATTTATATTAATAATTTATGCATTAAAATAAGAAAAAATAACCCTAGGTTTCAACATTGGTGTGCCTCACCAATTCCTTCAGCTACCTACCCAAGCCGTCAGCCACTATTCAACAATCATGCCTTACGTCATGCTCTGTTTCATTTCTGTTTCAGTCGTAAAGGAGTATTTTAATATTAAAATATCCGCCAATATATTCTATTAGATTAAATACTAATTTAATCCATATATCTGAATATAGTTCCAATATATATATATATATTGTTGGCAAAAATAAATAAATATATATATATATATATATATATTCAATATTATTCGAATGTTTTGAGTGTGACACATCTAATTAAGTTAAGAATTAAATACTAATTCGGTTCCCGATCCTATATTAACCCATTCCCAAGTCTCCGTTCCTCCTTTCTCTTCCAAAATTCAAACTAATTCGATATCCGGTTCTTTCTTCGCTCTTTCCGAGCTGTAGTCCTTCAGTCCACTCACTAACTCTATCACCACCTCCGATCTTCCACAAACAAACCTCACCACCACGTAGCCATCCCAAACGGGGCTGTTTTAATTGCAACCCAATCTTTAAAAGCTGGATTGGGCTTCATCACATCATTCTCCTTGATGAATTGAGTTGAACATTCTTTGGTGCCATTGAGAAAGCCTTCAAGCTTGTGACCCTTGATAATAGGAAGAACATGGGTCTGCCATACTAAAAAGTTGGTTCCATCCAACTTGATGGAGCAAACTTGGTTGATGCTATTGTTGTTGGATGAGCCATTTGGTAGAGCTGCAGCAAATGAAAGGGATTTAGTGCTCGTTTGGAATAGCTTATTTTTGGGCAATAAGTGCTTATAAATCGTGATTCACGATATACGAGATAAGTATGTGAGAGGAGTTTTATCTCGGCTTGCGTAATAAGGACTTATTGTCCAAATATAAGTGTTTCCAAACATGCTTTTAGAGATTAAAGAAGAATCATCAACTTTAGTTGATATTTCTGCCATGGCTGCTTGCCTGGAGGCTCTGATACCAAGATAATTTTTGTATAAAGTAAATTCTGTAATAGGTGGCAATGTGGAGCCAGCCTCTTATATTGAAATTTATAGATAGCACAAAAGCCTAAGGTTTACATATATGAGCCATGTGTACATATGGACAAAGAATAAACAATGTTTTTGTACAGATAATAGGACTTAGCCCTTTGGGCCTTCTATTCTCAATAACTCGTTATTGGGCCTCAGACTTTTATCCTTGACAGGATGGAAGGAAGTATATTCCATTAAAGTTGTATAAATTTTTGCTACGGGCTATTATCCATTCTCCTTCAACAGTGAGTTGTACTTTAGATTTTAATATTGATAGGGTATGTTAGATTTGAAGACATGTGGGAAAAATTGTCAGTCTCCACCAACATGACGCTTGAGATGAATGTTCCATTTTTCTTATAGAATAAAGCCTTTTAATTTAAATATTTTTCTATTTTAGGTTAACATATATATAAGTGTGTGCGCGTGTATATTTTTGCATGTTTTAATACTGAAAATTGGATTGGTTATTGAATCGGTGGTTCGAGTATCAATGCTGCAATGTGATTGAACAAGGTCAAACTAATTATGATTAAAAATAGCAGATATTCATATATTTTAACTCAAAACTGAATGGAGTCACGAAGACATCTCTCTTGGATTCTCTTTCTAACCAAAGCCGAAAAGGATGAAAGTAATAAAGCATAGACCAGCCCTCTGTTATCTGAAGGAAAGTCTAAGAGCATCTAGACTGGGATGAGAAACTTTCTTGGTTAATTAAGGAACAAGCCTTACTTTTCACTATAAAACAAAAGCTGACTCTTGGAAAATTACAGGGTATTAATTTCTCGCCGGCAAATAAAAACTCCCAATACTACTTGAGTTTTCTCTCTAATTGCCCAAAAGCTTGGTAGTGTTAGTTTCCATAGTTTTTCTTTTCCTGAGTCAGTAAATGCCTCTCGTATGGATCAAGGTGAAGTTTTCCTGGACAAAGAAATGTCAGCAACAGCTTCTCCCACTGTGAGATAGAGTCCTTTCTGCCCAAAGGAATCCAATGTATTTGACTGATGCAACTTTTCCATCACACTCCCTGCTGGATTTGTTAACACGAGCTGCAAAAAAATTAATAAAGATTAGTGGGAAAAGTTGCAACTTTGGTAAGTCTCTCTCAGGGGCCTTCTTAAATGTTGCATTCTTAATTGTTCAATACCTGAAGTGATCTGTTTTCCATAATCTTTCTAAGTTCACGTAATGTGTCGATTCCACTAGTGTCTATGGCTGTCACAGCTGAGAAAATCACATTTGATAAGTCAAAATGACTGAAAAACTTCTATTGTTAACGTTGTAAATAGATGGATTCTTCTTATAGTCATTGTATGTTCTTAAAATGTACCTGTCATATCTAAAATTATGCACGTCAATGTACGTTCATTGTTTGCTTTTATACGCTCTTCTTCTTCTCGGACCCATCTCAGTATCCTGCACCAAGACAAGCTCTCTTAAAATCACATCACTCAGAAACTGCTTCTGCTAAACTTCAAATATATTCAAGCATGAGGCTGCTTAGTTTAACTTACCTTTCTTGCAAGTATGTTGAATTAGCAAAGTAGATGGGAGATTCAACAGCCAAAATGAGAAATGAAGGAACCCTTAAAGCTTCTCTGTATCTATTTAGGCTGTGAAATATTTGTGTCCCTGGTATGTTCCCCAACACTGAAGTGTTGGGCCGAGACACATGCAGCAGAATCTTGAACACTGAAATTGAAACCTGAAGTTTTGGCACAAGTCAGTAAGTAACAAAAATTCTAAGTTCAGTTTCAATGGAAAGAACCTGCAATATTTTTCTCTGATTAATGTACCGTTAGTATTGAGAACTTACCGCAATGCCAAGGCCTAGAGGCACTGAGATGAACAGAACACCAAAGAAAGAGCACAAGCAAGCCAAGAAATCAAGTTTATCGACTTTCCACAATTTATATGCAGCTTGATAATCTATCAGTCCTATAACAGCAGTGATGATAATGGCCGCCAAGATCACGTTTGGTGTGTAATAGAACAGAGGCATGAGAAACAGAAGGGTCACAAGCACAGCTGCAGCCATTATTATGTTTGAGACCACCGTCTGTGCCCCGGCATTGTAGTTGACAGCCGACCGAGAAAATGATCCTGCAAGTTGGTTTTACAGAAAAAGGAAGAAGTTTCTCAGAATTTGTGTTTGGGAAAGAACTTGAAGATTCAAAAGCAATAATGAAAGTGAGAATGCGAATCATTCATTTTTACCTGTGGTGACATAGCATGAAGAACAACAGCCAGCTATGTTCATTAGACCAATAGCCATCATTTCTTTGTTTCCATCCACTTGGTAGTTCTTTAATGCAGCAAATGTTCTTCCTACTGCAATTCCTTCCTGAAAAGGAAAACAAGAAATTTTGTTATATAAGTGACAACTGGATCAGTAGCATACATTTTTTTTAACATTTAATTATATGATACTCTGACATGAAAAATGTTATTGTAACTTTTGGTACGCCTCTTCAAACTTATGGACAACACTTGGGCTCATAAACTAGTTGGTTATAGAGGCTAACTAGCATGATACTAAGAATTGCTTTGAGGTAGAGAATTTAGGCTGTTATGTGAATATTTGTAAATATTTTGATTAGAATTTGGTAACTAAAAAGCACTGTGTAGTGTTGGGGAATAACTCACAGTAAGAGATAGAATCCCAGTCACAATGCCAGTTTTGATTGCAAGTGCCAAATGAGGACCAGAGAAGATCAACATGTTGGTTGATGGTGGATTAAGGCCTTTTGGTAAGTTTCCAATCTGTCAAAGAAACAAATTTTAAAAAAATATATATATATATTGTAATGAATTATTAATATTGTTGTTGCTGTTATTTGGTATATATATTTGGAAAAACCCAAGAATTTTGTCTTGTCTTACAATTGCAATTCCATGAGCCTTGTCTCTGAGAAGAAAGACTAAAATTGTTGACACAATAACTGATGTCAATGGAGCAGCTGCTGACACCCAAAATAGTTTTGGTTTCTTCAAGCTCTGTTCCAACATTTGAGAATAAATTCAAAGGTCAAATTACTTTTTCTTTATTACATTCAATTTAAACACACAAAAGCATATCCACATCAAGCTTAAGCCCAGAACTTCATCTAAGTATGACAGACAATCCTGACATTAAGACAACTTGACGTTGACAAAGTGAAAATATGATGTTGAGATCTACTAATGATTAAGTTGTGTAATACATAGTCTCTCTCATAATTACCTTTTGTCAATATTATCTGGTGAAATTTAATAGGTTTATTTGAAATATCTCTCTCAACATGATTTTTTTGGCAATTTCAAGTGTGGCAGAGAATATGCGGTGAAAGAGAAGGGACTTACAATGTGCCTTGTTGTGAGCAGAAAGGCCAAAAAGGCGAATCCGAGTAGAATTGTTTGCCATGACCACTGCACAAGTTGCTCAAATATTTTAATCAAACATATATATACTTTGCATCACTACCTCATTAAATTTTATGTGTGGCCCTTAATAAGTCTCTAAACCCCTAGCTAAAAAAAAATCCCAAGTATTTTTCAAAAGATTCTCCAGCTCAATAAAGAAAATTTGGAATATGATTCCTTAATATAATACTATTAGCATATATGTATTTTAACCTTTCTATTAACAGTTAGCTAATGTTATCAATGACCGTTCGTTTAAACTAATAATTTCTTCTCAATTTTTGGAGCTGCCAAAGAGGGAAAAGACACTTTGGAGGAGCTACACCAAACACACCCTATATTTATTTACTTTTATGCCTTTTTTTAATATTTAAAATTTCTGGGTTTTATTTCGGTTCAATTATTTCAAAACTCAATGAGTTAAAAAAAATGTTTAAAATGTCAACCTAATGTATGATCGGTGATGTTATCAAATTCAACTATATATTCATATTAATTTGATGATATAATATAAAGTATAAACTTTTCAACAATCAAGTGAAATAATGGGAATAAACAAATAATTACATCGCTTTAAGGGTTTTTTTTTTTTTTTGTGAATTGAATAATAAATTTAGTTGGTCGCAGCTGTATATACATACCTCGTCTCTCTGAGTAAAAGCAGAAGACAAAACAGGAATCATTTGCATCTTGGAAGTAAAGTGAGTAATTCCGAGTAACCCTTTTAGCTGTTGCAGCGACACTATAATCGCTGCCCCTCCCATGAAACCCACCAGCGTTGCTTTTGACAGAAAATCAATCACAACCCCTAACCTGCCCACATTAATCAAATGTTATTTTCATTACCAAATTAATTGATATTTGATTTTGGGCGCATTTGAATATTGTTTGGTATAATTGAAAATATCATAATTTCTTGAAAAAATATTTAAAAAATTCCATTGCAGATTTTTTTTTTTTTTTGCCTTCAATTCCATTGCAGAATTTGTATGATGATGACTCAGGTTTTTTAAAGTACAACTCTTCTTGAGGTATCTGCTACTTTTTTTTTTTTGGTTAAAGAGGTATCTGCTACTCTAATTATACGCAAATATTTTCCTGTTTGAACATAGTCAAAAAGTATTTTTTAAACGCTTTTTTTGCATTAAAGGGACCAATCTTATCACAAACTTATCTCAAAACTAAATAAAAACATATTTCCAAAAACTAAAATAAACAGGTACTAATAATTGCATGTTTGTTTTAGTTTTTTAAAAATATTTTTATGATTTATAAGATAAACATATGAAAGGAGTTATGTCTCAACTTATAAAAAATAGTTTCTGAAACTATGATTTTATTGTTTCCTAAATAAGCACTAAGTGCATGTTTAGATTATTTTTTAAAAAATAATTTTTATGAGATAAATATATAAGAAGAGTTTTACGTATGAAAGATGAAGTACTCAAACAAATCGTAGGGAGGTAATCAATTTTGCAATCTGGGATTTTTTTATTCTTCTATTTTTTAGCCATTTTCCCTTTTTTTGGGACATAATTGGAGATTGCTTTGGTTATGCAAGTTCTGTCATAGGTTTCACAAGAAACAGAGGAGTAGAGAGAAGGCAAGAAGTGAAAAAATACCTGAGAAAGCCAAGAGAAGATTGGAATAAACCAGCAAAGAAGGTGGCAGTGAAAGCGAGTTTGAGGTAGAGGATTGGATCTGAAGCGAAAGTAACTGATTCGCTTAACATTGATCCCATAACCAGAGAGGCTATGGACACAGGACCAACCCCAAGATGTCTAGAACTCCCAAGCAGAGAGTATATCAATGGAGGCACAAAACTTGAATCTGCATGAACCAAATACCAGTTCAACTGTTACTTCACACGGCAAACTATTGGACCCTTTTTCTACTTACTTGATGATCCCATCCAGCTACAGAGATTCTGATTACTAACATAGTCCGATTATCGGTGGCAAATTCGCAAGCTTTGCATAGCTTATTCCCTGCATTTCATACAATAATTTCAATTAGATTGATCACTCTGTGCAGTGAGTTTCCTTGTTTCTGTGTTTTACTGTTTTAGAACAGAGCAATTAATATACCCCAGAAACATGGTTTCAGATAAGAGCAATTATACATATTTAAAAACAGAGTATGAACAATCAACCAAAAAAACAGAGCATGAACATGGCCCCATGAAACTTCCATAAAAGTTGTTTTTGGTGAAGCCAAATCTCTGGCTACAAAGTCAAAAAAAATGAAAAAATCCATATTTTCTGGTTTTGGGGTTTTAGAGAGAGAGAGGGGACTAGAGGTACTGAACAGTTTAGAAGCATTTTATGGCCCCTGTAATTAGAGCTGAGAAAGAGAGCAATTAGGAAACTGACCTGAGGAATGGCGAGGCTGGCAATGGTGAGGCCGGAGATGATATCAGAACGGAGGAGATTGAGGGAGTAGTGAGGGGCCCATTGGAAAATGGGGAAGAGATACTGAAGAACGAGAATGAGTTTGAGGGGCCAAGTTTGGTTCTTGAAGCCATGAAGAGGGTTATCGGGGAAGAAGATCTCAGAGAGCCGGCGCTTGAGCTTCTGGAGGGTGGTTTGCTCAGGAGGGAGACGAACCGTGTGGATTTCCATGGAAGGAGATGGAACATCGGTTTCGATTTTGATGACAGTTGGGCTTGGGCTCTGAGAATCGAAGTGATCGACTCTGTTTGAATTGAGACCCATTGCTGTGTTGTAGAAGAAGAAGAAGAACAAGTAATGTAGTAAGAAAAGAAGAAGAAGAAGAGGCGATTCTGAAGAAGGACGAACGGGGAGGGATTGAATTTATAGGGAACAAGACAGAGAGAGAGAGAGAGATGATCACTGTGTAATTGTCCTTCCTCCTGAGCTCGTGCCAAGGGTACTCTCGTCACTTTCTTACAAGTTCATCCTTTTTGCTTTTTGTAGGAGTGTTTGGAGTTTGGACTCTATTTCTGTGGTTGGCCAAAAAATAATGATAATAACACTATTATTTTTCATAAATTTTGTATCAATATCTACTCAAAGAGAGGATACATCCAGCGGGGGAATTGTATGGCATGAACCGGAGTTTTTCTACTAAACATCTTTGCTGAAAGAGCTAACTTCATCCTAGTCTTTTTTTTTTTGCCGTTAACTTCATCCTAGTCGTTGATGATTAAGTGTCATTAACGGTCACAATGAAATTAACTCTCTCTGCTAAACATTTTGTTTGAAGGAAAACTAATTCCATGATAAATATTATTAGAGGTGTTTTTGGGATGGGATGGGGTCGGGAAACCCCATTCCTAATCTTGAAGAAAGTTCAGGAAGGAAAATCAATCCCGATCTCAAAAAATTCCCGTCTCGATCGAGAACAGGAATTCCTAAAAAATGTTGAGTCTTACTTTTTTGCCGTAGTTCTGAGTCATGATGCTGAACCAAATAACTTGACTCTATGATCTTTTATGTTATTATTATGCACAAAAACCTTGATGGAACTTCAAATAAGGAAAAAAAAAAAGCCCTTCATAAAACTCCTTCATCCTACCACTGCCAGAAAACAATCAAAAGCTCAAGAGTCATGATGAAGAGTCAATGGTCTTGGCCCATTGGCGGACTAACATTGTCATACCAAATTTTGACCAAAAACAAAAAAAAGAGTTTAATCATATCAAATAGTGAGCAAAAACTAGAAACAAAACTACTTTTATTACCTACTTTTAGATTGTGCTTGTTTGGGAAGCACAAAAAAAAGCTTTTTTAAGTATTTTTATTTAAAATGAGATAAAATTTTTCTCACATACTTACCTCAAAAATCGTAAAAACACTTTTAAAAAGCTAAAATAAGTATAATTATAGCAATTTACGGGTGTAGATTTAAAATTTTCAATAGAACATTTTTAAATATTTCTTTTAAGAAAATTAATTACCACTTAAACTTTAAAATCTTAAATTGGTTTTGTTAACAATAAGAGTAATGAGCTTGACAAAAATAGTATAGCAATTGACAACTCAAGTTTTTGGGAAATCACTCATTTGGGATTTTAAAGTTCAAGTGGTATTTAAATGTCTTTTTTACTAAAATAAAAATATTCTTAAAAAATAAGAGTAAAAAAATGGGTAAAGGTATAAAAATACTCATCTACATATCCAGCATGTGTGTCTTCCATTTTATACAATTATTGGGTGCAAAAATACCTATGATCATTAATAAAGGGACAAAAATGTCAGCTCCATTAATGAAGGCAAACATCTGTTAATTTATGATTTTGAGAGGCCCACATTAATAATTTTTAAATAATTATTTTAAGGGCTAAGGTGCAAAAATATATCTGCATGTGCATCTCATGTACATCTAGCACCATATACAATCATAGGTGAAAAAATACCTATGAGTATTAAAAAGGGGGACAAAATGCCAACTCCATTAATGAAGGCAATTCATTAATTTCTGGCTCCGTTAATGAAGGAAAAAGTTCTGATGATGGAGTATGGAAGGGCTGATGGAGTATGGAAGGGCATTTGGAGGAGTGGGTAGCGCAAAGGCGGTGACCATATGGGTGGTGAGAGAGAGTCATTGCCGGTGTGAAGGTGGGGTTTGGTTTGGAGGGGGAGAGACAAAGGAGGTTGAGAAGGAGAGGGTGTAGGAAGAGAGAGGGGATGAGAGTTTTTAAATAATTATTTAAAAATTATCAAAATGAGACTCATAAAATAAAAAATTAACAGATGTCTATCTTTATTAACTGAATTGGCATTTTTATCCCTTTTTTTAATGATTATAGATATTTTTGCATCTAAAGATTGTATTTGATGTCAGGCGCATATACGAGATATGTAAATAGGTATTTTTACACCTTCATGGAGAAAAAAAAAAATCTGTACCGTGAAATTTGGGGGCTTGACTCCTTAGTAGTTCCCTTTTCTTTTGGGCTAGAATTTGAATTTCTTTGCTACTGGGGCAAATTTGCAGCCGCATGTGCCAAGGTATTTGGTCATTTCCTTTCTTTTGTATTTACATTATTCTTCCTCATTTGGTTGTTGATTTTCCCCATTTTGTTTCTCTGACTCTTCACTCTTCCTATCTTATTTGTATTATTGCGTCATCTAACTGCATTTCTATTTTCCTTCTGTATTTTGCAAACACACCCAATCAGGTAACCATGTTGATCATCGCATGTTCTTTGACAGTGAAGAAGTTGTTTGGATTCTATATCGTCGTGCTTTTCAACTCTTAGGTTTGGATTTTTTTTTATGATCTTCAACATTTCGTGTAGCGAACTCGGATATATGCTTTAATTTGCAGGGTAGAGTCTAAAGAAGTCATGGATGGGTTTTGGCGGAGGCTATATAGGAGGGTTCTTGATCTTCGGTCCCTGGATTTCGCGTCAACTTTAATTTGGCGGTAAACAAATTCATAGTAGTTTTCACCTCTCATTGCGACATTATTTTTTCGGTGGTGAAGGATTTACCGTTTTCCCCCTTTCAAATTTTTTATATAACAAGCTATGTTTCCCCGTCTAACACACGAAGGGAGTATTATACCTAGAATAATTGCTGTATTGTGCATTTATTGATTGGTTAATATGACCCGACGGTGTGAGGAAATTAGAAAATAGGAAAATGTAAAAAATAAAAAACAATAATCATAAATTATCCACGCATCAAATCTGACTATTTTCCCCCATGCAACGAACAGGAGGAACACCCAGTTATATATATATACTCCTTTCGGTTCTATTTATAAGCAACTTTCTCTCTCATAAGGATAATCCCTTTTATAAGCAATTTTCATTTTTTATCTGAAAATATAAACTTCTTTTTCATATTTTACCCTTATTAAATATTCATTCTCTCTCATATCTTATACTTCATCGGGTCCTATTTAGAAGCAATTTTTCCCTTGATTGTGCAAAACGAACTGATAGTTAAAAACAATAAATGTGTCAAAAATACCATATTTTTTTGGGAGAATTACAATGAGGTCTTAAGAAAAGAAAAAAATGAAAAAATGGTCCCTATAGATTGCAAAATGAAAAAATGGTCCCATTAACAACTCTAGGAGCCTGTATTGACAACTCGTTAACAACTCCATGAGCCTGTATTAACAACTCCATGGGACCATTTTTTCATTTCTCTTCTTCCATGGGACCTTAGTGTAATTCTCCCTATTTTTTTTTCATATATACCCTTATTTATGAAAAGAGTATAGGAGATAGAATAGATAAAATGTATGAGAGATAATGAGTATAAGATATGAGAAAGAATGATCATTTAATAAGGGTAAAATAGGAAAACGAAGCTTATATTTTCAGACAAAAAGTGAAAGTTGGTTATAAAAGGAACCGATCCTATAAGAGAGAAATTTATTTATAAATAGGACCAGAGGGAGTATTCATTTTCTCTCATACTTTTTATTTATTTTTGTTTTATACTCTTTTAATAAATAGGGGCATATATGAAAAAAGTATGATATTTTTGACATACTTATTATTTTTAACTACCAATTCATTTTACACAATAAAAAAAATTGTTTATAAATTAGATCGGAGGAAGTATATATATATATATAATATTAATTTGTGTGTAAAAAAAAAAGAGTTACGTAGAAAATATAACCATTTATATATGGTTTACATCATCATTAATGTTGAAGAGGGAGTTGACAGTACGAAATTATGTCAAATCATTTTTGAATTGTGTTAGTTACAAAATTAATTCAACTAATAAGTTAACACCTTGAGAGTTTATCATATTTTGGGTTTTTAGCTTATAAAATTGTGGCAATTTATGCTAATTTTTTGGATTTGATAATATATATTTTGTGATTTCATATATGTTGCCTAAGGGTGGAAATAGGCCAGGTCAGGTCAGGCCTTTACCTTAACAGGTCAGGCCTGTTAAGGCACAAACTGGTCTGAGTCTGGCTTGTGGCCTGTTGGAGGCCAATTTTTAGACCTGGGCCTGACCTGGTCTGAAGCCTGTTAAGGAGGCCTGAATTTTTTAAATTTTTTAAGTAAATCGACAGGCCTACAGGCCAACAGGCCACAAGCCGAAAACAAACCTCCTTAAACAGGCCAAAAACAGGCTAAAACTTACAGGCTCAGGCGAAATTATCCTTTAACCTTTATCTGATTTTTTTTAAAAAAAATATTTTAACAGGTTCAGGCTGGCCTGACAGGCCTATCAATAGACCTTGGCCTGGCCTATTAAGCAAAACAGGCTCTTGTTTTAGTCTTAGCCTGGCCTTTTAGCCTGACAGGCCAGGCCTGAACAGGTCAATCACAAACCAGGCTACAGGCCGTCTGGCCTGTTTCCACCCCTAATATTGCCGAGCGTGATAATTATGAATGATGTTTAATTTGATTTTAGCTTTTAAAATATATTTAAATCAAATTATTTACATTTTTAACAGTTTAATTATTTAAGCATATATATACTGTGAAGTAGATTTGGTTAGATTTGGTGATATATATTAACCAAATCTTAGACAGTTACACACACACACCTCTTTTAATGGCTATTTGTTGATAAAAGTAAACACTTAGGTGTCTACGATCTGAGTTCATTACTTGAGTGTATATCCAGTCATGAGTTTATTTATGCTCTAAGTTAAATCATTTTTTTTTTAATAAAACCTTAGGTATCTACTATGTGAGTTTCATTGTCTGAGTGTATTTCCTGTCATGAGTTTAGTTATGCTCTAAGTTTAATCATATATTTTTAATGTAGTTATTTATTGATATTAAGTTAAGCTATGGTAATAAACACAAACATTTTTTACTAAAATATTAATGATAATCCAGCTACTATTAAATATATTTTTCAAAATATGTTGGCAATGGAGGGTAAAGTTGACTTTTTAACATATATGATCCTTATTTTTTCTATCAATCATTTTTTTAAAATTTTATGATTTATAACAGGGTTAAGATGCAAATTTAACAATAAAGTTTTGTCTGAGGGGCGTCTAGCACAAATAAGTTTTAGAATGGGCAAAAATAATAATGAACAATTAAAAAGGGTGCAAATTTAACAAAGCTGTTAAATTTGATCTAACGCCGTTAGGGGTTTTCTTCTTTTATAATTTAACATCGTTAGGTCAAATTTAATGGTTTTGTTAAATTTACACCCTTTTTAATTGTTCATTATTATTTTTGCCTCTTTCAAAACTTATTTGTGCTAAACGCCCCTCAGGTAAAAATTCATTGCTAAAATTGCACCTTAACCCTTTATAATATGAATAAACAAATAAATTAGGATTAAAATATAAATTTAACAATAATATTTTATCAAAAGAGCACCCAACACAAAAATGTTTTGTTGGGGGTAAAATCGCACATAAACTTTTTAAATGGGAATAAAACTAACAATATTGTTAACTAAGAAAAAACTCATGTTACTTTATGTATTCATGGGCCCACAAAGTCAGGAAAATTTTTTTCCATCTATAACACGTCATATCTCTTTCATCCTCTCAACCTTCCTCTCCCCCCTCTCGGTTTTACCCTTCCATCGCCAAGCCCCGCAAAAACCAGTTTAAGTTGCAAATGGCTTCATCCAAGCCATTCTCTCTTCCTCATGCTTGTTGACTCTGTTTTCCCTGGGTTTCTTCTTCTCCTTGTTGAGATTGTGGACTAATATTAAGACCTCCTCTAACTATTATCATTTGATCTGTTTGGCCGCCATGAGAGTGAAGGTTCCTTGCTATCTCTTGGTCTACGTTAAAAGCATCCTCCACCAACCGTGTTTTGAGTCCACTTAACATGTTTTTGCTCTATTTTTGTTTGCCTTGCAGGGTCTCTGGGTGCTCTTCTTTTGGGTTCCCAGCAAGGTAGAATCTCTGCACCTGTTTAACCACCCAATCAACAAAACAAGGGTCAAGATTAGGAGGTACACCAGCTCTGGATGGTTTTTCAAAGACGACATTATGAGAAACAAATGTGCTTTGATTCTTTTCTATGTTTGAAAATTAAGGTGCTCACTACAGGGGGCTAGTCAGCGTTGTGGGTGTAATATCCCAATTTTCGATTAAGGGTTAAGGACTTCAAAAGTGAATGTCATTATTGTTAAACCGACACTTTTGGAGTATACGATGTAAATGGTGATTTGAATGTGTTATGAGCAGTGCCAAAACCTTGTATTTAAGTTCAATTGTGGATTAACATTTAAATTGAATTAAAATAGAGGGAGGGCGAATGATTGGTGTGATGAAATGAGAAAATGTGTTTGGTGATGATTCAAGAGGAATTGTCATAATCAAGGGCAAAATGGGAAAGTTACCAACCAATTAGTCAGTTACTGAAGAGGAAACTCCTTGGTAACTTGAAGATTAATAGTTGTGATGGAATGTGCAAGAAATCAAAGGGTGAAATCATGTATGTGTGTGCCTATGTGAGCTCATGGAAGATGGAGCAAGAATGTGACACTTGGCACTTTGTGAACCCCTGGATTTTGGTCAAAAGTTCAAACTCTTCCCTCTAGGTCGGTCAAGGGCCATTTAGGAGCCCAAAATTCTAATCTTATCTCTCTCTCCTCTCATCTCCATGGACGCCCAAGCAGACGGATGAGAGAGAAATGGAAAGATGAGTTTTTGACTTGATAGATGATCTTTTTAGCTTAAACACTCTTCTATAATATTGTTAATAGTGATGAGAGCTTCATCTCTATGGTTTTAGATTTGTGAAAGAAGGTGTTTGAGAGCTTGAAGGAAATTGGAAAGATGAAGAATCAAGGAGCAAGTTTGGGAAAGAGGAAGAGGTGAGTATTTGATGCATTTTGATGTAAGTTTTGTGACTTTTGGTTGAGTTTTGTAAATTGTGGAATTTGCCCTGATTTTAGTGTAATTATGAAATAGATTATTTGGTTTGTGTATTGTGGTAAAAATGGTGTCATATGTGTTTGGTGCCATTGGATTTGATTTAGAACATTGGGAGTAAAAGTAGTGAAATTGTGTAATATGTAGTAATGTGGTGTTCAAGACAACAATTTATATCTAGAATGTGATTTTGGGTGTTTTGAAGTTTCCAATGGGTTCTTTGTGTAAAATTATGTGGAAGTAGCTTTGGGTTAGAATGTTGGGGACCATTGGAAACACAAGTTGGAAACTAGAGAAAATTCTGCCATCTGCTACATTCTGGCTTCTGATAGAGCCTCACTTGAGTGATCAGGGGTCTTACTTGAGTGCATCATCATATTCCCTCTTTTTCTCTCATTATTCGGTCGCACTTCCATGTCAAAAAGCAAGAGTGCATTTCCTCACCTACGAGTGAAGTGGGTTATCATTCAAGTGCGAAGTGTCTCACTCGAGTGCATATGTATTTTGGCACTAAGGGCCGCTTCTCGGGTTAGTACTCGCAACCAATTTGTCGAGAGTGAATGTTGGCACCCGCAAGTGCTATGCCATCACTCAAGTGCCGAAGCTAGTGCTTGAGTGCACTTCTTATTTTGGGGTTTTCTCTGCTCTTGGATGGTCACTTTCTAGGCTTCACTTTGTGGGACTCAAATGAGTGTGAGGCCATCACTCGAGCGCTGAGTTTGTGACCCGAGTGTAGTGATCGCTTTCCATTTTTAGAGTGGCTTTCTGTCAAACACTCGCAAGAGTGAGCTGTCCTCACTCGAGTGCATGTCATCCATCACTCGAGTACATCATCCATCACTCAAGTGCATCATCCAGAAATCAGTGTTTTCTCTTCTAAAAAGGGATCTTTGGTCAAGCTTCTCCCAATCCTTTAGGCATGTGTTTAGACTTCTAGTGGTCGCCTAGAGGTGTCAAATGATAACCAACTTTAAGTGTTTAAAGTTAAGGAATTGGAAAAGAGAATAACCTTATGTCCTTGATTTGGTTTATAGGGTTTGATGTTTGCTCTGATCGTGAGTTGCTGGTGCTGGAGCACACGTGGAAAGAACAAGTGTAGAGAACTTACCTCTCCTGCATGTATTTGATATTTGTATTGGTGTATTGATGCATATTATTGCTTTACATGATTATGTGTAATATATATGAATGTTTGAAGCTATGTTTCTGTTTATGCAATGGTCATAAGTATGTTGTTTGAAATATTGAGCATGCAGATATGTCATTTTGTGAGCATTAGTTATGTAATGCAAGCATGTCATACATTATACATTTATCATACATGCATATTGGTATTGTTTACCTACTAAGATTCTCTCGAATCTCACCCTCCTCTACCAACAATTTAGACAGGGCAAGTGGATTGAGGAGGGAGCAAGCATCAAGGGCGGCTATGACTCCTTTGGGATGAGAGTTTGGTAGTTGGTTATCTATTCGATTAGGATGAGTGTATATGTTTGGGATATGTATTTGGATATTTGGATGAGTATTGGTTATGTATTCGAGATGGAACTGTGTAATCCCCTAAATTGGATTTTGTATACCTTTTTACTATAGGTATGAACTCGGGATTGTCCGGATTATTATATTATGTATTCTGATATGTTATGAATGTGATTTATCTTTGCGAGGTAATTATATTTAAAATATGAATATGAGACCAGGTGTATTAGATTTCGAAAGGTATTTGTGAAAATTCTATCTTAAAGATGGGGAATTGAAATAAGTTTTGTTTATCCGACTGTCTCTAATTCATTTTAATCACGTATTTCGGATATAATTATGGAGGGGGTTATAGTGGGGCTTGGCGATGGAAGGGTGAGACCGAGAGGTAGAGCTGGGAATACGGGCCAGCCCGCGGGTTGTGGGCTGGCCAGCACCAACCCGCAGCCCGAGCGCAGGTTGCAGGCCAGCCCGTGGGCTCGCATTTTTTTTGAAAAAAAAATCCTATTTTTTAAAGAAGATTGAAAATATGAGACACATACATATGAGTTATTAAATTTACCTTCCTAACATCAATCATTTCTCTTATAAAAATTTAAAAACATAATCTACAATTTAAGAGATAAAGTTATCAAATTTGTTAAAGCTTATAAACAAAACATAAACCTATCCTCAAGCAACCAAGATATAATAATTTTGTTTAAAGAAGAAAGGAAGAGGCTAATATTTTTCCTCTTTGGATTGGGAGGTACCAAGATAAGAGTAGAATACTTATAAATTTTGTAAAATTATTATATGTGAAAAAAATAAAAAATTTTGTGGGTTAGCCCACCAACCCGCGGGTTGGCCCGCATCAACCCGGGGGCTATGTGGATAGGCCCGCATTTTTGCGGGTTGAGATTTTCCCAACCCTAACCGTCAAAACCCTCGGGCTCACGGGTTGGGCCCATATTACCGGCTCTACCGAGAGGGAAAGTAGAGAGAGAGAGGAAGGTTAGGAGGATGAGAGAGAAATATGACGTCTCATAGAGTGAGAAAAGTTTTCTAGCTTTGTGGGCCCACGAATATATAAAGTAATAGAAGTTTTTCTCACTAAACGATATTGTTAATTTTGCTCCCATTTAAAAAGTTTATGTGTGATTTTACCCCCAACAAAACTTTTTTGTGCTGAGCGCTCCTTTGATAAAACATTATTGTTAAATTTGTACCTTAAACCAATAAATTATATATTTAACTAAACTACATGTAATACCTATTTTGTTTGAAAATTGCCCTCCTATCTTCTAATATTTTGACATTATATTATAGTAATTTCTTCTCCAATTATATTATTTTTTGGACTGTATTACTCTGTATATATGTTGTGAGATTGTAATTTTATGCCAAAAAAATCAAAAGCTTATTGACTAGTTGTTCATCAAGTTTGTTGACCAATTCGAACTTCTCTACTCTAAAAAGAGTTCTAAGCAAGCGATTATGGAGAAAAAGACATATAAACACTATTTAAATTAGGAAAATCTCAAGAAGTCTGTTAACATATGAAAAAGATAAATAGGTCTCAAGGGACTAATATGATATTTTGAAATATCGTGCTTTTACCAAAATGCTCCTCAAGTTTTTTTTAAGAAAGAACTGTCGCCCACACTGGAGCCGCAGCCAGAGCTCCTCTAGTGGCCAGAGCTCAGGCAACAATTTGAATAATAGGATTGACTACCTAAGTATAGGGATTAACTACTTGACCTTCCTAAGCCTTATCAAGCATCGTTGACAAGTTAAATAAAGGCAATGACAACTTAAGTATAGCCATTAACAACCTTGAGAGTATAAGTTATCAATCACTATACTCAAGTTATCATTACCACTATTCAACTTGTCAACGATGCTAGATAAGGTATATAGAGCTCACGTAGTTAGGGATAGAAATAGGTTAGGCCTCTCACAGGGGCCTACGGCCTAGCCTAGAACCGAAAAATCGGGCTAAGCCTGTCACTAGCCTGATTTATAATTTAGAGCCTCTAGAAGGGGCGTGCCTAAAAGGGCCGTCCCTACTTTTAGGCCTGTTTGACTTTTTTTTTTTAAACTGGGCATAAGGCAGTGGGTAGTAAGCACTGATCAAGGGGCAAAGTTAACCTAACCTAACCCTCAGATAAGAGGCGCTCTCACACTGACTTAGACCTCATTTAAAGCTTTTCTTCTTTGATTTTCTTTTTTCTTTTTTTGTATGTGTACACCAAAATCCAAATCAGGTGTTCTATTATTACTGACATTTGAAACTTATAGACTTGTTTGATTGTGGCTATGGACTTGTTTGATTGGTTGTGGACATTAATTATGATTTGGACTTAAGTCTTAGTGTTTGTGTTTTATTAAACTTGGATAATATTTATGTTTTAAATTATTTTTGATGATATTTATGTTTTAAATTAGGTATTTTAGTCTTTAGGAGAATAAGAAACAAAAAAAATCATAGAAAAAAAGAAAGAAAAAACGGGCCCGCGGGTTTTACTTAAACAGGTCGGACCGCCGATTTTGGTACCTTTGTTGGACTCGGGCCTACACGAGCTGGCCTATTTAGACCCGAGCCCGTCACTGGCAAGCCCTGCAGGGCTAGCCCAACCCGTATGCCCACCACTAGCTAGGCCTATTTTCATAAGGCCCAGCCTCTCAGCTTACCAGCCTACAAGCCTGACCTATTTAACTTTTTTAATTTATACTATAATATAAGAATATATAATGTCATCTAAATAATTTTATAAATTAGTTATAAATTTGCCAACTTAACCTTAATTCTAAGTTTTACATTTCATTGTTATTACTCTCAACCCTTATTTTTGCATCAATTATTAACCCCCACCTACCTCTCTTCTCTCTGATCGCTCGAGATGGCAATGCTAACTCTCTCCATCTCTCTTGATTTGCGTCGTCTACTAAAGTATAATAATTTATATATGAGTTTATTTTAGTGCCAAATGAAATATTATAATCTTAGTTGGAGGAATTTGTCCCAATTTATGTGGGAATAGTAAGAGAGATAAAATCTAGTTTTACATGTTACTTGTTATGCTTGGTCAATTTTAGAAAATATATCTTATTAGTCAGCAGATATTAGTTTTTTTTATTCATATTTGCTCGAACAATTGTTGTCACTAGAGATTCTTTTCTTTTCCTTACTAAGCCTTCATATTATAACGAGAATGGATACTAAGCTTTTAAGATATAATGAAATATTTTAAATAAGCTTGAAGGTGGTTATATATGAATTCATATGCATAGGTTTTAAAGGTTATTTAAATGCTTATATTTTAAGTAGTCTTTTAAACAAGCCTCAGACTTTGTCAGGCCTTTTGAAGGCCCAGACTCCAGCCTAGAAAAAAGCCTACATACAGGCTCAAGCCCAAGCACGGACTTTAAATTTCTGTTGCATGCCCAAACTTATTTAGGTAAAGCCAAGCCTAACATAGCCTATTTCCACCCTTACACGTAATCAATCCCATTAGCCGGCTATAGGAGGCCAGCCGGCGAAGCTCTGGAGTTGACAAGGGTTCTTTCTTTTTTTAAAAAAAAACTTGAGGAGAGCATTTTGGTAAAAACACAATATTTTAAATGTTTATATTCGTCTCTTGGGACCTATTTGTCCTTTCCATGTGTTAACAGACTTTTTGGCGTTTCTCAAGTTCAAATTATACTTATTTGGAATTTTCCCAATTTGTTAATTATATCTTCACTCCATATTCAAATAATTAATATTTTTTAGCCAATTCAATTATTATGTAAATGTGTTAAACCTTGTACTACTAAGCCCTAAATGAATTGCATTATTTGTGAAATATGGCTCTATTATTTTTTTTAAAAAAATTAAGTGAGTTGGATTCGAAGGCTTTTTATATAGAGTTAAGACATATTTTTGTGATGGAAAATGCCTTCAGATATATTTATAAGGGAAAGCTAACAATTTTTTTTTTGACATGGAGAATAAAATTTAAACACACGATGTTATGAATTATGGGTCAAATACGTACGGTATCAACTAATCTGTATTTGAAGGAAATACTTTCTACTTTTGATATGATTATTGATTCTTCTATCTTTTTTTAATATGTGTCGGTATATATACACACACACACACAACTGAAACAAATTAAAGAGAAACTTTTTAGTATTTTGAAACTATCTTCCTCAACAAATGGCCATTCAATCAGAACCTCACGGTATAAATTGTGGGTTTATGCCAAAGGATAAACTCCCTGCCTTTTTCTTGTTAACACTCTCCACATATATAAATTGTTCTACAAAAATATGTAAATAAAATATTGTATCAAAATGTTAATACAGAAACCGTAATTACACAATCGAGGTCAAAAAAAGTGAATTAAAAAACGATTATTTAATTTAATTTATTAACATACATAGTTGTGTGACCAATGATTATAATTAATTACTCAAGTCACTTTCAATTTCTCTTTAGAGACGCTCACCACCCCAACTATGGCGTATAGTATCTTATATTTTACTAAACTAAATTAATAAAGTCATTAGACGTGATATTAACCACTCACGCTTTTGTCGGAAATAAGCTACCTATATGGATTTAAATATAAGAGTTAGTAAAATGGTTTTTTTAAAAAAAAAATATAAAACATCAATTCACTTTGTTTTTCAAAAATTAAATTATATTTTTTCCTCTAAACTCTTGCTCATTGATTATGTGATAAGGAAGTTTTATGTTAAGATATTAGTTTTTAATGCAAATGATTAAAAAAATTATTTTAGAAAAACTAGCACACATTTTTTTAAACAATTAACTCATCTAATTTTTTTAGTCTCTATAAATTAGTTATCTAACTTCAATGTTTTAAGATTGGACGGAATATTCATTATCTATTTATCTTGTTAAGGCCAAAAAGGAAAAAAAAATTGATTATTCTGTTGGCAAATATTAGTCATGTAAAGTACTGCTTAAATAATTGCCCAACGAAGGTACTGCCTGATTTAGTGATATGATTTAGCCTTGTAAAGCATGTATTTTCTTATTGTTTATTATTTTTAATTCTAACTCTTCTGAGAAATTATGTTTGTGCCACTTGGTTTTCGGTTGAGTAGAACTCAGAGTCGATGAAAATGTACATAATATATTTAAAGACACAAACAAACAAACAAAAGTGGAAATGAGTGTAAGAATATCAGATATGTTGGCCTTACATATATTTTGGGGAAATTGCAGTTAAAGTACCTTCAAAATTTAGAGATTCCAAATCAGTAATTCCTACTAAAATGTGTTATCATTTGTTAAAGAATTGTAGTAAATAACTAATGAAGAGTCTTAAAAAAATTAGTTTGGAATTTTGGCATTTTCAGAGTATTTTTTTTAAAAAAAATCCTTATATTTTGTCTATTAAATTCAATAAATTGAACAAGATACTTATCCTCGTCGGCATATTGTATGGTTATATAAACTTTCCATGGGAAGGTTCAATAATATAATAAAAACTCGTATCATAAGGAAGATTATTTGTATATAACTTCAAAAGCAAGATTATTTATACATATATGACTCAACATTGAGAAGAGAGTTACACATGCAATTTAACCTACTTTTTACGTTATTTTATAAAAACATAAATATATAAATTCTAATACAAAAGATGAAAAAGAGGCAAAGAAGATAATACAAAATATTAAATTAATATTGAGAGAGGTGCTCGCAAATATCTTGAATATGACTTTTTTTAATAAGAGATCATGTATGTATCTAAAAAAATACAATAAAATATATTTATGCAAAAAAGCCACATATATATGTGTGTGTGTGTGTGTGTGTGTAAGGCCTAACGACGGGTAGTGCCAGCATTGTCAATAAAATACCAGCCTCAGCCTCATCTTTTTGACTAAAAACGACTCAAATTCTAAGGCCTACCATTAAATTAACCAAAGATATGCTTTCTTTCTTCATATATATATATATATATATATATATATATATATATATATATATATATAGATATGCTCTGTTAAATTAGTTATCGGGCTTATATATTTATTAATGTATGGGAATAAATACAATTAATAAGACCAATAATTTGTGAAAAAAATGTATACACGGGGAGGTAAAGTAGAGATTGATAATTAAAACAAACTCATAATTAGCTCTTATATTCAAGACAGAAAACAACATAACAGGAAACAACTTAGAAATTAGTAATCCTCGAAGCAGATATATAACAATTAAATAAGGGTAGGTTTGATAAGAAAAAATCTGCAATAATCATTGTTTGTATCAACATATAGACCCCATCTGCATAATTCTTCATCCCCCACTTGTGAGATTCTCCATTAGAAGATCTACATCTGGATAGCTAGCTATAAATAAAGGCAAAATGAACAGAATTTAACCAAAAAGTTTGGCCACTGGTCAATTTAATGGCTTCTTCATCAGGATCACTTAAATTATTCATTAAAAAAATTGATCTCCATGATATGTACCAACCTCCCACTAATTCCTTCCATATCACTTTATATATATATATATATAATTGGAACAATCTGCCTATTTGGTTGTAATACAGTGTGATTACTAGTTAATTAGTTCACACAACTTGACATGCTTTGTGTAGTTGCATTTATGAGCAGATCAAGTTGTGTAGTCCTAATTAGCGACAAAATGGTCTTTCTTAATTATGTGGCTAATATTAAGTATTAACCTAAAGCGATTAGCATTTCTAATGTTTACAAATGCAAGTAGCTAGAAGGCATGATCGTTCATTAATGTAATCATCAACTCCATGTTTAGCTAGAATATAATTTAGGTATATGTATGACAAATAGTTGGTTCGCTTTCCCTTTCTCTCATTTTTCATTAACTGGTAAGCAGGTCCAAGCATAATTTTATGAGGTTTAATTTAAAGTTCCTCGTTCTGACAAATTTTATTTTGGTGTCTCATAAAGGAGCTTTTATTAATTTAACTTTTTGGTAATCGCATTGATTAATTTAATAATAATCTTCTCGATCGTAAATGCCTTCAGGACAATTTCATATATCTAAAAGATTATTTATTTTATTTAGTTGATAATTAATTACAAATACCATTTTAATCCAATACCATAAATGACGTTTTTTTAAAAAAAACAAAATATGCAAATAATAGTAATTAAGCCTTAGGGTTCATTGATTACATGATAATACAATGTCATTATGTCATATCAAGTATTAACTCCATCAATATATCATCTTACCAAAAGGCCTCATTGGACTCAAACAGAAATATAAACTCATATTGTAAATTTGCAAGAGTTTGCTTTTTATCAATAAATAGTTATTAAAAGTCTATGATTAAATAACTAAAATATAAAAATAAACATAATTTGATTTAAATATATTTCAAATCCAAATAAATTAAATTAAATCTATTGACATTCATATTTTATTTGTTGTACTAAACTATCATTAAGCATGTTCAAATTCAAAAAGTTAACACAAGTTTAATTATTATGAGTGAGTTGCCACAATTTTATAAGATAGGAATGCAAAAACAGTAAAATCTGTGTGTCAACTGTTTAGTGTAAATTCACGAGTTGAATCAAATTTATAACCAGTATAAGTTTAAATAAGAGCGAGATGACAAGATTTTCCAAGTTATAAATGTAAAAATGCTAAACTCAGTAAGTTGACTTACGAGTGTAACAATAATATCCCACACCATCTTAATGGATTCTCCACCTGTCTTCTCTATAATAAATTTTAAACTATATACTCTTTTGATTCTAAATATAGGAATTAGATAACTAATTTAGAGAAATTAAAAGAAAGAGTTAATTAGCTAGTTATTTATGTGTACGAAATATATGTTGATATCATTAAATAATCTTTTATATTAATTATTTGTATTGGAAACTATCTTCTAATAATGAAAAACCATTAATAACCACCATTAATAGTGATTCTTTCTAAAAATTGATCATGATCTTATATTTAGAACCAAAAGTAAACCCTTCCCCTGACTCTCTCACCCCAAAGAGACCAGAGGCGTATACAATAAATTTAAAGGGCTTGTCAAGAATAAGTTTGAAAAAACAATGAGAAGTCTGCCGAGAAAGAAAATAAAGAAAAATTAAGGAAAAGGCAGTGGCTATCTACCAGAGGCAAAGGCTACCTGTTGATAGTGCAGAATCAGATAGAGTCAAAAGCTTCAGGTAAGTGATATTCTCACAGAGGTGGTCAATATATTAAGAACCACTAATTTTTTGAGGCAAAATATATTATTGTCTTGACTTGTGCGTTGTATAACTATTGTGCATAGACTATGAAGATTCCATATATTTCCTTCTCATCACCCAAATCCAAACGTAAACTAGCAAACAAAATACACTTTTCTGTGTATATATGCGGCGAGAGGAAGTTACGTCTAATATTAATGAAGCCTGATGGAAAATGATAGTTCAAGATATGTAATAGAAATTTGATGGTTTTAAGAATGTGTATGTATACTGTACAGTGATTTGTGTAATATATTACTCCTTCCGGTCCTAATTATAAGATAAAGTTAATTTTTTTGGAGAAATTAAAGAAGCTAATTAAATTACTTTAGAGTTTTTATATTTATATTTTTTTCTTCAAACTAATTAGTTTGACTAATAAATTAATATATAATTTAAGGATACATAATATATGATATGATTAAATAAATTATTTAATTTCATTAATTTCTTCAAAAAAAGTCAACTTTATTTTATAATTAGGACAAGAGGTGGCATTATTATTAATAGGAACCCATTGATGGATCGATACTGGTGCCAATTCAAAAGGAAACACAATTGATGGTCCAGATGCAATGACCTTTCTCTCTTTAGATACATTTCTCCCCATTTTCAAAGATTCCCTTTTTACATTGGGGAAAAAAGCTGATCTTTAAGATCCACTCGATTGGTGGCACAGTTATAATCTCTGTAAATTCTAACACACACACAAACATATATATATATATATATATATATGGGGTTGAACTAATTAATTTTTGTGGATCGCGGCCTTTGTCTACAGATATTTCTATTCAGTAATATATATATATATATATATATATATATATAGCTCTGGGACAAGTTATGTGCTTTATAATGTTATGAGTCTCATGTTAAGAAATTTCACAAGTAAAGTATAGTTTATGCGTTTTAAACTGTAACGAAAATTTTGATAAAAAAAAACTGTAATTAAAAAAGTGAAAAATAATTTAACAATATATAATTAATAGTCCAACCACATATAATAATTGGGAAATATCTCGATCAAATTTTCACAATTTGAATTAATTATTTAATTTGTATTATCGAATAGTAGTATTTTACTAATTTCATAAAATATTAAATTTTAATGTTCGAATTTCATTTAATTTAATGCTTTAAATGAGAAATAGAGGAGAAAGGAAACTCCCCAACAAAGACATTGTTTTGCCTTCATACTAATTCAAACTCAAGATTTTATGTTTAAGTGGTTAAACTTCTTCGTTGAGCTAGGACCAAACTCCTGTTAGCTTGATTCATACCCTTTTAATCATTGCAATAAAAATTAATACTCCCTCTTATGCTAAATATAAAATAGAATTGACATTTTTTTGGAGCAACTAAGGAAGCTCAATAAATTACTTAATCATATCATATGTTGTGTATCATTAGAATATATATTAGTTTATATGTTAAGTAAAATAGTTTGGAGATAAAACCATAAATGTAAATATATTTTAAATTAATTTAATTATATTTCTTAATATTTCCAAATCATTCAATTATGTCTTATATTTAAAAGCGGAGGGAGTAATATCTTAATTGTTCTTCAATAATACTTGGGATTATATATATGTATATATAATTATATATTAATTTTGTAGTGTTGTTTTTGTCAACTTTGGGTCTTTGCGTTTGTAATTGGGTGAAAAATTCAACAGTGGTGGAGACAGACCAATGCCTTTTAAGTAAAATTTTGAGTTTAAATATTGTGAATAAAAAATCATTCAAAAAAACCCTCCATTATGGCCTGTGCTTAATTTTGTGTTAGTTTGCAATTTGATATCCTATTAATTCACACAAATTTAAAACAGTAATTATTTTTATTTTAAAAAGCAAGGGAGATATATCTGTGTGGATAATTAAACGAAGAGCGCCATGTAAATGCAAAAAAAAAAAAAAAATCTTTAAGAGAGCTACCCTCAATTGAACTCAACATAACTTGACAATGCTTAAATCTAATGCTGTTATATAGTTACGAAAAAACAAAATCTAGAGGTATTTTGAAGATAAATATTTGTTGAATATAATATGGTCAGCGTTCCTGGCTCTTGCAGATCAACGCCTTGAAGAGAAGAGGTCAATCACTTATATACAATAAGGCAATAGATGAGAGGAATTTGATTCTTGGTTTCCAAAGATCGCTTATTTTTTAATTATCTCTCTTAAACAAAAAAATTATTCTTTTTATCCTAACGATAAGACATAGTTGACTTTTTTTTAGAAAGATTAAGAAAACTAAATAAGTTACTTAATCATATCATATTTTGTGTATCTTTGGATTATATATTAGTTTATAAGTTAGGAAAAATAATTTGGAGAAAAAATGACAAATTTAAATATTTTAAAGTAATTTAATTAGCTTCCTTAATATCTCTAAAAAAATTAACTTTGTCTTATACTTAGAACCAAAGGGAGTAATTAATTAAAGGATCTTTGAGTCTATAGAGGGAATTGAAGGATGAACAGATCAAACTTCTCTGGAATAAACAATTAAAGAAGAAGAAAAAAAGATTCGCATATAGCAGAGAATGTGTATATATAGAACTCGTACCAAATTAACTTTCTCAGCAATACTTTGAACAGTGCGCAGACATTTTCTAATACAGAGAATGGTGGCTTCAAATACATCTCAAGATATGTCGCCACCACAAAAAACTTGATGGGGACACTTTCGGACTCTAATTTTTCTTGTGTATTTTCATGAAAGTTTGAGAATTCTCACTTTTCCCTATTTCAGAGTCCCTCAAGAGCCAGGCCATTATATGTGGAGCCCTTTACTTAATAAATCAAAAGTAAAAAGCCTCTATTTAAAAATTTTATTAATAAGAAGGACATAATATATTTATATACATAGAAAGTACCAATGTTACTCTACAGTATTTCATATGTTGAAAGTATCAGTATTTGAATTCAGGTATTTCTGGTCAATAAAATTTTCAAATATGATATTTTCACTGATTTTCCCATACACACAAACACCCACATTTGAATATCTAGTGGAGTCTGGATTTTCAGTTGATAGAAATTCATATGTACACACACATATACACTGCCAAAAAAACATCTAAAGAGACTTAGGTGTTATGAGTTAGGTGGGGAGTGAGAAGAAGTTTAGGATTCAAATCTCTCGGTGATAAGAAATCCATCGTGAATATACATAGCAAAATATTTTTTTTAATCCTAAATGTAGAACTTAGTTTATAGTATAATACGTCTAATTAGGATTAGTGTAGTGTGTGTATATATATATCTTTTATTTTTCCCTCTTTGTTGAGGTGCCCTATTTTTCATTATATACAAATGTTTATGATAAAGCAGTCCAAAAAAAGCAGAGAGTAATGTTCAATGTGATTCTATCGAAGGCGATTGATCACACTTGACTCCATGACAAGTAAATCATATGGCATATTAATTTTGTGTAATTAGACCGATACCCTCAGAACATGTATTGAGATGCGTGAATAACTACATGGATTGGCTCTTGTGCTTCAACCTAGCTACCCATCACAATAACTTATGTAACATCTTAATTTTTAAAACATATTTAACATTATTAATGATTTTATAATTTAGTGACATGAAAACTCCCCTACATATGAGTGGGAGTTACGGGTTCAAACCAGCCTATAAACTTAAGCTGTCTTCTCCTTTAATTTAAAACATATTTAACACTTTAATATAGTACAAATTTAATTAACAAAAAATATTTCAAGCACACTTCCCTATTTCAAAAATAAAAAATAAAAAATCATTAAAATTCCTCTTATCTTTTCGGCATTTCCTCCCCACCGCTCTCCCTAATGTCTCTGTACATCGCACAGTTGTTAGAATCTAGTTTGCAAATAAAGTGTTAACAATTTTGTCAACCAAGTGCCTAAGTTTCAATGAAATCATATATTCAACGTGTTTTGATTCTTAAAAATGTGTTTATAAGGATAAAAAAGCATGAGTACTATACAAAATCCTTACCTATATATATATAAAGGAAAATGAAAGACAAATTTCTACAAGCCGACGATTTAAGCAGTAATGCCCTAAAACTAATAATGTGTTATTTTCTGATGTAAGAAATGCATTAACTTTAAAGTAAATTGAAGGAAGAAGATAGATAATCCCCCAAGAAGTGATCTTTTAAGGACATTATACGGTTGTTTTTGAACCAAGTTCCAAAGAGACAAAGTGCATAAAAAAGAACGCTTTAAATTTCACATCGCGTAGGGCCACAGGGTGACTGACACACACCCACGAACATGGAAGGAAGCAAGTAAGCCACACAAAGCACAGTAGGGATGCATAACAGGACATAAATGCTCAATACACGATCAGAAATAAAGCTTTATGAATATTAAAGCAGCTTCACTTTATTAGTGTGCTTGCCTTGTTTAGGGTTTTTATTCCTTATTCTAAAGCTAGCTAGCTAGTTTGATGAGAAACGTAGATTGGCGAGTGGAGAGGTTTATTCTTTGGAATATCCCAAACAGATATATTAATTTTGCGGAAAAAAGAAAGAAAGATATATTAATAGATATCTACACTTTTTATTTGTTTATTTGTTTTTCTTCAATCTTCTCTCTGGTAGCTAGTTTCATAGTTATACACTTATACTCCCTCCTTTTTATAAGTATTTTTTTTTTCTTTTGGGTGATCCTTTTTATAAATAATTTTTTCTCTGTGTTTTAAAATTTAAACTACTTTTTTCTTTTTTATCACTATTAGATACACATTTTTATATTAATTATCCCCCACTTACCACTAATTTTTTTTCATTTACTCATTCATTATATATTTTCTCTCATATATTATACTCATACTCTCTCTGTTACTCATTCTCTCTCATACCTTCTTTTCATAAATAAGGGTATATTTGAAAGAAACATAGTATTTTACACATATTTATTTTTAACTAACCTTAACCACCGGTTCATTTTATATAATAAGGATAAAAATTATTTATAAAAATAACCGAAGTAATGATTTTCAGGTTGATTCAATAATGGCTTCTGTTTGCATGCTCAAAGTAAACTTTCAGGCCCTGTTTGGTACGTGGTATTGAATTTTGATGGATTGGGATAAGGATAGGAATTGGGATTGGGATTGGGATTGATGCTTTAAAAATATGTTTGGTATGAGGTGTTAATTGGAGGGAATGATTTTATCAATCTTATTTAATAAACAAGTACTAATTATAAAAAGACTCAAATACCCTGTCATAATCCCAAACTTGATCGATCAACCAAATCCTCAGGGAAATTAGTGTTGAACTCATCGTCGCGATCGTCATAATTGGAAAGGTTCACTTAGTAAAAAATTCAAATATATTTCTGAAGAACCAAGTAAAAGGGTATATTTATTGCCGTGAAATCAGCAAAACAGGAAAATCAGAAGGCTATGGATTCAAAGTGACCAAACAAATAAATAAAAACCCATTTGCGAAGCTAATGAACATTAAAGAGCTCTTGTCTAATAGGTTCGTGGCTTTGACTTCTGATATAGGGATGAGAGACATCTCGATATCACAATCAAATCGCTAATTAATAGCCAACAATGCACATCTTCGACGGAGAGAAAGGGGAAAAGTGATCGGTGTTGAGGCGACGGAGTGGGCGACGGTGAGGGAAACCGTGTGAAGTTGAGACGTCGATGGTGAGGGGAAAAAAAGAGGTAGTGAATATTTGAGAGGGATTTTAGGTTATGATTGGGGTGATTTTTGTCTAGAAATATTTTATTTAAGGGTATTTTTGTCTTCACAATTTTGCAATCCTGGGATTCAAAACACAATACCAGGGGAGAGGTGGCTTTGCAGCAATCCCACTTTCGTGGTATTCCCAATCCCTGGTTATCCATAGTCCCTCATACCAAACGACATATTCTGACTCAATCCCTGATCTAATCCCACCCCTGTCCTCAAATACCACGTACCAAACAGGGCCTCAGGGTCAGCTGGGGAAACTGCGTCTTTTCACTGTGCCATTATCTTAGTGGTGAAGCCACTGAGACCACAAACCTATGTTCTGGAGGTTTTCTCCTGAACGTAGTAGTTAATTAGCTAGGCTTTACTTATTTATGTTGCCATTGAGGGCTACTATAGCATTTATTTTATTGCGGGGGTAATAAATGTACGTCTCTAGAGCCGAGCCAATGAGCTGGTAGGCGGTATTTCGAGAATCGTCAGATTATTTAGTGTTGGTTTGGAATAGCTTATTTTTGGATAATAAGTGTTTATAAATCGTGATTCACGGTATACGATGTAAGTATGTAAAAAGAGTTTTATCTCGACTTACGTAATAAATACTTATTTAGACAAAATAAGCCCAACCAAACACTCATTAAACTGGTTCCACTACTCACTCCATCGGTTCAAAACACTGTTTTAAATTAATATTTTTTTTAAAACTATACAGGGAAAATTTTAAAAAAATACTTTGAAAAATGGGAAAGGACGAATAAGTTCACCGTCAGACGGGAAGAGGAATCTGAAATTTTGAAATCTCGGCGAAAAGACGAAAATGCCCTTCAGTCCTCCCTCTCTCCACTTCAGAATAACAACACTGGCCTCTTAATTAACAACATCATATTCTATATTAACAACACTAAAATCCCACAAAGAGTTTGTACTTCCATGTGCTTCACCTTCGTTCTGATAACAACACCTTCGTTCTGATAACAACCCATTCGTTCTACATTAATAACTCCACTTTCTTCAAAATCCCAAATTCCTCCTCTCGTCTGACAGCAAACTGACTCATTCTTTTCCAATTTCAGAGCAATAAATTATTTTTTCCCATTTTCCAACGTATTTTTTTGACATTTTCCCATGAAATCAGTAAAGAGTGCTCAAATCATTAAATCTATTTTAAATTAATTTTTTTGTTCAATTTTACCCGTATTAAATAAAGTTTAAAAGAGAAAACTATAGGGAGACACATTTAACATTAATCATAAGGGCAAAATTAGAAAGAAAAAAAAGGCAGGTACTCCCTCCAATCTTTTTTATAATGAACATTCTCATTTATAAGGATGATCCTTTTTAATGAGGATAAAAACAGAAAGATCAATTTCTTTGTAATAAATTTCCATCCACTATTCTCATGCAAATTCATTCTAAACAATGGTATAATTGGAAATAAAGATATTTAAGTAACACATTTATTACTTTTAAATGACATTTTGATTAGTGAGATTTTTCATAATTGTTCTTTATAAAAATGACCATAAGAAATATTAATTAGTCTCCAACTAACTTATACCACTCTGGTCTTATTTATAAGTCTCTTTTAACTAAATCTCACATACCAAGAAGAGATAGTTAACTCAATGATTATAGGGTGAATTTCCAACTATGACCTCATTTATGAATGTGTATTTTTCAACTCTTTCTTCTCTATCTATCTTTAAATTATTTCTTCATTGGTACAATAAATAGGGATAAAATTGTCACAATGTCATTTACTATACTGAAACTAGACTTATAAATAAGACTAATTTTTTTTATAAAAAATGATTTATAAATTGAACCAAAATGGTATATATTATAGACCAAAGGATTATTTTATAATACGACTTATATTCTTACTTATATTCTGAATAGGGGGGACTACATTTATACCATATAATATATATCTCCTCAACTACCATAAAAGAGAGAAAGAATTTCGAGAGAGACAAAATTGAAAGATAGAAAGAATACTCCATTCCATTTTCTTATATACAAGTCACTTTTTAAGAAATTAATACTAGTCCATCTTATCTGTTCAAAAATACCTTTAATTAAATTTAATAAAATTTGAAGTAAATCCTACTTATCTTTCTTAGTTCTTAACCATATCAAATGAATTAGGGGAAAAATGCTAACTGTTTGGTGCATTTTGTAAAATGGCTTATAAATAAGAATATTAAAAAAAAATCAGAAAGTATCATACAAGTTGAAATAGAGGAAGTATAATCCAAGTGGATAAATCTTGAGAGTTGCCATGAGCCCATGATAGTTAGTTTCCTTCCGCCTATTTTCTCTCTCCTCCCCTCATACCAAACAAGCCATAAATTCCCACTTGGCATAACCTAGTTAAGAAGTTTGTTTTAGTCTCATTATAAGACTTCAATTCTTTTTTCTACATCTTAAGGCCGGTTTGGTATGAGTGTGGAGGGGAAAAAATTTTTTGAAAAAATTAAAGAATAAGGATTAAAATTTTTTAATCAATTTTTCTTATTGTTTTATTTTACATCTTCTCATTATTAAAATTTTGTAACAGCATTTCTCCAATTTTTTAAATCCAACTCATAAAAGTTTTCTCCTCCCCTTCCCTCCAAATCCTTTATACCAAACAGATTCTTAGTTGCATTTTTATGAAAAGTGTCACAAATTGTTTGCTAATTAGATACAAATATTGCTCTTGTATTTATTTTAAGTCCATTTTAACTTATTTTCATATGATAAAAAAATACAGAAATATGCCTTTAATTGATAACTTTTTCAAATTTACCTTTATTAAAATTTTCCATCTCTCTATATGTACAAATCATTCTCATCTCTCTCTCTCCTCTTTCTTTATTTCCAACGAAAATTAAATAAATATAAAATTTTGAAACGGTCATTGATAACCTCTAAATGGAATTATACTCATGATAAAAAGTTCATCTACAACTAGACTTCTAGTAAGAACGGGAGTGGTACTAAGTTACTAACTTAACTTCTTTTCTAATCAATGTGAATTACGTTGATTCGGAGGTAGTATGGTTAAAAAAATGTCATCATGTGAACACCCTATTTTATCCAGACCCCACTAAAAAATACAAAAATAATTGATAATGATTGGTGTCCAAATTGGCAATCATCATTGAAAGAAAAAAATAAAAAAAACGAAAATAAAAAAAATAAGGAAATCCTCCTATTGATGATGATCGGTGTCTAAATAGGCAATCGTCATTGAAAGGGAAAAATAAAAAATTAAAAAAAATCTCCATTGATGATAAATCCCCTCATTGATATGATTGGCATTGTCATTCATTAACGGAAAATAATAAATAAAAAAAATCTCATTTATGTTGATAGGTTTAAATTAGGAAGTTACTTGTGCGGAGAATAATGAAAAAAATTAAAAATGAAAAAATCTCCACTAATGGTAATTAGGTCAAGTTAGGAAGTTTTATCAATAGAAAATACAAAAAAATAAAAAAAAACGAAAATTAAAAAAAAATTTCCATTGATGGTGATTGGGTTAAGTTAGGTAGTTCTTAACATAAAATACAAAAAAATAATAAAAAAGGAAGCATTTATGAAGAAAACCCTACCTTAAGACTATAAATAAGAGTGCAAGGGTTGAAGCAAAAAAGAAGAACTCCGGTGAAAAAAAGACTAGTGAGAAAAGGTAGAGAGAATATATTATGCTTTTTACTTCTCTTATTCTGATGGTCAAATAAGGGGATGTTTAGGGACACATAATTATGATATAGTTCCAACAATTCCTTTACCCATAAGAATAGCGTCTGTCATCTTCTTTAATGTTATGGTGATGTTGCTTTAATCTATATCCACATGCTTTAATCTATATCCACATGATGTTCTTGGCGCGTATGACTATGTGTGTACATTTTGTTTTATTATTTGTTTTGCTTGCCTATAACACCTCTTGCACAGCATCTAAGATCAGGCTTATGTGATCATTCAACTTTAATATGCAACGACCTCTACTTGTTGCATTTAGGATTAAGAGTGAGTTCAAAGGATAAAAAGGTACGCATAAATTTCCTCATATTTGACTTCCTTTTCGTTTAACTTGTGTTACTTTTCTTCCTTTATTTTTTTTATCCCTTTCTTAGGCCCTCTTTCAAAAAAAGGGAAAAAATATTTGGACACATTTTGATAAATGAAAATAAAATGGAAAAAATCTTTTTTTACAAGAAAATAAAAAAAACGTTTTTTTAAAAAAAAAATTTAAAAAATACAAACCAAATAAAAAAAATATTTTTCTCCAATAAATGAAATAAACATTTTTTAAAAAAAAACACAAACAAAGTGACACGCATTTCTACCCCTCGAACTACGTGGGTTTTGATCCCTCTAAAGGGTACGTAGGCCCTAGGTTTTCATCCTAGGTCAAGTCCAATTTTGTAAATAAATATATTTTTTCTTATTTTCTTGTTATAAATAAATGTTATTTTTTAAAAAATAAATATATTTTTTCTTATTTTCTTTTTGTAAATAAATGTTCCTTGTTTTTTTTTTCTCCTTTAGTTTTTCATTTATTTTTGTCTTTATTTGGTTAATTATAATAAGATTAAAGGCCATAATATTTTTAAATAATTAACTTAGGGTAACCATTCTTATGAATAGGTGTTGTGAGGTGCCTAACACCTTCCCCACACACAATCGACTCCCGAACTCTAAATGGTTTTTGTAGACCAGTTTCCATTTTTAAAAAGGTTTTCAAAGTTATCCTATCTTTAAAATTTTGGTGGCGGCTCCATGTTTTTCAAAATCCCGGGCGCTACACATCACTTTGATTTGTTAAATAAATCCAATAAGCATTTTTAAGATATTACACATAAGTTCGGCCTGATTAAATAATTAAGTGAAGAGTTTGTTTGTTTTTTTTTTGTTTGATCGAGAATAAGAGAAGAGTTTGTTGGAGATAGGAGACTTGTAATGTCCTGCCTGTTTTAATCATCTTGTCACCTCTGTTTTTGTTGCTCTTTTATTAATTTTTTGATGGTGGAATTAGCATTTGTTGTTGCGATCAAAATGGATGTCTCTGGCTCTCTCAGACAGAAAGTGCAACTCTGTTTTTGCTAGAGTGTGATTTTTTAAAAATTATAATTAATTCGCTTTTAGGCCCTTTCGATGGATAGCAATTGTGGATCTAATCCATCTCATATTATATTATCTGCCTTACCTTTCATTATATTTGCTGAATTTCAAAGGATGATAACAAAATTTTTTTGAGTTAGTGACAATAATGATTAATTGTATGGATAATGCTGCAAAAATGTTGGCCTTTTTGCATATGCTGATCCGAAAGGAAAGTTCATTGCAGTACATGTGGCTCTCGTTATCTCTTTTAAAGCATTAATTGCTAGAGATATTATTGTTCTTGTAAAATATATAAATCCTTCTCAATCATAGTCAGAAAATGTAAAGTAGAGATGAACTAACGGGAGATGGATGGACCGTGCGAAGGCAGAGATAACTGAAAAGGGTCCAAATGTGGTGTTCACAATGCTGGATAAGGAGCCTTTGTCAAAGAAGTGGGAGCATGCTTTGATAGTTAAGCTATCGAGACACATGGTGGATCTGGAATACCTGGCTAGAAAAGTTTACCAGTTGTGGGCAAAATATGTTGAGGTTAATGCGATAGATGTGGGTGCGGGGTTTTTTGTGGTGCAGTTTATTGATATACACGATTATGATTTAGTACTAACAGGAGGACCCTGGCTTATTTTTTTATCACTATTTAGCTATTCAAATGTGGAAGCCAGATTTCAATTTTGATGAGGAGGTGATTTCAAGAATAGCTGCCTGGATTCATATAGCCAAGTTGCCGTTGGATTATTATGATTAGGGTGCGTTGTATGTTATTGGATCACAAGTGGGTAGAGCATTGAAGGTTGACATGAATACTTTGTGTAGGAAGAAGGGTAGGTTTGCTCGTATAGTCGTATTTGCGTTGAACTCGACTTGAATACCCCACTGTGTCCCGTAGTACTGGTGCATGGAAAGGAGTAGAAGATACAATATGAAGGGATTCATTTGATGTGCTTCAAATGTGGGCGATACAGTTATGATGCAGATCATTGTCTGCAAAAGAATGTCAACTCGGGTGTTGGTGCCAACCGAAGGGGTGGGGAGTCAGGTGTGAAGGTGGGTAGTTCTGGTAACCAAGAGGAGCAGGGTGGAGCTACGGGTTTATCTCAAGGAGCAAGGACGGAGCCATCCAAGGTACAGTATGATAATTGGATATTTGTGCAGCGACCTCACTAAAGTCGGCGACCGGAGGTCTCGAATGGGAAAGGGCATGATAATGGGTGGGTTTTAGGGGCGAATCCACTGATGGGTTGAAGGGGATCACGGTTTCTTGCACTAATGTAAAGGAGGAAGTTACGCCATTAAATTCGCAGAAGGAAGATACGCAGGTACCATTGACTGTTGTGTCAAATATTCCTACGAATAAGGCTGAAAATTGGGCAAATTATATTTCCTTATTAAGGAAAGCTGACTCAAAGTCTAATGCTTCAAATGGGCTGTTGGTGATTGCACAAGAAGTTGGGCCTAGCAAAAGTAGGCAGGTAGCTAAAGAAGGACAGAGTGATTTAGAGTTGTGCATAAAGGCTAAGGAACGTGTGGGGTTGGGGGGTTGGGCAAGGAGGAGGGAATGTATGTGGATAACGAATTGAAGTGGGTCCAGATATGGGGAGTGTATTGCAGTTGGCCTTATGTAATGTTCTAGAAGACCACTCGAAGCAACATGTTGTGCATGGGGGAGCTTCTATGGAAGCCTAGAAGAGTTCAATAGGGGCTGACAACCCAATTGATCCAGGGGCTAAGAATAATTATCCATTTCATGTTCGATCTAATCCCCTCTCAAAAGAGGAGGAGGAAGTCGAGGGTATTGGTATGGTGGTAGTTTGAAGCTCCGAACGGTGTGATTGTTGAGTTGTTACCTTATATAATATGGTTATATGGATTTAAAATTGTGCATTTGGAATTCTCATGGAGTAGGAGGCAAGGCTTTCATGCGACTTATTCTAGAGCTCCGGAAGAAGTATTGTTTTCACTTCCTTGTTCTTTTAGAAACTATTCAGAAGAGTGTTAAGGCAAGTTCGCTAGCTCGACAGTGGGGTTTTAAGAACCACGATGTGGTGGATATGATTTGTTTTAGTAGAGGTATTTGGTGCTTTTGGGATGAGGAGGTTGACTTCAAAGTGACTCATAAGCACACATAGGTTTTACATGGAGTGTTTAATGCTGGAAGTATGTATGAGTGGGAGTTGATGGTAGTGCACGGGCACTCGAATATTGAAAATGAAGGGAGCTATAGCAGCAACCGAGGTTCATTGTAGATAGAGGAATGGGTCACTGGTATACTAGAGGTGATTTAAACCCGATGTTAAGAAGTGACGAACGGGTTTCAATGACAAGAATGTAGGTTGGTCCAGATAAGTCCTTTATTGGTTAGTATCACATGAGTAATATGGCGGAATTGGATTTTCAAGGACCAAGGTTTACGTGGCAACGTGGCTCTTCTCTTAGTCATATTGATCGTTACTTGGCCAACCTGTCTTAGTTTGAAAGATTCATGGAGGCGTCAGTTTTGCACTTGCCGAGACTTAAATCGGACCATTATATCTAATGTTTTCTCTTTGTCTAGGAGTAGGAACGTGGCTAGAAAAGGGTATCGTTTTCAATTTTTTGCGCCTTGGATTGCTCATAAGGGTTTTCTTGAAGTAGTTGGGAAGGCGTGGAGTGTTTCTAACGATTGGTTTGTGAATGTAAGGAGGTTTATGGAGGAAGTCCATCGATGGAATAAGAAGACTTTCAGGAATATTGAAAGAAGAAAAGAGGAGTTACTTAATCAATTAGATCAACTAAATTTCAAGGATCTGAATAGCCCTTTTTGGAATAAGAAGAAAGGGGAGGTGTGACTGGAACTGGAGGAGTGCTTGGTTCAAGAAGAATTAACGTGGCTCCAACGCTCACATTGTAATTGGTACCAACATGGTGATACAAATATTAGATATTTTCATGCAGTGGCTAATGGTCGCAGAAGAAGGAAGAATATCGAGGCTTTGCAAAAGGAGAATGGAGAATGGTGTTACGATTATGAGCAATTGAAGGTAATTGATACTTAGTTTTTTCATGCTCTATACACGTTAGATTATGATTTGAATGGTCACAAAATTAGGTTTGGTGACACTTTTCCACGTCTTCATGAGAGTAAGATTGAATCTCTTGGTCGGTTAGCTATGGAACATGAAATTACAACAACCTTGTCAGTATGGGTGCTCTAAAGGGACCAGGGCCTGATGGTTTAAATCCCTTGTTTTTCCAAAGTTAGTGGGACACTGTGGGAAACTCTCTGGTTAGGATGGTTAAATGTATCTTTGATTCTTTAGAAGAGGTTAGGGAGTTAATGGTACGAATATTGCAATTATTTCTAAGGTTGAGGTGCCTCAAACTTTTCATGAATTTTGACCAATCAATTTGTGTAATGTGGTGTATAAGGTAGTTACTAAAGTTCTTGAGAATTGTTTGAAGTGCTTGATGCTGGAGATTGTGGCTCCCAATCAATGTAGTTTTGTTTCTAGGAGACTTAGCTCTGACAATATTATTCTAGCCTAGGAGGTAATTCACTCAATCGGGAGAATAAAGAAGAAAATTTTTGTGGCTCTGAAGATTGACCTTAGAAAGGCATCCGACAGGGTTTAATGGGAGTTTCTTGTTGACTATTTATTTGAACTAAATATTCCTCAGCATTTTATTGACATTGTGTATTAGTGTTTATCTACCGTAGAGATGCAAGTTGTAACCCCCACTACTACAAAAAAGAGATTTAATGGCATAATTCTTATGGCAGTTTTTTCAAAAAGCGCCAAAGATAATTATTTATTTTTTAAAATAAAGGTTATTTTAAAGCTTTGGCGCTTACAATTATAAGCGTCATAATAGACGTTAACTTTATATAACACTTTCCTGAATAAGCGCCAAACATTGTCATCAATATTAAAAAAAAAACAATAAGAAGCTTTGGCGTTTTATGTGGAAGCGCCAAAGCTTCTTATATTTTTCAAAAAACAAAAGGAAAATATAATAGGAAGTTTTGGCGCTTCCTTAAAAAGCGCCAAAGCATCCTATATTTTTAAAAATATATATACATATAATATGAAATTTAATATATTATTTCTTCCTTCTATTTAATCTTTCTATGGCCTTACACATATGTTTGACAAAAGAAGTTTAATTTCTTTCTGACTTTTGTAATATGCCTATTGTATTTGCATTATGCATTTTTAAAAAAAATTAAATCAATTTTTTTTTAATTTGGGTCATAACATTTATTATTGGTAAAGGTTTAATAGTTACATTCAATGTAACACTATATGATATCTTTGCCATACTTTTTGTTCTTTCTTTTTATAGATCCAATATTATATGCTTAAATATATTATTGTCACTAGTATTAACTTGCACTTATAATGAAGCGTAAAACTGAGTGAACTCCATGAAGTTCATCAATTTTTTTTTGTAAAAAGGCCACATTCCAAAAGAAAAAACTAAAAAAAATATATTATAATAGGAAGCTTTGGCATTTCCTAAGAAAGCGCCAAAGCTTCTTATGTATTTTTAATTTTTTTTAAAAGGCCACATACAAAAAAAAATTATAATAGGAAGCTTTGGCGCTTCTTTAGCTTCCTATGTATTTTTTTAAAAAAAAAAGGTTTAGTCAGCTTCTTCGATTGTGTGTGTCTAGTTATAAAGTAAATTTAAATTAAGTGTTTTTTTTTTCACTTGGGTCATTATATTATTATACATTTATCATTGTTAAAGGTTTAATAGTTACAATCAACGTAAAGTTATATGATATGTTTGTCATACTTTTTGCTCTTTCTTTTTATAGATCCAAATTATCTGCTTGAATGTATTGTTGTCACTAGTATTAACTTACACTTATAATGAAGCGTAAAACTGAATGAGCTCCATGAAGTTCATCAAATTTTTTTATAATGAAGTGTATAAGTAGTATATACTTTACCATTGTTAGAAAAAGAATCAACACATAAAATATAGTTAAACTAACCAATTACATAAACACAGTGTTAAAACTTCATATTGAAAAAATAGAAAATAAAAAACACAATAGAAGCTTTGGCGCTTCCTAAAGAAGCGCCAAAGCTTCCATTTTTTTTAAATTTTATTTTGAAAATGGAAAGCAATGACATTTTTTTATGAAGCGTCAAAGCTTCCCCTGTTTACAAAATTTAAAAACCCCGCCATTGACATCCCATTATCGCTCTCCCGCTTGTCACTTCCCATAACTTCGATCCATTACTCTCTCACTTTATTGGTCTACTAGCTTTTCTTATTCGTTATCCCCACTTCTTCCTCTCTTTGATGGCAACAAGTAGAAGTAGGAGATCCTTAGCTTGTAAGTATTGTTTTTTAAACATTTGATCCATGTTTTCTTTTTTTTTACTTTTTGGTTAAAATTTGCAATGACTCTTATATGTTTTCTCATATTTTTTATTTTTTAAGTATTGATTTGAAGTTTCAACTTTGTCAGCTTAAACTTTCTATATATTGTTAGTTTTTTAATTTTTAAACTTACAAATTAATAATATTGTAGTAATTTTGTTGTAATACAAATCATTGTAGTTAATGTTTTGTATTTTTTACCATTGTATTGCGATTTGTTTGTTTTATCAAGAAAATAAAATAATTAAAAAAATGATCATCATCATTTTATATTGTAATTTACCTACTAGATGAAATATATAGTCATTTACTTGCTAAAAAATTATATATAATTATCAGGCATTTATTTTTACATTTCACCGTATAGAAAAAAATTATTTAAAAAAAATTAAATGCCCTCCTTTGGCACTTATTAAATAAGTGCCAAATGAGGCACTTGCCAAAGGAGGCACCCTCCTTTGGCGTTTATAAAATAAACGCCAAAGGAGGGTACCTCCTCCTTTGGTACTTGTCAAATAAAATGTCATAAGTAATTAATTAATTTATTTAATTTGATAAAGTAATGTATGGCGTTTTTATATATTGAAAAGCGCCATAGGTATTTTTAATGGCGTCAAAAGCTTTGGCGTTTCTTAAACGCCAAAATATGTTTTAAAATAAGCGCTATTATACCGCTTTTTTGTAGTAGCACCCCTTCCACCATAGGCCGATATTAGTTTGTACAAACGTAATTAAGTTTGAATTAGAGGCCGTAAGATGATTTGGGACTTATTCAAATTAAACTTCCCAAAATCATAGTTTACAAAACTTGTACAAAACCTGTTCACAATGGTCTCATATTCACATTTTAAATACACAAATGGCCTGTACAGGTTGATTCCATTCATACATATCAGAGTACAGCATCAATTCCCGACACACTCAGGTTCCATTAATCAATAAAGGGATTATACAAAGGCACAAAGCCAATAATTCTTTTCCCTTAACTGGGGATTACACAAAACTACATTATACTTCCAAAACATATAACTATTTACCCTAACATATCCAATGAATTTTACATTGATAACCATTAACCAAAATAAACTCCTAGCCATGAGTTCTATCCACTTTTCATCGCCTGCTTTCCATTAGATCCTTCAGCCTTGTCTAAACATTGGTTTTTGGAGAGTAAGATTCTAAAGAATCCTCGTAGTAACAAATCACTCATAATATGCACAACATCAAAGCATGAAAGTAAATCATCTATACAACACACAATAACAACAACAACAGTTGCAACGGTCGGGGTAGGTATCATGGGCATCGCCCCCTACGACGGCTCATGCTGAACTGCTTGCTGTATCGCATATCTACATGGACAAATCACATATATCACCACAGCTGGGATCTATATAAAACATTTCACAACACGTAGCCCCACGGGCTGGATGCTCAAACAAGAATCCATGATTCCATAATGCAGCCTCGGCACTTACAACGGTAGATATAACGGCGGGGGTAGGTATCATGAGCATTGCCCCCTACGACGGCTCACGTTGAACTGCTCGCGTGGTAATGCCCTATGGCCGATAACACATTCACAATGATAAACATGAATACCAAGTATCATACACAACATGAGAGAAGAGTCACTACCTTGATCCTTCTGTGCGTGTCCTAGCGCTGGTTTCTCCCGAGTAGGGCAAATGTCAAATCCTATATTCATAATTAGGGACGAAGAGTCAATTCTCTATTCCAATTCTCAATATCTTCTTAACACTTAATTGATTGTCATTATTGCTCTTTTAGAGTCATTAAATACCCCTAACAAAACTCCTAAAGGGTTGGAAGAACTATCCTAAAGATCCCCTTTTGGAAGCATAAAAACTGATTTTTCACTGCTGCACTCGAGTGAAGATGACCTCACTCGAGTATTGGTACAGACACTCGAGTGAAGAAGGCCTCACTCGAGTGATGGTACGGTCTGCACTTCAAGTGCTAGAAAGTGAGGACAGAAATTGTTTGTCCGAGAGCACAAGAACTTTCAAAGAAGAGGAGCACTCGAGTGAAGAAAACCTCACTCGAGTGACAACTTAACACTCGCAAGTGTTAAAGCGCACTCTTGAATTTTAGACGTGAGTGACAACCCGAGATGATAGATCATGCTATCAAATACACCCACACTTGAGTGAGAGGAGGCTCACTCGAGTGAGAACCCACAACACTTGCAAGTGAGGCAACACTCTTGCCTCTCAACCCGGAAGTGCAACATGAAAACCGAAGGCCAGAGGGGAAAATACACTAACGCACTTGAGTGATCCCACCCTCACTCGAGTGATGTTCATCCCTCACTCAAGTGAACTCACTCTCACTCGAGTGATTTTATCAGAAATCAGAAAACACAGCAAAACTGACCACATTTCCTAACACTTGCCCAATTGATCCCAATGGACCCAAAACTTCTACCAAAGCTACTCCCACACAAAAACACCCAAGGAATTCAATGGAATCATTAGAATTATCAAAATCCTACTCCATTATCATACTTTGGTTTTGGGCAACATAATCATCCAAATTCCAAAATCATCCAAACATACCATTTCCATCCCAAATCAATCTATCTATCCAAAACTCATACTAAAACACCCATTTCTATACCAACAACATGCCAAACTACCAATTACCCTATCCCAACAAAAAATGGGTCAAAATTCCAGAAATTCAAATCTTAATCATTTGGCATAAAACTTAGATAGATAGATTAGTCTCACTTACTCTTTCACTTTGCTAAAGAGATTTCTTGATTCACCTACCTCCAAAATTTCGTGTGGGCACAAATCAACACCAACAGGCACTCTATAAACATCAAAATGAAGCTCTCACTCCAAGGATCAACATTAATGAAGTGAGTTTGAGCAATAGAGGCCATTTACTTAGCTTAATCACAAGCTTTTTCTTCTTCTTCCTTGGCCAAAAATGTCTGCACGCATGAGAGAGAAAGATGAGAGATGAAGAGTGTTGGAGAAGAAGGAATGATCACACTTCTCTTGCCCCATGCCCATGTCACCCGAATGGAGAGAAGAGAAAGAGAGAGAAACAATAAAATATTAGAGTATTTAACTTTTCCTTCTACACTCTCTCTTCATACCAAATTTTGCCAAGTGTCACCATCCCATTGGCTCTCCACAAATAAGTAATTAATTAGTTACTCTAACTACTTCATTAACCATATAATCACACATTTCTCATTTTCCTCTTAGCTAGTAATTAATTTTTCCCTTAATCACTAACTTATGGCCAATAATTCCATTCTTTCAATTTCCCACCACTTATGGCATATTAATTAAAAATTGCCACAAAATACATAATTATTCCAATTAATTCACAATTATCCATAATAATCATCATTAGCCCTTAATCAAAAATTGGGATATTACACAAGTTCTATGGAATGGTGATAAAGGCCCTAATTTTTGTTAGTTCAAGCATTTCATCCAAGATAGGGTTGAATTGGGTGATAATTAAAACTTTAAACTCTAAATCAAATTTAAATGATAGAGTAAGGTTAGAGAGATATCACTGAAGGTAGATACACGAGATTTAGTGTGTGTTTGGAACAGCGATTGTAAAAAAGACCTTTTTCAATTTGACTTTTTATAATCTTACTTTTGGTAAAAGCCAGATTATGTAATGTGATTTATGTTTGGATCGGCGGTTATATAAATGACTTTTGCAAAAGTAAAACTTGTTTAGATTGACTTAAGTATAAGTGACTTTTGTGATAATGGTAAGAGAGAGTGGGTGGAAAAATATTTAAAAAATCAAGTAAATATTTAAAAATTACTTTAAAATATTAGGTACTACTGGAAAAATATTTTAGAGTGGGTGGAAATCAATAAATCAGTATTATAAGTTTTAGGTGCTTTTTACTACTAAAAAAATACATTAAAGGTAAAATTGTAGTCAGTTTTCTAAAACTGGATATAATTGAAAAAATATTTTAAAGGGTTAAAAGCACCAAATAATATTTTAAAGTAATTTTTGAAGCTGAAAAAGTACATTAAGGGTAAAATTGCAATCAGTCGGATAACATACTAGGTGCAGCTGGAAAAACATTTTTAGTGGTTAAAATCACCAAAAAATATTTTAAAATAATTTTTGAAGTTGAAAAAGTATATTAAGGATACAATTGCAATCAGTCAGATAGCACACTGGGTACAACAACAAAAATATTTTAAGGGTTAAAAGCATTAAAAAAAGATTTTTTGATACTACATGCTATTTAAAAAATATTTTCCTAATAAAATGCTCTAATAACAGCAATAATTCCCACAAATCGAATAAGACAAGAGAGAGAATGAATATCTGGCAAAAAGAGAGAGAGAGAAGGAATAAAAGTTGGTGTGCATTAAATGCTCTAATAAATTTAATAATTACCACAAGCCACAAGCTAAAAGCAGCGCCTGGCTACTTTTTAAAAAAGCAGCTTATATATAAAAAGCCCAATTCATAAATCCTCTAACTAAACATGAGCCAATGGCTGATGAACTCCCAATCGAGCTTAAGGTTGGTCAATCGGGCTTATGGACCCTCAAATCGCTCAATCAAACACATAGTTATACTAGTTCGGTCCAAACCACTTGATCTATATCCAGTCCTCAGAAGTCTTTATGAGATTTATACTATCTTTCAAGATTCACACAGGGCTATTGTTGCCTCAATACAAGCAAGTTATTCTTCAAAGAACAAACACTCCCTCTTACACTTTGCAATTAATTCCCACTTAATATCCCATTATCTTGAGTAACTCACTATAATAAATGATTCAATGAATGACTCTCACAAGAGTATATGAATACACACTGAAGTACAGAATCACACTTAAGAGCTCAAGACTTAGCAATAAATGAAATAGTCAATTGTGTGCAGAGAGTTGTTGCTTCATCTTTAATGCTCTTGATATTTATTGGTAGAGTGATTTAATGACCATTGCTTCTTGAAAATATGCGTTAGAGTGGTTGGTCTATATTCTAACCATTGGAGTCTCCGAACATTCTTTGTGTCTAAGGAATTAGTCATTAGAGCAGAGAGAGTGTTCAACGTTTGAAAGCTTTGTGTATTTAATGCTTCCAACACATAAGTGCTTTTTGCATTTTGTGTGTTAATCCTCACTTGATCACCTGGAAAAGACTTAATCACTGATATAATGGAGTGTTAGATTAATTGGAATAAAAAAAGACAAGTTACAAGTGATTTCCAATTATTTTCAAGAAGTCCAAGACGATGCTCTATTTTCTGGGAAAGCACCACTCAAGTGATCTTAACTTAGTGTTTAGAAAAACATGATAGAGCAATGGATATGTCACTGCAGTGACTAGGTAGTGATGCACAAAATATGATCACTTGAGTGGTCACTCGGGTGATCTTGTTTTTTTGAAAACAGATCACTAGGAACATCACTATGGTGAACTGATGGTGATGAAGAATGACGGGATCACTTGAGTGGTTACTCGAGTGATCTTGCTTCCTTTGATTTTGAGAGAAACAGATCACCAGATGCCATCGCTATAATGTTATGGTAGTAATGCAATTTTTACACATCACCCAAGTGATCCTATACTTAGAAAATTTTCAAGTACTCTAAGCACTACTAGGATAACTGTGGTGCTAATTTAACACATCATTCGAGTGGTCTTAACTTTAAAATATTTTTAGAACACTTATTTTATAGCGTATATCACTTTGGTGCTGTGATGGTGATGAGATTTGGACATATTACTTGAATGGTCACTCGAGTGATCTTCTCTTTAAAAACATTTCTCAAAATAGGTCACTGCAATAGATTACTATGATGATGTAAAAGTGATGATACATTAAATCATCACTTGAGTGGTCACTCGAGTGATCTTCTTTTCATAGAAGTTGATCACTATAATGGATCACCGTGTGATGCGATGAGGATGACAAATTAAAGCATCACTCAAGTGGAATTTTATTTGGAAAAACTTTACAAAAGATATAACTAGATGAGTCACCATGGTGGCGTAACAGTGAAGACAAATTTTCTAGTATCACTCAAATGGTCACTTGAGTTATATGGGTTCCTTTTGTTAACATCACTCGAGTGGTCACTAAAGTGATCAATGTTTTGTCTTCCAGTAGTCACTGCAGTGATGAATCATTTTCCCAAACATATCACTCGAGTGATCAACCTTTGTGATTTTTAAAACTCTTTTCTAACCATTATGATCTCCTACAAAACCTTTCTAATCTTTTCTTAAGCTTTGTTATCATCAAAACATAGGGTCTGACAGTTTTAACCATCAATGTGGCATACGACAGGGTGATCCTATTTCTCCATATCTATTTGTGGTAGTTATGGAGAAATTGTCCCACCTTATTTAGAGTGAAGTAATAATTGGTCACAGCTGCCATTTCGTTTGAAAAAGAATGACACTGCGATTTTATGTCTCTTTTTTGCTGATGACCTAGTGTTGTTTGCTAAAGCTAACTTGGAACAAGCAAGGCTAATTAAGGTGTGTATGGATGACTTTGCCTGGCATATGGGGGAAAGGTAAATAGTTCTCAGTCAAGAATTTTCTTTTTTTTTGGAATGTAAATCATAACCATAAGACATAAGTTAGTTAATTCTTGGGTTTTACACCTACATCAGATTTAGGACGGTACCTGGATGTCCCTCTACATCATTAGAGAGTGTCTAAACAAACTTATGAATATGTTTTAAATAAGATGGATACTCGTCTTGCTAGCTTGAAGGTTAATGTAACATCCTTAAATTTTTAGAGCTTAGAGTTAGTTGGAGGTTAATTTTAGTTAGTCAAAGAATATAGAATATATACATATATAAATTTCTAACAGAAAAAAATGATTATTCAAAAGAAAATTTAATACAAATAAAATACCCTATTAAGATAGTTATTTTAATATGAGTATATGCGTGTAAATTTGTCTTACCATTGGTAGAAAAAAAAAACTGAACAAAAAAATATTATAAAAAAAAGGTGTTGTTGTAATTTGAATAATACTATTATTATTTTTATTTTTTTTAAAAAAATATTATTTTAATAAAAGGAACCAAACCCTAGATCCATTTTTATATATAAGCCCTCCTTCTTCTTATTCCTCCCATCCTCTCGGCGCCGCGCACCCAGGTTCATTTTCTCTGCAACTGTTCCCTTTTTCTCACTCCCTTTAATGTGCTCCTAATAAAAATGTCTCATCAAGCACCTTTTTGTTTCTTGCATATATGTGTGACTTGTCTTGTCAGCTTAGTAGTGGAGCTCCCTAATCTATCCTTCACCGACCTCCTTCTTTGGTTACTGTATGGATGTGTGAGGTATTTATGGTTATTTAAAAAAAAGACTTCACACTAAACCCTCTTCTTTTTCTTTCCGTTGGGAGTTTGTGTCAATGTGTGTGTGTGTGTGTGTGTATTTAATTGCATTCACACCCACACTCAATTGGCAGCTTTAACTATGATGATTTATTATTTTTAAAAAAAAAACAAGAAAACAACACTCAAGCTACTTCTCTTCAATCATAGGTGTGGGTAAAGGTATGTAGTGTAATGCCCCAAACTTTAAGGCCTTGAGATTGAAGCTTTATTTGATTCTGGTGCTACACACTCTTTTATATCTTATGCTTGTGTGCATCGATTGAATTTACATATATGTGAATTGCCTTTTGACATGATTGTTTCTACACCGGCGGGAGCCTTGGTGAGAACTTCTAAGGCTTGCTTGAATTGTACAATTGAGTTTGATGGTAGGACATCAACTATTGATCTTATTTGTCTACCTATGAAGGGTATTGATGTGATAGTGGGAATGGATTGGTTGTCGGCAAATGACGCCATCCTTGGTTGTAAGAGAAAGACCATCTCCCTCCTTGTTGACCCTATGAGTCCTAGTAGACCACAATCGTTATCTGCAGTACAAGTTGAAAAATCTATTCATAAGGGTTGTCCTGCGTACATGGTGTTCTTCTCCATTCAAGCAGAAGTGGAGGAAGGGGTAGAAGACATTAAAGTGGTAAATGAATTTCCGGAAGTATTTCCAAAGGAGATGACGGGTTTACCCCCAGAGAGATAAGTAGAGTTCTCTAGTAACCTTGCACTTGGGACGGGGCCTATCTCTAAAGCTCCTTATCGAATGTCTCTGTCAGAACTAGCAGAATTGAAAAATCAGATTGAGGAGTTAATGGAAAAGGGTTTCATCAGGCCCAGTGTATCTCCTTAGGGATCGCCTGTGCTCTTTGTGAAGAAGAAAGATGGGAGTCTGAGGTTATGCATTGATTATCGCCAATTGAATAAGGCAACCATAAAGAACAAATATCCTTTGCTTAGGATCAATGATCTACTTGACCAGTTTACTGGAGCATCCATATTTTCCAAGATTGATTTGAGATCAGGCTACCACCAGTTAAGGGTCAGAGCTGAAGATATTCCAAAAACTGCATTTCGAACCAGATATGGCCACTATGAATTTCTTGTTATGCCATTTGGGCTAACCAATGCTCCAGCTGTCTTTATGGATTACATGAACAGAATATTCCGACCATATTTGGATAAGTTTGTAGTGGTATTCATTGATGACATCCTTTTCTACCCTAAGGGTGAGGAAGAGCATAAAGAACATCTCAGAGTTGTGTTACAGGTGTTAAGAGAACATAAGCTCTATGTGAAGCTATCTAAATGTGAATTTTGGTTAAAGGAAGTAAATTTCCTAGGCCATGTCGTATCAGCTGAAGGAGTGTCAGTAGACCCTAGTAAGATTGATGCAGTGTTGAATTGGGAAAGGTTGCGGAGTGTCACTGAGATCAGAAGTTTTTTGGGATTGGCAGGCTATTACAGGAGATTTATTAAAGGCTTTTCATAGATAGCCATGCCCTTGACTAAGTTAACTAGGAAGGACCAACCATATGTATGGAACGAGAAGTGTGAAGCAGCCTTTCAGGATTTGAAAACTAAGTTGACTATGGCGCCGGTACTTGTGATTCCAGATCCTACTTAGACTTTCACTTTGTATACTGATGCTTCTAAGAAGGGTCTTGGGTGTGTACTAATGCAAAATGGCAGGGTAGTTGCTTATGCTTCTTGACAGTTGAGGCCACATGAAGAGAACTATCCCACTCATGACTGGAGTTGGCAGCAGTAGTATTTGCTTTGAAAATTTGGAGGCATCATCTCTATGGTTCACAATTTGAGGTCTTTAGTGACTATAAGAGTTTGAAGTACCTGTTTGACTAAAAAAGAGCTTAATATGCGACAGAGGAGATGGATGGAGTTTCTCAAGGATTATGACTATGAGTTAAAGTACCATCCAAGAAAGGCAAATGTTGTAGCGGATGCCTTAAGTAGGAAGTCAATCCATGCAGCCCAGTTGATGCTCAGGGAACATAAATTGCTAGAGGATGTGCAGAGTACATCTATTGACATAATGTCAGGATTGGTTGCTACTATGGAAGCGTTAACCATGAAAGTACAACTTGGAAAGAAATTAAATTCACTCAACTTGAGGATGAGTATCTATTGGGTGTCATGGAAGATATTGAAGAGGGAAGAGAGTCAGAATTCAAGTTGGGTGAAGATGGGATATTAAGGTATAAAGGAAGAGTCTGTCTTTCTGATGATGGAGAATTAAGGAAGCTCATGTTTGAGAAAGCTCACAAGAGTAAATACACTTTTCACCCTGGAGCAACTAAGATGTATCATGATCTCAAGGGGAATTGGTGGTGGCAAGGCATGACGAAAGATGTTACTGAGTTTGTTTCTCGTTGTCTGACTTGTCAAAAAGTCAAAATTGAACACAGGAAGCCTCTGGGATTGTTGCAGAATGTGGAGATCCCAGAATGGAAGTGGGACAGCATCTCTATGAATTTTATCATAGGACTTCCTCCAACTACGTCTGGATATAATGCCATTTGGGTAATTGTTGATAGATTGACTAAGTTGGCTTATTTTCTAGCTATCGCGGTAAAGTACTCTCTTGATAGGCTAACAAAGATCTATGTGGATGAGATTGTCAGATTGCATGGGATACCGAAGAGCATCGTATCAGATCGTGACCCACAGTTTACCTCACGGTTTTGGAGATCATTGCAGGATGCTATGGGGACTCGTTTGAGGTTTAGTACCGCTTACCATCCCCAAACTAATGGGCAAACTGAGAAGACTATACAAACTCTAGAAGACATGTTACGAGCATGCGCAATTAAATTGGCAGGAAATTGGAACAGTCACCTTCATCTAGTAGAGTTTGCATATAACAACAGTTATCACTCAAGCATCGAGATGGCACCGTATGAGGCATTATACGAAAGGAAGTGCAGATCTCCTATTTGTTGGACAAAATTGAATGAGCGAAGTTTAATAAGTCCGGATTTGGTGGATGAAACTACTCAGAAGATTAAGATAATTCAACAGAAACTTCTCACCGCCCAGAGCAGACATAAGAGTTACGCCGATAGGAGAAGGCGACCGTTGGAGTTCATGGTAGGCGAATATGTATTTCTGAGAGTCACATAGATTACCGGCATTAGTAAAGCGATTCGAACAAAGAAACTTTCACCTCATTTCATGGGTCTCTATGAGATTTTGGAGAAAGTGGGATCAGTTGCTTATAGAATTGCATTACCTCCACAGCTTGCGAACATTCATGATGTCTTCCATGTGTCACAATTGAAGAAGTACCAACCAGATCCTTCCCATGTTATTGAAGTGGAGGAGATAGAACTCAGAGATAATATGACATATAAAGCTGAGCCAGAGCGGATTGTGTAACATCCCAATTTTTACTCATATTATTTAAGCATTATTAGGAAGCAATTTATTAATTCATTTGAGGTGTAGAGTAAACTAATGCGTTATTTGAGAAAAAAAAAAGGAATAATAAAATATGATTGGAAATTTTGAATAGTATATTTATTAATAATAAGTTGAATTTAATGAGGTTAGTTTATGGGAATGGTAAATTACCATATAATTATTTGAGTATAAAGAGTTTATCATAAATGGATTAAATTTTATGATAATAATCTCATATTATAAATTTAGAAAAAAAAAAGGGAGATTTACACTGTAGTCCCATGGAAGCTAAAATACGAAGAAACGGTCCCGGGAAATTCTGAAATTACCCTCAAGTCCCATGGGACCATTTTGTAATAAAATCCATGTGAGAAAAGACACAATTGCCCCTGTCAGACAAACAACAAAAAATGTGATTAAATGCTGTGAATGACGCATGTTAGGTCCGGAGAAGGCGGGAAAAAACGCAGAGAAGATCAGCATCCATGGATGAAGATTAAGGTAGGGATTTCATGGCATCCATTCTCTTGTCTTGATTAAGCTCCACATGACTCATATTCTGTTTAGTTGGTAAACATAGGTTTAGGTTTTGTTGAGTCATTTTCGTTTTGATCATCAAAATGGAAAAAGTTATGTACTTTTGATGGGTATTGTCCTCTATATGCTTGCAAATTAACAAAGAAGATCTATTAAATGCAATGGATATGGTTTGATAAAGTTTGCATTGTGTTTGGGTATGATTTTGTATGCTCTGTTTTTGGTGTTATTAGCTCTGTTTTCTGGTGTATGGTGATGTGTTTCTGCAATATAAGAAGTAAGGAATGAAGATGTGGATCAAAGGTTTGGGGCTACATGACATGATTTGCGTAGGAAAAAAAAAGTTGTTAATGCAAGCAGCGATAGTTGTCAATGGAGGCGCCTTAAGTTGTTAATGACAACTAGAGGTCATATTTAAATGATTTTTGTGACAACTAAAGGTTTTTTTTATTGATATTTGTTTTGGTCAAGATTTTTGTGGGAATTGTCCTCCATAAGCTTGCAAGCTATAAAGGAAGGTCTTGTAAATGCAATGAATATGTTATGGCTAAGTTTTCAATGTGTTTTGCTATGATTTTGTGTGCTCTGTTTTTTTAGTCATTATGCTCTGTTTTCTGGTGTACGCTGGTGTGGTTATGTAATAGAAGAGGTAAGGAATGAAGATGAGGGTCAAAAGTTAGGAGCTACATAACCTGATTTGCGTAGGGAAAAAAGAGTTGTTAATGGCAGCAGCGATAGTTGTCAATGAAGGCTCCATAACTTGTTAATAACAACTAAGATCATATTTAAATGTTCTTTCCTTGTGGTGTAATGGTGTTTGGAATGGGGCTGAAAAGTTTGGAATGTTTTTCAGTATTTTGTGCCGTTTTCAGTCATTATAAGTGGGATTTAATGAACAAGGTGTGAAATATGTGTGGTTGGCGGTGTCGATTATGTAGTAAGAAAGTGTTGTTAATAGGGGCTGTGGCATTTGTTACTAAGGCTGCTGACATTGTTAATGACAACTTTTTTGTGCAGTAGACAGCGGAGATGGCTACGACGTCCGGCAAGATTCTACTATGTTTCCTTCATATAAGGGGAAGGTTTGAAATCGGTAGAGATGGTGATTTAACATATGTTGGTGGAAGCGTCAGATCTAGAACCATTAAAGAAGGAACAAGTTTAGAAGAGTTTAAAATAATGATATCCTCCATTGTGGGAAAAGAGAGTGGAGGACTTGTTATGAAGTTCACATTGCCGTGTGATAGAACAACATTTGTGGACATAGTAGATGATGAAGCAATTGAACATTTAATCAATTATAGCGGAGAAAGTGGGCATGTCTATGTAGATGAAGGACAAAATGAAGATGATAATACAACGGCAATAAGGGATGATCGAAGTGATGAGCAATATGTGTAAGTGTAAAATCATTATAAGAAAAAGCTTGTGAACGAATGCAAATGAGCTTGTCGTTAGTAACATGTTTTACTTTGCAATGTGGTGTAGGTTTGATAACTTGTCAAAAGGTTGGGATGGAGGATCAGCCACTATGTCTATTGAAGATTCTCCTGCATTGCAATGCGCTATCCAAATGGTGCCAACAGGAACACCTGAAATGAACTCTACAAAGTGGAAGGATCTTATAATCGGGGAGGGACAAGTTTTTGTCAATGCGGATGGCCTTCGACAAACATTATACAAGTATGCCATTGCCCACAAGTTTGCATATAAATATGTAAAAAACAACAAGGAAAAGATCATCGCCAAATGCATGGTTGATGGATGTCCATGGTACTTGGGAGCATATTCAATGGGTGAACGACAAGATACAGAATTCCTCACTATAAGGACTTTCAAAGGTGACCACAAACATGACGCACAGCATAATCTACTTGTACCTCACTTGAAGAGATCCAAATTAACCTCATCAATAATCGCAGACAGTTTGAGGTGTAACATAGACAAGAATGCAAATGAGGTTATGAGAGATATGTATAGAGATTACGGGGTGCGTCTAAATTATAGTCAAGCGTACAGGGGAAAAGAAAGAGCATTGATGGAAATACATGGCTGCGTCGAAGATTCATACATGACTCTTCCTTGGATATGTGATAGGCTTATAGAGACCGATCCAGACACGGTTTCCCGGTGTGAATTCTCTGAGGGTGACAGATTTGAGAGGCTATTCATTGCTTATGGATGCTCGATTAAAGGCTTCTTAGAAGGGTGTCGAGGCATACTGTGTATAGATGGATGTCACCTCAGTGGCCCTTACAAGGGAACACTGGTTTCAGCTAATGCATATGATGCTGATGATCAATTGTTTCCCTTGGCATATGGCATAGTCAGTGGAGAAATACATGACGATTGGAGTTGGTTTCTTAAGATTGTGAAGGATATCATTGGCACAAGGGAGATCACAATAGTGTCAGATAGGAATCTTGCCATCATAAGTGCTGTTTGTTGTATATTTGGATCTCAGAGACACGCATTTTGTTACCGGCACGTGAAGGAAAACTTTAGTTCACAGTTTGTCAAGTTTAGAAGAGTAAAGGATAGGACTTCTTCGAACAGCAAAGAAGATGCACTTAAAATGCTTGATGCTATTGCATATGCACGACATGAACATGAATATAATGTTGCATTAGGTAGGCTGAAATTGTTTTCTCTGGAGTTAGGTATGTGGGTTGAAACTGAAGGAGACGTTGAAAGATGGGCGCAAAGTAAGTTTCCTCACAAAAGATGGGATAAATTAACATAAAATGTTGCGGAATCATTTAACGCATGGGTATTGAAAGAGAGGAAGCACAATGTTGATGTTTTCATTCATGAGCATAGAGAAAAATTAGCCAAGAAGATGGTTGCGTGCAAAGCAGCAATGAGAAATTGGAGGAATGGGATTGGGCCGAATATAGAGTCTAAGTTGATGGAACAAGTCAAGGCCGCTGAAAATCTGCAATGTGAATATTATGGTGATGATATGATTTCAGTTGCAACAGTGTGTGACAGCCAAGTCATCCATCTGAGTGTTGACCTCATAGGGCACACATGCACTTGCCTTGCATGGCAGATGAGCGGAATCCCTTGTCCACATGCATGTGCAGCAATCAAGTTAGTTCATCGTAGTGTCTACTCGTACGTCGATGAATGCTACAAACTGTGTACCCAAGAAAAAATATATGCAACGGCCATGAGGCCTGTAGCAACGCATGATTGCCCACGTGCTGAAGCCCTTACAGTGACACAGCTGATGACTGAGAATTTATTGCGACCACCACTTACTAGAAGGCCCCCGGGAAGGCCAAAACGAAAAAGGATTGAATCTCAGTTTCAAGACAAAAGGGTTTATCATTGTGGCAGGTGTAATGAAGTTGGCCACACTGTAAAGACCTGCAAGAATCCTAATCCCAGCTGATAAATCATGATCCTTTTGGTTCTTATACTTTTTGGAAAGTGCATGTCATAGTATTTGTGTAAATATGAATAGGTACAAGTCCATACTAGTTATATAGCAATGGTATGTCACTTTTGTGTTACTTGTGCATGCATTTTCAGCTGTAAATGAAGGTTGGATATGAAGGTTGGATATAATATGGCTTGGTATCCCACTTTCATTTATGGAAGGTTGTAATGAGTTGTCAATTATGTTGTCAATGTAGGCCCATGGAGTTGTCAGTGTATGCCCATGGAGTTGTTAATATATATTTATGCAGTAATGTTGACATTTGTCTAAACCACTGTCATGTTCTGAATGTTTGAAGCTGCTGTAAATTTTGTTGTCAACAAAGGCACGTGAAGTTGTCAATGTAGGCACCTAGAGTTGTCAGTGTATGCCCATGGAGTTGTTAATATATATTTACGCAGTAATGTTCACATTTGTGGAAACCACTGTCATGTTCTGAATGTTTGAAGCTGCTGTAAATTTTGTTGTCAACAAAGGCACGTCAAGTTGTCAATGTAAGCCCATAGAGTTGTCTGTGTATGCCCATGGAGTTGTTAATGAACAGCCCTTTAGTTGTCAGTGGGCGCCCCTTCAGTTGTTAATGAAGGCCCCTAGAGTTGTCAGTGAAGGCCCCTAGAGTTGTTAATGAAGGCCCCTAGAGTTGTCAGTGAAGGCCCCTAGAGTTGTTAATGAAGGCCCCTGAGTTGTCAGTGAAGGCCCCTAGAGTTGTGAGTGAAGGCCCCTTTAGTTGTCAGTGAAGGCCCCTTGAGTTGTTAATGAAGGCCCCTAGAGTTGTCAGTGAAGGCCCCTAGAGTTGTTAATGAAGGCCCCTTTAGTTGTCAGTGAAGGCCCCTTGAGTTGTTAATGAAGGCCCCTAGAGTTGTCAGTGAAGGCCCCTAGAGTTGTTAGTGAACGCCCCTTTAGTTGTTAGTGAAGGCCCTTGCAGTTGTCAGTGAAGGCCCCTTCACTTGTTAATGAAAGCCCCTAGAGTTGTCAGTGTATGCCCATGTAGTTGTTAATATATATTTATGCAGTAATGTTGACATTTGTGTAAACCACTGTCATGTTCTGAATGTATGAAGCTGATGTAAATTTTGTTGTCAACAAAGGCACATCAAGTTGTCAATGTAGGCCCATGGAGTTGTCAGTGTATGCCCATGGAGTTGTTAATAAATATTTATGCAGTAATGTTGACATTTGTGTAAACCACGGTCATGTTCTGAATTTTTGATGCTGATGTAAATTTTGTTGTCAACAAAGGCACGTCAAGTTGTCAATGAAGGCCCCTAGAGTTGTCAATGTAGGCCCCTAGAGTTGTCAGTGTATGCCCATGGAGTTGTTAATGAAGGGCCCAAGAGTTGTCAGTGAAGGCCCCTTGAGTTGTTAATGAATGCCCCTAGAGTTGTCAATGAAGGCCCCTTTAGTTGTCAGTAAAGGCCCCTAGAGTTGTTAATGAAGGCCCCTAGAGTTGTCAGTGAAGGCCCCTAGAGTTGTTAATGAAGGCCCCTAGAGTATCGCAACTTTGCTTTGGCTGCGCTATAGCGTCCCCACAGCGAACGCGGTCAGAAGGGCCTATTTTTTATGTGTTTTCGCTTTTGCTTTGCTATAGCGTCCCTACAGCGAACATTAATTCAGAATGGCCTATTTTATGAGTTTTCCAAATTTTCTTCAATTCTACCTAAAACCCTATACATCTAGCTCAAAATTTGCACTTTTTCAAGTATCTTCAACACATCACAAGTTAGTTCTTCATATGTATAAAGTTTATGCACAATTTTAGTATAAAACCACAAATGCCACCAGGGCATGCTTATATGAATAAACTAGAACCATATGTTGTAATTGAATGAATCAAGTATCACCTTCTTCTTCATTTCATAAACTAGAAATTCAACAAGGCTACAAAGTTTGAACAACATAGTAGGACGCAACCATTACAGAGAAAAACATTACAAAGCTGTTTTTCCATTTCACTAAATAAACAAGTAGCTTCTTTGTGTACATAAATTGCCAATTCAAATAAGGCTACCAAGTTTCTAAAACGTACTAGGAGGCTACCATTACAGAGAAAAACAATATACAGCTTCTTCTTCAGTGCATAAATGCCACAATCAACATGACTACAAAGGTTAATGTTAATTATCGTTGCTCCAGATAACAAGGCATGTTCTTCAGACAGGTGACTGCTAACTTCTGCACAAGGGAAGGCCAGCAATGGAGTCACATATTCTAGCTTCATTTGCCTTCAAATTTACAGGTGATGTACCATGGACAGGCCAGACTTAGCACTTGACATGGAGCTTTCTTTGCTATATCAGTTGTCAGTAATTGTAATGGATCAGTTACATTTGCTTGATTCTCGAGCTGTGTTGCAAGTTGCTGTAAAATTAAACAATGAAGGTTCATTTTTCTATTATGCACAGTCCTGCTAAACAACAACTATACCTCACAAACAGAAACTTGGGAAAGGAAACCATGATACAACCAGAATAAAATGCAAATATGTGCACATTCATGTGTCTGCAAATACAAACAAAGTGGGTAACATAGAATCCTTGTGGTCTACGCCAACCACATAAACAACAATTCCCCTAATAGACAGAACAGAATAAAATTTAAACCACGTGCCTATGAGTAATTACATATGCTTTTCTGCCTAATAACAATAACATAAGCCCCATCCTTTTCAAACTGCACTTTAAGTAAAACTATCTCATTCATCTTTCTGCTACATGCTGAAATAAGGTCTATGGACAAGACTTAAATACCAATTCTGATAGTCAAGTAAATAGTCAGCAGCTTGAAATGAAGAATGCAGTTTGGCAAAAGTAGAGAACCTAACCAGGACACATAAAGCATCAATGGACGTGCCATAATCAATAAAAAGTATATTGAATCAACACTGATTTTATGACATTACCACCAGGAATATAAGGGCTAGTTAGTTACTTTTTATTTTGTAGAAAGACGAAAAACAAAATGGAGGTGCAGGAGGGAATTACAGTAACAACAAGTCATGCCAAGGTGCACTCACTTTCAGCTTGCCACCACCTTTGCATAATGAAAACAAAAACACACACACAGACAAGTCAAATGGGGCACAACAAAGAGGTTCAATGGTTACCTAATTGGGTCTGGTCCTCTTATGCATGCCTTGAACCAAAGACATAACCTTGTCTACATGTTTGTTAAGCGGATGGGTAACGAGCCACCACAAGAAGCCAACCTTCATTTCGTGGAGCTCCTCGGCGGTATAGTAGGGCATGGTGTAGCCGTCTTCCCCTTGCTCATTGCCATCCCACATCTGTAGCCATGAAAGTACATGCACACCACATGAATCCCTGCACAAACACATTAACAAGTAACAAACCAGCCGAGTCATTTTTCATATAACGTAAAAGTATGAACCAAAATCACAGAGGCAACTCACGTGTCATGTTGAACATGTACTTTTGCCCAAGTGAATCCCGGCTGAACTTTGTTCTCATCCGCAAATAGGTCTGGCTTCACTCTTCGCAGTATTTGGAATAAGCAATTCCGCTGAAACAAGAAATACAACATCAGTACCAGATATGAATGTAAACAGAGTGTGAGGTGTCATGTGACAAAATTCCATACAACTGCTTGTGCCATGTGATCCTTTGGGTCAATCTCTCCTTTACGCTTCCCCCTCTTCTTCTTTGGCTCTATTGGTTTACACCCCTCTTCCAATTCCCGCTGCCTCCTACCATATGTCCGGATGTCAACCAACAAGTCAAGGGCATAGCAGCGCATGGCTTTGGTGTCAACAACATAACAGAACCAATGATCCTGCCAGACACATGGGGAAAATATGAAATCACAATCCCCAATGTTATATCCCACGTACTTGGGGAGGATTTGTGTTTCATGCTCAGGCAAAGACCATTTAAATGGGTTAGCAACAAGTTTTCTCGTGAAATCGGCAGTAAATATATGTCTTGTTACTCTACCCTCCTTTTGTTGTTGATCAGCAATAAATGTCTTTGCCACCATCGTCATTAACTGCAGAAATGACATGAAAAAGTTACGCAACGCAAATATGACAGCAAAGCGATAACAGAAAAATATGTAATTATTTTTCTGTGGCATACTCTATCATTTATCCATGCTCTTGGTCTTAGACACTGCAGTTCCCTCCTTGTCAGGAAGTCATCATGCATTGCCACAAACTCCCTGAAATAAAAGAAACAGAAAATATGTAATTATTACTAGAACAGCAATGTAATACAATTGGAACGTATTAGTACGTCCTTACTCGTCGCCCTCTTTGTCACTACACCGCGTTGTGCATAACTGAAATAAGCTATCCTTCTCATCTACTTTTCTCTTCCCCTTTGACTTTCTAGTTGCATCTATCCATGGAAATTTCACAACCCAACTAGGAGTTATGATCCTGTTTGACCTTCTAACTTCCACATAACTCCCTTCTTGCTGGTTTTCTCCACGCTCATGCTGCTGGAATTCTTCTTTTGATGGTTCACCTCCATCATGTGCGTCAATTTCAATGATGGCCTCATGGTGTTCATCGTCTTCGTCATCGTCCTTATCATCGGGACCTTTGTCTTCACATTCTGATTCATCCTCCTCTCCTTGTGTGTATGCGTCCTCCTCCTTATCATCTTCATTTTCTTCCTCTTCTGCTGGCTTGTCATCATCCTTCTCAAAAATAGTTGAAGTTGATGGCTTGTGGATTGTTGCATCTTCTTCTTCATCTTCATCGTCGTTCTCGTCATCAACTTCGTTGTTGTTTCCATGCAACAACCTATTTTGAAGCGCAAGCAGCTCATTGCCAATAATGCTAACCAACCTAGTGTATGTCCGCTTCAATTCCTGTAACATTAACATACTCATCACATTTTCTAATTAACAAATTAGCAAGTTAACTGAAATGCAATCTACAACAGTGTACATATTTAAATAGGCATAATTACCGGGTGGGTTAGCATTGTTTCAGGATGAAATGATGTAGATGAAGGGCCATCCCCCTGCCCGACAGCATAAAGAAGGCCTTTTTTACTAGATTTCTCTAGCTGAACTCTGCTCCTGACCCTTTCCTCATTCCAGTAAAGGATAACATCTTCATCTTTACTTGCTTTCAGATTCGCTAGAGGAAAATGTTGGAGGCAAAACATCTGCAACACATATGCATCACAATTAGCAATTATACATTGACGTTTCCAACTACAGAAAATAAAGACAACATAGACACGTACCATGAGGAAGTATATACAACCTCCAACAGTTTTTCTGCATTTAGTGTTCCCTTTCCTCAACTCCTTTTGGAAATCCCCAATTGCAGCACAAAGTTCATTGAGAATGAAGGATGACCAATTGAAGTCACCAAGTGCATCTTTTGTTAGTGTCATCAACTTTAAGACACGGTCACTAACATAAATGCTCACACTTGGAGACAATAAGGTTCCTAAGGCGAAAATGACAAAAAGGAACTCAAAATTTTCATCTAAAGCACCCGTCAACAAATCCCCTATTTGTTGGTATTTTAGATTTCTATATACGCTCCTAAGGTCCTTGAATATTCTATCTTCCTCCTTCACATGTACTTCAATATCTACCCCACCATTAGGCAGCCCAAGCAATTGGTGCACATCTTTAGGCTTTAACTCACGCGTCTGCCCTCGAAATGATATTTGGTTGGTCGGAGGATCAAAACATCGCATGAACTCCGCGCACATGTGCCGGTTTATTTGTGGGCAACATATATGAACCAGCTTGTCAAACCCAATATTCTTCAGCCTTTTCATGGCGTCGGGTCTGGACTTAAGGTTTTTGCACACAGCCATAAACTGTTTTGGTGCGCATCGGGTCAAAAATGGAACGACATACGTCTTCCCTTTGCTAGGGCCTCTTAACTTTTCAGCCCGTTTACCATATTCTTTTCTCTGCTCTTCACTTAATCCATTCCAAGCCTCCCTCACCTCTAGGTTTGACTGTTGAAAATGGTGGACCTTATTCACCTTTGTCTTCTCTTTGTCCTTCACCTTTCCCTTCTGCTTCTTCTCCTTCTGGCTGAAAAACTCTTCGGTGAATAGAGTATACCCAGAAAAGCTGGCTGGCCTTGTTCCTGTGCGGCTGTTTGTTGGTTGTTTGGTTTTGGCAGAGCCAAGTGTTTCCATCTTCCTTGCCTGGACATGGTTAATGAAAGATAGGTCATACTTTTATACAAAGACCTACTGCACTTCACTATTAAATTATATGCTGCTATACATTTAAGATGGATCTACTAAGAAATTTAACATATGCAGCAAAGGAGGCCCATCAGATTCAGAATTTTTCATAAACCACACACATAGCCAAAGAAAATTTCCGGATTTTCCCCAAATCTTATCATATAACCAAAACTTCATTTACAAGACCAAACATGGCAGACTATAATATTTAAATGAAGAATTTAATCAATCCATGTCCGAAAACAACGACCACTGAAACTTTGAAATATAAGACAAAGAACACAACATTCGTGCAAAATAATGCCAAAGTAGAGAGGAATTAACTACTTGGAAACGCAAACCATGCCTTATAATTGCTGCTTACTAATGATTAAAAAATGCAGGCGTAACAAGAACATTGGTGCAAATAATGTCATAAAGATTCAACTGCTGAAACTTTTTACCTGTGTGATATGAAAATTTATAATTCAATAAACCAAACCTCAAAGTTAGACACAACTTAAGTAGCTTCAAATATTCCTTGTGAACGTTCAGTAGCAGCCTCTATAGCCTCCTTATAATGACAACCTCCCAACTTTAGATGAGGGTAGGAGGTTTTTTTGGGCCAAGTAATAGTTGAGTGGTAGTTCACAAGTAAGAAAACTTGATATATAAACAAAATATCCTGACAACAAACAATTAGATAAAACCTGGCAACATGATATTAATATTAACAAAATAGACCATCTAAAAGAATGCATGACACAACATTCTCTAAGCATACAGAGGACTTACAAGGATGGGAAAAGAAATTACATGAGGGAGAGGAGATGCTAGCAGAGATTCAAATAATTCTCAACGAAAGGGACAACATGTCGAATGAGATTGACAGAATATTGAGGCGCAAAGACAAGCAAATTGAAAACATACAATACATGATCACTAATGAAGAAGCTAATGTAGATCAATTGAGCACTTCTAACATATCACACAGCAACACGATTGCAACAGATACAGGAAAAGAAGAGAATTAACCATCTCATGTGTCCGTTGACGAGCTGAAAATTTAAACTCCATTTAGTTTTCTTACTACTGTAGGATTTTAACACAAGTTTACAGTAGAAAAATGGCATTCGATGCTCAGTATTGAAGTCACTATAACAGAGTAGTTTCATACTGATGATAATTGAAGTTATGACTTAAAGAACAATTTAGCAGCTTAATTCATACCCGGGGGGGACCTAGTCAATTATCTATATGAAAAGGATCTAGAGAAAATGAAGTTAGGAATGGCCAACAGGTACCTCCAAGCTTCTGGGCTTCTTTTATAACTTGAAGTGCAAGTGTTGTCTTGCCAGCTGCTTCTCGTCCATAAATTTTCACAATTCTACCCAGAGGCTATTCAATAGGATTTTTGCTAAGGGTACTTATGATAGAAATTTAATCTTTAGCTAGCTCCAGCTAAATGAATCAACTTCTACCATCTGAAGAAAGTTGACTATTCAAAAACCAGGCTATTTATAGTTGCTTTAGCTATGAGGTTCTACATTCCAATCTCTACACCATCACTAATTTTTAGAAGACCTATTTTCACATCATAAATTGAATCTTATTTTAAGATTATATTAAGAAACTGACAAAGTAGTTTAAAATATACACAACAGGATATATATACATCCGCATGATCGTCCATATAAAAATTACATGCATTTAACCACCATGCAAGGCTCCAGTATGGCAGTCCTTTCCATGGATAGAAAACAGTCGTTAGAAGACAACAAGCACAAAAAAAAACAGACATCCTAGAAATTGTTGAAAACTAAAAGGTTCAAGTCACATGATCAAAAAAAAATAATACTCAACATTTATAAATTATAGAGTGCGTAAAAGAATCTGTTCTTAACTTTATGGATCCCACTTTCAGATGGTGGACATTTTTTTTTCTCCGGGGGGGGGGGGGATGTAAATGACAGCGAAGAAAGGCCAAACTAAGTATCTAACATCCCTTCTCTGAATAACTCAACAAAGTTTGGCTGTATACTAAAATCTATAATCTTTTTGGGCAGCCAAACTCAAACTTAATTTCTTAGATTTTAAACACCAAGTTACAGCTAAAACGCCTTTTTAAGGCATGCTCCAGACCCATGAAGTCAATTTAAATATGAAAACATAAAAAAACTTTTGCATGGTTCTGTTAAATAGAGGCATAATGAAGCTACCAGTAATAACACACATATATATTCAGTAATTTTGCCATATCATTTATGATTGTAAACAATAAGAACTTTGTATTCTCATATAGTGAAGAGACAGAAATAATAACTGGGTGTCATATCTAACAAAATAGGCAAAGAGGCAGCAGCAGGAGTTCTTGCCAATATAAGGATAACATGGACAAAAAGATACAGACAGAGTGAAATGTAGGGATTTCACAAAATGAAGGACACCTAGTCTGAGTGAAATGAAACTATTATAAAATCAAATCTCAGAAAAATGAGACATGCCTAATCAGAAATTTGCATTAACGAACAAACATATGTCATGATAGAAGCAATTATTAATATCCAAATGTGTAATGCAATACTTGCATCAGTAAATATACCAATGGCGAACTCAGTCAATGGGATATTTCAACTACTTCAAGCTAGATTTACAAGAAATTACACGGCTAACAATCAAAATTATAGATAGAGGAAACAACTTAAATTACAGATCGTCCAATACTAGTTCTTCTACATTAGTTATTCACCGCAAACCAGAAAGGGATTCAAAAATACCTCTTACACTATCTCAGACACCGGACGAAGAAGGGAAAATCGAAGAGGAGAATCGGAAATCGCCGTTGAGCTTCACACTTCAGTGCTTCACGACCAAAGGGCAGTCGACCACCACAATGAAGCTCAACTGTGTTGAGAGCAGAGGAGACGAGAGGAAGATGAAGAGGATGAGGAGGGTTAGGATTTGGCACTTCGGTTTCAGATGGGCACTCACGAGTCGCGATTGAAGCTCCACTCACGAGTCACGATTCGGTGCGCCGGACGCCCAGGCCACTAATTCGCCACTCACGAGTCGCGATTGAAGCTCCACTGAGGCGGTGAGCAGAGGAGACGAGACACGCACCACACGAGAGGAACTGAGGAAGACGAAGAGGGAAGGGCTAGGGTTCGGTGGGAAGGGTTCAATTTCGAACTGAGGAAGACACGAGACACGGACACACTTGGCCAATTCTTAAGGGTGTTTATGTCTTTTCCCAACTTTAATTTATTACAAAATGGTCCCATGGGACTTGAGGGTAATTTCAGAATTTCCCGGGACCATTTCTTCGTATTTTAGCTTCCATGGGACTACAGTGTAAATCTCCCAAAAAAAAAGGGGAGAGATAACTTAATAAGATGTGGAGGGATTAAATAAAGGTATTTAAAATATCTTAATACCAAAATGATTACGATTATTTATATGTTATGAAGATTTTATTTGAGAAAAATACACAAATATAACTTAATCATTGATACTATTCTTAAAGATTCAGTGGATTATGAATAATTTTCCATGTTATAAAGAAAATGTAGAAGTGGAAATGGAAAAAAAAAAAGGAAAGAGGAGAAGAAAGTGCAAGAATAAAACAAAACAAATAAAAAAGAAAAGAATTAAAGGAGAATGAAATAATATAAAAATATGCAGGCAAAAAAAAAAAGAAATAATATAAAAATAATAAGTGGGACCCACATCACTATTTTATAACCATCTTCTCCACCGTGCGACTCATCACTGCTCCGTCTTTCATTATTCGTCCAGCGCTCCATTGCTCCATTAATGGGGAAGTTGAGATACTTTTGAGCTTAATTTCTTCCCCATAAAATCCCCCAATCACCACACTTATTTCCCAAATATTTTTCTGTTCATTGAGAGCTTTCTAAAAGTATAGATTGTGATGGGAGAAAAGCAAGTTTGAAGATTAGGGCTTGAAGCAAGTATGGAGTTTCAACAAATGGGAGCCATAAGTTTGTAGAGGTGAGTAATTATTGACGTTTAATCGGTTTAGAATTTTTATATTACATTAATTGAGAGATTTAGAGTTGGGGTTTGATTGTTAGAGAAATGTTATGATTGAAGATGATAGTTTTACCGATTAAGCTTGAGTTTAATGGTTGAGTTAAGTTTATTGGAGGTAAAATTGATATTTAATCGGTTTATAATGTTGTTTAAGCTTGTAAAATGGAAATGGGTATTTTGGTTGGAACCCTAAGTTGGAGAAATTGGGGATTTTGATCAATTTTAATTATTTTGAGTTAGTTGTTGGTTCAAATGAATTATTGGAATTTAGAAATGATGGGAATGGCATTAGAATGAAGAATTAGACATTATAAGTGAGATTTAAAAGTTAGAGGTAGAGTTAGAAACTTTAAGTCTATGTAATTATCTTGAATATTTATTTGGCGATTTGAGTAATGAGAAATTGTATAATAATTATGTAGATTGAAGTTAGATTGTTTGGTGTTGGCAAATTGGAAGCACCCAAGTGTTGGTAATAATAAGCTTGGAATAGAGGTAACATTGGTTATTCTTTGATATACCTGTCAACTATATATATATATATATACACTAAATTGTTTTGGGATTTGTTGTGCCTATGGAGAGCTTGATTTGAAATTGTATATTTAATAGAAACTAATATTATACTTAGAAACTATTCAAGCATGCTTGTGTGTATTAGAACTCATGGATTTGTATATTGAAAATTGTTTAAGCATGCTTGTGTGTGATAATGGAAAAATTTGGAAATGATTTTATGTTTTAGATGATGAACACACTTGTTATGGTTCCTTAAGTTGAAATAGTATTATTATCTTCATGATTATTAAGATAATGTTTTTTTTTCAATATTGTTTGGAGCCATACTGATGATTTGGAATTCGGTTATACATGCCATGATTGTGATTGATCGCCGTTGATGCAAGTGGATGGTTGTGGAGTTGTGATGGGAGATTTTGTGTAAGTTAATACCACGTGGTATGCCATCACTCGGTGCACAGTGGATGGCACTTGTCAGGGCCCCTTCTTCCATGTTTTCCTTTGGCCAGGATTGCATTGGAGCTGTGGGACATGTGACACCTCCTTAGCTTTGTTCTTTTAAGGAGGGGAGCCATAGTCCAGACTTGAGCTCTGCACCTTTGGCCAGGTACATCTTAAGAACTGGTGAGCTTGGGACAATCCAGTTAAATGGATGAGTTTCTATTGGACTATGTGTTAGCCTATGGCTCCAGTCAGCGGTTATAAGGCTAGTCTGGGGTAATAAGGACTATCTGTGCATCAATCACTTGCTTGGCATGTTATATATGTGATTTATGATTTGAATATGATAGAGTGTTTATATAATTATTTTTTTTGTGACAAGGTTGACACACGTTTTTGTGAAATCTCTTGTGGACGATATTTGGAAAATGAATTGTGATTTTCAATTGTTTTCGAACCTATTTGGAAGGGGGTTTTGATAACCGAATCGAGAACTAGTTTGTTAAATGTTTTATGTAAAGAGTAATATAAATTAATTATTGTAAGCTGAACTTGATTTTAGAGCTGTATGTTCTCGATCTCGGTTTGCATGTATATTTCTGAATAACCAATGTTTACTGAGATCTTTGGATCTCACGGTTGCTATATATACGTTTTTTTTTAGGTGAGATATAAGTAGGGCCGCAGGGAAGTTGGTAAGAGAGTGAGTCTAGTTGCAGGCTCTCATTAAGGTTCCTCTTATTTGCACATGTCTTCCTATTTACATATGTCATGCCATGACCTAGGGACTATTTAAATCATGATTTGAGAATTCTATATAAATTGAGTATTGTGAACTCTAGTTTTGGAAATGATTAGTTTTGGTGTTTGATTGAGATATTCGATAAATGTTTGTTATTATTGAGCGGAGCCCCCTATTAATGTGATTTTGTGATAATGGATTTGGATTAAGAGATTTAATAAATTGTTATCTGGGCTTGTGGAAGGACTGTTATATAGTTGGGTTTCGAATGTCCGAGGTCCAGTTGTTTCTCAGGGATCCCTAGTACTTACTTTCACTATGTTTAGAAAATGATTTATCAAATTGTTTTGATTACGTTCTATTAATCGGGGTTGACATTCTACTATTAAGTTCCCATTTTCTACCTTGATTGGCTTTTTAAACTATTGTTTAGAACTTTCTACCATGGAAATTTTTATTGTTTGAGTTTTAACTTTTTATTTCCATGGTAGGTTACTTAATCAATATGTTAAATTTGGTTTAAAAAGTTGAAATGTTACAGATTCTGGATGTGATGGATAAGCAATTAAGAAACAAGACCATCAGACTTGTGAAGGTTGTATGGAGAGGTATGGCTCCTAGTGATGCCATGTGGGAGACAGAGGAAAAGATGAGGCATGGGTATCCTTATTTGTTTAACTAGGTATGTCTTTTAGTTTGTGTAATGAACTTTGGGGACAAAATTCTTTTTAGGAGGGGAGAATTGTAACATCCTTAAATTTTTAGGGCTTAGAGTTAGTTGTAAGTTAATTTTAGTTAGTCAAAAAATATAGAATATATACATATATAAAGTTCTAACGGAAAAAAATGATTATTCAAAAAAAAAACTAAATACAAATAAAATACCCCATTAAGATAATTATTTTAATATGAATATATGCGTGTAAATTTGTCTTACCATTGGCAGAAAAAAAAACAGAACAAAAAAATATTATAAAAAAAGGTACTGCTAGTAATTTGAATAATACTATTATCATTTTTATTTTTTAAAAAAATATTATTTTAATAAAAGAAACCAAACCCTAGATCTATTTCTATATATAAGCCCTCCTTCTTCTTATTCCTCCCATCCTCTCGGCGCCGTGCACCTAGGTTCATTTTGTCTGCAACTGTCCCCTTTTTCTCACTCCCTTTAATGTGCTCCTAATAAAAATGTCTTATCAAGCACCTTTTTGTTTCTTGCATATATGTGTGACTTGTCTTGTCAGCTTAGTAGTGGAGCTCCCTAATCTATCCTTCACCGACCTCCTTCTTTGGTTACTGTATGGATGTGTGAGGTATTTATGTTTATTTAAAAAAAAAACTTCACACCAAACCCTCTTCTTTTTCTTTCCGTTGGGAGTTTGTGTCAATATGTGTGTGTGTGTGTGTGTTTAACTGCATTCACACCCACACTCAGTTGGCAGCTTTAATTGTGATGATTTATTATTTTTTAAAAAAAAACAAGAAAACAACACTCAAGCTACTTCTCTTCAATCATAGGTGTGGGTAAAGGTATGTAGTGCCACCTTCATACCCCCCGCATCTTCTCTTTTATTCCAATAGGTGTGTTTGAGTATATGTGTGTGTGTATTCACTATTTATTTTTCAGATTATCCAACTCTCTTTCTCCCTTCCAATTGGCTAGTATCTCTTTCTATATGTGTATATATATAACTCATTTCAAGAACCTTCTCTCATCACTTTGGGTTTCTTGAGCCTAACACCTATTTTTATTACTGTTGGGTATGAGGCTAATAATTACCTTTCCTTCCTTTTACCCGCATTCTCCATCTCAGTTTGTTTTTGGGTACATATATATGTATTTTTGTTCTCTCTTCAATAGCCCACCAATTCCCAACCAAAACCTATAGTAAGTGGGAACTCAAAAAAAAATTCTATGTATGTATATATACACTATATCCCTCACATCCATATCCCACGTCCTTTCTTTTTTTAAAATTGTGTGTTTCTCTTCCATGTTATCAATGCTTTAGGTAAATACACACGTGACATTTCTTTTATATACATTTAAAACTTATGCATTTATATTATGATTTTATTTTTATAAATATATATATATATATATATAAGAGAATATGTGATAATTTATAAGTTTGTATTTATATAATATAGTTCTTGAGAGTAGATTTGGGCATTAGTTAGTATTAGTAACTCTAGAGTAGTTTAGAGAAGCATGTTAATAAATATTCATGTTTGTGACTTTGTAGACTCTCATTGAGAGCTTTGGAGTAACTCTTATGTTACCTGTGAGCTAGGGAATATCAGGTAACTCTAAATATTCTTCCATATACTTGTGAATAGTGTATGATTTTGAATGACTATTTTTTTAAAGAAAAATGGACTAAATCATATGTATATGTGTTTGTATTATAAATTCTCAAATAAGTAGTGTTACAAGTAAATTTCTATATAACTCATTATATTCATATAATTAATAATTTAATGATAATTAATGTATTATTGGATTATTATTTCATTTTAGCATGTTTGAATATGTGATTATATTTGATATGAATAGAAGCATGAATTATTGTACTTTGTCTTTTAATGATATTTTATTTATCACTGTCATGGCGGTTGCATCTGTGATGGGTTGGAGTGAGGAGGAATTTGTATGTTGAAATCTTTTACCACATGGTATGCCATCACTCGGTGTACAGTTGACGGTACTTGTCAAAGCCCCTTCTTCCACGTTTTCCTTTGGCTAAGATTTCATTGGAGCTGTGGGACATGTGACACCTCCTTAGTTGTATTCTTTAAGGAGGGGAGCCATAGTCCAGACTTAAGCTCTACATCTTTGGCCGGGTGTATCTTAAGAACTGGTGAGTTTGGGATAATCCAGTCAAATGGATGGGTTTCTGTTAGACTATGTGTTAGCCTATGGCTCCAGTCAGCAGAATAAGGATGGACGGTGATATAAGGGAGGTTGCATCTTACATATTGCATATTGCATAATTGTATATTACATGTTGTGATGAAAATATAAAGTGACATAATGGTGATTAAACTTTTTTTTGTCTTGTATGAGAATTATGGTATATATGAATATATATGTAATCAATTCCTTTTTATCATATATGAATTGCTTGTGTACGGTAGAAACTTTCAGTAGTTACTGAGATGTGGAATCTCATCCCTATATATTAACATTTTCAGGTGATTGTTCTAGTAAGAAGCAAGGGAAGGCACCTATGGAGTGAGACTTGAAGGCTCTTTTGTGCTCCTAGAGCTCATATTATGTCATTTTTGTTGCCATGACCCTAAGACTTCTGCATTGTCTTTTGTTTTGTTGAAATGTTTTGAGGATTTGATTGAATATTGTGACACAGGCTTTATTTGAACTGATTTGTATTTTGATGGTTTAGATGTTGAACATCCTTATTGGCAATATTTGAAACATTCTAGTTAAGTATTTGGTTGTTTCAATTTGAGGTATTACAGTTAACACCCTGTCTATGGCTTTGGTTTCTTCCGTAGCTTCTGCTATCCTAGCTTATACGATGCAATCTACTTTGCTACCCATCTCTACTTGTAATAAGATTGATAAAAAAAATGTCAGGTTTTCCTATAGGATAGTACAGACTCTACTCATCGGATGCATTTAGTAGCTTGGGAGGATATTTCTAGGAGGGAGGAGGAGGGTGGTCGTAGTCTCTGCTATGCTCAAAAACAAAATGTTGCACTTATGATGAAGCTTGGCTGGGGGTTAGTGACAAGCGTGATGTCTTATGGGTAAGTTTCTTAAGAGAAAAGTACAAATGTGGTAATGATGTGGGATGAAAGGGGGAAATTGCTCAGGATACCCTTTTTAAGCTTATAGAGTCTATTTCTTAGTCAAGATCCCACTTCTCTTACTAACTGGAATTAAAACGAACATGTGCCTCAGAGGCCTGGAAGGGAATTAAGTTTGCTTGGGAGAGTACGTTGAAAGGTGTTAGGTAGAGGCTAGGAAATAAACAGAGGGCTTATTTTTGGAAGGATGTATGGTTGCCACAATATGACAAACCGAAGAATTATGCTATAGGAAATGTGGATGATTGCATGTGTGAGTTGAAGGTGGCTGATTTTGTAACAGCATCTATGCATGGGATTGGGACAAGATATATGGTTTGTTGCCTGATCTAGTGCTCCATTGTATTACACTTTCTTACCCTTGTTCACATTTGAATGTTAAGGACTCACCAATTTGGAGGGGAACTTTTATTGGTGAGATTTTTGTTAAATCGGCTTATCTATGATTAGTGAACCTCATGAGCAATAGTATAGTGTGATTTGGAGAAGGGCTTTGAAGGTTGTGGCCCCACAACAATGTAAGACCTTCTTGTGGTTGTGTTGTCGTGGTCGTATCTTGACGAATTTGGTTTGTGTGGTTCGAGGTTTGTCAACATCATCAGCATGTGATCTTTGTGGGGATGCAGTAGAGGATATTATGCATGCATTAAGAGATTCTAAGTATGCTAGGGATTGTTGGAGGGCTATTTTACTAGCTAATGTGCATAATAAATTTTTCACGTTGTCATATGTGTGTGCTTGGGTGGATTGGAATCTTTACCAGAAGGTTGTGGTGGAAGGGGTTAGTTAGGACGTCTGGTTTGTGGTTTTAAGTAGGCAAATATGGTTGAATAGAAATGTGGGTTTTTGATGGACTTGCTAAAGGTTTGATACAAGTGGTTGCGCAAGCAAAGGCAACGGTAATGGGTTTTGACTTGCACTACTAGAAAATGGGCTTTTAATACTAGTTGAAAATGACCTTTGAGACCGAGTTTAGGTCCAGTCTAATATCGACTATTTTAAAAAGTCTATCATTTTTAAGATCAAACCTACGACCGGTCTTAAAAGTTACCCTTTCAGACCGGTTGGTTAAATAACCGTTGTTAAAAAGTTTCAATTTATAATAAATAAATGCCTACATTTTATATCAGGTAATATCATACCTGGTCTAAAAAATGGGCATTTGTTTTAAAAAATGTACAATTTATTTTGTTTCACAGAAGCCCTGTTGGATATTACTATTATATCTAAAAGTTATATTATGCAATATAAATTCTATAGACAAAGACAACCCTAAAAACAATATTGAAATGAGCATAAAAAATAAATATAACTAATAACCATAAATCCAAAGCACTATATTATTTGATCATTAGTGAATCTTGATTCTGACATTTGTTTTTTCAAGGTTTACTTTTTTTGCTTGCATTTTCCCCACCTCCAAAGGAGTTGATGATTTTTTTGTGTTGAATTTAGTGGATGCAATTTTAGGCATGACATCTTTATGTTGTTGACGCATGCTTCATGTTGTGAGTATCCCTACAGTTGAATACGGCTACACATGGATTGGCTGCTAGGTTACCATACTTATACATTTTGTTCCTTCTAGACCTCAAATATGAAATGGCTTTGCCTTACCCCAGTCTCGAGTGATAAAGGAGAAGATTCTTATTTAATGAACCTGAGTATAACAGTACAAGTATGAGGACTGGATTTTATGTGTGAATATGATCTCGTGAGGAAGTTTTGGTTAAGAATGAAACCAAAAACTAAAGGCCAATAATAAGAAAGTAACCGACTAGTTAAAAATACTAGTGATAAGGTAAGGATTAATAACTCTAAATTGGAGGATGAAAAACATTGCCTAGATGATCACCACTTGAAAGGATAAATTTGTTGGATAGGGTGGTAATCCAATTCAATGAATTTTTTCTTTCAAGCATTGATCACCTGGCTTACATTTTTCACTGTTTAATTTAGACATCTTAATTATGAACTCGTCCTTAGTAACTTTACATAGTTAGGTAGCTCCTTATTTTTGTCTTTCACTTTGATTTCTATCTCAACCAAGATCTCATCACACGACCATATTCAACCATACAAAATAGAATTCTCAAGTTTGTATATCAACCATGTTAGTAATCAGCTTCATTAAATAAGATACTCCACCATTATCACCTAAAACTGATGTAGGCCAAAGCCATATTCTATCTAAAATCTTAAAAGAACCAACATGCCTAAGATTAGTAAACCTAGCACCTAATCCAAGGGTGGCAACATTCAACTCTAAGGATGGCCCACGATACAAACCACGTATCTATAGTGTAATGACCCAAATTTTGATTAAGGGCTAATTATGATTATTGAGAATAATTTTTGAATTAAATTTGAGTTATTATGTGTTATGTGGCAATTTTAATTAATATGCCATAATCAGTGAGAAATTGAAAGAATGACAATTAGTTAGTGATTAATGGAAGAATTAATTACTAACTAAGAGAGAAATGAGAAATGTAACTAAATGGCTAATAAAGTGGTTAGAGTAACTAATTGTTACTTACTTTATCAGATTCAATGAAATAGTGACACTTGGTAAGTTGGTAGGATGGGAGAGGGTGTTGGAATGTCAAATTTTAATTGTTTAATCATTTCTCTCTCTTCCCTCCCATATTTTTGGCTAAGGGGCAAAGAAGCATGGGCAAGCCATCATTTCATCTCCTTCATCACTCTTCTCTCTCATTTTCTCTCTCCCATGTTCAAGCATCCATGGCAGCTTAGAAAGAGGAAGAAAAGCTTGAGATTAAGGTAAGTAAATGACCTCTAATGTAAAAACTCACTTCTTTAATGTTGTTCCTTGGGTTGAGGACTTTATTTTAATGGTTTTAGATTTTCCATTGGGTGGTGTTTGAGCACACAAGGAAATCTAAAGTTTGGTGAATCAAGAAACCTCTTTGAGAAAGTTATTAAGGTAAGTGAAATAAACATTTTTATCTATGTTTTATGCCAAATGATTGAGTTTGGAATTTCTGGAACTTTTGGCCTTATTTTCAAAAAATTAGGGTCATTGATAGTATGGCATGATATGGTTATGAATGTGGTGTCTTGAGATAAGTTTTGGATAGATAGAATTGGTTTGAGGTTGAAATGTTAAGTTTGATGATTTTGGGATTTTAGTGTTAGATGAAGCTCAAAACCAAAGCATAATAATGGAATAGGAATTTGGTAGTTTTGATGGTTCCATTGGATTCCTTGTGCAATTTTATATGGGAGTAGCTTTGGTTTGGTATTTGGGATCATTGGAATCACTTGGGCAATATTTGAAAAGTGTTGTCACACTATGCTACATTTTTTGCTTCTGATATGCATCACTCGAGTGACATGGGGTCTCACTCGAGTGAAGTCATGCATATTCTCTTTTCCCTTTGAGTTTTTGGGTGCACTGCCGTGCAAGAAGCCAAGAGCGTTGTCTCACTTGCGGGTTATCACTAGAGTGAACCTTGTCTCACTCGAGTGTGGGTGTATTTGACGCATAAACTCACGTCTCGGTTGTCACTCGCAGCCAATTTCTCAAGAGTGTATCTTAGCACCCGTGGGTATTAAGCCATCACTCGAGTGCCAAGGTCCCTACTCGAGTGATGTTCCCTCTTGAAAGTTCCTTTTGCTCTCGGGTGAGCACTTTCTGTGCCTCACTTTGTGGAACTCGGGTGAGCATTAGGCTATTACTTGAGTGAATTGAGTTATGCTCGAGTGCAGCGATCAATTCTAATTTTTGTCATTTCTTTCTGCTCTCGAGTAATCACTTATGGTTCTTTACTTTCTAGGACTTAGGTGAGAGTGAGGATGTCACTCGAGTGTTAAGTCCATCACCCGATTACAATGATCAATTTCTCGTCTCTATCTGTATTTTCTGGCAAGCACTCGCACGAGTGTGCTTCCGAACTCGAGTACAGGTCCATTATCACTCGAGTGAGGCCTTCTTCACTCGAGTGAAACAGTGAAAAACTAGTTCTTGAGCTTCCAAAAGGGGATCTTTGGGATAGTTCTTCCAACCTTTTAGGGCTTTTTTAGAAGCATTTTTGGCTTCCTAAAGAACATAAATGATAACCAATTTAAGTGATATGAAATCATTTGAGTATTGGAATAGAGGATAACACTTCGTCCCTAATTATGAATTATAGGATTCGACATTTACCCTATTCAGGAGTGACCAGTGCCAGAGCACGCATGGAAGGACCAAGGTAGTGACTTTTCTCTCATGTTGTGTATGATGCTTGGTATGCATGACTTATCATTATTGTGTTGTGAAAAATCTTTGGCATGAGGCCATTGCAAATTATTGTATGTGTTATCGGCCGCAAGGCATTACAGGGTGAGCAATTCGGCGTGAGCAGTTGTAAGGGGTGATGGTTATCACACCTACCCTTGCCATTATTTCTACTGTTGTAATTGTCGAGGCTGCGTTGTAGAATTATGAATTCATGTTTGATTATCCAGCCAATGTGGCTGTGTGTATGTGAAATATTTTATATGGATCCCAGTTGTGGTGATATATGTGATATGAACATGTGAATGTGCAATACAGTGTGAGCACTTCAGTGTGAGTAAATGTAAGGATGACGCACGTCATACCTGCCCTTGCCGCTGTAACTGCCATTGTAGTTGCTAGGTGTTATGTGATGATTTACTTTCATGCTTTGTGGTTGTGCACACTATGAGTGATTTGAAACTACGGGGATTCCTTAGAATCTCACTCTCCCAAACAAATTTTAGGCAGGGCTGATGGATCTAAAGAGAAGCAGGTGACGAAGGGCAGATAAGCTCCGACTAGGAGTTTATATTTTAGATACCTGGTTATCATTATGTAAATTATTTGGATATTTTGTTGGGAATTACATGTATATTTTGGAAATGTTGGATAATATTTGTGTAATCCCCTGATTTAGGAAACTAATTATGGGCATTATTGCCTTGTAAACCCTTTAGTTGTTTAATAGAACCCGAGTATGTCAGGAATTTACATTGTACTCTAATATTTATAAATAGAATCGAATTGTACAAGCCAATTGTGAATTTGAAGTGTGAATATGAGACCATTATTGAATAGGTTTAGAAAGATTTTTTGTAAACCCCATTTTGGGAAGTTTAATTTTAATAAGTCCCAAATCATTTTATGGTCTCTAATTATACATAATCATGTATTTATGAACTTAATCTCAGCCTTAATCGTGAAGGGGGTTACATATAGCTCCCACATGTCGGGGTTAAAATTACAATCGACACTCATATCCAACACTCAATAATCATCTAAGCCCTTTCAAGGAGGGGGTGTCCAAACAAAAATAAACTTGAAAAGAATAAGATACGACAAACAACATTCAATTAACAAACATGTACCGGTGTATGCACACTTTTGTCCATGAAATTCATAAATATTATATTTCTAAAACTTGCCATAATGAGAATGATGCAATGAAATTGCATCATTGTCAAAATGACAAGTTTCACAACTCCAATTATTACGAATTACATGCACAAAAATAACATACAATAATTGCAACAACCACAAAGATTATACAGCCAGCAAAAAAAAATGTAAACTTTCATGTATCACGCAAGGAACATACAAGAAGGCAACAAGCACAAAAGGAAAATCGTTTATACCTATAGAAGGAAGAGCTTGCATTTATCTGCAATCTCCAATTCATCTGATCCCCTATTTTCAATTATACGAAGTTACATATTAGATCATATTTCAAAAACATAAGGAATAACTACAAAAAAAATCAACTTAAAGCAGCAAATAAAATAATACTGGCCTCTTCATAAACTCTTCACACTGATGAAAACATGGTCTGTTTAACACTCATATACTTTTGTATTATGTGTGGTGGTGTTGATTGGCCAGAATTATCATTACTTGCTTCAAATTCAATGTATTATGTACAGACCATATATTAACAAGCTATATGGAACTTGAAGCAAGCATGAATATACTGGCCTACTCACTCCACCACATATATCACGTATTGGATGCTTCTCAACTCATGAATATATGGTCTGTTTGGTGATCATCCAGCCTCTGTGCTATGTAAAATATCCAATACAGATTTTCATTATAGATTAAACCTTGTGTCATATGTGGTGGTATTGGTAGGCATAAATTAATCACAACCAAGTGATTAAGGCATATGCCCCAATCAACAGTACCACATATATCAAAGGTCACTTGCAATGCAAAACTGCAAAAAAAAATTCACAAATAACCACAAAAACGCATAAGAATCAACTAGCATAATCATCACTATTTCTGAAAAGAAAGAAAAGGAGTGAGCATTAGTGTTTTTGTAACTACAACAACTACAAATAATATACAGCCAACAGGAAAAATGTAAACTTTCATGTAAAGTTACAAATATTTTTCACAATTAAATAGAGAGAATATTGATCAAGATGTAAGGGAAAAAAACTGAACTTTCAATCATGGTTTCGACAAAGAAGGAAAAGGAGTATAAAGGGTTTGTGAAAGACAACGATGAAAACTTCTATGCAAGCAAAGATAATGAAAGAGAACACTAACAAAACATGACATCAAAAGATCTATCGAGGGTTTGTGGAAAATCAACATTTTTTACCAAATGCGAAGAGGGAGAGCCCAACAGAGTGGAATACCAAGCCATTTAATGGTGGAGAGAGAAACATCACGGTGGTTGGAGGAGATAGAGAGAGGAAGAGCGTACGGGGGGGACTAAGAGAGGCTAGAGATGAAGACTGACCGTAAAAGTGAGAATATATAGTTGGGACAACATTTTTTAGACAGGTTCTCATTAATGACCAATGTCCATAACATTTTCTACACTGGTTCTCATTAAAGACCGGTGTCAATATATTAAAAACAATTTTAATTCATAACGACCATGTCTTTCCAATCATTTGGTCTAAAATGTAATTTTTAGAACATATAAAATTTTAGAAACAAGAACTTTCGCCTAAAGGTTGAAACTTTTTCAACAAAATAGATTAATAATACAAGATAGATGAGTATAATCATCAACAAGAAATATGAAAAAACATAAAAGATAGAAGCTTTTTCATTAATCAGTGCCTAAAGATGGCAGTATATATGCATAAAATCAAAATTACATCAAAATATCATATATGATGATGATTGGCCACAAAATAACAACTACATCAAAATATTATAATAATATGGTGCTCTTGAAACCCAGTTCTTTAGAAGATCATACATCATCTAGGAAACTCGTCGTGCCTCCAAACAGCCGGTGATGTCGTTCAATACCAACCGCCACCTCTTCCAATCATTTAGAGAAGAGATCTTGCTTCGCCATTACCTCTAGTACAGTGCCTTGGAGGAAAATGATAGCCTCAATGATTTCTTCCGACGTCCGGAGGTAGAGGGGGCTGTAAAGAGGAACTGTTGGTAATTGTCACCAGAGGAGGGAGGGGGAACGCTGCCTCTTTGATCTTGCCATATGAATAAGTGGAAGTGTTGCTGCTAAAACAAGAAAGAGAGAAGTAGAAAGGAACTTTTGAATTTGAACTTAGGAACTAAAGGCGCCTTAGTATTTATAAAAGAGACGTGATCAAGATCAAAATTGAATAAGATGAAGATTAGAAATTAAAATATTTTTTTCATTAATATATTTTTTATGCTGCTTTGATCAAGGGCAGCATCAGTACATAGTATTAAAAAAATTTACATAATAAAAAAAAAACCCTCAATCTTCCTCCTCATCGCCAGAGGTAGAGAAGGAAAAAGGGGAAGAGGAAGAGGCAGGGGTCATTTAAAAGATTGTACTCGATGTCATTGACATTGAGTATAAGGTTGAGCTTGTTATTGACAGTGTGGAGCAACACGACTAGTTTTTTGAGGCGTCTATCTATATGATCCACCCTCAGTATAAAGCTACTGAAGAAGCTACTTAGATGAAGGTGGCAGAGGAGGCGGTGGAGGTGGCTGTAGAGGAGGAGGAGGAGGGAAAAGGAGGATGAACAAAAATTAGCCCCCCACGCACCATATTGATATTCTAGATATGAGAGGAAGAGGAGATAAATCTAAAGAAACAAAAGCAATGATAAGTTTAAATACATCAAGACAGATGAAGATTAATTAATTACATTTATTGAAGTTATCTCAGATTTTGAAGAGACACATAGTTAGGAAGTTTACCTAGAAGCTGAAGAGAGTATGAACATTTAACACAGGGTATAAAGAAATGACGGATATAAAAGAATATGTAAACCAGATGTATAGCATCTGGTGTAAAAAGAATTTAAATTTTTAAATTTTATTAATATTTAATACTTATCGATACCGCTTTAACTTAAAACTGGTCTAAAAAATATTATTTAGGCCTCTCGTAAGCTCAACCGGTGTTAAGTTATACAATATTTATAAAGATGCCATTAGTCATACTTTTTAAACCGTCTCACCTACAAAGGTTTAGATGTGGTGGTCTTTTAGACCTTTTTTCTAGTAGTATTGATTATGCCAAGATCATATACAGAAGTTTAAGGATGTTCATTGGCAGCCCCCTTATGTAGGCTGTATTAAATTCAACATGGATGGTTTGAGCATTAGAGATGGTGTGGTAGCTTCGTGTGGGGGAGTTGCGAGAGACCATGATGGAGCTTTCTTTGATGGTTTTATGGTTTAGGAAGGGGAGCAACTTTCATGCAAAGGGTATAGTCAGTATTATGGGGTCTTAAACGGGCGTGGAAATGCAGTAGAGGGAAAGTTGTTATTGAGACAGATTGTTGAGATGTGGTAGACGCATTTGTCAGGAGGTTAGAGTGAGGATCATATGGAGGGAAGGTTGTTGATTGAGATTCAACGTTGGTTATTGTTGAGCTGGGAGGCAAGTGTGAGTTGGTGTGCTCCAAATGCTAATAAGGCCACAAATCTTTGGCCAAGGAAGCATTGCGGGCAATGGGTGGCTTTCATTTTTTTATTTGTCTGCTATTATGGGCTCTGATATTGAGTAGTAGGTAGTTTTGTCTTGTATACCCATAAAAAAAACAAAATGTATATGTAACAGTGTGAGACCCCCAATTTTTTTATAAAGTACAAAAGTTTTTGCATCTTCCAACAAGCACGCTTCCTATGATTCAAACTTGGATTCTCCTCCTCCTCCTTACGGGTAAAGCCACTTACCACTGCAAATAAAAGCTTGTTTGTGTTAGAGACGTAAATGTATACTCATTCACTATCTTTTTTCTACTATCCTCCAAATGAGGATGTAATATGTGCTCGTAATTTGGGAAATCAGATTATTCAAACTCTAAGGATGCATATAAACTGGTTGGATTGAGTTAGGAGTTATCAACTTGAGACTAGTGTTTGGATCCTATGAAAGAGGGGGGAAACACTTTTCTAGTAAAACTTTAGCTTTGATGAGCACTCACCCAAACACCTCTTTCTATTCTCCAAAATCACATTTTTCCAAAATTTATTCTGTTGAAAATGAATCTAGATTCCAAAGTTATGACCATATTTTAAGGGTTTGCATTCTTTTGTCTACTCTAGCCCAGTGCAAATTGTTTAAGTCACTTATAAAAGAATGATATTTATTAGGCAAATTTATATTAGCATTAAAGTATGTAAACTCTAAACAATTGTGCCATAGACTTTCGCTCATTTTGTGTGATCAATTTATTAGGCAATGATGAATTTACATTCATTAAATCTGATGAGGGGCCATTTTAATGAAAGAATTGAAGAAACTGAGGGCAACAACAATAATAATAATTGTTTTTAGATATTTTAAGAAATAGTAAAACAATATTCATCCACAGTTCCACACAACGGAGAGTAAGACAATAATTATTATATATTATCCCAAAATGTACCAGACAAATTAGCAAGCAAGGCAAAAATGGTGAATCATTCTCTCAAACAAAACAAAACAAAGTTGCATCGTTCATTCTATTCTTATTAATTCCTTTTCTTATTTTAGAAAAAAGCATGGTTTTGAAGACCGGACCGGACCGAACCAGCAAGTCTAAGCCTGAAACCGGTGAACCGGTGGTCTGATCGGTCCGATCTGGTAACTGACCTAGGTTCGATAGGTTTTTTTTAATATTTTATTCAGAATTTCATATAAATAACTCTAAAATCTTCCCTCATCACCGGTCTAGCCCCGGTTTGACTCCAATCTGACCCACTAACCCTTGACCCAGTACCCCAACCGGTTTAGTGGCCGGTCCGGGTTTCAGAACCTTGGAAAAAAGTTTCATTCATTTAGCAATGTTCTGTACTTGTTTTGACAAGTCACTTGCATAGTCAAGCATGTTAAAAGTATTATGGTCCGGTCGTCCCAGCCATTAGGGCTGAGCAAATGACCCGCAACCCGCCCGCCCGCCCGCACCCCGGCTAAATTTCCCCGTTTGGGCCCGCCCAGAATTGGGCCCGTAACGGGTACGGGTTACCCGTACCCGTTTATTAAAAACGGGCGGGTAACGGGTTAACCAACGGGTTACCCGTTACCCGTTTAATACCCGTCATTCTTTTAGGTCAGGCATTAGCTTTTTTCCTTTCCCATTCAAACCATTCTCTGAGTCCGTATGTCCGTGCGTGAGTCCGTGACTCACTGTCGCTCACTCCAACTCTGAATCTGAATCTCCTTCTCCTCTCATCCAGCAATCATTCTCATCTCTCGGTCAGATCGCTCTTCTCGGCGCCTGGCCTGGTCGAGTCGGCACTGGTTCGTCGCCGTCGGCCAGTCCCACAGGCCCCAGTCCCCCCAAACCCGATCGCTGTCCTCGCCTCGGCTCGTCATTATCGTCGCTCGACAAGGCCTGCTGCCGACCGAGGAGAGGAGAGGAGTGTCGTCGCTTGCAAGGTCTCGCCGTCATCGCTCTTCAAGGTCTCTCCGTCGTCGCTCGTTCGTCTGACCGAGGAGGTCTCTCCCTCTCTGAATTCCTCTGCTTCAGCAGCCTTCAGGATTCAAGTCTTGAGTCGTGTCGTGAGTCTCCCATTTGGATCCGCTTCTTCGGTAGGATTTACACTTCTGTCTCTCTTTGATTTCTGATTTTGATCTTTTATGTTTCGATCTAGCTTGCGTTTTCGGTTTGCTTTGGGGTAGCAATGTGAATCTGTTTCAATGTGATTGTGTTTCGATCTAGCATTGTGTTTTATTGTGAATCTGTTAATGTGAATCTGCTTTGGAGTGAGTCTCCCATTTCGATCTGCTTCGTTTCTCTTGTCCTGTGGTGTTTCGGTTGACTTTCCTTTGGAGTGAGTCTCCCATTTAGGTCTCTGGTTTGTGATTGGATTTCAATAAACTGATATTTGTGGTTAAAAGTAGATATTATGATATATATGATTCATTTAATTTTGTGATAAGGTGAAGTTAAAGCAAGTAGAGATTATTTCCCTGTTGCATTTTGCGTTTTGCTTCTTTGACTGAGAAATCAATTGAGCAGACAGACGTCTTGACTATGAAGCTTTGATTCAGTTGTTCTGAGGTTGATGATATGCAAATATTGATTATTATGCTTAATTTTTTTTTAACATAAGATTATTATGCTTAATTAAGGGGTCAGACTTGCATACAAAATTTATTGTTCTGAAGTATCTAAAATTCGTTTGAGTATTTATGTGCAACATGTTTCCAGTAAGTGCAACTCTTTTCATGTGTGTAACCTATCCATTTTTTTATATTATGCAACATATATTTATCATGGGTAAGATAAAGGATATTTATCATTGCCAAAATTTTCAATAGTCAGTTTTTTTATCTTCAAGTTGTTGATTTGTTTGAGAAGGTCAAATAGCATGGCACAACCACCAATTGCACTTGAAAATGTGATTGTGGATGATGAACCTGCAACTGGACTAACAACAGCAGGAATAACACAAGATAGCACTAATGTTGAGAGTCAAAGCAACGATGAGGGGAAAACAGAAGAAACACGACCTAGGAAAAAAAGGAAGGACTCATCTGATATATGGATCCATTTTACAAGGCTGCCACTAGCAGAAACCAAAGGAAAACATAGATCCAAGTGCAACTATTGTGGATTAACTTATGCAAGTCATCCTTCGCAAGATGGTACTAAACAATTATGGAGACATTTCGAAAAGTGTCCAAGGAATCCTAACAAAGCAAGCAAGGGCCAGAGCTTGTTCGCGGCCACAACAAATCAAACATTGACTCATCACTTGTTCAGTCAAGAACGAGGCAGAAAGGCTGTTGCTAAGTACATCATAAAGGATGAGGTGCCTTTCCGAACTGTGGAAAAGGAGGGTTTTACAGAACTGTTGCAAGAGTTTCAACCCAAATTTCAAATGCCTTCAAGGTGGACAGCCGCTAGAGATTGCTACAACATATATCGAGAACAAGCAGATATCTTGAGAAAATACTTCAAGACTTCGAAAGTCCGTGTGTCCTTCACCACTGATTGTTGGACATCTGTACAACAAAACAACTATATGTGTTTGACAGCACATTGGATTGATGAGGATTGGATTTTACAGAAACGCATTCTTAATTTTTGTGAGATTACGGATCATAGAGGGGAGTCAATTGCTAAACAAATTGAGGATTGCTTATTTCATTGGGGCATTGACAAAGTGTTTACAATCACAGTTGACAATGCTTCTGCCAATGATTCTGCAATTGCAATTTTGAAAAAGCGTTTCAGGAGTTGGGATGGTTTGGTTTGTGATGGAGAATTTTTGCAAATGCGGTGTGCTGCTCACATTTTAAATTTGGTTGTTTCTGAAGGTCTCAAAGAAATGAACAAGTCCATTGAGCTCATCCGACATGCAGTAAAATTTGTTAAATCTTCTCCATCAAGGAAGCGTAAGTTCATAATACTAGCTGAAAGGGAGCGAGTTGAATCAAAAAGTCTACTTACCTTGGATTGTCCTACGAGGTAATTTATTTATAATTAGTTTGAATGAGCTTTGATATGAATCTATTATTATGTATTGAATCAAAAATTTTCATTTCTATGTTGTGATTAGGTGGAATTCAACATATCTTATGCTTGAGAGTGCTGTTAAGTTTGTTAAAGTTTTTACTCGGATGGAAGAGGAGGATGAAGAGTACAAAGAATACTTTAAGAAAAAGGTTAAGGTAGGGTCCAGTCGAGATGCTTATGCCTTGATTGATTACCTTGAAGGTTTTGATGATGTATCTGATGATGCAATTACGAGAAGGACAATAGAACCTACCATTTTGCCTCCTAGTGCTTATGATTGGAGCACTGCGAGTGAGTTTCTTGCCTTCTTAAAGTTGTTCTACAACATGACATTGAAGTTCTCTGGATCAAACTATGTTACAAGTAACACCTGTTTCCAGCATATAGTTGCAATTCAGACAAGCCTCAATGGAAGTGCAAGTAATTCCTCCTCTCTCTTGAATGACATGTCAATAAGAATGTTATCTAAATTTAACAAATACTGGGGAGCAGCTGAGAAAATGAATCCACTTTTGGTTGTGGCATTGATATTAGACCCTAGATATAAATTGACATATGTCAAAGTCGCTTTTGCTGACCTTTTCCATGAACCAACAAAGTGTGAAGCTATGATGAGGAAGATTATGGGTGTGATGTATCGTTTATATGACCATTATTCAGCTAGTGTTCATCTTGGTGAAACTTCTGGATCTCAACCATCAATGGAACAAGGGGATAATAGTGGTGGTGGTGGGAATAATGTTCCATTACCAGAGGTAGAAGCTAAAGTGGCCTTGTCATCTGTTGATGCTACATATCAAAAGTTTTTAGCCAAGGCAGATGCAGAGAGTAGTGTAGAGAAACTTTCAGAAGTGGATGAATACCTTCGAGCTGAATTGGTTGGTTATCGCGATGCAAAATTTGACATCTTGTCATGGTGGAAAGGGAATGCTTCTCAGTATAAAGTGTTAAGCTTGATGGCACGTGATTTGTTAGCTATCCCAGTTTCTACAGTTTCTTCAGAAGCTGCCTTTAGTACGGGTGGTAGAGTATTAGATGCTTTCAGAAGCTCTTTATCCTCAAGGATGGCTGAGGCACTCATATGTGCACAAAATTGGCTATCAGTGAAACCACCCAACTTGAATGACTTTGATGTTGATAATTTTGATGAGACTGCAGCTATTGTTATCGGTATCTTAATTTGCATTATCTATTTTCAATAATTAACGTTTCATTTCATCTTCTTATTAGTTAATATTAATACACATTGATTAATATGGTACATGATTTATCTTTGTTCATTTTGTAGAGGAAGATGCAAAAGCAGAGGGAGGAGGTGAATTGACAAAAAAATGAAGATTTGCAAACAGGGTCCTCAGTCCTCACCATAGCATATTAGCATTACCAATTTAGCATGTTATATTGCTATTGTTTTGTAGCTTGTGAATTTGTGATCATTGAAGTTTAACCTTCATAGCATATTAATACACATTGATTAATATGGTACATAATTTATCTTTGTTCATTTTGTAGAGGAAGATGCAAAAGCAGAGGGAGGAGGTGAATTGACAAAAAATTGAAGATTTGCAAACAGGGTCCTCATTCCTCACCATAGCATATTAGCATTAGCATTAGCAATTTACCATGTTATATTGCTATTGTTTTGTAGCTTGTGAATTTGTGATCATTGAAGTTTAACCTTCATAGCATATTATCATTAGCAATTTAGCATGTTATCCTAGTATTTATGCCATTTCAGCAGGTATAAAAATATGGACATTTTATGTAGTATACTAGTATTTAAAGACTCAAGGTATGTTTATGTAGTATACTAGTCTTTATGAGTTCAAGTTCTCAATATTCTGGAAGTCCAAGAAATATGGACATTTGACTTCCAATAAATTCTGTCCTTTTGCCTTTTGGAGGGCCAAAAAAACGAGAATTGGGCTATCAAATTGGCTCCCCTTCTAGATGGCAAAAAAAAAACGAATTGGGCTGTCAAATGGGCTCCCTTTGTAGAGGGGAAAAAAAAATTAAACTGGGCTGACCTGTTTAACGGCCCAAAAAAAAAAAGGTTTTTGGTTAAACGGGTTCCCTGGACCCGTTTAACCAGAACCTGTTTAACCCGTACCCGTTTGGATACGGGTTACACGGGTTAAGTCACGGGTACGGGCTGACCCGTACCCGTGACACTTAAACGGGCGGGTCACGGGTTGACCCGCGGGTCAGACCCGCCCGCCCGTTGCTCACCCCTACCAGCCATCCTAGCCTAGTCCTAGACATTTTGATCCCAGAAATTTCCCGTCATTGGGATCGGGATGAGAACCAGAATTACCCTTGAGATCTCAATTCTGATTTTTTATTTTTACCTTATAAATTAAATTATCCTTTTATTTTTATATTTTTTACCCCATAAATTAAGTTATTATTTGATAAGATGTGTATTTTGAGTTGAAGTTAAACCGTATATCTCGTTATACTAATCCTAACTATATAATGTATAAAGATAATAATGAAGATGATGATGATAAAATGTTATTCTTCAATTCTAGATCAATTTGTATAATTATTATGGCCTTGCTAGTTGTTAAATAATCAATTTAAACATTAGAATATGGAGAATTTAACTAATATAATGATATTTTGTAAATTTATTTTTTTTAAAAGACAGGATTTCCCAATCCCACGAGCAATTTGCATCTTGGTTAAAAATCGGGACCGAAAACCAAGATTGGGGTGTTCCAATGCCATCCCGGGTTTTGAACACCCTATGCTTAGTGGATTCAGGTTTCCTAACCCACAAAGATGCAACCCCAATTTGCTGTACGATCTAACAAATATAACCTTTTTTTTTATTTAATTAAGGGTTTTTTGTTATGAGTTTAGAGCATAAAGAGTTTTTGCTTCTTCCAATAAATGCGCTTCTTGAGATTAATTATTTCCAATATCTACTGCTCCACTACTGTTTACAAACAATTAATCATATGATTTATTTCAAATTTCGTGGATATTAACGCAAAATCAAGCAAAAGATTTTTTACAATAAGTAAAACCTTATAGAATACAAGAAGATAGAATAGAATAAAATTTAACATAAATTATCAAACAATAGTAATTCAAAAAGTCAAATGAATAATAGAAATGTGATAATTATGACTAATCATCATGTAAAAGAAAACCAAAGAACAATTATACCCGGTGCAGGTAGAAGTTTTATAAAGTTTATAATAACTGGAATAGATAAGATGAATCAAAAGGATAAAAATATATTAAAATAAATTATACAAAATAGCATGGAACAATTGCCCTTGGTTTATAATTAAGCCATCAGAAATACAGATGATAGGAAATTTTTTAGAAAATATTTTAAAACAAAATTAGAATTATTATCAAGAATATAAATCAGAAAAAAACTCAAGGAAAACATTGGCTAGATAAACGAATTAGAACAAATAAATTGAGTCATAAAATGTTAATTAAATAGCGCAGCGATAAATCTTATTATGATTATGATATATATATATATATATATATATATTGGGCGCTCACCCATTCTAAATTAGTTATAGCAAAAATATAGAATATGAATTTTCCTTTTGACATTCTAGTTCTTTGCTTCAGCTGGCTAGATGTACTGTCGTACTTAAAGGGGTTTATTATTATACAATCTGATTTCCCCATGTTTTAAAAACAAAAATAAGTATACAGAGAAATGGGTAACTAACAAATATAAGTACCTATTTGTTGTAACTTTTGTAAAAATGTCTTATAATTTATGAGGTAAGTATATGAGAGGAGTTTTATGTCGGTTTACAGAAAATGGCTTCTGAAACCATGATTTGGAGGTTTTCCAAACAAATAGGTACTTATATTTACACATAAGAACCAAGAAATGTAATACCATATATTTACAAAGATATAAATACAGAGAGAAGTTAGAAAAAGTGATTAAATTTCTCACAATCACTTTTTGCACAAATAACTTTAATGAATGCACTTTGGCTCAATTTACGTGCTACTCTCTTGCAATTCTTAATTTAATACATATTTATCTAATTTAATTAGATTAATAAAATTAGTTAAGTTATTTATTGTGACATTTTTTTAAACACCCTAATGATTTTCCTTAATTCCCTCTATTTCTCTTTTACTTGATTATTATTGAGGGAGCATCAATAGAGATAAATTAGAAAAAGATTGATAAATATGAGAAATATGCCTTACATTTAAAACTAATATCAACTTCCAAATAAGTCTTACATTAAGGATTGAGGAGGTAGAAGCTTAAGATCATATACAAAAACTATCGAAACACTCTTCTGGTCCTCAATGCTATTTTGGAGAGATTAAGGAAGTTAAATAAATTATTTAATTGTAATATATGTAACACGATCTCTTTAAAATACTTCTATCTAACATTATATTATATATCAGCTTATAAGTTGTGCAAATTAATTTGAAAAAATGATAAATGTAGAAGATAAAATGGAAAATGTATTACATTTATGATTAAAATTCACCTCAAATTAGGTCCTAAATTTAGGACAAGGGGAACATAAAAATATAGTTTGTAGTGCCATTCTTTGATATTTTTCTATCTCTTTCTAAATATCAAGGTTATTAAATCCGAACTGGCTATTGAATTGACGGAGTAGTAAGTCAAAGGTCAATGAGTCAAACCAGAACTAACTCAAAGCAAAACCAATGAGGAATTGAACTTGAATGAAGCTAAAATGGGGTAGTTGAGAATCAAATAATAATATTTTTAAGTGATTCCTTTTGCATTAAAAAGTAAACATCTCAAACTTTTCATAAAGTCTTAATTTGTAACTTTTGAAAATATGTAGAATTCTATATTAATTTTTGAAGTCATGGAATCATGAATAAACACTAAACTAGTCAGACCAGCCGGACTAAACCGATTAGGTGACTAGTTCACTGATTTCATAGTCTAATCCAGTTTTGATAAGTATGCGAAATACTGGTATATAAAATGAATTAAAATAAAAAAATTCATCCCGTTCAAATCTAAACCGTGTAATAGTGCAACTTACTAAAAGTGGGCTAATAACTCCCCTCATTTAAGGGTGCAATGATTCGTTGGTTTGGTTTTTTTTGGCTCGTTCAATAGGAAAGGTGGTTGATTGTTTTAGCATGCATGTGTCTTTGAGATTTGAAACCACGATGGGCTGTGATATGATTATGATGGACACGGCATAAAATTCTCAAAATTAAAATCATGAATCATGACTGACCTAAGGTTGAAGTCAATTCATGAATCTTATTCTACGGATGTTTGATTGGTTTCATGAAGAACAGGATGGATAGCTTATTGACTCACAAGTTCGTTTGGAGTTTGTACACCTTCACTATGACAGAGTTAACTTAGTTCCAGTTTCTTTCTTAGAGGCTCCCATTTTCATTTATACTCCATACACTAAAAATATCCAACTTTTTAAAAATCCCTTGCTGCATGACCAATAATGTTTATCACTCCCTGATCATGAACACCACTGTATCTGTCATACGCTCACACCACCATTTATTAAAGACTGGAGTTAATATGTTAAAATATAAGAAGCTGTTCATTGTTCAAATTGCACTACGAACGCGATTAAGGACAGGAGGTAATATGTTATTTATACATAAATGTTCTTGTTTTTCTTGTTCATTATATTTTTCCCAATATATTACCATTTTCAATGTTTTTTATACTACTTGTTTTCAATGTTATACTTATAAATATTTTTGTATATTTTAATTATATTATATTATTTTAATCATGTTTGGGCTGACCCTAAATTTTGTTCGAGACATTGTCGGGTATCCAACGGGGATTCAAACCTTGACCTACCATATTGTGAGAGACTAGCTCCTCCCACTAAACCCAACATCTATTAGTTTCCAATAGCCTTTTTTTTTTCTATACAAGCAATTTTATTCGATTCATATAATCTAAAGTAGCAGACCCAACCAGCCAAGAGATTCTTGTCAGATCTTTTATTTAGAGTTGAGCAAGCCCATTTAAAGTTGGCCCATTGGTAGTTTAGAACCCAACCAAAGAAGTTAAGCCCACTAAGTTCAAAAAAGGCGCTAAGCCCAGCTTACAAAGACCTTGGTTTGGCCCTTGCTAAGCCTTCCTAACTTTTATCATCTTTTATTCAAATCTTACTGAAGTTAGTGCACCAAAAAAAAAAATCCTGCTGAAGTTATTTTACATGCCAACTGCCCAAATCAAATCCTTCACCAATAGTGCCATTGATCCAATTTGATACTGCTTTTGATCCAATTTACGGCAAAATTTTATATACTTGACCACCAATTTAATTGAAATAAAAAAATTATTGAAAATCTAAAAACCAGTAATAATTTTTAATTCTATTTTTTATTTGAATTTTGGTTGACTTTTAATACCTAAACAAATAATATTCTTAAATATCAAATAAATTTTGATTTTACAGATGCATTACAACTGATACTGTTGCTCTGATAGAGAGTGGATAACAATCATGTTCATGCTAGTTTGCCCTTGGTAAGCAATTTGAACCGTGCCCTTATTGTGCCATTTTATATATTATTCAATATTCATGAAAGGTTTTTTAGTAATTTACTAGAAAAAAGAGTTACCAAGGTTTATCCAGTTGATAAAAGGATTAGTTCATACCTATAAAGTTGTGGATTCCAATTCCACCGATGTGTGAAACTTGTTGGTGGGGAGGTCTGTAAGTACCGCTATAACTACTCTGAGTCCGGAGGCATGCCTTGATTTTGGTGAGCCTGGTGACCCAACTCATTTAAACTTTTTATGAGGAAAAAGAAAAGAAAAGAAAAGGGTTGGCAAAAAAATCAGAAAAAAAAGGAAGGAAAAGAAGTGGGGCCCAGGTTGCCACCGTGGCAAGCACGTCACTCAGTTCTTAGAACACATTAATAAAAAAGGTGGCAGGTTACGGACGAGTTTTTGCTTTGAGTTTTTCTCTCTCTCTTGAAAAGCATGTCGTGGTTATTTCATAATGGAAGACTTCGTTGTCTGAAAGGTGCCTCCAGATAGGCCATCGGAGGACCCTGCTGTGTTAAATGTTTCAAAGAAATCCAAGAAAGAGGTAAAGGAAGATGCCATAATGTTTGACTTGATGCTTGACACTGAGGAAACGGAGACAGAACATGGGGAAAATGTGGACAATCTGAAGACTAGGTCATCGTTCTCCTTCAAGGATTCTCTCATGGGTTTTAAAAGTGAAGACTTTAATGGCGTACTGTATGGTGCGTCAAATATGGACGAAGACCCTCTGATTTCAGATCTCATGGACCAACATGGAAAATGCCTGAACCTTCCGAGGAACTAAAGCAGCTTATGAAGATATATCCCTCCATGCCGTTGACAGAGGAGGAATATAACAAAAGTTGTTAACAATAGAACAATGCCTTAATCATCACTGTGTTGGGAGCTAGAATAAATCTCCTAAGATTAGAAGAGCTTCTTATTGGATTTGGAAATTCAACGAATTTGAATTGGTTGATTTACAAAATAATTACTATGTAGTGAGATTTACAAATGCTGAGCACTGGGGCGCACAATACAAAAGGATCTTCTTTGAAGGGCCATGGGTAGTTGCTCATCACATTGTTTTGGTTCAGAGATAATCACCTTACTTTGATCCTTTCCATAACTCACTAGGACGTATAGCTACATGGGTAAGGATTCCTAATATCTCACTCCAGTGGTATTCCAAGAAATATATCTCAAGAGTGGGTGATATGATAGGGAAAACTCTAAAAGTAGATTTATTGACCCTGTCAGGAGAAGAAGGAGAGAAAACAAAGGTGGAAAGAAGAAGGTTTGCTAGAATTTGTATTGAGAACGATCTCCAAAAATGGCTCATTCCCAGAGTTATTATAGCTCAAGCCATTTTTAATGTGGAGTATGAGGGGCTGGACATGATTTGCTTTAGGTGTAGAAGGTATGATCACAAAAAGGAAGGTTGCCCATGGAAAACGAGTTGTAGTGCTACTTCAGGACACCAGCCGGCCACAGCGAAACCACAAGAACCGAGTATTTCGCCAGAAAAATCTCTGCCAGCCGAAAGAGAGGAGTTTGGTCCATGAATGATTGTCCACAGGGCAACTAAAGCTCGGTTATTAAGGGGTGAAGGAAGTCAGGGCAATGTGAAAGGAGTTGCTCAAAGTACAAAATTTAAATATAAGTTAGAGAAGAGATCCCATATGTCACGATTTGTGGCTCTTACAGACTGTGAGGAGGGTATGGAGGTGTCAGAGAAAAAGACAGCTCATAGGATTGAGAAAGAGATGGCGCAGGAATTGGGGGTAGACAGATAGTAGTATATGATGAAAGGGAAAAAGGCCAGAGTCAAAAAAACATAAGTATGGGCCAGAAGGTTGTGCATAAAAAAAAAGCCCAGGCTAACCAAAAAATTCTGTGTGCCGAAGGGGAAGGAAAATGCAAAGCCCTCTGCGGGTGGGAAACAAGCCCAAAAAGTGTTGGGCTAGACCCAAAAAAATATTTGAGCCTGGTGGAATGCAATCTCCAAAAGTAAAAAAAAACACCAAGAGGTATGGGCCAAAGGCTCCATTGTGTAGTAAGTGGCAGTTTGGAAAATAAAGAAAACAGAGCAATCAATAGTGGCTAGAATACAAGTGGGAAGCCAGATAAAAGCTCTTACGAGGAAATGGCAGAAACGGCATCGATGGATCTTATGAATGTAGAGAAGCAAAAGACCCATGGGAGAGCTGACGAGAATAAGGAAGTAGAGATTCAAAGCAATAATCTCAAGGACTCAAGTCTGACAGAAATAACTGTGGACTCCAGTTTGACAGAGGTTAAACAGAGTAGCTCTAAGGGTTGAACCAGATTAGGGAATGGAAGTGTTCATTTATGATAAGTAAGTACTGAAATTGTGATTACTTGGATTTATGTATTAAACGATTGTTGCAACTTGGAATTGTCATAGGGCTGGTAGTAAATCTTTCCTTCTCATTTGAAGGATATTGTGAAAAAATATGGAATAAATGTTATGAGTCTTCTAGAAACCAGGATTAGTAGAGCTAGAGCTGATGGTATGATGCATAAATTGGGGTTTAATAACTAGTTAAGGGTGGAAGCCACAGGGTATGCTGGAGGTATTTGGCTACTATGGAATGATTGTGAAGTAGATGTTGCTTACTTGTATTCTACTACTCAGTTGCTTCACTGTCGGCTAGCTGATAAGTCTATAGGGGAAGTGATGTTAGTAACCTTAGTTTATGGTGATCCTAGAATGATGTTTAGACAACAGTTGTGGGCTGATTTAAAGTTCTTGGCTGAAGATTTACAAGAGGCTTGGTTGGTAATAGGAGATTTCAATGCTTATCTAGAGGTAAAGGACAAGAATGGGGGGTTGTTCCTAATGTATGATCTATGACTCAATTTATGGAGTGCATTAGGAAATGTGAATTGATAGAGGTCCTAGTAGTCGGTGATAACTTTACTTAGGAAAAAAAGGATGTTAAAGAGAGGCTAGACTGGGTTTTTAGTAATCTTGTTTGGGAAATGTCATATGTGAACTATAAAGTTGTTCATGGTCTCTGCTTTAAATCTGATCATATGGTGCTAGTTGTATCTCAAGGTAATTCGAATCATAGAATTCCCACAGATTCATCATTTAAGTACTAAGCTGCCTGGGTTTTAGAAGAAAGATTCAAGGATGTGGTTCAACGAGCATGGCAAGATAGGTCTTGGGAAGAGGGTTGCAAAAGTTTTGAGGAATTGGCTGCTGAATGGAATCAACGGGTAGTGGGAAGTATTCTAAGAAGAAAATGCACATTAATAAAAAGGCTTGAAGGGATTGATCGAGCAATACAAGTTTAGAAACACACTAGTTTAGTGAGGTTGGAACAGAAAATTTGGCAAGAGTATGTTAAAGCTATTAATCAGGAAGAGTTACTATGGTTCCAGAAATTAAGATGCAAATAGCTGCAATATGGGGATAAAAATACAAAGTTCTTTCACTCTTCGGTAGTTGTGAAGAAGAAAAGAAGCAAAGTTGATGCTTTACAGAATGAACAAGGAAAGTGGATTACAGATCAAGAAGGTATGAAAAGTATGTCTCTTCAGTATTTCAGAGAGTTGTATTCGAAGGAGCCAGGAATAGTGTCAGTTCAGGATTGGCCAATAGTTTTTCTAGGGCTCTCAAAAGACCAACTTACAGGTATTCAAAAAGAAATATCCGCCATTGAAATAAAGAATGCGGCATTTGAAATGGGTGCGTTTAAGGCTCTAGGCCCAGACGGTCTCCAATCACATTTCTTTCAGACACAATGGGAGGTGGTAAGGGTAAAGCTTTATGAATTGATCTAGAACATGGTTGCCAACCCGGAAAGTCTTGAGAGGATAAACTAAACCAATATATTTTTTATCCCAAAGGTGGACAACCCTTCTTCACTTAAGGAGTTTAGGCCTATTTCTTTATGCAACATAAGCTTCAAGATTCTAAGCAAGGTGATAGCAAATAGGCTGAGGAGAGTGATGGATTACTTGATACTCTCGAATCAATGCAGTTTCATCTCAGGACAACAAAGCTGTGATAACATTATTCTTGCATAGGAAGCGATCCATACTATGAGAACAAAGAGGGGAAGCAAGGGATATGTTGCAATAAAGGTGGATATGGAAAAAGCATACGATAGACTAGACTGGGATTTTCTCATATTTAATCTATAGAGTCTAAGCCTAAACGAAAGATTCATTCATCTTGTAATGTAGTGTGTTTCAACTGTGTCTATGAGGGTCTATTGGAATGGTAGTATGACAAAGCAATTTCTTTCAACCAGAGGAGTTCGCAGGGTCATCCTCTGAGCCTGTACCTATTTATTCTCTGTATGGAGCGACTAAGTCAAGTGATTCAGCTCGAAATACATGAGGGGAGGTGGAAACCACTTAAATTTAGTACCAGAGGTACAGGCTTATCCCATTTATTCTTCTCAGATGATGTAATCTTATTCTATAAAGCCTTAGTAGATCAGGTAGTAAAGAGCAAGAATATTATGTAGCTCTTTTGTAGGTGTTTGGACACAAGATTAACTTGACAAAATCAAAGGTGTTTGTATCCAAAAATGTTTAGTATAATAGAGCCATTAAATATAGTTAGCTACTGGGAGTTGGGCTTACTGCAGATTTAGGCAAGTACCTGGGGGTGCCTTTATTGCATAAACGTGCGGTTAAGGTAACATTCGGCCCTCTATTGTCTAAAATTGATAAGAAACTATCTAGTTGGAAGGGTCGGGTTCTCAGTATGGCAAGGAAAGCTGTTTTGATTAAATCAGTGCTATCAACTATTCCTTATTATCAAATGCAATCCCTATTCATTCCAAAGGGGTACTTGATGCAATTGAGAAGAGCAGCAGGAGGTTTTTTTGGAACCAACACTTAGAGGGTAAAAAGATGCATCTGATAGCTTGGGATACAATTCAAAAAGATAAGTCTCTTGGGAGCCTGGGGTTTAAGGATCTTGCTGGTCAAAACAAAGCTTTTATTATAAAGTTGTGTTTGGGCCTAATAACCAAACCACATGCGCCTTGGGTTAGATGTTTACGTGTAAAGTATGACTGCAGGGAGGAAAAATTCCCAAATATAGAAAAGAAAAGGAACCAATCTAAGGTGTGGAAGGCAATATCGAGTGTATGGGACAGTTTCCGAAAAGGAGTAAGGAGCAAGCTGTGTAACGGCCAAAACACAAATGTGGTGGGAATTGTGGCTTCATTTGGATTATCCTCTTATGAATTATGTTGATCGGAACCATCATTTAATTGACCCAAACGCCATAGTTGATCAATTTGTTACACCTAGTGGATCCTGGGACATAGGCAAATGGCAACTTTTCTTACCAAATTGGGTGATCAGGAAAATTGAGCAAGTTAGTCCTCCTGTGGGGGATTCGAAGGACCGCTTCTGGTGGAGGTTATCGTCAGATGGAAATTTCGGTGTGAAGTCAGCTTATAATATAGTTATGGACCAGGACGAGCATAATAGGGAACCTATTTGGAAAAACCTTTGGTGGTGGCCAATTCTAGAAAGAGTGAAATTTTTCCTATGGCAAGTTTTTCATGAGAAATTGCCCACGAATTTACTCAGAGCAAAACATGGTCTTACCGAGAGTCCTGAGTGTTCCTTTAAGTGTCAACGTGAGGAATCTGTGTTACACATATTAAGAGACGAGATTGCAAATACTGTGTGGCTTTCTGTTTTTAACCCTGTTTATTATTCTGTTTTTTCAATGGAAATTTGCAGGAATGGACTAGGTGGAATCTCAAAAACACCCTAAGGAACCGCTATTTTAATCAATGGTCGTGGCTGTGCGTTTTCAGCTTATTGTGCCGGCTGATATGGAAGAATAAATGCAAGAAAGCAATTAAAGGTGTCATCGATAGTCATGGACTAATCACTCATCGGTGCAGTCACCTATTTCATGAAGGAGTTGAAGATGGGAAGTTCAAACACTTGATATTCTAGGTGCCGGAGAAGGCGGATGTTCATTGGTCTAGCCCCCAGAAGACTATGTTAGAGTTGATGTGGACGGCACTGTAAACCAACTAAAGCAAGCTGCGTGCAGAGGCATAGTCCGAGATAGCTCGGGAACTTGGGTATATGGGTTTCAACAGAAATTAGGTGTTGGTTTGTCGCCAACTGCTGCAAAAATTCAAGCGATCAAGGCCGGTTTGGTAGTGTGTAAGATTCAAGGATTTGGCAAGATAAAGCTTTTTTTTTATTTATTGGAAGTGATTCAATTATTGTTAATAGGTTATGGGCAGTATCATCCCTGGCCGAAGAAATTGCAGATGTAAGAGCATTGATATTTTCAGATTAAGACCTCCAGATTATGCACTCACATAGAGAAGCTTTGAGGTGTGTTGATATGCTAGCAAAAGGAGCTCAGTTTGCGAACAATGAGTTGGTGATTCTACAAACAACTCCAACTTATTGTTCGAATCAAATGTTAGCTGATTTATATTGATATTTGTGATCTTATTTTGGTTTGGGGACGCTGTAACTCTTAGCACCTGTATCCAAGCTTAAGCTTGTATTTGTTAATAAAAAAAAGAACACGTTAATCAACACTATAACACCCAATGGTTTGGAAACCAGACCGGACGGTCCGACCGGACGAACCGTCGACCAGTGCCTTGGGCGGCTCGTTTTCAGGAGAAAACCATTTTGAAGTCTGGACCGTTTTGAGTCGTCGTTTAGCCATTATTAGACTGGAACTCGCTTTGGGGCCGGGAACCGTTCCGGTTATTCAATAGCCGGACGGTCTGAAGGTGTTCTCTGAGAAACATCAACTTTTTTTAAAAAAAAAAACTCCAACAGAAACTCAGTGCCCAAGGAAGAAGGAGAAGGAGAAGGAGAAGAAGAAGAATAAGGAGGCGCAGATCAGACAACAACAGCCAACTATGAGAAAAAGAAAATGAAGACGAAGACGACGTCGAATCTGAGAGCTCCGACGAAGAGAAATAAAAAGCGATTTTACCTGTATTTTAGAATGAAGAGAGACGCCAGGGTCAAAATAAGCTGCTAAAGCCTAGAAGCCTAAAATATCCATCGGAAAAAAGAGGAAGATGCTTTGATTAGTTGAAAGCATTTAATTTTCTATTGACTAACGAATAAAAAGATACATGCTACTAATATCCATTGGATAAAGCTGGTGAAAAGATATATCCATTGAATAAAATTAGTGCAATGTCATTTCAACATTTCCTTCTTTGCAGGCGTCACTTCTCCAGTACTCCTCGTCAAACGTGTAATGTGGTAATATTTTATCTTTTAAAAATAATTCAGTAAGTATCTAAAAAATCAATTTTTTAAAAAAATTAAAAAATATTATACTATTTTAAAATTTGAAATGAAATGCTCTTACCGATATAACAACCATGCGCATATTAATTCTAATTTAAATTGGTAAAAAATAATTCTAAATATATAAAATAGAATTTTTTTTAAGTTTCAATTGACAATTTATTTCAGGTTAAAAAACATGACAATTTATTTTTTCTACCACTAGCAAAAAAAAAAAACATATCAATTGAGTTATTTTATTTTAAACTTTAGCTTGCCAATTGAGTTATTTTATTTTAATAATTTTATATCAAAAGAATATATTAACATAATTAGATTTATATAACCCTTGAGTGGTGGATATTTTAAGCACTTATCCTGATGGGTGATAATTGATGAGGTTTTTAAATGGTGTTTTGTGACTTTACTAACTTCATATGAAATTAGAATAATGATTAATTATTGTAATATATATATATATATATATATTATTTTTAAATTTAATTATTACATCACCGGTCTGGCTAAATGGCTCAACCGTTCCAACCAGTTGAACCTTGCCCTGTAGACCTTTCCAGCTCGACGTCCGGTCCGGCTTTTAAAACATTGATAACACCCCCAAAGAAAGAAAAGTGGGGCCCAGGTTGCCACCGTGGCAAGCACGTTACTCAGCTCTTAGAGCACGTTATATCAACACTAACACCCCAATAGACGGGGATACTAATGAGGACAAGATCTCGTCCGTCTATTTCATCATCGCCTTCGATCCACCGCCCATCCTCGCCCACAGATACGACAGTGCCCCACCGGTGGCGTTTTCGTAATTATGAGTTTTAACTTCAGAGCATCGCTCCCTCTTTCTTCCCCCATCGCAATATTTACACACTGCGCTCATACATTGCAGAAAGCCTCTCCCTCTCGAACTAACTTCTGTGCTCGATCTCCTGGGCTCTTCTTCGAATTCGCTTCTGATCTCTCAGGAGTGTTCTCGATTAAAGCGAGTTACACCTCCAATCGGTGAAAATGGTGAGCTTCTTGTCTGATCTGTTCCTTCCAAGCGCCTCTACATTTCATTTCTAACACCGTAGATCTGGAGCGAATTGGCTTCGATTTGATGCTTTCTGATTATATTGTTAACTGTTTTGGAATTCAGCCTTCTCGGAATTTTAGACTCTTAATTGCTTAGTTAGCGTTTTTGTGGCTTGGATTTCTGTGGGATCTAATGTCGAATTGTGCACTGACATGTGTTTTTTTCTTTCTTGTCACGTGCTTTTGCAGCCTCTCAGGCTTGAAATTAAGGTATTGATTTTTTCCCCCGTTCGATTCAAGCTCCATGTTCTAGTTTGGCCTCGTGTCTTAAAGATATGATGATGCTACTGTGGTTGGTTTTCGAGAAATGCTTCATTATCTTGTCAAGGAGATTTGTGCATTTCGAGTTCTCGGTAACCAATCACGGTGTGGATGTCTATCTTCCTGGTTACTTAGCTGACGTCTTACTGTGCTATCTCATTGACAGCGAAAGCTTGCGCAAAGATCAGAAAGAGTAAAGTCCGTGGATCTACATCCAACAGAACCATGGTAATCCTCAATTCTTCACAGATTATGTCTGAAAGTTTTTCATATGAAGCTAAAGTTGGAATCATCTTTGAATTTTCCTTATTCATCACTAAAATCTATAGTTTTCTTCTTAATTTGATTATTTCTTATGTGCGGCTTCTGTGATAACTTTACTAATTTGAATCATTTAATTGTTAACGGGATCACTGTTGGCACAGGATCGGTAAATATTACCTTACCGGGTATTTGACTGAATTATGTGATGTTGCCATGGTTATTACAGGATTCTGGCAAGTTTATACTCAGGAACTGTCTGTATTTGGAACTACCAATCCCAGGTAAATGAAAATTTTTTTATTTGGGTTCTGTGTATTGTTATGCCGACCCCACCTAGTGGGATAAAGGCTTTGTTGTTGTTGTTGTTCTGTGTATTGTTATAAGTTATAGCTTGTGAGTTTTAGCCAATGGAGAAGTGTAATAATTATGGGGGATATATATTACTATGAAGTATTTATTCAGGTGAATGCTCTACCAAAATATTTTGCTGTAAGCTTCATCATATCTTTTAGCTACAAGTTAAATTTCATGCTTTGATTCTCAAGAAAAGATGGGCTTTATCAAACTTGTGAAACACTTAAATATACACAGTAGAATAAATTTTCGTACACGTGTTTTGCATTCTTTAATTCAAACTGAAACATTAGAATTGTGAAATTTATTAGTATAACTATTTGCTATGATTCTGGAGAGCTACCCCATGTTTATTTTTTGCTCGCCCTTAGGCATACATGCATACATATGAATAAAAGGTATGAGTGCGCTACTAGAATGAGTATTTAAGTAAATCTTGTGGCAAATACTGTACATGATCAACATGTGTATATATAGTTACTGTCTGGTTAGAGCCTACAAAACCTGTCTTCTGGAAAAAGCAAATAGAATGACCTTTTAGTTATTGTTTGTAATGGAGCATGGTTAGAAATTACTGTAGCTTTTTGTGCTTCAATGTGCACATTTTTTTTTTCTGAGAAACAAAGAGACACTAATAAAACGGAATGAGAGCTAAAGACACCGACTACAATGCGTACTTGACAATGGGCAGCTATGTGAAATTATTGTAACCATAAATTTGAATGAATAGAATGCTATTTCTACTCCATATATAGCATCTTCAAAATGACGAATGCCTTATCAAAATAATAAAGCGTAGTAGTGGCTCCCTTTAACACAAATTGGTTGTCAGTGACATGCGTATGGCAGAGTATTTTTTGTGAGATTCTGTGGTCTAAACCATAGTTGAAGATTTTGAAAATGGTACTTTGCTTGGGAGAATATTACGTTTTGTTTCAGTTTTGTAAACCTTACATGTTTTATTTGATGGTTATGAGGAGTGTTCAGTGAGTTTCTGATACTTTTCCTACTTGACTTATCATCACATTATGGTCTTAATGATCACTTTCCATGCGTGCTACACCCGTATCTAGATTTATTTCAAAAGATGATATTTTCCAGTTTTCGAACTGTTATGGTTGTATTTTGCCATTTTCCAAAAGCCCTTTTGCTTTAAATTAGTCAATTTTAAATAGTATGGGGAGTACTTAGCTTTAGTGCCTTTTATGCTATTTCAGACCATGGCCAAATCTTTTGAGGTTACTGAATTACCAGGTACATGATCTTTTTCTGTTTTTTCTCTTTTTTTTTTCTTTGTCATTTTTTCATGTTTATATCTATCTCAATTGTTTCGAAGGTGTATCTTTTCTTTCTATCATTATAACTTAAAAGGCTAGTATGGATCTCATGTACAGCATGATTTTGCAGTTAGGTCAGCCAAGTTTGTCGCACGCAAACAATGGGTGGTTGCTGGAGCTGATGATATGTTCATTCGTGTATATAATTACAACACAATGGACAAAGTTAAAGTTTTTGAGGCTCATACAGATTACATTAGGTGTGTGGCAGTTCATCCTACCCTTCCTTATGTGCTGTCATCATCTGATGATATGCTCATAAAGCTTTGGGATTGGGAGAAAGGCTGGATTTGTACTCAGATATTTGAAGGGCACTCTCATTATGTAATGCAAGTGACATTTAATCCGAAAGACACCAACACCTTTGCCAGTGCATCTCTTGATCGTACCATAAAGGTATAATTGAGTTCATGTGACTGGTTGTGTGCTTTTTTCTTTGCTTAATTCTATATTGCCATGTATAATATATAATTTTCATGTTGTCTTCTCTTTCCAGGTTTGGAATCTTGGCTCTCCTGATCCCAATTTTACATTGGATGCCCATCAGAAAGGGGTGAACTGTGTTGATTACTTCACAGGTGGTGACAAACCTTATCTAATTACTGGTTCTGATGATCACACTGCTAAGGTTTGCTTTCAATTTATGGTTCTCTTTCTTTTCCTCCTTTTTTTCTTGCTTCATTTGTATATCTGTGTGTTTGAATTGAATTATTAAATGATAAAACCCATGAAACAGGTGTGGGACTATCAGGCTAAAAGTTGTGTTCAGACTCTAGAAGGTCACACACACAATGTATCTGCTGTTTGCTTTCACCCTGAACTTCCTATAATCATTACGGGTTCTGAGGATGGTACTGTACGCATATGGCACTCAACGACTTATAGGTAATATTTGCCAGACACAGGAGTTATGAGCTCTATCTTTATGCTTATACTACTTGGTGAATTCCCCCTCTTCTTAGTTTCCTTAAGTGGGCCACCTTTTTTAACGAGGTTGGATGCATTTTTTTCTTTTTGGGTTTTAGACTGCCATTATACTATAAATCAAGATTGGGAAGAGTTCATTTGCTGAGAGTAAGATAATCACCTGAAGACCGTTGAATTTGAAAATGACAGACTTCATTGTTGTTTGTTACTTCTTCCTAATATTTTAAAGGCTCATCTCAGTTAGACTGTCGGGTCAGTTAACTGGGTATGTCAGACGGACCTGTTGATTTCATATATATATATATATATATATATAACATTTTAGTTATTTATTCAAAGAATAATTATGTGTATGTATTTTACATAAAATCATATAAATTAAATATAATTCACTTTATGAAACAATAATGATGTATCTGTAAAACATGAATTTATAATATATTTATTGTATCACTTGTTTGGACATATTTAAGAGTGAGAATTGAAGATGTCAATCTAGTTTCCTGTATGCAAAGCAGTTATGGGGAACTAGGCTCAAACCCTACTACATGCAAAATATTTTTTTCAAGGTGGGACTATTTCAAGAACCCGTTGGTCACCATTTCCTAAAAAAAACCTGGCTGGTTTAAATGGTTTAGGCCAGTCTGAAGCAGTCCAACGGGCAGAATGGGTTTGATTTGTTTACTGGACTTAATGCATTTGCTGTTTCCCTTTTTGACTAATTCAATCCAGGTTTCAGAATAATGCTTCATTTTTGCCCCTTAATATATTAATTTAATATACCTTGCAGGCTTGAGAACACATTGAACTATGGTCTTGAAAGAGTTTGGGCTATTGGATACATTAAAGGTTCACGCCGGTGAGTCTTTGTTAAACTTTCATCCACTTTTGTGAAGATTGCTTAATTAGTGCCCATAGGATAAAACTTTTCTGTTGCAAGGCTAAAAATTTTATCTTATGGAAAAATATGCACACAAAATACAGGCTGTTTTATCTAGTATTATTAGTCGGAACTAAAAACTTTCTCCATATATCTTTATACATATTTTTTTTAAAAAATGCCTTGTTGAGCTTTTTATGAATAGCCCATTCAAACAAGCACTTATTCTACCTAATAGTGTCACGATTGAAGTCTGCATGTTTGATTACTGATTAGAGAAATTCTTTATATTCTCCCAAGGTATGATGCCAGCTTGTTTGCTTCAGTTTCACCTTAAATGAAGCCATAAATGGAGAATTTTATTTTTGAAGTTGTAAAGTTGTTTGTTTTATTTCACCCCCATTACACAACCCCAAAACTTATTTTTTCTGCAGGGTTGTCATTGGCTATGATGAAGGAACTATCATGGTCAAACTTGGTCGAGAAGAGCCTGTAGCCAGCATGGATAACAGTGGGAAAATTATTTGGTCTAAGCATAATGAAATTCAGACAGTCAATATAAAGAGTGTAGGAGCAGATGTGGAGGTTTGAACTCATTTATATCCTTATTTTGTTGTCAAATATGTGAGCAAGAAGTGGATAGTTCTTTTATTTGCAAGTGACATACAACTATAATCACTTTGTTTCTTAGGTGGCCGATGGAGAAAGGTTACCTTTGGCTGTCAAGGAATTGGGCACTTGTGATCTCTATCCGCAGGTGATTTGGCGTATTTTGCTTTATATTTGATTTCTTGCTTTTAAATTTGTGGTCCCCCCCCCCCAAAAAAAAGTCAGTATTTCTTGCAAACCTTGACGTACCTTAGATAAGAACCATGTACATCATCTAGCAAGTTAACTTTTTTCATATCGCCATTCCATCTTTCTTGACATTATTTAGCTGTGTAAATAAAGTAATTCATTATATAGTTGATTGTGACTTTTTTGTGTGCTATTCAGTTTAGTTTAAAATAATATTCCTTCCTTTGGGTTCAAGTACGTATATAGTGACTGAACTATTATTTACTACTTTACTTTCAGTTTTTAAAGCACAATCCAAACGGCAGATTTGTTGTTGTTTGTGGAGATGGTGAGTATATCATATACACTGCATTGGCATGGAGAAATAGGTCATTTGGCTCAGCCCTGGAGTTTGTTTGGTCTTCGGATGGAGAATATGCTGTCAGAGAAAGTACATCAAGGATTAAAATTTTTAGCAAAAGTTTTCAGGTTTGCAGTTTATATATATATTTTTTTATTTCTGTTATTTTTTTTATGGGTCTGAAGAAAGAAATGGCAAGAAACAACACTTCCTTGCTAATTTCATTAAGAGGAAAGCTAAGAGTCCTGCTGTTCTTGTTCTGGTAATTAATCTATGCTGGCTATTAATTTTGCTCAACCCAAACGTTATGTCAAAACAATATGACAATAGCTTGTGAATGTGCTTCCAATGCTGAATTGCTAATAACAAGTCATATTTGTGTCATACTTTTGTATGTTGCAGGGATTAGTTCTAGTTCTGGAGAATTATTTATTATTTGCTCCGTTTTAGATGCTTTTAAATGAAACAAATTTCTCGGGAAATTGTAATTGGAGTCCAACTGATGTGGAATGCAGGAAAAGAAGAGTATCCGACCTACATTTTCAGCTGAACGAATTTTTGGTGGCACTTTACTGGCAATGTGCTCAAATGACTTCATCTGCTTTTATGATTGGGCTGAATGCAGGTTGATCCGTCGCATTGATGTTAATGTGAAAGTAAGTGCTTTCATTAGATGACATGTAGCCATATGCTTTTCTTCATCCAATTTTACAATTTATTTTACATTGCTGCCATTTTCTTGTGTTAGAACCTTTACTGGGCTGATAGTGGTGATCTACTGGCAATTGCAAGTGATGCATCTTTCTACATCCTGAAGTACAATGTGAGCATTCTAAGAAAATTCATTAACTTTGTATTATTGTTGCCTTGTGCTAAAGAACTCTTCTTTTCCCTTAAATTTGTCTTGTTAATATGCTTTATATGCTATGGTGCAAAGCATTGGAAACAATTAACCATTCATTATAATTGGCAAAAAAAACAATTAACCATTCATTATTGCAGCGTGATGTTGTTGCATCGTCTTTGGATAGTGGAAGACCTGTTGATGAGCAGGGTGTTGAAGATGCCTTTGATCTCCTTCATGAAATGAATGAACGTGTCAGGACTGGCATCTGGGTTGGGGATTGTTTCATCTACAACAATTCCTCCTGGAGACTTAACTACTGCGTTGGTGGTGAGGTATTAGGTCATGTCCCTTATATGTTCGAAATAAATTCATAAATATATATTTTTAATTGAAATACATGATTCTTATGAGGTCTTGATCTATAAGACAATGATACAATGAATTCAGGTAACTACAATGTTTCATTTGGACCGCCCTATGTACTTGCTGGGATACCTTGCCAACCAAAGTAGGGTTTATTTGATAGACAAGGAGTTCAAGTAAGTGGACCTTTTGTTTTTTATATTCAAAGTCACAATTGTAATCTGGACTGCTTTCTCTAATAATTTAATTATTTAATTTCTTTCAGTGTTATGGGTTACACGCTGCTTTTAAGCTTGATTGAGTACAAGACTCTTGTGATGCGTGGTGATCTGGAAAGAGCCAATGAAGTTCTGCCAACTATTCCTAAAGAGCATCATAACAGGTTGTAGTTAGCTTTGATTACTTTAATATTAAGGACAGAAAATTATTAGTTCTGTCTCTTTAGAAATGGGGTCATAAGTTTGAAACATGCTTTTGATAGCAGAATTGTGCTTCATAAATTTTCTTACATCTAATTAATTATAATGTATTACATGCCCTGCTTTATTTTTTTTAAATAAAACAGTTTTGTATGGTTCCTTAGTCAGCCTGATGGAATATGGGAATGCTTGTTCAGTGGCTGGCCAGAACTTTCTGACAGTAATTTGTTTGGTTATCAATGGAACCTTGGTTCTTACATTATTTTGTGTTGTTATGATTTATACTGGTCCTTTTGCTTGTAAGTTTTTGGTCTTTGCCTTGATGTTTTCATGGTTTCAATTCTTCGAACATAATCTTGTATGAATCATTGTAACATCACAATAATATGTTCATTTCTGTTTCGCTTTGGTTTGGGTAATTGTTCTGTTGGCAATGTGTCATTAATCAGTACTTCAGATTTCAAATCTGAAGGTTGGTGCTCCAATGATCTGCATTCTAATTGTATAGTTATGATCTAATGATAGTGTCGCTCGTTTCCTGGAATCACGGGGGATGATAGAGGATGCTCTTGAAGTAGCTACTGACCCTGACTACAGATTTGAGCTAGCCATACAGCTTGGAAGACTAGAGGTTGCTAAGGTAAGTTTATATATTGTTCCTGCAAGGAGAAAGTGATAAGCATGTGAAATATATCGTTCTTTTTTTCATCTGTCATTGGGTATACTCAATGTGTTAATTCACACCTAGTGATATTGTGTAATTCTTTTTGCAGAGTATTGCAACAGAAGTGCACAGTGAGTCTAAATGGAAGCAGTTGGGAGAATTAGCGATGTCTACTGGCAAGGTGCTTATCTGTGTAAAATGTGTGTATATATATTTGGGTGATTTCTCCAAGGTTTCAACATTTCTGCAAAATCATTGTGCCTAGACATTCTTATCCTTTTATATTGTGCTGCTGATTTTGATCATGTGTTCATGATGAATCATTGGCCTTGCTGAAGCTTGTGCAAGAGGTTTGAGGTTTTATTAAGGCCAAATTTGAAGTTTGGTTTAAAATTTTTCTTGATTCTGGTGGATTATTAGAATTTTGAATCTTGTGTCTCATTGCAAAATTGATTCTTGTTCGGTATTTCTCCTGCTCCTTGGCATCTCACTCTATTATTTTCTTGCAGTTAGAAATGGCCGAGGAGTGTCTAAAGAATGCAATGGATTTGAGCGGTTTATTACTGCTTTATTCTTCTTTAGGAGATGCAGAAGGAATATCAAAACTTGCAACCCTTGCCAAGGAGCAAGGAAAAAACAATGTTGCATTCCTGTGCTTATTTATGTTGGGTAGGCTTGAAGACTGCCTGCAATTGTTGGTAGAAAGGTAATTTTTTACAGTTTTGTTCTTATACTCTATGAAATTAGTCAGACATAGAGGGGGTTGTTTCATAATAGAAGTGCAGTCATACATAGCTGACTTATGGTTTGTGCAGCAATCGGATTCCTGAGGCGGCTCTAATGGCACGATCTTATCTCCCTAGCAAGGTCTCCGAGATTGTAGCAATTTGGAGAAAAGATCTCAGCAAGGTAATCGCTAAGTCACATCTGTAATGTTTACTGAAACTGCGGAACCGCCTGATTTTTGTAGTTTGCGAGACATTGTGGATTAGACTTCATGTTGTCATTCTATTGCCATGTCCAGGGAGTTTTATCATTTGGTCCGAAGGCATGTAGGTCATAGTTCAATTATATATTTCTCACATGTTTTTGCTGTTTGCCCAGGTTAATCCAAAAGCTGCTGAATCATTAGCTGATCCTGAGGAGTATCCCAATTTGTTTGAAGACTGGCAAGTTGCACTTGCAGTTGAATCTAAAGCTGCAGAAATAAGGTCAGAGTGTGGGAAACCTTATTTACAAGAAACGATGTTTTCTTTACAGCGTTGATCCATTAGTATTGGCATTTTGTTTAGTATGTTTACTGACTAATTATTTTGTTCATTATAGGGGTGTTTATCCTCCTGCAGAAGAGTACGTTAACCATGCTGCCGAATCTCGTGTTACTCTTGTTGAAGCATTTAGAAACATGCAGATTGAAGATGCGGAGGAGCCTCTTGAAAATGGGGACTCAAATCATGAGGTTTGCTGATCACGTGAAGTTCACAAATAAATTTGTAGTGTTTCATTCTTCAAGTAATGGGAAAAAATCCGTCTTTGTCCCTTTGTTACAGTTGACTGAACAAAATGGAGAAGAGCATGTTACAGAGGAACTGAATGGAGAGGCAGGAAGCCAAGAGGAGGCAGTTGTAGTGGATGCTGATTCTGCGGAAGGTGCGGTACTCGTTAATGGCAACGAGGCTGATGAACAGTGGGGTACGAATAATGAAGGAGCCCTGTCAGCCTAAAAGCAATTGGTTGGGGCAGTGTGAAAATCCAATTTTGTCTCTGGTGATTAATTGTTTCTGAAGTGCCATTTCTAACTCCTATTTAGACAACTTGCTGACTTCAAATTTTTTTTAGTTGTTTTTTTAGTAGTGAATCCACTCTCGAACATAATAGTGTTGCATGTTTGGGAACTGCGCTTTCAGAGCTCCAGTAGATTAAATTGTGCTGGATAGAGGCGTTGCTATTTGTTTCCTTTAGAATCATGTGTATTGTCAGTTTTAACATCTCATGTTATGCTGTAATTTGTATTTTCGCGAGCCTGTCAACATAGCTTTTGATCATTGTTATATTGCCCATACAAGTATTTTTCCCCCTTTAACCAAATCTTCCAAGGACCTCTTATGAGGACAAGTCTAAAGGAAGGACCCATCCCAAAAGAGGCTAGCCTATTGGGTGGGAGAGACCCTCGAATTTGTAAACCAAACTATATTTGTGAGGCTTCTTGATATGGGACTCACAACAATACTCTCCGTTCGAGAGTCAACATTTCAGGCGGGATCACACCATGACATTTCACTCGGCCTCTTGTCAGTCAAAACCCTTTATGGGTAGCTAGCTTTGTGAATATTGGGCTCTCAATAAAAGTACCTTTGTAATGAGCACAAGTTCAGAGGGAGAGTTCATTCCAAAAAATTAGTCTATTGGATGGGAGAGCCCATCCCAAAAAACTAGCCTATTGGGTAGGCAATCTCTTCGAACTTTTAAAGGACATTTTCATTTGTAATGTTCGCAATGTGGGACTCAACAACACCTAACTTTGAATTGCCCACAGCAAACTTTCTATATAACAACTTTGGTTGAATCTACAGGCATTTTTATCTTGATTATTAACCATAGCATTATTAAGCTGAATGTCTCGGTGTATTTATACTTGTATTTCTAGTTTTGTTTGATTCATATTTTCTTGGTACTCACTCCATTTTCCCCTTTTTTGGCAGTGCTTACATCACATCACTAGTTAGCATCAAGGACAGTCGGTTCCAGCTCCTAGGAATTTTTAAGGTTAGGAGAGTTTAAAAAAGTACTGAGGATGAGTCTCCACATCCCGTTCTTGTATTGATTTCCTACTTGTATATAATCATTTTCAATTTCTATAGTTTGAACTGCAGGTTTTCTGAAGGAGGCGATGATATTATTATTGTGCGGGCTGGCTGTTTCTGTTTTCCTGGTGTTGTGGTTTGGTAGCGCCTTGAGTTTTCTCATTTTGTATGTGGTATAATACTATCTCCTAGGCTCAGGTAGTAACAATTTATTAGAATTTATTGCAGATTCTTTTTGAGGCTTTTGACCTCAATATTCTCGTGCCATTGTGAATGTAGTAAAGCGGAATTACGATTGCGTGTTCTGGTATAGGTAGTTTTTTTTCTAAAGGCTCATGGTTTCTACATTTTGATATTTACTTGGATTGTAATCATGGACTCATAATAGAGAAAATAACCATTCATACCCAACATCTTTTATCCGGTTTCTTCTGAGTTTCTCTTCACTCTGTTTCTACTGCATTTTTCTTGAAATGTTTTGATTAAATTTTAATGGTGCAGATTAATTTATGCTTTTGAAACCATGAAATCTAAATTTTCAACTTTAATCAATCAATTTATCATGGATAAGCCTTATAAAACCTTTAATTTGTATCTTTTAACGTTTGTACAAAAAATAATGTTAATTTCAAATGAATTTATGCTTGAATACAAGCCAAGGGATTTAGATGACCCACAGTTGTTCAAATTTGAATCATGTATATATGGTAAAACTCTTTAGATACGCTGCAAAATCAATTTAAAAAAGGTGTTTTATGAGAGAATTTTTTTCACATACTTTAATGGTGCTAAATCATTTAAAATAAACTAATTCAAATATGGGAGACAAACTTTGTCGTGAGCTATTGGGTCGTAGATGCACAACAATTTGATGTCTTTGTAGTTGCTTAGTCGTAGTTATATTTTTAGCCAAAAATATATATATTTATATATATATAGAGTAGTTTTATTATTCCACTCATTTCATCCACTTGTCATGCTGATATGGTGTGGAATGTATCGTCAAGTCGTTAGATAAGATATAAAATTGAAAGAAGGAACAACTAATCACAAATTGATTTCCATTAGAATAAGGAACAACTGATGATATGTATTTCTATAACTAAGTTTTTAAGACAATGGCTCATGTAAACCATGTGCACACAATTCATCAGTTTCTCATCTGGGCATTAAAAAAAAAACTTGTTTTAGAAAATGCATATAATGTTTTTACATTTTCTATTATGATATTTCTTGTAAATAAAATGAATATATTCTTTTTTTCCTATTATACTGTAATGAATATATAATTTTGTGGATGAGTTTGTTATTTTTATGATTCAACCGAAGATGATCTTTTTTATATTTTATATTGTTAATTAATTTAATTGCAATATTTAACATATATATATACACATTGATTTTTTTTTTCGACTCGATGTATGTTAATTAAATTCATGGAAATCAATCAAATGTTTTTTAAAAATATACAAATTTATAATGTAAGTGTAACAATTTCTTTTTAAAGAACCAGCTTATTAAACTGTCGGCTCTCTGGACTTGTCTAAGAAATGATATTGTGATTTTCCTTTTTTTTTATTTTTTGATAAAAAGACTAGTACATTAACAAACAAGGAAAAAGATTGGAACATAACTTGGGCCAGCTGACAAAAGATCAGTTGCATGGACCAGCCCAAGAGAAAGGAAGCATGTGACATACATTGAGGGTCTGCCCGTTCGTAAAAGGAGAACCACTGCTACACCGGCGACCACCACGAATAGCATTAGCAAGCTCCACGAAGTTAGGACGTCGCGAGGATTGAGAGAACCCGAGACTCCAAAAGTGGAGAGCATATGAGAAAATTCCAAAGCTTCTTCCCCAGTCATAGCTTTAATTCTCATATAGGTAGAGTTTGAACGATTATGAATTAGCAGAGACTTATCAAGCTCATTGGGATAAGAGATGCGCAAGTAAGGTACAAGCTCCCGGAAATGCTCAATGAATGCTACTGGCAGAAACACCACAGAGTAACCATCACGCATGAGCAATTCCCACAGTGGCTCCTGGAAGCCATGAACACGCATTAAGCAATATAGCCATCGGAACCATTCATATGGTGCGTCAAACCAAGCAACCATCCTTGCACGAAGTACAGTTCGCTCCACAACCAGGGGAAAGGTATCACCAGCAGTGATTCGGAGTATCATCCTACCAACAATCCTCCATCGGTGAAGGAAGGAGTAGAACACATGCTCAAAAAAGAAAGAGAAATGCCTATGATCCTGATGGACTTGGTAGAACATAAAAGCTACAAGCGTCACCTAAACCGAGCCACCAAAGAAGATTGAGTATGAACAGAGGAGCGCATGGAACAATTTAAAAGGACTCGTTACAGGCCAGTGGATAGAGAAAAGAAACGAGCAGCACAAACCACTGTAGAAAAAGAGTCGTGGCAAGGAATGGCGTGAGGAAATAGCATCCGAAGCAAGGTGGGAGATAAGTCTTTGAGCCAAAAAAACAACAGAATAGGAGATTAAGTCGGACCTTTTCCGTTTTAGAGAAAAGCCACTAAAAGAAGGCGTCAAGGCTTTGATTTGAAACAGAGCAACTGGGTGGAGATGAGAAGGCCGTATCATGGAACCTGTGAGAATTGAGTTGGTCCAAATTTGTTGGATTAGAAGCCCAAATGAAATCCGGAGGCCCATATCCATCCTGAAGACTTTTTGAGGTCTATGACAGTTAATAAGAGAGCAACTTGGCCCCACACTTTGTTGACGTGGCATCCCCCAAGAGAAGGAAACTGCTGAAAGCAAGACCAAGAAACCACCCAGGTAGTAGAGATGAGGAAGAACCAGCGCCTTAGAGGAAAAACTCTCTCCCCCATCATATACTTTCTTGTAATTTACTTTTTAAGATCTAAGCATTTTAGCCGAATCAGATACTGCCGTGTCCAAGTCAAAATGAATATCTCATCCATATCCAGTCATTTATTTTTTAAAATATTTTTTCCAACCATCCACTTCTTTCCATTTTAAAATTTTTCATCACATCAACTCCTTTCTGGACATCAAGATTTTTGAGAAAATTATTTTTTGCCCTATATCTTGCCTCAATTTTTAAGTTGGTCGTTGTAATATTTTTATTTTAAGGAAAAACCATTCCCTATTTTATATCACCTTATACACATCAACAATCCACATCCATAATATGGAAATCAACTCTGAAATAAGTTCTAAAGTACTTGAATGATCACCATTAATTAATTTTTGGAAAAATTATTGAAAAATATCCTAGTATAAATTTTATTACTCAAAAGTACTTGAATTTTGTTTAAGGGCTTAGTTGTAACTTATTTTGGATGGGTGTAACTTTTCTTCATATCTGTATAATAAATCTTCAGTCATAGGCAAAATGACATTTACATATATCTAAAGATATATTACACACAGGTAAAGAATAATCACACCTGCTTAAAAACTTAGGAATTTAGGGTTTATTTGATTCTATTTTCTATTTTTTTAAACAGTTTTATAAAATTGTTTTTAAAAATAAGTTTTGAAAACAAAAAAGTAAAAAAAAATGTTTGGATAGTTGTTTTAAAAAATATGTTTTTGAAATAATATGCCCGCAATCGCTGCCAGCAGTGACATAACAGCAATCGCTGCTAGTAGTATGGGAAAGGAGCCTCTTCATTTCCTTAGAGTCCACTTCCCTCCAATTCTTTATTTTTATCATTAGATCAACTCTAAATGATTAAGATTTAATATTTTATAAAAAATTAAAAATATATATAAAACTTTAATCACTACTTTAATAACAATATAAAGATATAAAACTATTTAGATCAAGTTTTAATGATTTAAATTTTTTTTTTGTTATTTAATATTATAATAATATTTTTATAGGATATTTAATCTCAATCATTCAAAGTTAATTTAATGGTGAAAATAAATAAGTAAGGGGAAATGGACAGTAACTTGGTAGAGGAAATGAAGAGGTCACTCTCCCCCATTGTGTCAATAGTGATGAATAGGTGACATCTTCAAAATATAAAACAACTAAAAATTATTTTTATTTTTCAGTTTTTTTTAAAAAATTATTTTGTTTTTTTAAAAAAAACAACTTATTGAAAACAGTTTTTTAAATAATTTTTTTTTGTTTTTAAAAATAAAAAAATGTTTCTAAAAAACAAAATCAAACAAAGCCTTAGTTCCTTTATGAACTGAATCTTTTTAATATTTTAAAGATTCATCTCTTTTTGTATTAGTTTAAAGTGCAAATCCGTTTTAAAAGTATTTATGAAATCTCAATATTATCCTAATTTTTTTTTTTGTCAATATCACCCTAAAAATTTCAAAATGTAACAACGTCTCATGTCTCTCCTTATTCAACTACTAGTTACATTAATCGCTAACTTTGATTATAAAAGCTTACATGGCAGACAAAGTGTCCACTTCATCATCAAACCTCATCCTCGTGCCGGGAGAGGGGTGTCTCCATTGATTTCCCTCTCCATTTACTTTCCTCTCCATTGAATATATCTACTATTAGATCAACTTTCAATGGTTGAGATTTAATAATATTAAATAATATTGTTATAATATGAATCTACCGTAATAAATTTCAACTATTAAAAGTTGATCTAATAATAGATACATTCAATAAAAAATAAATAGAGAGAAAAATCAATGGAGACACTTCTTTCCCCTCGTGCCCCTCTCTCTCTCTCTCCCCGTCATTTACTCTTTCTTAAGAGAAAAAAACGAAAAGTTTCCGTCCCTCACTACTCTCTCTCTCTCACCTCTCATTCCTTCCTTCACCGCCGGTGCTATATCAATTAAATGCCCATCACCAAGAAAAGAGAAGGCACCGTGGTTCCATCACACGTCATGCATCCTCACTTTTTTTTAAAGTCAGCTTCGGGCCTGAAAGTTTTCTCACTGCAACAATGACCATTAAAAAAAAAACTTGCAGCGATTTATAAGCCACAATGGAAGTCGAAGGTTGAATTGAAGAGGAAGGTGATAGTCGTCAGATCTTTCCATCGCGAGTTTCGATCGTTGTCGTCTCATCCTTACCATCACCGGAGATCTTGCCCATAAAAAATACCACACTGTCTATCAACCTCCTTCTACTTAAACCCAAACTCAGATTTAAATATCAACAAAGTGAAATTCGGTTGCTCTGTTCGTGCAGTTCGAAAAGTGCTTTCTATTAAAGTCCTTTCGCATTATAATATGCCAGCTGATCTTCTTTAAAGCTTTTGAATTTACTCTATTGTTTTATTGATACTCTGTTAAGCTTCAATGGAAAGTTCATTTATAGGTATGAAAATTACCCCACCCATGTTTATGGAACAGACCACAGACTTGTTTGAAGGGGAGGAAGAACGAGATCATAAAACAAAGAGGTCCGGTAAGATAAAGAAGGAGGAGTAGGTTCTGAAACAAGGTGAAGAAGGCCGATGCTACAGTGAGGCAGAGGATCGTTGGAATGAGAGGAAGGAGGAGGTTCTGAAACGGATTCATCCTAAGCAAGAATTTCTCTTTGCCTCCACTGCCACATCACCGGCTATATCAGCATAAATGGGTCAAAAAGAAATATTTAACAGTTAAACTTACCATCTGTGAACATAAGACGATATTGCTACGTACGTTTTTTTATTTTCAAGAGGCGACATTGAAATAAAAAAAAAAATTCAGGGCAATATTGAGATTGAGCCAATACTTCGGGACGGATTTTCGCCAACCTTTTGTATTTTTCTCCCCTCGCTATTCCTCTCTCTCTCTCTCTCTCTCTCTCTCTCTCTCTCTCTCTCTCGCAGAGCAAAGCTTTTTTACCCGCCGTCGACATCACACTTCTTGGCTTCTTGCTTCCTCTGGTGAGTGTTGTTTTACAGGCGTTTCATTGTACGAGTACAGTTTATTATTGCTACTGTTAATTCCGATATCCTGCTTCGTGGTCGTAAAATGGTTCCGCTCGTAGTTTGCTGTTCTTTAAAATATAATTTTATTCTTTTAAATTTTATATAAGGTATATTTTTAATCTCTTAATTTTATAAAATATATTTTAATCCTATATTTCTAACACCATTAATATTATTAACAACAAATGTTAACACAACACACTCAAGTGATAACTATGTACCTCCCAAAGTATATTTAAATTTAAATTGTTTTAATAAAATATATTTATATCATTAAACTAAAATAAACCAATAAATCACTGTAAATAAAATTAAGGTTTTGATATTTAGATTATTAAACTAAAATTTTTTAATACAATCAAAGTTTTGATGTTAACTATTTCATAAAGTTTTTAGATATTTTTTAATTTATGCATATTTTAAAATTAAGATTAATGGCATTTAATTACACAGTCATCACTTAAGTTTACACAATCATCATTTGAATTTGTTATGTCAATATTATCCGTTAGCAATATTAACAGTATTAGAATTATAGGGTCAAAAGTATACTTTTTAAAATTAAGAAACTAAAAATATATCTCATATAAATTTAAAGAATTGAAAGTACATTTTAGCCTAATTCGCTAACATGCGTGGAGTATGGTTTTAGTGTTTTTATTTTTTTTGGCATCTGGAAAAATAAAGTTATGACTTATAAATCTTTTTTATTATTGTGCTTTCTGGAGCGTTTTATGCTTAGCATTGTATGTTCGGCCTTGAGTCCAGTTGGTCTTATTTTTCCTTTACTTTAAAGTTTAAACTTTGATTTGTTTTTTGTTGGTATTATTATTAGTTTAACTAGGTGTTATAACCAAGGTATTAAAATCCGGACTGGGTATTGAACCGGTTGGGGTACTGGATTAAGGGTCAGTGGGTCAAACCGGGGTCAAACCGGAGCTAAACCAGGACCAAACCGGTGAGTAATTGAAGATTTTAGGCTTATAGTATAAAATTCTAAAGGAAAAAGTTAAAAAAAAATTTTTGAAAATTGGGACCCGGACCGGTCTACTGACCGGTTCGGCGGGTTCTGGGCCAATCCGGTCCAGATCTGAGAACCTGGTTATCACTATTTCTGTATTCTTTCAAGAATTTTGTGATACATTTGGTACTTTCGATGTTATATTTGACAGGATTGCTTGCTAACTCTTGCTCTTCCTTTGGTAATTTTACCTTTTCCTGTTTGGAATTCTGTTGCCTTTCTTCAATTATTTTTGATTGTGACGGCTGAATTCATGTTTGAAGAAGTTTATTATGTGATTGCTCTATTAGCTGGAAGCTTATTGAATATCTGAAACTGATTCTTTTTAGTCCTGATTTTTCTGAAACTAGTGTGAATGTTGGAATTGTTGTCAGTTCGTGTACTAATTTTTATAAATAATGGTGATGGTGATGCTATCAGTGTAATTTGTATGTCTATTATGATATGTTAAAATTTCAAACTGAGTACACAATCAATTCTTACATTTTCAATTTCTTCCCCCAAAAAATTATACAATTTTCAGAAACAGTATACAAACTAGACTTAATCCTACTTTAGTATTTTACATTACTACTTGTAAAGAATTTTACTATCATTTGAGGCGGTACATCTCCTACTTTCCTTGGCTAGTGGTTTGTGTTATTTGCACGCTTAGGATGTGTTTGGTTTGAGGGGAGGGAGGGAATGAGAGGGTGAGTAAATTACCTTTTTGGGTTGAAAGAATTTAAATTTTGGGCGGGAACCCAAAATTTAAAAAGAATGAGAAAGTAAATTTTGGGCGGGAAACCAAAATTTTAAAAAATGAGAGGGTAAATTTTAAGTTTCTTTTGTCCAAAATGGTAATTTCTCCACCCTCCCCTCCCCTCCCTCCCCTACCCTCCCCTCAAACCAAACACACCTAGAGTACTCAAGAGTTATACATCCTTTTTATAATGTTGAACGTTTGATTCATATTGAATACTACTTTCGGTCCTAAATATAGGACATAGTTTGTAGTGTAAATTGCACTACAGATTATATCTTATATTTAGGACCGGAGGGAGTATTATTTATTCTATTTTATTCTTGAAATAAAAAAAAATATGATCAAGATTGCAAACATATTGAATCAACTTTTTAAATTCTTTAGTTATGATCTGCATAAGCATTATACATTTTATTAATCAATATGTTGTTGAACTATGAAGAATTATATAGCCGCTGAGGGAATAAAAACCTCTAAAATATTACTCCTTCCGGTCCTAAATATAGGACATAGTTTGTAGTACAATTTGCACTACAAACTATGTCCTATATTTAGGACCGGAGGTAGTATTTTGAATCCTTCAAACTTGAACATGATATCAAAGTTAGAGATTTCATTCTAAGAGAGTATCAGAGTATCAAACACACTGCAATGTAGAGTAAAATTGGTTCTTTCCCCTCAATGTGTCTCGACCGTCAATTCTTATTTTTAATAAGGATAAATATAAGAATTTTATAAGTTCTTATTTTCTCTATATCCAACAATTGTTGTAGTAACGATAAATGATGGGTATAATTGCATGCTTCAGACCTCCTGCCAGCAGTAGAGCCTTACTCAATTTCTGCGCAAAGATTCAAATAAAACTCACAGCTTACATGGATAACTTGTCATTTCACTTTGGAAATATGATATTTGGCAACTAGAAAAACAAAATAGCTGATATAAATATCTTTGGTAGCTTTATGTTATGGCATAATGCATTCAGATAACTAGACATTGATTCCAAAAAAAAAAAACTTATTGTCCATATGTGATTGATGAATACATTTTGGTTGTACTTATGTTGGCTCCTTTACTAAGGAACTCTATATGTCTCTAGGAAATAAAATTTATGGATTAACTATTTTAATAGATCTATTTTCCTTTTTTAAGATATTTTTTTGTTTTTCCCCATTCATGTATGTAAAATCACTTATGTCGTTATGGAGCTTAATAAATCATCACTTGTTTTTTTAGTGGTGTTCTTGATGTTTAATCACTTGAAATAGTCGATTATATGTTAATTTTAAATGAATTTATGCTTAAATGCTAGCCAAGGATTTAGACGACCTATCTCCATTTATTCAAATTCAAAAGATGAATATATGGTAAAACTCCTTCGACACTCTGCATAATCAATTTAACAAAAAGGTATTGTGTTCTGCCATATAAGATTTTTCTCACATACTTATAGATATAATGTCAAATCGTTTAAAATAAACTAATTCAAATAGCCCAAACTAACTTTATCGCATGAGCTATTCGGTAGATACACAAGAATTTGATGTCTTTATAGTTGCTTAATAGTATTTATATGATTCCACTCATTTCATCCACTTGTCATGCCGATATGGTGTGCAATGTACTGTTAGATAAGATATAAAATTGAAAGAAGGAACAACTAGTCACAAATAGATTCCCATTAGAATAGGATTACATATCATTATAGGTTAAAGCATGGTATGATGGTATATATAAGAACAAAATTGTGATAATTGTGATAATTACTTGCCACTCTCTCACTATTTTTTCTCATAATTGTGATAATTGTATATATAATAATGTTATCTATTTGAATTGGACATATAAGAACAAAATTTAGATGGTATAATTAATGAAAGATTGTTGAGAAGATATTCAACATGTGGTGTTAAAGTTTAAAAAAAACTCGTAAAATAAATCTTATAATAAGGATCGGGAGAGCACATAATCCTAACTTGGATAATTTAAATATCAAATTGGACCCCGCCCAAAAAAAAAAAAAAGCTTCAAAATTTAGTTTAAATCTAGCTTCAAAAGTACTTAGTGTCATTTGGAGCAAAATGAAAGACAATGGCTCATGTAAACCATGCCAACACAATTCATCAGTATCTTATCTGAGCATAGAAAAAACTTCTTTTAGAAAATGCATATAATGTTTTTACATTTTTTTAGTATGATATTTCTTGTTTTTAAATAAAATGAATATATTCTTTTTTTCTATTATACTGTAGTGAATTTATAATTTTGTGCATGATCGAGTTTGTTATCTTTATAATTCAACCGAAGATTATTTTTTGAAATTCTTAATATGTATATCTATATTGATTTTTTTTCCTTGACATATGTCATATTAAATCCATGGAAAACAATGAAATATTTTTTGAAAAGGTTAAAGTATATATTTAGTCTATAGTTATTAAAATTAGACCAAACCGGCCAGTTTGATCAAGAAACCGGCAAGCCAATCACCAAACCGGTCCTGCTCTGTCGGTTTGACTTGTTCCATATTTATTTAGAATTTCATGACTTCAAAAATTGACATATAATTCTACATATTTTCAAAAATTATAAATTAAGACTCTATAAAAACAAGCTTGAGATGTCTAGTTTCTAATGTAAAAAGAATCACTCAAAAATATTTTCATTTGATCCTAAAAAATTCTCAAATTTCAAAACTATTTGAAAAGCCTAGAGATATAATTTTCAGTCATTGTCCTTAGTGTTTATAAGTCTCAAACATTCATATTCTACCTCTTGATACCCCAATCTCATTAATAACTAAATCTTACTTAACTCTGAACCTCAATATTAAATTTTGGGATGTTACAATTGAGAACTTGAGTATTACAATTAGCAATTACCCCAATTTGGTGTTATTCAAATTCACTTTCTCACCGGTTTGGCTCCGAGTTAGCTCTGATTTGATATCGATTAGACCCACTGACCCTTAACCCACTACCAAACAGGTTCAGTGGCCAATACAGGTTTAATAATCTTGATTTAGTCCTTTATATTTGTATTAAGTTTCATTTAGTCTCTTAAGTTTGTAAAGTACACTTTTAGTCTTTTAATCTTAAGACCGTTAGTCTCCTTTAATAGAAAATACTGAGTCAACAAACTTACATAATCACGGTGCAATTAAACGACGAGAAGCATGATTATGTTTCAATTCTTTAATGGGTTAAGGTGTATTTTCACCCTAGAACTTTTCCAAAAGGAGTGATTTTGCCCTGAAAGTTTTTTATAGAGCAATGTTGCCCTAGATATGTCAAAAGTGGTGCAATGTCGCCCTAGTGTTAACTTTGACCGTTAGCTTGATTGTAATGTCACATTCAATATATCCACATCATCATCCATCCAGCTCATCTTCTACATCACTCCCTCCCTCTCTCTTCCTCGCCATCAACCTCTTCCTCTTCGTCTTCAGAGTTCAGAGGCAACCTCCTTCGACTTCCTCTTCCACTCCTCTACCTGCTGCATCCTCTCTTCTTCCTCTTCCCCAAAATCACTAGTCCTAGTAACTCATCACTCTTTATAATATGTCCATCACAGAGTAAAGATGGAGAAAGGTCGATGTTTGGGCATCTCCATATCGAAGAGGGAGAAAGGTCAACCTTCGGTAAGGAGTATTGCACGGTGCTATGAGAGATGAGTCCGCTTCTTCCTCTTCCCTACAAACACTAATCTCTGCAACTCACCACTCTTTATTATAGTTCATCGTACATCGAGGAGGAAGATAGGTTGACATTTGGGTTTCTCCAAATTGAAGAAGGAGAGAGGTCAACGTTCAGCAAGGAGCGTGGCACGATGCTTTGAGAAATAAGTCTGTGAGGTCCGTCCGAATCGACAAGTTAATCTCTAGTAAGCACGAGCAATTTGTAGCCAAATTCAAAAACCCATTTTGGGTGAAAATTTTGTAGCCAAGCTAGCGAGATTGAGCTCAGTGCGTCGTCTTCCATGCTAGGACAAAGAGAGAAATCGATTTGTGATATAGACAAATAACGGCAAAAGACATTTCGGCCAAAACTCTAAAAGACGTGGTTTGATGAATTTGCAGTGGCCAAACTCGATGGACTAAAAGAATTTACAAACCTGAGAAAACAACTTTTTGGCCAATGGGTCATAATAGAGATGGTTGAGGATAATCAAAATGGTCTCCTCTGTGAGGAGATCAAAGAAATTGGTGGTAGGCTGGCCTTGTGATTTTCTTTATGTTGCTGTGATTTTGGCCAGTGGGTTATTGATGGAGTAATGTTGGATTTAGGTGTTGCTCTGTTTTTTTTTATGCTATTGTGATTTTGATTCTTTTGATCTTGTTGTGATTTAATCTTTTGATGGTCTTGGGTTTAATCTTCAAAAGGCTAATATGTTGTTGGCTTGATAATCTTTCTACTATTTCTGGGTTTCAAATTTGACTAGTTATGATTGATCTTTAATTTTTTTTATTCCTCCAATTTCTTGGTGGAGATGTGTTGTTGTGAAATGACAAGAAGGAGAAGATGGTGTGGACAGTGAGGTGGAGAGAGAGAGGAAGTGGCAGAATGATGAGGTGGTTGTGTTAAGTGTGCAATATTAGTAAAACTAACAATCAAAATTAATAATTACTAATAACGGGGGCAACATTACACCACTTTTAATACTTCTAGAGCAACATTACTCCACAAAAGACTTCCAGAGTAAAATCTCTCTTTTCTGAAAATTTTCGAGACAAAAATGGACTTTAACCCTTCTTTAATTACTTAATTTAATATGTTTATATTTTAAAATAAAAATAAATCCTGTGAAAGGAAAGGCATGCGTCTTCTCCTCTTCGTCAATGCATCTTCTTCTCCAAACCCATCCATGATTTTCACCTTTGCTTCCATTCCTCCTTTACCCAATACAACAACACCCTCATTTTACTTTGGGACCCATAATATTCTATGTGTAATTATATGTGGCCTAGTTTTACAACTCGTTTTGGGGTCCATATTGTTAGATCTCATGTTTTGATGATAACAAAAGAATGGTTTGAAAAGGAAATGTTTAATAATCAAGGTTGAACTAAGTAAAGAAAGGAATAAGCTTAACTTGAGGAAAGCATGGAAGTAGTGAAGATTGGCCAAGAGAAAATGCTAAGGAACTTGATCAGAAGTGCATTTTCTAAGGCATTACTCGAGGCGCTACTCGAGTAATGAACCAAAACTTGAAGTAACCCAGCAAAACTTTCAGTTACCTGCCATCATTACTCGAGGCACTACTCGAGTAACGAGGTAAAATTTCAAGGTTGCGCTCGGCCTGTAAATGTTACTCGAGGAGCTACTCGAGTAACCAGGTAAAAACTTCCAGTTGCCATCAAGTTCTCTCTATGATACTCGAGGAGCTACTCGAGTACCTTTGTTTCCCAAAATATGGACCTCTCGGCAGTTTGTACCACTGCCAATGTTACTCGAGGAGCTACTCGAGTAACCAGGTCAGAAACTTCCAGTTTGCCTTCAAGTTTTCCATGGTACTCGAGGGGCTACTCGAGTAACCGTGTATTTGAAAATGTGGAGCTCTCGGCACTTTGTACCACTGCCAATGTTACTCGAGGAGCTACTCGAGTAATGGTCTAAGGTAAATGAAAACTTGAGGTTTGTACCAGATTAACTTGATTTCTTCTTATATCATCATCCTCGAGTACTTACTCTAGTATACAAGTTTTTCATTGTTTATTTTAAGTGGATTCCTCGAGTAAGTACCCCAGTATGCTCAAATATTTTCAAAGGAAACTTCAAGTCATTACCCGGGTAAGTTATGTTCAAATGTCTCAGTTACTCGAGGTGCTACCCGAGTAACCTATGCAAAAATGAGTTCATTACTCGAGTTGGTACTCGAGTAATAAGGTAAGTGCTCTCGGCATTTTAATCCTGCCAATATTATTGGAGTAGAGCATCGAGTAATCAAAAGTTTTTCAAAGGATTACTCGAGGTGTTACCCGAGTAAGTCATAAAGTTCTGAATGCATTACTCGAGTAACTACCCGAGTAAATAACTATTCCAAAGGTTTGAAAATTAGTTTACTCCATGCACTACCCGAGTAATCTTATACTTGTTCATTAACTTGCAGTTGATAAATGATCTCCCGATGTTACTCGAGGAGCTACTCGAGTAAACTTCAAGGATTACTCGAGGAGCTACTCGAGTAAGCTTATCCAGAAAGTTTGAAATCATTCCAACGGTCATTATTCTGTTTCCTATTTGATTAACCTTTTATTATATAAGTGTACTTAGTTTTTCAACAGGAAAACAGTGAAGAGATCTTACCAAATAAGGAAAGTCAAAAGCAATGCTTAAATGTCACCGACGGTCACCTACCGCAACGCATGTTTTTCAAAAACACTAGAAAAGTCAATTATTGCTGCGCACGCTCCAACGGACATGAAGAAATATGTTCCAGCAATCATTACCAATGTAACTATATATATGGGAACCTTCAAACAGAGAAGAACAACTAAGCATCCATACGAACGAATCATTAAGTTCATTACTCTGTTTTCACATTGAAATTGTATTCATATGCTTCAGTGATTATTATTTACTCTGTGAGAGAGATATTTCATTCAAACTCAATATTTGTTATTGAGATAACTTAAGGTTGTGGAATCTTGAGTTGGGATTGGATTACAACCTGTAAGGGGGAGCGAGTGTCCAGGTGTAAGGAACTTGCTTGTACTGAGGTGCCAAGAACCCACTGAATCTTGGAAGCTATAGTGAAACTCTCAGAAAAGCTCTGAGGATTGGACGTAGGTCAAAGTGGTTGTGACCGAACCAGTATAACTCCCGGTGTACACTTCGGTGATATTTCTCCTTACTCATTACTGTTTTAATTATTTTGTCTGAATTTTATATTTTCGAAAGAAATTTCAGTATCACCCAATTCACCCCCCCTCTTGGGTGAAACGTTTGATCTAACATTTGGTATCAGAGAATAGGTCTTCTTGTTAAGGTTTAACAGCCTAAGAAGGATCCAATGGCAAGCATGGGTGAAGGAATTCTTCCCGACGGAGCATCCATCACTAGACCCCCTGGTTTCAATGGAGAACACTTTTCTTTCTGGAAAGCTAAATTCAGAGTGTTCGTGATGGCTACTGAATATGGACTATGGGATGTAATTGAGAGTGGAAATTATCAACCTACAAAGGTTGTAGATTCTCAGAAAATTCCAAAGACGCCAGCGGAATACGATGAGAATGACAAGAAACTCATCACTCTCAATAGCAAAGCAATTCTGATGTTACAGAGTTCTTTAAGTCAAAATGAATACTTCAGAATTTGCACACTTCCAACAACAAAGGAAATGTGGGAAGCTCTGGAAATAGCGCATGAAGGAACTTCGGGAATAAAGGAAAATCGAATCAACACCTTGATCACTGAATTCGATCTACTTCGCATGAAATCAGGTGAGTCAATTTCTGAATTCGAACTTAGATATACTCATCTTGTTAATCAACTTGCAGCACTTGGTAAAGTCTATGATCAAAATACCCAAGTACGAAAGATCTTGAATATTCTTTCTAAAGAGTGGGAGGCCAAAGTCACTGTGATAGAAGAGGCAAAAGGAGAATCAATGAGATCAGTTGCTTCTCTATTTGGAAGCCTTTCTGAATATGAAAGCAAATTAAAGTTCAAACGGGAACTAGACGACATCGGTGACAAAAGAAAGAAAGGCCTAGCACTAAAAGCGAAAGAAGAAAATCAAGATGAAAATGAGGAGTTTGATGATGATGAAATGGGCTTAATCATAAAACGATTCAGAAAGTTCTACAAGAAAGGTCAAGGCTTCAAACACTTTCAAAAAGGAGGAACTAGCAGCAAAGACCATATTATTTGCTACGAATGTGGAAAACCAGGACATATTAAATCAGAATGTCCAGAACTCAATCAAAAGAGCAAAGAAAAGAGAAAAGGCAAATTCTTTAACAAAAAGAAGGCCTTTGTATCTGCTATATGGGGAGATAGTTCCTCTGACGAAGAAAGTGATGACGAAGAAGAAGTAGCTAATATATGTCTTGTTGCTCAAGAAGAAACAGAAGAAGAGGTAAATGATTCTGAACCTACCTATGATGAATTACTTTCTGAGTATAATGCTTTACATTCTGAATTCATCAAAATAGTTAAAGAACTGATTGTTATTAAAAAGAAAAACAAAGTTCTTGAAACTGAACTTAAGGGAAAGGATTGTGAAAATTGCCTATCTTTGAAAAAGAAAAACATTGATCTCACAAAAACTCTTGAAAAATTTACACAAGGAAGTGAGATGCTAAATGTCATTCTAAAAGCCCAACGATTTGTAAATGATCGATCTGGAATTGGTTATGATCCAAAATTAGATAAAAGAAAAGGAAGAAAGAAAGCAGGAGGTAAGGCATATTTGAATTATTTTCAACATTCTGTGCATACATCAAATCCTTTTGCATTTTGTAATTACTGTAATAGAAAAGGACATCATACATCTTCATGCATTCATAAGAAGAAAGGAACCATAGGAACCTACAAATTGGTACCTAAAGGTTCATATATTCAGAAAATCATTTGTACTAACCCAAAAGGACCCAAAAAGATGTGGGTACCTAAGACTTAGTAAATTGATTGCAGGTATGTCTTAAAGCATCCAAAAATAGCAAGTGGTACATAGATAGTGGATGCTCTAGACATATGACCGGGGATTTCGAAAGTTTTACCACATTACAACCTAAAGAAGGTGGAAAGGTAAAATTTGGAGGAAATCAATCCGGAAAGATAGCAGGAATTGGTGAAATCAAAAATGACAAAGGAATACAAGTCAAAGATGTATATTACGTTGAAGGCTTGTGTCATAATTTGCTGAGTGTAAGTCAAAGTGCAGATAAAGACAACTGGATAATATTTGATTCAGAGGAATGTCTGATTGTCAACAAGAATGACTTACTACTTGATAAGAAAAATATCAAGGCTAAGCTCAGAGCAAAAAGGGAAGGTAACTGCTATACTCTAGATATTAGTAGAAATGAATCTGAAAACTGTTTTCTGAGTAATACCGATGAAAGTTGGCTATGGCATAAGAGATTGGCTCATGTCAATATGCATCAACTAGGTAAACTACTCAAAAAGGATTTAGTGCTTGGATTACCTAAAGTAAATTTCAAAAACGATTTGATTTGTGACGCATGTCAAAAGGGTAAACAAACTAAATCATCTTTTAAATTGAAAAATGAGATTTCAACAAATAGACCACTTCAATTATTACATATGGATTTAGTTGGGCCAGCAAGAGTAAAAAGTCTTGGTGGTAACTTATATTCATTGGTTATTGTTGATGATTTCTCTAGATTTACATGGGTTATCTTTCTATCGTCAAAGGATGAAACCTTTGAAGAATTTATTGTTTTTGCCAACAAAGTGCAAAATGAGAAAGGTATGTCAATTGCAGGTATTAGGACCGATCATGGTGGAGAATTTGAAAATCAAGCCTTTGAAGAATATTGTGATACTAATGGCATTGATCACAATTTCTCTGCTCCAAGGACGCCCCAACAAAATGGAGTTGTGGAACGCAAGAATAGAGTGCTTACTGAAATGGCTAGAACAATGTTAAATGAAAAGAACATGTCTCAAGTTTTCTGGGCTGATGCTATGAGTACAGCATGCTATATTTCAAATAGAGCCTATATCAGAACGAAACTTGGAAAGACACCATACGAGCTATACAAAGGAAGAAAGCCAAACATAGCTCATCTACACATCTTCGGTTGTAAGTGTTTCATTCATAATAATGGTAAAGATAACCTAGGAAAATTTGATTCTAAAACTGATGAAGGAATTTTCCTAGGATATTCTAACCGAAGTAAAGCATATAGAATTTTCAATAAAAGAACTTGTGTTGTTGAAGAATCAATTCATGTTGTATTTGATGAATTTGAATCCTCTGACAAAACCATTGATGAAGAACAGGAAGTTGTTTTAAATCAAGAAAATGATCAATCTATTTCTAAGTCTCTTATTCCAGAGGTTGATAAAACTAAGGAAGAAGAGCAATCTCTAGGTCAACCTAAAGCCTGGAAATACAATAGGAGTCATCCCTTAGATCAAGTCATAGGAGATGTGAATGAAGGGATCAAAACCAGGAATAGAGTTTTCAATGAAGTAAGTTTTACTGCATTTATTTCTGAAATTGAACCTTCTAACATTGATGAAGCCCTATCAGACAATGATTGGGTCATAGCAATGCAAGAAGAACTAAATCAATTTGAAAGAAATCAAGTTTGGGATTTGGTGCCCCGACCTAAAGATCATACGATCATTGGTACTAAATGGGTATTCAAAAACAAACTCGATGAATCTGCAATTATTGTCAGAAATAAGGCAAGATTGGTGGCAAAAGGTTATAATCAGGAAGAAGGAATTGATTATGAGGAAACGTATGCTCCAGTGGCTAGATTGGAAGCTATACGTGTACTCTTAGCCTTTGCATGCATCAAAGGATTCAAACTCTATCAAATGGATGTTAAGAGTGCTTTTCTAAATGGTTACATCATGGAAGAAGTGTATGTAGAACAACCTCCAGGATTTGAAGATGTCACTAAACCGGACCATGTTTTCAAACTTAAAAAGGCTTTGTATGGTTTAAAACAAGCTCCTAGAGCCTGGTATGAAAGGCTTAGTAAGTTTCTCATCGATCAAGGTTTTGTACGGGGAAAAGTTGATACAACATTATTTATAAATCGAAAACGTGATGATATTTTAATTGTTCAAATATATGTTGATGATATTGTTTTCGGTGCTACTAATGAATCTCTATGTAAGGAATTTTCTGAGATAATGCAGGGAGAGTTTGAGATGTCAATGATGGGAGAACTGAATTTTTTTCTTGGTTTGCAAATCAAACAAAGAAAGAATGGAATCTTCATATCTCAAACAAAGTATTTAAAAGAGCTATTGAAGAAGTATGGAATGGATGAAGCAAACGGCTCAGACACACCTATGAGCTCAACAACGTTGCTTGATGCTGATGTCAAAGGGAAAGACTACAATATCACAAAATATAGAGGAATGATTGGATCATTGCTCTATCTCACGGCAAGCAGACCAGACATCCAATTTAGTGTTGGCATTTGTGCAAGATATCAATCTGCACCAAAGGAATCTCATGCTGAAACGGTCAAACGAATCTTTAGATATCTTGCTGACACACCAGAATTGGGTCTATGGTATCCCAAAGGAAGAAGTGAGTATCTAATTGCATATTCGGACTCTGATCATGGAGGATATAAGACAGACAGAAAGAGCACCAGTGGACAAGGACAATTCCTTGGAGGATCACTTGTCTCATGGTTCAGCAAGAAACAAAATACAGTGTCTCTTTCGTCAACAGAAGCCGAATATGTTGCAGTCTCAAGTTGTTGTGCACAAGTAATATGGTTAAAACAACAACTACAAGATCTTGGTATATACCTCAAGGAAATACCAATCTATTGTGACAATACGAGTACGATAAGCTTGGCAAAGAATCCAGTTCAACACTTTAGAACCAAGCATATTGATGTCAGACATCACTTCATCAGAGATCATGTTCAAAAGAAGGATGTAAAAGTGATATTCATCCCTACTCATCTTCAACTAGCTGATATCTTCACAAAACCCCTTGCAAAAGATCAATTTCTATTCATTAGAAGAGAATTGGGAATGGTAAATCCCAATGAGTTATAAGTATTTTCAGCATTTCATAATATTAGATGAAGTCATTTGATAATGTTTTGATGATCACTAACTTAAGCTTCGGAGTATATAGAAATGTGTTTTGCAGGAAGATAGAAATTCTGTTTTGGGAAACAAAAACAGAGGTTAACAGAGGACACATTTACTGGAGTACCAACTTGAAGTTTTGGGTAAGACAGAAGCAATACCCGAGGAGCAACTTGAAGTAAAAAAAGTACTTTACTCGAGTATGTACTCGAGTAATGGCCCCCAAAACTGGAAGTAACGGATCAGGTTATTTGATTTTCAAATGTAACGGTTCAGATCTCAAAGAAATGAAGAGTCAGAAGTGGTAAAGCTGTTTACTCGAGGCAGACCTAGAGTAATCTTGAAGCTTACTCGAGGAAGGCCTCGAGTAATGACGGAGCTCAGATTCTCAAAAGGTTAAATAATGACTCAAATCTGAATCAAATGGACTATGAATGATCGAGGGAACATCCATGGATAATTACTATATTATTCATGCCAGGTACGCAATTTAAATAAATTATTTTTGAATTTTTCTGCATGAACACTTGAGGAAGGCCTCGAGTAAACTTGAATGTTACTCGAGTAAGGCCTCGAGTAAAGTCGGGATTTAGGTCTTTATCTTGCGCAAACTTGGTCATTTCCACAAAATCTCCTCGAGTAAATCACTATACACCCTTTCAAAAACTTTTCCCAATCGATTCCTTGCCCCATTTCCGTCAAAACCCAACTGGTTTCAAGATCAAAAACTTCCTATTTTGTTCAAAATCTGTCTGCCCTATTCTCGCGACAGTAGCTCTGTTTTTCTGAGATTTTTGATCTTCTGTGTTTCAAGATGGTTAGAACCAAGAATCTTAACTTCACTGATTCCTCTGATTCTGAGCAAAATCTTGATCTTCTTTCTCCTCCTCCAACAAAGAGAAGAAAATTAATCCCTAGACCAAAAGCCAAAACCCCTCTTAAACCTCAACCACAACCCAAAACCAAAGGTGTGGTGATCAAAGAGCCTGTTGTGACTAAGGCTCAGTCCAAAAAGAGCACATCCACTGGAAGAAGCAAAGGTGTTAAAACTCCCTCACCCTCTCACTCAGACTCATCCACACCCTCTTTTACTCCAAAACCTCCCAAGAAGCCAAAATATGACAAGAAGGTGGCTGATGCAATGGCTGGGATAATTGACCAATTGGAGAAGGGTCAATCATCCAAGAAATCCAAGATTCCAGAGGCAGAGATCACTACTCCTCCCAAAGGATTCAATGTGGGGAAACTGGTGGAATCTCCCAAGTACCTGACACAGTTCTCCAGAAGGAAAGTGTGTAAAACACACTACGTTGATCTAAAGCTACTTCAAGAGGTAGTGAAGTTTGATCTTAGCTCTTATCTTGATCCTTTTATGCCTTGGTTATCTGTTAGATTACCTTTTTGCACAAAGGTAGTCACTCACTTTTATTGCAACCTAGAGATCACAGATGAACCTAACCGTACCTCAGTTGAGGAAGAGATGACCATCACTGTTAGAGGTCAAAAGATTCTGATATCTCCCTCTAAAATCAATTTGTGGTTGGGAATTGAAAACCCCCCTGATGATGTTTATTCTGAACTTGAGCCCAATCAAATTTTCACTATCCTAAAGCCCGGTGAGTTAGTTGGCCCCTTAAACTTTAAACCGAGTGATATGTGTGATCATCACAGGGTCCTATGGTATATCTACTCTAGGTCCCTAGTGAACAAAGCCAACAACTATACCCACTTTTCCGATAGGGATTATAGATGGTTTGCTTCACTCCTCTTGAAAGAAGAAAAGGATCTGGGAGAGTATATATTCTCAGAGATGAAGAGGTATAAGGTGGATGGAAAAGGAACTACTCCAATGCCATAACCCCAAATTGTGTCTCTTATCCTAAAAGAGAACAAAATATGGTATTTGGATAGTAAGGAGCTAGTTGAGAGAGTGACCCCAGTGGGGAGGAACCAAATTGGTAAACTAAACATAGACATTCCTCTCAAAGGCCCACTGGAGTCTGGGTCCAAGAAGAAGAGAAAGGCTCCTGAGACTGAGGCCAGTAGGTTGGATGACACTCAGTCATCGGCTCCAGCTGCTACCACATCTTCACCATCTTTCCTGAATGCCACTCTCCAACACTTTATGGAGAATATGCTGAGAGGCTTCCATGTGGACATAGCCAATACCAATGCTGAACTCATTACCCACATGAACACCAAAATGGGAGAATTGGTTGAGAGAATGGATCGAAGGCACGAGGAGCTACTAACAGAGCAACGTGCCCAGGGAGAGACTTTGAGACTGATACTGGCACGTTTGGATTCCCTGGGTCCTGGACCTTCTGCCGGTCCCTCCTCTTCTACACCACCACCTCCAGTAGACCCTCCTTCAGACATTCCCATTCCTATCCCTACTACTGAGGCTGAACCATCAACCCCTCTGGTTTCTGATCCACTTGAGCCCCAAGAAAAAGACATCTTGTTCACAGTGGATGATCCTGAAACCCTTGAGTCTACACATATCATTATTGGTGATTCACCTCAAAAACCACAGCCTGAGACCACTCCTAAACCTATCCCCTCTCCTACCCAAACAGAGGAAGTATCATCTTCTTTCTCCTCTGAACATCTCACTCCTGTGTTAGACACTCCTCCAGAACCTGAGACCACTATGGTTGTCTTCCAACCTTCTCCTTTCCTGCCTAGAGATGACATCCAGATCCCACCTCTCAATCTTCCTGAACCAGAGTCATCCAGCTCTTTTGATTCATCTAGTTCAGATAGTGTCCTTCCAGTGAAGCCCATCTCTATGGTGAAACCTCCTAGTCCTACTCTTGATTGATGAAGCCAAAAAGGGGGAGAAGAGCTTGAGAGTGATTTTGTGGACTTGTCCTTGCTTTTTGGGGGATTTGGTTGTATATGGGCTTTAGGGTGCATTTTGTTCTTAATCTTTCTTGAATTTAACTTGTAATTTGAATTTCTTAAATTTCAATGCAAGTATGTTTAAATTATGACTTCATTTGATTAGTTTGTGATACTTGTTTGGACTAATGAAGTTGTTATGTATGCTAGGTATAAATATTCTTAAAAAGAAATAATTAATTAAGAATCCAATTTGAAAAACCATGTTCAAAATCACCAAGTTTTGTCATCATCAAAAAGGGGGAGAATGTTAGATCTCATGTTTTGATGATAACAAAAGAATGGTTTGAAAAGGAAATGTTTAATAATCAAGGTTGAACTAAGTAAAGAAAGGAATAAGCTTAACTTGAGGAAAGCATGGAAGTAGTGAAGATTGGCCAAGAGAAAATGCTAAGGAACTTGATCAGAAGTGCATTTTCTAAGGCATTACTCGAGGCGCTACTCGAGTAATGAACCAAAACTTGAAGTAACCCAGCAAAACTTCCAGTTACCTGCCATCATTACTCGAGGCACTACTCGAGTAACGAGGTAAAATTTCAAGGTTGCGCTCGGCCTGTAAATGTTACTCGAGGAGCTACTCGAGTAACCAGGTAAAAACTTCCAGTTGCCATCAAGTTCTCTCCATGATACTCGAGGAGCTACTCGAGTACCTTTGTTTCCCAAAATATGGACCTCTCGGCAGTTTGTACCACTGCCAATGTTACTCGAGGAGCTACTCGAGTAACCAGGTCAGAAACTTCCAGTTTGCCTTCAAGTTTTCCATGGTACTCGAGGGGCTACTCGAGTAACCGTGTATTTGAAAATGTGGAGCTCTCGGCACTTTGTACCACTGCCAATGTTACTCGAGGAGCTACTCGAGTAATGGTCTAAGGTAAATGAAAACTTGAGGTTTGTACCAGATTAACTTGATTTCTTCTTATATCATCATCCTCGAGTACTTACTCTAGTATACAAGTTTTTCATTGTTTATTTTAAGTGGATTCCTCGAGTAAGTACCCCAGTATGCTCAAATATTTTCAAAGGAAACTTCAAGTCATTACCCGGGTAAGTTATGTTCAAATGTCTCAGTTACTCGAGGTGCTACCCGAGTAACCTATGCAAAAATGAGTTCATTACTCGAGTTGGTACTCGAGTAATAAGGTAAGTGCTCTCGGCATTTTAATCCTGCCAATATTATTGGAGTAGAGCATCGAGTAATCAAAAGTTTTTCAAAGGATTACTCGAGGTGTTACCCGAGTAAGTCATAAAGTTCTGAATGCATTACTCGAGTAACTACCCGAGTAAATAACTATTCCAAAGGTTTGAAAATTAGTTTACTCCATGCACTACCCGAGTAATCTTATACTTGTTCATTAACTTGCAGTTGATAAATGATCTCCCGATGTTACTCGAGGAGCTACTCGAGTAAACTTCAAGGATTACTCGAGGAGCTACTCGAGTAAGCTTATCCAGAAAGTTTGAAATCATTCCAACGGTCATTATTCTGTTTCCTATTTGATTAACCTTTTATTATATAAGTGTACTTAGTTTTTCAACAGGAAAACAGTGAAGAGATCTTACCAAATAAGGAAAGTCAAAAGCAATGCTTAAATGTCACTGACGGTCACCTACCGCAACGCATGTTTTTCAAAAACACTAGAAAAGTCAATTATTGCTGCGCACGCTCCAACGGACATGAAGAAATATGTTCCAGCAATCATTACCAATGTAACTATATATATGGGAACCTTCAAACAGAGAAGAACAACTAAGCATCCATACGAACGAATCATTAAGTTCATTACTCTGTTTTCACATTGAAATTGTATTCATATGCTTCAGTGATTATTATTTACTCTGTGAGAGAGATATTTCATTCAAACTCAATATTTGTTATTGAGATAACTTAAGGTTGTGGAATCTTGAGTTGGGATTGGATTACAACCTGTAAGGGGGAGCGAGTGTCCAGGTGTAAGGAACTTGCTTGTACTGAGGTGCCAAGAACCCACTGAATCTTGGAAGCTATAGTGAAACTCTCAGAAAAGCTCTGAGGACTGGACGTAGGTCAAAGTGGTTGTGACCGAACCAGTATAACTCCTGGTGTACACTTCGGTGATATTTCTCCTTACTCATTACTGTTTTAATTATTTTGTCTGAATTTTATATTTTCGAAAGAAATTTCAGTATCACCCAATTCACCCCCCCTCTTGGGTGAAACGTTTGATCTAACACATATCCTCTTAGAATCCTTATTCTCAGTGGCTCTCAGAAGCTCAAAATCTTGATCATCCACTTGATCTTAACGTTGAAAATTGAGACACGTTAGTCACCTTTTAAAGAAATATTTAATGTAAAAAAATTAATTCTTTTTCTTCGAAATACTCTTCCAACGCACAAAAGCTAACCAGAAAATAGCGAATATTTGACCTACGAACTAGAGATCAAATCGCCGGCAGTTTGCCACCTTCCTCATAAGGGCTTCTCGTCTAGCGAATGGGTTGCCATTACGCTCAACCTCCAACCTTCAATCTTTATGTTATCTATGTTTTATGATTGTCTCTCTATCTCTCCCTTCACTTTTCTCAAGTCTTGAAATTCTACCACACTTGGACGCACCAAGAAGCTTGAAGTTGATTTTGCCCCAACTGGCCTTATCATTGTTGTCCCAACATAACCAAACCTCTTGCTTATCTCTACCAATTTAGAAACAGGATCGGCACTATTGTCTCTCGCAAAAGAAGACGCAGCCCTACATCGATTATCATTTAAGCGAACTCCCACTCAATTTGGTCTTTGTAAATTGGGCCTTACAGGACTTGGTTTGCTAAATTTGCCCATTCTTCCCCATTTGAAGTAGCTAGACTTGAGGCTTCCTAGCATCTTGTCTTTGTTTTTTCCAAAATCTATTATTCTGTCTCTGGCTGGGATTATTTGCATCGATATTGGTTGCTTGGGAGATGTTTGGCTTCAGAAATAGCATGTCACTGGCAAGAATAACCGATGCTGATGATTGATAGCATTTAGAGAGATAGATGTTCGTAATAAGGGAGATTTTGATGGGATTGGCAGGCACAACGAAATAATTTTAAAATTTTCACCAATCCTAATTGAGAATCTATCAATGGGGTTTAAACAGAGTTATGAAGAATTGTACCTTTTTGAATTTAGGGTGTTCGATCTCTAGGAACCACTACCTCCTATCGGCTCCCTCTACCGATAGCCACACGAATATTACTCCAACACAGACCGTGTGCTAGCGCCTCCAACGTTTGCTAGGGTTTTCCCACGGCTCTGAATTCTCATCCATCAATGAGTTTTTCTACCCTATCAATTTTTATAACCCATGAGGGCTATATTTGAATTTCAAAATTAATCGAGATTAATTTTGAAATTAATTAACTCTTAATTATCTTGATAGGCTAATTAAATAAATTTCGTTTAATTAGATCTATCATATAGTTTTAATTTAACCTATTTATTTAATATGAATAAAGAGTCAATAGATTTAACTTATCCTTATAAATTAAATATGAGATATTATACCTCTATCATATTAGTTATTAAATTTAATTTATCTAATAAAATTAAATTTAAAAATAACACAATATAATAATATTATCATATATATATATGTGTGTGTGTGTGTGTGTATTTCGAAAATACATATATATAATATTATTAATTTTCTTTTCATGAATTTTATATTATATATATAAATATAAAATTCATCCACCCTAAATTAAACATTGTCTCGCGTTAGGCCATTTTTGTATGCAACCCTGTAAGCTTATACGAAGTTGGCAGTGGACCAATAGCTGTACTAACTCACAAGTCGCAAGCGGCCTCTAGTAAGATATTACGACTACCTAATTCATATGAAGATCGTTAACACGATGCAACCTGTCATACAACCATGTCACGTTCCTTTTGTCACACGATATTGTGGTCAATGATTAGGAATGGATGATGTCATCCTCCTGTTCCTAACCATTACTTTCTGGATTCCTAAGTAGTCTAACAATAGAAGTGGAAACTCTTTTCCATCGTAGTATAACCATACGTTTCTCATATTCACTCATCGAGGGGCCTAATAATATCTCTCTACTAATGTGAGAAATAAATTCCATCTTGACCAATCACATTCCTTTACAAAAAAAAAAAACCACCAAGTTCAACTATAGCCTTTATCATCACCCCAGTCAAAGGTGACTTTTGACTAGGTCAAAACTTAGCGACTCTAATGTAGGAATCCATAATAATCTCAGGTCGAAGGGCATTATGACGCAATTATACATAAGAGAAGCTCATGACTTGATCAATGCAGCTTTCTCATAGCGGATCGGTCCAACACCTTGTACTCTTACAAGTGCCTAAAACTTTGATTCGTATCTCTATACCTTATCGAAGTCATACTGGTCTCACTTCATCTGTGCTCCCGCACAGATGATCGACCAGGGATATTTAGAACAATCTTTATGATTTATTTAATGATACAATTATCACAATTAATATATAAATAATATAATAATGGAATGGAGAATTTCAATAAATAATAATATTTAAAATATAATTATTGACCCTTAAGACCAATTTCCAACTGATTCATGAGGAACAAATAGATGAAATGAAATCTCAAAATTGATGAAGGCCAGAGAGACCTGTGGAGCCAAGAGCCTGAGTACAGGAAAAGAGCAAGATGACGTGTCTGTTTGTGATCGCTTGGATGGACTGAACAGTCAAGATATAAAGATTCTAAGGGATAAGGAGAAACGTGCTGCTGAGAGTACATGCTCCCCTCGTTCTGGGGTTCTTAAATTTTATATATTATCTTTCTAGCATTCAACGGCGATAAAAGTAAATTAAAGTTGTTGATTAAGGTATTAAGTAACCTCATTTTATAAGAAGAAAAATATAAATTCGAATCCCATAAAACATGCTTATTGGAAGAGGTGAGAAACTTTTACTCTCCAAATCTATAAAAAAAAAAAAACATGCTTACGCTTTGCAAGATTTGCAAGACGAGGGCAAGGAGCAAACCAGAATAATTACAAGACAAGTTGCTCCTTGTAGGGGATGAGACGTTCCACAGTAGCAGGCATGAGTTACGGAAATAAACCTAAAACAATTTCACATTCAAATTTCGTAAAGATAGCGTATTTTTTTTAATTTTAAATCTTTATAAATTTAAAATATTTATATTGGCAAGAAATTTACATTATTTAAAATATAAGAATATTATATTAAAAATTAAAATCTAAGTATGCTTTGTGACTAGTTAATTGCGAACTCATCACTGAAGTTTGTTGACTAAGCGTTTGTCATTAAATGAGACTGATGACGCTAGGTTTAAAGGACTAAAAATACAATTTAGCAACTTAAAGAACTAAAATGAAGCTTAATGCAAATATAAACGATCAAACGTATACTTTATATTGTAAGTATAACGATATAGTACTATTTTTTTATATGAACCCTCTCTTTTTTCTCTTCACCCCCCTCAACTTTTTGGGTGGTGGGAGCTCTTCTCTCTTTGTTGGCAAGCTTTTTTCATGGCATTTTCCTTCTTGGTTTTGGTCGTGGTGGAGACATTCATATTTTGTGTTGATCTCTATTTATTTTTGTATTTGTTTGGGATTCTTATGATGATATTGATTTTCTTTGCCAATAATAAATCAAGTTAGGAGATTCAATGGTAGCAAACCTCATATGGTGGCTACATTTCCTGATTTGGGTGTTAGGATTTGGTAACTATAATTTTATATATTGTTGGCTTCATCTTTTAAAATATTATTATGGGTTGTTGGCAACGGTGATTTTGAAGCGTATGTCATGGTCTAAGTCATGCAGTTTATTGTATAGTTGACGATTTAAATGTCTTCATCCTTTTTGCTGGCATTTGTGGGTGCTTTTTCTTTCATGAGATCTTCTCATGGAATTTCTTTAACAACCAATCTAGTTGCTATATTACCGATAAAAGCAGTGGATCCTTCAGGATGGTTCTTTGAACAACCATTCCTTACAATGGTTTTATTGCCAATGACGGCATTTTTCTATCCACTAATTCTGGTGAAAGGATTATGAGGGTGATAGGATTTTTTACTATAGCGACGGCTCCCTTTCACCTATTTTAGGGTTAAGTTATTTATAGGGTTTCTTTACATTGTTATGTATTTAAGTTTTCTTTTTATAAATCTTTTATTTTAGGTTTGTATTTTTCGTTGGGTTAGTTTAAATGAAATACTATTTTCTTAAAAAAAAAAACTTTTTAAGGCATCAGCTTATTAAACTTTTCGCTCTCGGGACATGACTAAGAAATGATATTGTATTTTACATTTTAAGATCAAGCATTTCAGCCGAATCAGATCCTCATGTCCAAGTCAAAATTAATAACTCATCTACATCCACTCCTTTATTATTTTTTTTAAATATCTTTTCCAACCATCCACTTCTTTCCATTGTTAAAATTTTTCATCATATTCACGCCTTTCCGACATCAAGGTTTTTGAGAAAGTTATTTTCCCCCCTATATTTTGCCTCAACTTTTAAGCTGGTCACTGTAATATTTTTATTTTAAAGAAAAATCATCCCTTATTTTATATCACCAGTAATACACATTAACAATCCCCAACTATCACCATTAATTAATTTTTGAAAAAATTATTGAAAAATAGCCTATTATAATTTTTTTTTTGTAAGCTCAAGGTATCTACCGTCAGTAGCAGTGATTAGTTCCTTCGCACTGTAGACTTTATGAAGGAGCTTTAGTGTTGGCAACAAGACATTTTCCATACACACCGTTAGAAATCGAACTCCAAATTATATGCTTAAAGAAGCCTAGATAAATGCCAACTATACTAGGCTTCGTGGTTATCCTATCATAAATTTTATTACTCAAAATTACCTTAATTTTGTTTAAGGACTTAGCTGTAGCTTATTTTGGATAGGTACAATTTTTCTTCAATGGTGTATAATAGATCTTAAGTGATGTGTAAAATAGAAAACATTTACATATACTTAAAGATATATTACACACCGGTAAAGAATAGTTACACCTACTTAAAAACTTAGGAATTTAGGATTTGTTTGATTCTTTTTTCTATTTTTTATCAAAAAAAATTTTATATAAAATTGTTTTTAAAAACAAGTTTCAAAAAAAAAAAACTATTTGGATAGTTGTTTTAAAAAATAGGAGAATTACATTCAGATACCGCCCAAGAGAAAAAATGAAAAAAATGATCCCGTTAACAACTCCAGGAGTATGAATTAACAACTTCAAGGGCGCGATTAACAACTCTATAGAACCAATTTTTTATTTTTTTCTTTTGGGCAGGATTTGATTGTAGTTCTCACTTTAAAAAATATGCTTTTTAAGTGACATGCGAGTAGCTATCGACGGCGGTGATATGGCGGTGGTCGTCACTAGTAATGTGGTGTCAATAGTAAATGGGTGACATTTTCAAAAAAAATAAATAATAGAAAAATGAAAACAAAAAAACACCTAAAAACTGTTTTTGTTTTATAGTTTTTAAAAACAAATTTTTGCTTTTTTTGTTTGTAAAAACAACATATTGAAAATAGTTTTTTAAACAAGTTTTTTAAAAAATAAAATAAAATAACTGTTTTGAAGAACAAAATCAAACCAGGTCCTAATTCCTGGATACAATAAACTTTGTAGTTTGTAACAAGTTTAGTAATTTTTCTTGTTGGCAAACAAAAAAAAAGTTTAGTAATTTTTCTAAAACTTTTTCTATATTTTAAAGATTTGGAAGCCCAAATGAATAGTTTTTGGTTCAGAGTCCAATCGATGAACGGAATCTCTGTCCGAAAGCCCTATTCAGAGACGTGTCTCTCCTTCAAGTAAAAAACCCTTCTTCTCGGCTCAACACTCAGGGGGAGATACACAATAATCCGTCCCTCTGTCTTCCATATCCGAACACTAGCAATAAATAAATTGAAATTCCGAAATCTTGAATTTAGTCTGTCTTTGTATTTCTCTCCCCTCGCTAGTCCTTTATCTCTCTCTTTCAGCAAAGCTTTTTATCCGCCGTCGATATCGCGCTTCCTGGTTCCTCTGGTGAGTGTTGTTTTCCGGGTATTTCATCGTACGAGCTCAGTGTATTATTGTTAATGTTACTTAATTCCGATATCCTGCTTCGTGATCGCAAAATGGTTTGGCTTGTGGTTGGCTAATATGCGTGGAGTAGGGTTTTAGTTTTTTTTGGGTATCTGGAAAAATAAAGTTATGACTTTTAATTTTTCTTTATTATTGTACTTTCTGGAGCGTTTTAGGCTTAGTATTGTATATTAGGCCTTGGAGTCCTGTTCGTCTTATTTTGTTTTCTTTAAAGTTTAAGGTTCGATTTGTTTTTCGTTGGTATTATTAGTTTAACTAGGTATTAGAACTATTTCTATACTCTTTCAAGATTTCTGTGATACATTTGGTGCTTTTGTTGTTGTATTTGAGAGGATTGCGTGCTTACTCTTGCTCTTCCTTTGGTAATTTTATATTTTCCTGTTTGGAATTCCGTTGCCTTTCTTAAATTATTTTTGATTGTGACGGCTGAATTCACGTTTTAAGAAGTTTATTATGTGATTGCTTTAGTAGCTGGAAGGGTTATTGAAGATCTGAAACTGATTCTTTTTAGTCCTGATTTTTCTGAAACCACTGTGAATGTTGGAACTGTTGTCAATTCATATACTATTTTTTATAAATAATGGTGATGGTGATGCTATCATTGTAATTTGTATGTCTATTATGATATTTTAAAATTTCAAACTGAGTACCCAATTAATTCTTACACTTCCAAGTTCTTCCCCAAATAATTATACAATTTTCAGAAACAGTATAGACTTAATCCTACTTTAGCATTTTACTATTTCTGAAGAAGTTTATTATTATGTGAGGCTGTACATCTCCTATCACTTTATTGCTTTCTTTAGCTAGTGGTTTGTGTTATTCACACGCTTAGATTGCTCAAGAGTTATACATCCTTGTTATAATGTTGAACATTCGATACAGGATTTTGATCAAGATTGCAAACATATAGAATCACCTTTTGAACTTCTTTAGTTATGATTTACATAAGTATTATACATTTCCTTTATCAGTATGTTGTAACGATAAATGATGTGTATAATTGAATGCTTCTGGCCTCTTGCGAACAATAGAGCCTTATGAGCTTAGATGGATAACTTGTCATCTCACTTTGGAAATATTATAATTGGCACACAGGACTAGAAAAACAAAATAGCTGATATAAATATCTTTGGTAGCTTTATGTTATGGTGTAATGCATTCAGATAACCAATTTCAAAAAAAAAAAGGTCTTATTGTTGATATGTGATTGCTGAATACATTTTGGTTGTACTTATGTTGGCTTCTCGTTTTGTCCTTTACTAAGGATCTCTGTATTTCTCTGGGAAAATTTGTGGAGTAACTATTTTGTAGTAGGTTATTTAATAGACTATTTTCCTTTTTTAAGATACTTTTTTGGTTTTTTCCCCAAGCATGCGTGTCTAAAATCACTTAGGTTGTTATGGCCTTATGGGGCTTAATAAATCATCACTGGCTTTTGGTGGTGTTGTCCATGTACTGTTCTCTATGTTTATTCACTTGAAATAGTTGGCTTTTGAAAGTATTTTATCTTGGTGTGTTTCCTGAACATCTGTGAGACAGTTTTCTGATCTTCAGTCATATTATTTACTTTCTGTTAACCTGCAGTTACCTTGGAAGCAAGCTTGTCTAGGTGAATAGAGAATGCATTCTGGCTGCAGTTTCTCTAACATTAAACCTTGATTAATTTCATTATTTGTAAGAAACAGAACGATGAATTTAATTAGCTTCAAGTTTTTTTTAAGCATCTATGTCTTGGAGTCCCACATTCCTCAAAAATTGCTCATGCTGTAAATAAGGGAAGTAGTTTGTAAAATAGTAGGAAGAAAAGATGTTTTATTGTGAACTTTATAGGGGACGATTTTCTGTTGTTGCTATTGTATCTGTTAAATGGTATTCGCGTTTTGCTCATTATGTGATAATTGTGCTTGTTTTTAACCTTTACTGATATATTTTTGGAGTTTGTGTATGAAAATCATTATGCATATACTATGATTTTTCACTTGTATTGTTTTCATTGGCTTAAATTTTGTCTTCAGCTTGAGGAGAAAAGATTAATATTTTACTTTTTTTTATTGCAGTTATTCCTTACTTGGTGAAATAGAAGTTCTGAAGTTGTATTTAATTGATTACTTTCTTCAATGGGGGATGCTGAAAATGCCCTTCCACCTTCAAAGAAAAGGGCCGCTGGAAGGGAGCTTTCTCGAGACACTCCCATTGATGATGAGGAAGATGTTCCAGAACCTGAGGCTGGAACTTTTAAGAAGGCCAGCGATGAAGTTATGGCAACGAGGAGAATAGTTAAAGTTCGGCGCCAACAGAGCAATTCTACTCCATCCACGAATCCTTTTGCTGGAATACGTTTGGTTTCTCCCACTGAGTCGAGTGCTACACCTGCAGAAGCTACCCCCATAGCTCAATCAACTAGTGAGAACACTGTTGCAGCTGATACAAGATGTGCTGATGATGTAACCAATGATTCTGAGAAAGCTAAAGATGGGGATGTTAAACAATTAGAGAGCAAAGTCAATGAGTTGGGAGATAAATCTGCAGAAATTAAGGATGCTGCTGAAGAAAATGCTGGTGAAAAATCTGAGGTAGACAAACAACAAAGAAAGGATCATGATAATAATGATGATGAGGAAAAGAAGGATGCTGAAGATAAGGAGATTGCTAGTGAGGCGGATAAAGAACTAACTAGTAAGAATGATAACGAGGATAAGAAAGATGCTGAAGCTAAAGAGAGTGCTGGTGAAGTGGAAAAAGAACAAACTGGGGATGGCAATGATACAGTAAATGATGATAAAAAAGAGAACACGGTTGAATGTCAAGAGCCGGGTTCAGAAGGATCTTTGAAGTCATTTCAACAGCTTTCTAGCAGCCAAAATGCATTTTCTGGTCTTGCTGGAACTGGATTTTCTGCTTCCTCATTTTCCTTTGGATCTTTATCAAATGAAGGGTCTGCCCTGGGTACTGGATCTGGTTCAATTTTTGGAATGAAAAATGATAAGCCTTTTGGTCTGGGTTTATCTAACAATGGAAGTTCTGTTTTTGGGGCGACAGGTGCCTCTGCTACTGCTAAAGGTGAGGGAAGTAGTTTCCCAACGATGCAGGAGGTTATAGTCGAAACGGGTGAGGAAAATGAGAAAGCGGTTTTCAATGCTGATTCAGTACTATTCGAGTTTGTTGAGGGAAGTTGGAAGGAACGAGGAAAGGGTGAAGTGAAGGTCAATGTTTCTACAGGAGGGAATGAAAAGGCCAGACTTGTTATGCGGACGAGAGGAAATTACAGGCTGATTTTAAATGCACGTCTTTACCCTGATATAAAGCTCACCAATATGGAGAAGAAAGGTGTTACTTTTGCCTGCATCAATAGTGCCAATGAAGGGAAAGATGGCCTCTCTACATTCGCCTTGAAATTCAAAGACGGGTCCATAGTAGAGGAATTTAAAGGAGCGATCATGGCTCATAGGGGCGAGAAAGCGACGGCTCTCAAGACCCCAGAAAACTCCCCCAAGGCTTCTGATGGTTAGTTTAAGTGGATCTTCTTGTTGATCTGTTTTCAGAGTCTGTTGTCTTTAGGAAGGAAAAATTTTACTATTACGAGTTACTTTACCTATATGCCTCCGAGTGGCAAGAGTCTATCATATTTGACTATTTTGTACTTTATTTTGGATTGGGTCTTACTGTCCAAGCGATATGAGAACTTGTTTTGGGACAAATCTTGGATTCTGATTAAGCAGGAATATTTTGATGACAATATATTCCAATATCATGGACATGTTTTCTTGTCAAATGCAAGGAGGAGAATCATATAAGAAAGAAAGCTGAAGCTTTTGTTACAGGTTTCTTTGTGATTCAAAAAGAATATGTGAAGATTTTGGGGTACTCCTCTAGTGATTAGGTGACTAGGGTGTTTTAGGAAGTACATATTATATTAAATAATTTAATTAATTTTTTAATATAATTAAATTAAATAAATATGTCTTATATTAAGGATTATTTCATGTCAAGACTAATAGCTACAGTACATGTTTATGATTTCGAGTCAGGTTATTTCAGTAGTTTATCCTTCAAAATAAACAAACTATAAGAGTCATCTAAGCCTGGCTGGGTACGTAATGTATTTTTTAGCATGTGTTCTCAACTCTACAAGATTATGCATGATGAATCAAATGAAGGTTGTTCCTAACGGCATGCCTGGTTGGATGGAGTTATTTTAAGGTACTTCCTCTGGCTCACAATATATGATACTTTTGGAAGGAATATATGATTTAAAATATAAGTCATCTCTAGTTTAATTAATGCTCTTTTTTCTGTTTTATCCATGTAATTAATACTCACTTTCTCACTTTACTTATTATATTCCCCCTCTCTAAAATAATATTCCCAATGCAATTAGAAATATTTCTTAAGGAGGGTAAAAGTGAAAAAAAAAATTATAGTTTAGGACATATTAAATAATTTAACTATCATTTTTTATTTTCTCGTGATATAGTTAAAGTGTCGTATGAAGGGGAGGGAGGATGTTAAAAAAAGGGAATGGAAGAGGAAGGAAGAGAGGCTTTTATGAAAAGTTACTTTTCGTCAAATACGTGTTTAATATATGTTAAAAATTCACATGCACAACAACGCCCGTATTTAAATCGAGGATATGGTGTGAAGCAATCAATCATACGAATGAGGTACTAAAATTTTCAAAATGAGGTTTCTTTTTTTATTTATTTTTTAATAGAATGACAATTTTACGCAAAGATAAGTAAAATGATATGGGTAAAGTAGCACTCATCATCTTAATCTTATTTCTTATGTGCGTACAATACACTCAATTTTTTTTTTTTTTTTTGCCATAATATAAACATTCAAATAATTTATTTAACTTTAACACCTCCAAAAAGACAACTATATATTATATGAAGTAGTAGATCACTTTCCCACCACTCAATCTGGCATTGTTTGCCAGGATATTGATAGAACTTTTCTTTCTTTTTTAATCTGTCAGCCCCTGCTAGTTTCTGTCACAGCTTAGATGTAAATGTAATTGCTATCTGTCCATGATCTGATATAGTACTTTAATCTTTTACTCGTATAATGAAAGTTTCTTCTTCTTGTTTTTTTTTTTAAAAAAGGAGGAGCATTCTAAGATTTTTATCATCTTTCCTATTTGGCTTTTGTCACCGTCTTAATAAAAAATATATATATATATTCAGCATCCCGACCTATTTTTGAAGATATAATCAGAATCATAAACTATGTAAATATTTAGAGGTGCAATCATCACCCTAAAGTATTTAAGGATGCAATCAGCACCCTAAAGTATTTTTAGAGGTGCAATCAATACCCTAATATATTAAAAATGGAGCAATTACACCCTTCATTTAGGGAATTTAATACAATTTAATATATTATTGCATCTATAATTGAAACTGATAATTTACTATGAATAAAAGTCCCATTTGATTTCGATTTAGCTTCTTCTTTTATTTGGGTCTCGAGATTCAACAAGACCAAAGCCAAAATACTTTCATCACAATGATAGGGGAACTGTGATGGAAAAGATAAACTCCAAACTTTGAGTTAATATTCTATTAGTGAATGGGTGCAATTACTCCTTTTTTAATCCACTAGGGGCAAAATTGTACCCTTAGATACTAAAAGAATGGATGAACATGTTAAAAATCGATGCAAGAGGAAAGAAAAGAGTGTGTTAGTAAACAAAGTTAGTATTCTATTAGTGAAGGAATGTAATTATTCTATTTTTAATATATTAGGGTGCTGATTGCACCTCCAAAAATATATTAAAAGGAAAATAAAAAGTGCTAATGTGAACAGTGATTCAACCAAAAGTGCTAATGCCATCATACGTGTCAAATAAAATGCCTGGGTGAGTCTTTTTTTTTCTTTAAAAGGAAAATACTCTTGTGTCCTTAATATAAGATATATTTATGAATATTAAAATAGTCAGTTAAGTTAATTAATATGATATATTTTTTCTAAAACGACTTAATCACACACAACATGATTTTAGATTTTTGAAGTTTTATATATTTATTAAGTTTCTGTTTCGTTCTTCCTTTTAATAGTTAGTTTGGGTTTACTAACCTTGTTTAAAAACATAAAACTGTTATTTGAATTCTGTTTTAACCCATTTTATTCACATCATTTTGTTTCTTTTCCTTTTCTAGTTTACCATGTACGGGTGTGATTAACTAATGGGTTAGCTTTATTTCTCTCTTACCCATCCTCTTCATATTTTCATCCTTTAAATTCTGGCTCTTTCCATTTTTGCTTCCTATATGTGCAGATACTATACGATACTATATACTCCTTTTTTGGTGAAAGTAAATTAATCTTCTTTCAGTCACAGTTATCTTCCTGCCATTAGTTTGTCTCTTTCACTACCCATATTTTATGCAATTGTTCTATAATTAATTTATTTCCCCCTAATTTCTCATTACATATATGTAATCATATAAAGTTAGTTATGACAAAAATAGTAACTAACTCCTGAATAGATAACTTTTTGGAGATATTCTGCACCTAATTTCTCATTACATATATCTGATCTCAGCCTAGATCTACAGATCAGCATGGACAAGAACCAAGTCTAGGTTATGAAACTAAAGAGGAACTAAGTCAATAGAGAGGAGAGTAACAAGTCAGGACGATGCCTTGCAACCGAAACGCTGGGCTCTCAAATTCAAATGCATAAAAAACTTGGTTTTTCTGTTAAGCCATTTTCACAAATAAATTTTAGATTTTTCTAAAAAATATTTGTTAAAAAGTGTCCAATTTATATTTAACTTGTGCGCAGGGAGAAATCGTTGGATTTTTACCGCGTTTGCCTCCTAGTGGCCCGTTATTGTGCGTGCGAGCCCACTCTTCCACTTGATCCATTTACTAACCCAAATTTACAAAGTGTAATATTTATAATTGTATTCTCTCTCTCCTTATGAGACTTGTTCTATTTAACACGCCTACTTTCATGTTAAAACTCCAACATACATACATACATATATATATATATATATATATATATATATATATATATATATATATATATATATATATATATATATATATATATATAACTTGGAGATATTCTAGAATACCCTAATTTCTCATTACATAGTACTAGCTCGAAGGAGCATCTAAAGTCATTGCAATAAAGAACAACTAAGTCTAGAGATTGGCAGAAGTATCTAAGTGAATATGATCAGGTGTGCTGATTACCTAGTCAAGGATGCTCATACTTTAGTTCAACGTCTGGCTATCTTGCCAATTCCCCATTTGGGATGTCTGCCTATCATGCGGGAAGATCTTCTACCTGATGTTTGATGACTAGTGTATTTTGTTGTATTTACTATCCAAATTAGCTTGGTCACTCTATGTATAAAAAAAACAGAAGAAGTATCTAAGTGATATTTTCCTAAGTGATATTTATGGGGTCTAAGTAATATTTTCCTATTTAAAAAATGCTAAAATAATAGAGAGAGAATACTAGTGGGACCCATAATATAAAAAATAACCGAAGTTAAGTCTTTTTAACGGAGTTATTATATCTGCTCCCAAATAAATTGTTTACGTCTACTTTTGCACATAAAAATATATAGTTCTTATAGGTACTCCTAATGAAATTGTTCATTATTAAATTTGCATATTTACCTGAAATTAATTAACAGTAAAAACGAATTCCTCGGAGAGGAATTGCAGAGAGAAGGCAGAAATTCATGGAACCCTCGTATATAATGGTGGGAAGCTACTCTGGCATCAAAACCCTTCTCCTCGAATTAATTGAACGCAGAGGCTCCGCAAAGCAAAAATTCATCCCAGCTGTGCATTATATCCCAATCGTTCAAATATTGAACACGAATTATCCTGACAACTAAGCATCTTAAAGTAATTAAATAAATTATTTTAAAGGAATTTATATTATATTTTTTTCTCTAAACTATTTTTTTTTTTTTGTCTTCAAAACTATTTTTTTCCCTTTCTTTCTAAAAGAACTAATTTTTTTACTGTTGCTTAGATTGAGAATATGTTTGGATTAGCTTGCAGATAATAGATTCTGAGCAAAATAGATTATGAGAAAAAAATGATTTTGATAAAATGATAGAGTTTGGATATTGTGGTCAAAATTGCTTTTTTTTTCATGGTCAAATTATTAAAAATGACATTAAATTTTGTGATAATTACATATAAAAAATAAGATTATATTTTATGTATTATTTAAGGGTTAAGGTCTAAATCTAACATCAAAGTTTTTTCTGAGGGGTGTCTGGTACAAATAAGTTCTAGAAGATGCAAAAATAACAATGAACAATTAAAAAAGATGTAAATTTAACAAAACCGTTAAATTTGAGCTTATGGTGTTAAATTATAAGAGAAAAAAATCCCTAACGATATTAAAAAGGATACATCTTAACCCATTATTTAACATTAAATTTCATAATTAATACAAAAAATGAAATAAATTTGTCTATATGTAATGTTAATTAACTTAATTATTTTTTCTAATATAATTAAATTAGATAAATAGATCTTATATTCAGGATAAAAGGGAATATTAAAATTTTAAAATTCTTAAAAAGAACACAGAGAGACAGAAAATGAAAAACAGTGAAATTCAAAAAAAAAAAAGATGAGAGAGAGAGAGTGGTGTGGGGCCCACATAATAAAAATAGAGAAAATCCCTTAAAAAGACCAAGGAAATACCATAATTCCGGATCAGTGTAGCGAAAATGAGAAATCCCGGTTCAGTGCTGTATCAATACAGATGAACAGTGCGGGTATGCGAAAAGACCATTTTGCCCTTCAACTCTCCCTCTCACCACTTCAGAAATAACAACACGAAGCTCTTAATTAACAACTCTGGATTCTTGATTAACAACTCCGCTTTATTTTTTCACATATTCGTATCTCAAAAATATAATGTTATTAATATAAAATACGGTGTTGTTAATAAAGAAAGATGTGTTGTTATTAGCCCTGAAACTTAAATTACGAAGTTGTGAAACAAGAAATGGGAGTTGTTAATGTAGAATATGGTGTTGTTAATAACAAGATCGATGTTGTTATTGTGAAAATAAAAAGAAGAAACTGGAGTTGTTAATCAAGAATCCAGAGTTGTTAATTAAGAGCATCATGTTGTTATTCTGAAGTGGTGAGAGGGAGGGCTAAAGGGCAAAATCGTCTTTTCGCATACCCGCACTGTTCATCCTTACTGACACAGTACTAAACCGGGATTTCTCATTTTCGCTGCACTAATCCAAGATTATGGTATTTCACTAGCCTTTTTAAGGGATTTTCCTATAAAAATAACTAATGAGAGAGAGAAGGTGGGGTCTACACAAAGAAAAAAGCAAAAACAATGGATTTTTCCAGGTGTTTGGACGATTTTTTTACAAAACCATGATTTTGTTTTACGGTCCAAACACACACTGAGAGAAAATGGAATAGGAAAAAAAAGATGAGGAGAAAAATGGAAGAGGATAGGAGTTTTCCCCTCCATTTGGATAGTAGAGAAAATGGAGGAGAAAGGAAAAGTGAGGAGGAAAATGTAGTAGGTCCTAGACCTCATTTTTCTCCCAAAATTTCTGTCTACCCCTCTGCTTGGATAGGAGTAAAAGTAGGAAAGAAAGAAAATAGGAAGAGAGAAAATGAAGGGAAGAGAAAAGTGTGGAGAAAACATTATTACTCTTCCTGCTTGGTTGAGTGGGAGAAGAGTGAAAGGAAAGAAAATGAGCAAATATTGAATGACTAAAATACCCTTACCCCTATATTGAAATAATCATATTTAAAATTAAATTAAGTATCACAATGACAAAATCATTTTAATACTAACATCATCAAATAATTTAAAATAATAAAGATATATTTAAGAACCAAATAATTTAACAAAAATGTATTTTAAGGTAAAAGATAAAATTGGATAATTTTTTCAAATTAAATATAATAAAAGAAGATAAATAAATTATACATCATTAATAACTAATTAAAAATCTAATATAAAAATAAAAGAGTTAAAGTGTAATTAAAAAAATTTAAAACATTTTTAAAAAAATAAATTAATAAAAACAACTTTTTTAAATACTACTATTTAAGTTTTTTTAAAAAATGCGCACCGCAGGCAAGTTGATTTTTCTTGAGGTTTAATCATCTCTGCATATAACAAAGTATATATTCGGCGTGGGTAAGGCACTAAGGCGTTGTGTCAGTGACAGTGTAGTGTATAGTAAAAGTCTGAAGGATCAATGGCAGTTTGAGGAACCAACTTTTCTCATAAAATCTTTGCACCTGTGGAGAGAAATCTTGGGAGGAAAATAAGGTGGATCCCACACCCCATTTTATTTCCTATTTTTCTTTTCTCCCTCATTTTCTTTCTTATCCAAGCATGAGAAAACTCCTTTCCTTCCATATTTTCCATCCCATTTTTCTTTCCTCCCCCATTTTCTCTCAATCCAAGTAAGGCCGTCAAAAGATATGAGGAGAAAAATATGTTGTCCAGGTTTACCCCCGACTTAGGCTTTGCTTGGATTGAGGGAAAATGGGGGAGGAAAGAAAAATGGGATAGAAAATGGGGGAGGGAGAAGTTTTTCCTTACTTGAATATGGAACAAAATGGGGGAGAGAAGAAAAGTAAGGAAGAAAATGGTGTGGGTCTTACGAGACTTTTTCCTCCCAAAATTTCTCTCCAAAGTTGGAGAAATTTGAAGAAAGCTTATGCCCAAAATTACCCCTTGGATTTTACTTTTTTTTTTTTATGTCCAAACAACCACCGCAACAATGCTTCATTTTTTTTTTAATACCTTGCACCTTGATAGCTCTATTAAAACCCTGATTCTTGTAATCGAAAAAAGAGCACCTGATTCAACCAAAAAAAAAAAAATCCTTCTCACCTACACCACTCATATCTATAAAAATAAATAAATAAAATTTAAAAAATCTGTTTAATTAATTTCTGTAAAAAAAAAAAAATTTGAAAAAAGTGTTTAACGTTTTATATTACACATTAAACCTTTCATTTTCATATTATTTTCACCAATCATTGATAATCTGGGATAGTGTATAATTTATTTATTTGATTTTATTATATTTAATTTTAAAAAATCATCCACTTTTTATTTCTTACCTTAAAAAATAAAATTTTATTTTGTTTCATTAAAATATATCTTTATTATTTTAAATTATTTGATGATGTTAATATTAAAATGATTTTGTCATTGTCATATTTAATTTAAATTTAAATATGATTATTTTAATATATGGATAAGGGTATTTTAGTCATCAAATTTTTTTTTAATCTTCTCTCCTCCTAGTTTTCTCTCACTCATCCAAACAAGAAGAGTGATAATATTTTCTCTCTATTTTTCTCTTTTCCTCATTTTCTCTCCTATTTTATTTTCTCCCAACTTTTCTTCTCATCCAAGCAGAGGATTAGAGTATCTACTTCTGGCTCTTGGCTTCTTTCCCTGCATATTTTTATGAGACGTTTCCTTGCAGAGTTTTATTTTTTAAATAAATAATATTTGAAAATGTGTTTTTATTGATTTCTATATGTTTCATTTTTTTTAAAAAAAATGTGTTTAATTTTTTTATATTGCACTTTAATCCTTTCATTTTTATATTAAATTTTTATTATTTATCAATAATTTTAGATAATGTATACTTTATTTATTTTCTTTTATGATATTTAATTTTAAATATAATCATCCAATTTTTATTTTTTAACCTTTAAAATAATTTTTTTGTTAAATTTTTCTGTTTTGAAATATGTCTTTAACATTTTAAATTATTTGACAATGTTAATGTTAAAATATTTTGTCATTGAAATATTCAATTTAATTTAAAATATAATTATTTTAATATAGGGGTTTAAGGGTATTTTAGTCATCAAATATTTGCTAATTTTCTTTCCTCCCAGTTTTCTCTCGCTCATCCAATAAGAAAAGTGATAACATTTTCTCCCTAGTTTTCTCTTCTCCTCATTTTCTCTCCCCTCATTTTCTTTCCTCCCGACTTTTCTTCTGGTCTAAGGGGAGGGTTGGGTATTGATCATATGTAATTACCCAAGTAAACACTCTAAGTTTTGAAAAATCTATTACTTTTTCATGAACGAATTTTCGTAAGTCAACAAGTATTTACACCCTACACGTTGCGTGAAATGAATATAATTCAATGTAAAATTGAAAGAAACTTTTTTAAACCCCCATCTAAAGAGAAAATCATTAAAAGAAAATAATAAGTCAAATATGAAAATAAACTACCGGTATGTTTGGAATAGCGATTGGTAATTAGGCTTGTTGTAATATTACTTTTGGTAAAAGCTAAATTGTGTAATGTGATTTATGTTTGGACTGGCGATTGTCAATTGGGCTTTTGTAAAAATAAAATTTGTTTGGATTAGCTTAAGCATAAGGGCTTTTGTGATAATGGTAAGAGAGAGTGGTTGGAAAAATATTTAAAAAATCAAGTAATTACTTTAAAATATTAGGTGCTACTGGAAAAATATTTTAGAGTTGGTGGAAATCAATAAATCAGTATTCTAAGTTTTGAGTGCTCTTTACTACTAAAAAAAAATACATTAAAGGTAAAATTTTAGTCGGTCTCCTAAGACTGGGTATAACTGAAAAAATATTTTAAAGGGTTAAAAGCACAAAAAAATATTTTAAAGTAATTTTTGGAGCTGAAAAAATACATTAATGGTAAAATTGCAATCAGTATGATAACACACTGGGTACAGTTGGAAAAATATTTTAAGGGGTTAAAAGCACCGAAAAATATTTTAAATTAATTTTTGTAGCTGAAAAAATATATTAAAGATAAAATTGCAATCAGTCTGATAACATCTAGACACAACTAAAAAAATATTTTGATTGCAGGCAAGAGAGAGAGAGAGAGAATACCACCCTTAATTGTAATTGCAGGAGAGAGAGAGAGAGAAGGAAAAAAACGTGGGACCATGAGATATATTTCAATTGAGCTTTTGATAAAGGCTCCAACATTGAGCTTTATCCAATCTTATGTGAATAGTGCTCAATTAAGCCCAATTGCTCATTTTGTCAACTAAACATGCACTTTTTTTTTTCAACCACCTATTGAGCTTAAGGCTAAAATAAGCCCAATTGACCTCTCCAATTGGGGTACATCACTCAAAATTGGGGGATATGGAAGTGAGATTTTTCTATATGTATATGCATAAAATAAAAATATGGACCTAAGTAATATTACACTAAGGGACTGAAGTTAATGACATTGAAGAAAATAATTAGAGATTCCTACAATGATGACAAATGGAGTTCTTGGGTATTTTTAATTTGGAAAATGTCTATTACATGATTATGATTTATGATTCATGATTCATGATTTTTGTGTAATTTTTAATATCCTAATTAGTAATATCATAATTTTAATTGCTTGGATTTTATATCACAATAACTATAATTTCATCCGAATTGATGTGCGTTTTTCTTTTTTCCTTTTTTTTTTTGGTTGATTAACATGCGCCCATGTGAAGCGCTTCTGAGTGTACGTGTAAAATTATAGCGCATGTTTTTTTTTTAAGATTAAATTAATAATAAGAAAGTAACTATTAATCAAATATGAATTTAAATGTTAAGCCCAAATTTGCTGACATCAATTTAATTTGGTATTAATATGATTTATTGCACTAATAAGCTAATGAATTTAGATTTTAAAATTTCTAGGTGGTAAAAAATGATTAGAGATCCCTACAATCATAGAAGATGAAGTTCTTGGGTATATACAGAGTTTATAGAGATCCCTATAAGATAATTTGTATTGAATGTTGTTTAGGAAATCACACTAATGGTTGAGTCATTGACTGAAATCCCATAATGGGTTTTGAGGTTTATTTTAACGGTTTGATACTTTTGATCTTGATGATTTTGATGTGCCCAATTCATGAAATGATAATTTATATATGATCTTGAGGCATTACATGATTCATTATTTGCTAATCCTCATGTAATAATAATATTCCTTCCATTTGTTGTTATATAAGGAATTTATCTTCATTGTAATGAAATGAAGAGCAAGGTTGCACTTTGATTTTCTCTTTCTTTTGCTTTTTGTACACTCGATCGTTTTTAAATTCTTGTTTTATTTCATTTCTTGCTTTAGCGTCGAGCAGAGCAATTTTACCACAAAAATTTAATATTTTGACATGTCATTGTCATTTTTGGAGAAAATTCAACGATGTTAGATGTCATCTTGTCTTGAGAACTGGTTATTGGTGGTTCTAGAGGTGTCATCACTTTATTATTGAAACCACTCCTTTTATAAGAACCCAATCTAAAAAGCTCTACTACAGTGCTACTCTTGGCAATTGGAACTCAATAAATCACCTTAGATCCTTGTGAAGTGACTAAATGATGTGCTTGTTTCATTTAATTTGCTTCTTTTACTGTCATTCATGCAACAGTAATTGTTGAATGGCATTGGACCTTATTTGTTCATATACTTCAAGCATGTTTCTTCATAATAAAGACTAATTTTCTGACTTTGGATTGATCTCAGCGTTTAATGAAATTTGTTGTAATCATAAGAACTTGACATTATGCTTATGCTTTATTCTAACTCTTAGTGTATCATCAATGTTTGCCTCTTTTTTGTTTTTTTTTACTTGTTTGAAGAGGTGGGTCAAGAGTTTTGTGATAACTCAGGAACTGAGTTTGGCTAATGAGGTGGCTATGTTGCTGAAGCATAAGAAGCTTATGAAGAAGTTTCCTGATATGGAATTGAGTGACAAAACTAAGAAGTTTAGGCAAGCATGTTTCAAAGCTAATGACAAAAGGAGAAGATCATTGGTACATCAAGTAGAGGGCTCATTATTTTTGCCAATAGAAATTTGGATCTCAGGGACAAATGGAGGATCGAGGATGTTAGAGTAGCTGAAATGTATAAATATGTACCAAATGTGCAATAGAGTTAGACAGAACAAGTTGTAAATGTCTTACTCTTTCTGTCGCTATGTTCGATTGAGTTCTTGTTAATGCCCGATTCGTTACAGGTAATACCAAAAGGGTTTTTGTCATTAAATTACAAGTTCTATATTGAACGTAAAATTGTTATTTACAATTGAGTTCTTGTTAATATCCTATTTATTGTAGGTAATACCAAAAGAGTTTTTGTCATTGAATTGTAAGTTCTATATTGAATACAAAGTTGTTATTCACCATTTTTGTTAATACCCTATTCATTGTAGGCAATATCAAAAGGGTTTTTGTCATTGAATTTGAAGTCCTATATTAAATACAAAGTTGTTATTCATGATTGAATTCTTATTAATATCCTATTCGTTATAGGCAATATCAAAAATATTTTTGTCATTGAATTTCAAGTCCTATATTAAATGCAAAGCTATTATTCACGATTGAGTCATTGTTAATATCTTATTTGTTGTAGGCAATATCAAAAGGATTTTTGACATTGAATTTCAAGTCTTATATTAAATGCAAAGTTGCTATTCATGATTGAGCTCTTGTTAAAACCTTGTTTGTTATTGTTATTGCTCTATGCCTTTTGGTAATACCGCATGCTTAGTGTTATTCACTGAAATGAAAGATTCACCAATTTTATATTAAAATTTGCAAAAAACTATAGTTTTTGAAAAAGCGATTTTCCCCCCCCACTTTTCACCCATTGGTTTATGATTTTCTCTTTTCTTCTTCTCTTTCTTTGCGCCTCCTTCCTTCCTTTTTCTCTTTTTTCGCGCCTTTCACTTTCCTTATTCTTTTTCATTTTCTGTCACTTCCTTCCGTCATTTTCTGTCTTTCATTTTTTTAAGGAGAATCATTCCAAAATCTTAAAATAAAAAGATATTATCAGAAACGTCTCTAATTATAATCTTAAAATATATATTAACAATATGTTGAGGGTGTTTTATAAATTTAAGGGGCCTTTCTGATAATATTTTTCTTTCTTAAGATCTAAAAGTGATTTTCCTTTTTTTTTATGTGTAAGGCCAAGGCAATGGTAATTTTAAAACAGATCCTTTATATGTTAAAAATGGGTGCATCAGTGGCAGAACCGTCTTTCAAGTTATTTAATTTTTGGTATTTATTATAAAAATTAAATATTAAAATATATAAAATATAATTTTATTCTTTATATACAATTATCACAAGAGATAATGTTCTTTTTGATAATTTGATAATAAAAAAGTGATTATGATAATAATACCCAAATATTATCATTTTTTATTCACAGAATATATTTTCTAAAATCACTTTTTTACTTTTTCCTCCTAAAGTTATTATTAGAAAATTAATCCAAACATACTCTAAGAAACCACCAAATCGGATTCCCAACCATGCATATGTGTGCGAGAGTGAGGATTACTGAAACGAGGCATATCGTAAGGAAGCATTCATCGAGCACTTGAGGGCTTACTGGAGAAGTCACTTTAATATTTAGATAAAGAGGACTTTTAGAAATTTTCATACCCTTCATCGTGATTCTTGTTGATAGTGGGCATGTTTGTTATAATGTTGATATTGCTTATATCTTGTTTTTTAAGTAAATCGAGATAAAATTTCTCTCACATACTTAATTCGTATACTGTAAATCATGATTAAAAAGTTACTTTTAAGCATTTTAATTGTTATTCCAAATAAATACAATAGCTGACAACTTAATTGATGGGTGGATTTAGTGAGGTATTGCCGGAGATTAAAAAAAAATGTCGATCTTAAATATAAGATAAAGTTTGATTATTTTTAGAGAGATTAAGAAAAATAAATAAGTTACTTAATCACATTATATGTTGTGTATTCTTAGATTATATATATATAAGCTTATAAGTAAGGTAAAATAGTTTAAAGAAAAAATGATAAATACAAATACTCTAAAATAATTTAATTAATTTTTTTAAGATTTTTAAAAAAATTAACTATATCTTATATTTAAAACCCACGTACCATCTTTGAATTCATTGCCTTGGACATTGGAACGGGGAGACTCATGCAGAACAGTGAGGAGAGGGAAATAGAAGGAGCAAAATGGAAAGGGCATGAAAGTAAATTAATAACATTTTAAAATTTAAAATTGAAACCTATGATTTGATTTGGGATCTCTTCAATTGGAGGCATTCATCAAATATTAATATTCACTATCACAATAAAATCCTTTTTTTTTAAAGTCATCAAAGTTTCTTAAGGTGTAAGGCATTTTGAACCAATAATCCTGTGGGCTATATAACCATCAAGTAGCTAAACCGCCTTAAATTTTCACTTACAAATAAACAACCCAATGTTTTTTTAAAAATTACATGGATTTTGACCATTTAATTGCAAGATGAAAAACATGAATCTGTTGGCCCCTGTTCACATATCTTGGATATTGTGCTTTTAGGGTCTGTTTGGTGTGAGAGATTTGGATGGGAGGGAAAATTTTTATGAGTTGAATTTTAAAAGATTGAAGAAGTGGGGTAATAAAATTTTAATAAAGAGAATATATAAGATAAAAGAGTAAGAAAAATTAATTAAAAATTTTTAAGTCCACTTCTCTAATTTTTTTAAATTCATTTCAAAAAAATTTTCCTTCCGCCCATTTTCCCTCCCCTCCCTCAGACCAAACAAGCCCTTAGGGGCATAAATCATTATCTAATTGATAATGATTAATCATAACATACTATCATACCATGTAAAAGATTTAATAAATTTTTTTTTTTTTTTGCCAACAAAAGATTTAATAAATTTGAACTATATTAAATGATAAAACATGAAATATAAAGTAACAAAATAGCATCCCCGTTTATGAGTATGATGGGCATGGATACTCAATGAGTCAATAAAGAACTTTTTAAGACCTGTATCTTATACAAATTCGCTAAAGACTCTTGCTAATAACATTCGGTAAATTAAAATAAGTAAAATAATAGATAAAAAGAAAAATATATTGTACCAAACAATAAAAAAGAAAATAGATATTTTTTTGGGTTCTATTTATAAAATAACCTCTCATCTGAAAAATTTATTATTTTTTATCCTTAATTAATGATGATATTAATAATAAATAAGAAAATATTTTTATTAATAACAAATCAACTATACAAGTGAGGCTATTTTTTTTTAAAAAATATTTTAAATATATTGATGATTTTTTTACCCAAAATTATTGATGATTATAACTGTTTTAAAGGGTATATGTCCGATAGGATAATTTTTTATCTCTTTTAATTAAAAAGGATTTTAAGGGATTATATATAAAATAATTTATAGTAGTCGGACTCCATGTCAGAGTTTGGCCACCCAGGAGCATCCAAATCCACAGTCGTTGACATATTTCCCGAAATGCCCTTCGTAACACCAGATAATTCACATGATCCTTCTCCCATATTTAAATACCATCCATCCCTAATTAGCATCCAGGTATTCGGCGTCAACTTGCTGACGACACTTGAAATTCCCAAAAAAAATCTCCCAAAAAGTATTTAGGGTTTTGCAACGTAAGGCCCTCTATCTAATCCTAAGATCCCAACTCTTTCATAATTAACTTTTTTTTGTTTTAATTTTCGCGTTTGACCTTGAATTCTCTTGAGGCGTTTCAATTCGGGGTTTCGCTTCGGGTTAAAATATGAGTTTTTGGGGCATTCGCTATTCGGATTGACTGATTTCTCATATTGTGTTTCATCTAGAGTAATTTTGGTGTTTCAAGGGAGACTTTGGTGCCCTAGAAAGTTTGAATTCTGTTTGGAGGGTAATAATTGGTAGGGTAGTTGGTTTCTTTTGGTTGATGTGCCCTTAAATTGTCTGAAAAAGTCTAGCTTTTTGGGTTTTATTGCCTCGGATTTTGTTCAGAACTAAGTAAGAAGCTATTGATGGCTAACGCGGGCGAAGAAGATGTGGAGTACGAGAGTGATCCAGAAGAGGCCAAAAGATCGCTGGCAATGAGGAGGCGTGAAGCAAGTGATGACGAGGAAGGTGAAGGAGACGCGAGAGACAAGGGGTTAGACCATCGGGTCGGCATCCATTCTGATGATTCAGATGATCAGGGTGGAGTGGCGGAGTATGATGACGAAGAAGATTTGGATGGAGACGAGGAAGAAGAGTTAGAAGAGCTTGATGAGGAGGAAGTTGCTGAGGAAGGAGATTATGCTGAAGAAGAAGAGGTGTACGAGGAGAGGGAGAGAGACGGAGGATTCCATGGTGCTGATGTTGAGGGTTCAGCGGCTATGGTCAAAGAATCGGATGGGAATGTCCGGCATCCTTCCGAAGCGGAGGTGCCTTCAGGGAACAGGGATGATGAGGAGAAAAAGGAGAATGAACCATTTGCAGTGCCCACAGCTGGAGCATTTTACATGCATGACGACCGTTTCAGGGATAATGCTGGCGGTCGCCACAGGTATGTTTAGCCTTGGTCTATGATTTGCATTTTGAATTGAAGGAAACATACTATCACTTAATATCTGTAAAATAGATATGGCAATAGATGGAATATTTTTTGTCATTAAAATATGATACTACTCCTTGTTTAATAATTGGTCGCCTTCATTTGTTCTGTATGGGTTTTTGGATGGAAAAATGATAAAGATTGTGCTTCATACATTTTAGATCAGTAGAACATTATGTCTACTAGGGTAGCATTATTCATTACTTTGCAATTTTGTCTCCTAGAGATTTTTACGTACGGGCTTTTTAATTGGAGCATTAGAGAGTGCAAATTTTTTTTGTCCTTTCCTAAGCTTCAATAGATTGCTTATGGGCTCTGGCCAGTCGAGAGACTTTTTAAATTAATGTTTTTGAATTAATGCCAGTTTTCCATATACTGCATTATGTTATGCTCTATATTTGTAAGTTGGGGTTTTATATGTTCTCTATCTTAGGGTTTTGAACTTTTTTATCTCTGCTTTTGTTGGAAGATTTAATTATTCATTGGTTATACAGAAGATTGATTTCCATACAAACATATTAGGAATCAAATTAGAAAGTATTAATGATGTTTTAATCTGAAGTTTTAAGGAAACTAGAATACAATTGTGTTTTGTAAGTTGAAAGTGCTCTTGCATGTTAGCATATCTGAGAAATATTCTGGGTTCATTCAAATTGGAATATTGGGCAATTTTTAGATGGAGATTTTTCTATATATTTTCTTTCAAGTATTTAAAACTTTGAATTGCCAAGCTGCGTTACATTTTTATGCTAGAGAATCTATAGTATTCATGCCCTGTTATTTTACTGGAGGGTTTTTTTAAGCCATAAAATAGATCCCTAGAAGCCTTGTTTACATGGCAGTGTGTGCTAGAGGTTGGTCTTTGTTTTATGTTAGATTCATCATACAGTGCACATTAGAGGGTTCTGTTTTTTAAGCGAGGGTATCCAACGTTAGATTATAATCCAAGCACATATAATGTATTTCTAACATTTCTAGAGATTTCTTATCATGATATAACTTAGACATAATAGCCGTTTCTATATTGTTGGTTTGATTCAAGTAATTTTTAAAATTTTTCTTGATGCTTTGATGACTTTTATTTATGCTGCATACATGAGGGAGTGTGTCTAGCTATCTAGATATAAATATTTACTTGAATTTCCTTCATTTTTCTGTATGTTAGACTCTGTTCCTTTCTGAGCCCTATCTTTCCTCTATTTTCAGGAGGATGCATGGCGGAAGGAGACTGTGGGAATCAAAAGATGAAAAGAAATGGGGGCATGATAAGTTTGAGGAAATGACCTTACACGAAAGGCGCTACGAAGAGGTGACGATCCTGTCTACATCAATATTTGAAATTGCTTCATGGTTAAGGATTGGTTTGTTTTACTTTATCGGTCTGTTTTCTGAGACAAGTCTTACCTCTGTATAAAATTTAGGGTAGGAGAGTCTCTAAGGGTAACTTTCGAGGCCGTGGTAAAAATCGAGTTGCTGATCGTGGAGGATTTGTTCGGGGGAACAAGAAAGTATATAGTAATAGTGGTAATCAAAGTCAGTTACCTAAGCGGGCTGTGCGAGGTAGAGGTTCCCGAAGGTATGAACCCATCAATAAGAAGAATGGTCCAGCTTCTCAGGCGCAAAATAGACAGTGAGTACAAACTCTGCTTTGTTGGAATTTCTGGACTTGGATACATGTTATTTATCTATATACGTTGTTCCCTGATTTTCTTTTTTATTTTTGTTAAGATCCGAGAAGTCTCTTGAGAAAAATGCACAAGTTAGTTCTGGGAGAACTATGACACCTGGCCCCAGTGTGGAATCTGACCCTGTGCCACTTAGGAAACAAGTGTTTGCTTCAAACTTGAATTCTGCATCTCCCCCTTTTTACCCATCAGGTTCTTCTATCAAGGAGGGTAATCTGGCACCTAAAAGGGATGTACAAGCTGGGAGCACAAGCAGGAATGTTCGTCCTGGAGTTATGGATGGGGGCTTTTCAGTTCAACGAAACAGTGCTTTGCTAAGGGGAAAGAATGTTGCTGACCCTATCAGCACGGATAAGCTGTATATTGATGAACCTATCAATTCGGCAGCTGGAAAATCTTTTAATAAAATGCACATACCACCTTCTGGGGTTAATTCTTCTCAGTCTTCTCAACCAAGGGCTCCTAGGAGGGGTGTATCAATTCCAGTATCAATGAACTATCAACCTGTGCCCTCCCATAATCAAATAACCAAAGTTTCTCCAACTGAACATCAGGCCATTCATAGAAGTTCTGCAGCAGGCCGAAGTCATTCTTCTCAGCAGGCTTCTACTTCACCATTGAACCAGCGATCTGGCAGTGGTTCACAAACTTCCTCTCCCCCAAAAACATCTGTGGCTGGTAATTCATCTGATTCTGGAGACATGGATGCAACTTCAGAATCTGGTAAATTTAAAGGTGCAATAGTTGGGAAGGGAAAGGGAAGTGCTCAGAGTAGTGGAAGAGGCTCTTTTGTCTACGGTGGGGCACAGGTTATGGGGGCTGCTGGAAATATGAGTGCTAGTCATGGAGATCAGAATTTCCCGGGCACCCCAGCCTTCTTGCCAGGTTAATTTTAGCTTTCTTTGTTAAGTATGAGCATGCTGGTCAATTTTGATGTTTTGGATTCTAATATACTTGCTATCATCACTGTCCTGTGAGTGAAGAGAGGCTCAGTCAACTAATTTTTTTGTTTAGAAAAGTAATAACAGGTGGATACTTTGAAACTGAGTTATCTGATTTAAAATTCTATTTTAATATAAAAATTCTCTCTTTTTAATTTAATTTATGTAATCGTCTGCCTCCTCCATTGTTTGCCTTAGTCTTTTGTAGCTCTTTCATAATGTATGAAAGGATAATGTCTTTCTCCTAATTTTTCCTAATTTGTTGGGTCTGGTTGGACAGTTATGCAATTTGGGGGACAGCATCCTGGTGGTCTTGGCGTTCCTGCTGTTGGCATGGCATTCCCCGGATATGTTGCTCAGCCTCAACTTGGCTTGGGAAACAATGAGATGACATGGTACAGATTTAGAAAATTTTTGTATTCCATCTCGTGGTACAGATTTATGCAACTTTTTTGCTCTTTTCTTTTTAAAGCTTTGTTGCTTCTTTCTGGTTACAATCTTTGTCTTCCTTTCTGTTGGTTTGCTTTGTAAGTACCGATACAAGGTGCATGCTGTCTGCAGTGAGTGCCCCTAACTTTTTGTGACCAGTGAATTAAATAAAATTCTTTGTTTGAATGAAGCTATTAGTATTTTTGTTTTGATACAATGTTTCTTTTATTCTTTCACATTTCCTTTTTTGTTGGAACACCAGATACTATTTACTTCATTTTAAATATCTACCTTCTCTATCACATCCTCGTTTGAGTAATTTGTCTGTTAAAAAACAATTTAAAAAGATTTTCTGAACACGTTAGTACTTATTAATGATTTTGTTGAACACGAGATGCTTCCTTTGCACGATGCTTCTTTTGAAAACCTTTGTCTTTTGAAAAAGGTTTCAAAATAAGCAGAAATTCACAACAATCCCAGTCGGTGATGTAATTCATCTCCTTTCATTCTCTTGTTTAGGCTTCCAGTGTTGGCTGGTGCTGCAGGAGCATTAGGTGCTACTTACTGTCCACCCTATCTTGCTGTTGATGGTGCATATGCTCGACAATCAGGACAGACATCTGCATTGGGAACTCCAAGGTGGGCAGTACTTTCTACCCTTAGTATGGTAACCTGTTACTTGCTGTCTTTTCCTTCCATGGCTTAGCGCTTGAGATCATTGCCCCCCCTCTTGACTCCAGCAGTCTGTTTCTGGGCGTCAATTAATATGAGAAACAGTTTGTCTTTTATTCTACATGTAATCCATTGTCCTATCTTGCGTTTCTATTTGGCATAGGGTTTCTCAAGCTCGTATTTCTTCCTAGCATGAGGTGTTGGTAGAAATGTAATTTGGTGTGCATTACATATGTGCATAGTATTATTTCAGCTTTTGGTTGCAAATGTGGAATTTGGCAAGTTTGCTATTGCGTTTGTAGATCTTGATTTCCTCATTTAGTTGATGTTAACTTTAAATGAGCAATGATTTCTATATTACATCTTATCTTTTTGTGGAGCAATCTTTAAAGAGATAAGATTGTAGCTTGTACATTTTCATGCTAGCTTGCATCTTGCACCTGCTAGTTAATAATTCTTGACTTTTGGTTTTGTTTTGAATTTGCAGCAAAGAGAATAATGCAAATAAAGCTAATAACGAATGGAACCCACCGCAAAGGACTGGTAAGTCATTGGTGGTCCTCCTTTAATAATTTAATGAGGACTTAAGCAAGCATAGGGAATCCACCCTTCAAACCTGATCTGTAAGGGGGTTGAGCCATGCCATTTACGTTTCATTAGAATAACTTATGGCTGCTTAATATGAGACTTTACCATAACACATTTGGATTCTCTCCACTGAGGATCCTCTATCAAGCCTTAAGTGAGGCAAAAGGCAATTTTGATCGATCGGCTTTGATCTAACTGTATTTCAATCTTTTTGCCATATTTTTTTAAAGAAACAGAAGGCAGAATCAAATCAATCTTCTGACTGTGAACTTAAAAACCTAGAGATAAAAGACAAAAGAACATTGAAGTCTAAGAGTCCCAACCAAACTTAGATGATTTAAGCTGTCTTTTGCCTTCCTTGAGGCTTGTCGGAGGATCATTTGGTTGAGATGGCCCAAGCCTGTCCCGTTACCCCTGCAGTGGAAAAGTTCTCCATTTCTCTCTCCAGGCACTGGGTTACATCCTTTTCTGATATCCTTTTTGTGGATGTTGGTTCATCTTAAATACCAGCTGATAGAGATTGGGCAAAACTTGGGGAATCCACTATTAGAAACTAGATTGTAAGGTGGAGAACCATGTCATTTTAAGTACCACAAGCATTACATTTGGCTAACTTATTTGGGACTGGGACTCGATTGTAACAAGTAAACTGTTGCCATTAGTTCCTAATGTTGATGTTTGGACTTGTTTGTTGACAGAGCTTGTAAATGACGAGTTTGGGCAAAGGCAGAATAAACCGCGCAGGCAAGTGGAATTGCTATACAATACTACAATATTTATACTTTGATTCTTATTTCACATGTACTTTAGCATGGTGCTGCAGCTTCTATGGTCATAATTGATTGGAATTTTATGCCAGTAGAAATAGAAAAATGATTGTTGGGGTAGAGGGGAATATGGATGACAGCACTTTCTCATTTTCGCTGTAACAAGAATTAATGACAATGTCATCAATCAATTTATTTGTCCTATGCAGATATTCAGAGATGAATTTCGGCCAGTGAAGTATTCTATTTCTATGTGATGCAACTTGTTTGAATAAGCAGATAGAAGGTTTGGGCTTCTCTAACTGATGCTTTATGTTGTTCTTCAGTTTTGTTATTCTGATATGAGTATGTGGCTTCATAATGCAGGCATCCTTCAGGCCCTTTGTTCTTTAGCTTTTGTTCTGGAGTACTTGGGGCGGCAATAGGTTTCCAGATTTTTTTAAGGTAATTTCATAGCTTGCAGTTTCATTTTAAACCGCTGATATTGTTGGAAATATTTTTATTTTTTATTTTTTATTATTTTGGTTCCTGCTTGATTTGAGAGAAATCCGAAATTTTATTGGCATTTGACAGAGCTGGAGAAGAATGATGAGTTTTTAAATAGCTTTTCCTTTTAATTTCATTCTTGTCTCTGCCTCTTGATTTTCATGGAAAAAGAGCAATTGACTCAATATTTTGAGTGAAGCGCCTGTGTAGGGGAATGAACTCAAATTAGCTCTTGAAATGCAGTTATGGGTATGGACTTGATGTAGATGAAACTTTTTGGTTGTTTACTTCTTTCATAAGATTTTTCAAGTAAAACACTTGAAGGGGATTGCCACCTCTAGGTTGACAAACCAAAAATTGAGTTTAAGAGGCCTAATCATGTGCTAAACTATGAAAAAATATTCATCTCTCATCTTTCTTATCGGAGAACTTGATAGCTCATGTTCAAAGTTGTTCCCAAGTTTTGTCTGTATGATTTGCTTTTGGCTTTTATGCTCACATATCCCTGTCCTCGTCATCTTCGTTGCAGTTATATAACGCCTGCTCATGCTGTATCCCATTTAAGAAGTTAGTACAGCATGACGGGTGGCAGTTTCTTGTTAATTGTGAGGTGAGAAAAGTTTCAGTGATTTCTGCAAATTTATTACTCTCAATGTAGACACAGTGGAAATTACAACAAATTCTTGTATTCTTTCAAGTTTTTCTTGCAGTTTGGTTTCTGAGTGAAGCTTGTGAGAAACATATGCATGCAGGCTTTTGAATAGAGGTATAGGGGGAAAATGATATTATAATGCGGCTGCTGTATTCTCGTGGAACTTACAACTTACTCTATTGACGGTTGTTATTAATGGAAATATTACTGAGAGAAAATGATATGGATTCTGACTTCTGAGATATCATCCTTATTGTATCTAATCCTTATTTTCCTTTTCGACTAAGTGGGGATTTTTCCTCGTTCTCATTCTGTTTTTTTTTCCTGTTATGACTTGAGACACTACTTGTTGGTTACATTTATCTTTTATAAATCAAAGGAGAAAGTAATGGTATTGCTATCTAAGTCCCCTGAAAATGTCTTGAAGGATTTTCTTTGAGATGAGTTGTTCTGTCAACGGTTCATGAATTATGAGGTTTCCTGTAATTTTTTACTTCCTCCTGTCTTTAATATACGATTTTTTGTTTGTAGTGCAATTTTCACTTTAAACGAGATCTTCTATTAAGGATTGAAAGTTGTATTTGTTATTGATTAATTGTTATCGAATATTGACACTCAATAATTGCTTTTAAATGGATTTTGGGTGGGCTTCAACTTGTGTAGTATATAGGAAGAGTTCTACAAACATGTTAAAAAGTCTTGCTGCATTTTTATTCAAATTCTTACACTATTTCGCTCAAGACTCTTCTTAGGACTCTGTCAAATTTTAATTTATAGACGCTTCCCAACGTCATTTTTTTAAAAAAAAAAAATTGTTCTTTTTTCCAAACATGCTCAGTTCAAGAATTTGTCTCCAATTCCATTTCCACAATCATGCATAAGAAATCAGGCATATTTCATAAATGTTAAGGCTTTTGAAATAATCTTGCTAATTTCTACCACTACTATTTTCTACTTGGCCTTGAATCTTAAACTAGACTGGTTCCATGGGATTAGGTATACTGGTTATACTCCTGAAAAACATATAATAACAGGAAGGCTAATTTATGTGTTAATATGAAAAGTAGTTGTTCAAAACAAATAAAAATCACAGGATGTTAAATAATAAATAACAATAACTTTGTCAAAAGAAAACGTACTTATTTAATTGACAAATAGATAATTAGTTACTTTTTTGATTGGACCCCAGCAATTGCAAATATTTTTCATTTAAAAGACTTTGCTTTATAATAATAATAAAAAAAAGACTTTGCTTTATTACTTATCCAAACTGGGGTTAGATGAGGGAGAGACAAATTTCTTGTTTGTTTCCACCACAGTTTGCCACGTATACTATCACTCTGACCATCAAATCATCTTAGGCCGTTAGATTGACTGAACGGTCTGAATATACTATCACTCTAACCAATGCGATCATTCCACGTGTCTTAGATACAATCTAACGGTATTAGTGCCGACTTTTCCCACGCTTGCACAAATTCGCACGTCCGATTATTTCTCTCAGACGCTTACCTCTCTCCCCCCGCAAACCTCTCGAGCTTGTCAGTGAGACGAGTGTCTCTCTCTCCTTGGGCTCCTTTTCAAAGCTTTTCTCCTTCGAGGCTTCAACGTAAGCTCACGGCAATTACCAGAACTCGCGCTCACACACACGCTAGGTGGCATTCGAAGCTCGGTGATCAAGAACAATATTCAAGAATGGTGATGGTCAACTAATGCACAGATCTTGAAGAATTTGCTTGAAGGCGTTGAACTGGATCCGTGTAATGCCTGCTCTTTTCTCTTTTACCTTTCAAGAAATAGTTCTTCCTAGTGTATAATGGGAACTGGATTTTGAACTGTTAATTAGTGGCTCAATGGAAAATGCATAAGCCGATCGGTTTCTATTTTTCTCCTTCAATCTATCTTTGATACTTGAGAGTAATGTATTCTTTTCTGTGGTCGAAGACAAGAAACAGCCTTGAGGGGCGCTTCTTGGCCATTTCTAGGCAGTTTCAACTGCTGACGGAATCGAGGTCGTAAAAGAAACGGAAGCTTGAATCTCACTGGTTTGTATTCTATTTTTGGTTTTTCTTGGAGCTTAATATAAATGTCAAGAATGCGCTTTAAACTCTATTACCAATCCCAATTCAAAGAAAAACTAAAGCATTTTTACCCGTTCAGCTTGTTCTATCTTTTGGTGAACTTAGAGCTGTTTGATTGTATTTTTTTTCCCAACAGCGTTCAGTGACTAAGATAGCTTGACGTATTCAAGGATAGTCTCTGATGACTTTTGAGGAAATCCCCTCAATCGCGTACACTTACTAGTGGAGTCAACCTTCTTTAATGATGCGATATTGTTCCGGAAACTAATGGAGGAAAGCAACGATCGAATTTCTCCTTCAGCTAGGCCAGGTGGCAGTTTTAAATCCACTTTGTCTGGAAGATCGACTCCACGAACCTCTCCATCATTTCGGCGGCTAAATTCTGGCAGAACACCAAGAAGAGAAGGCAGAAGTAGTTTTACTAGTTCTCAGAGGTTCCGTGGCAATCGTGTACTGTTATGGTTGCTTCTCATTACCCTCTGGGCCTATCTTGGATTTATTGTTCAGTCCAGGTGGGCACATAGGGATAAGAAGGATGAATTTTCGGGCTTTGGAATTGTAGGCAAGTTAAGTGACACAAATTCAGATGCTGAACAGAGTAGGCATCATGATTTGGTTGCTGGTGATAATTCCTTATCCCTTAATAATCACACAGTTAAGCATGAGGTGTGGGATGGGGAAAAAATGACCGTGGCTTTGGCCCAGAAAGAAGATAGTGTTCCACCTCCTCGCAAAACAAGCTCCAAGAAGAAGAGTAGACGATCACGATCTCGAGGTAGAGCACGTCATAAGCTAAAACCAACAGTGGAAGTTGAGAACAGCAACATAGAGGATCTAGACTCAGAAATTCCTAAAAAGAATTCTACCTACCGGTTCCTTGTTGGTCCATTTGGCGTGACGGAGGATAAAATTCTGGAATGGAGTCCTGAGAAGCGTTCTGCAACCTGTAACAGGAAGGGGGACTTCGCACGTCTCGTTTGGTCCAGGAGATTTATCTTAATATTCCATGAGGTTTCTATGACTGGAGCTCCACTTTCTATGATGGAGTTGGCAACAGAGCTTTTGAGCTGTGGGGCTACTGTCTCTGCTGTTGTGCTTAGCAGGAAGGGTGGCTTGTTGCCGGAGCTAGCTAGGAGACGAATCAAGGTGCTTGAGGACAGAGCAGATAACAGCTTCAAAACTGCAATGAAGTCTGATATAGTCATTGCTGGATCAGCTGTTTGTGCTTCATGGATTGGTAAGAAGATGATGGAATTTTCTGATGTGCTCTTGCAAATAGAGGGTGCAGCAATATGAGAAATCCAATATTTACATCCTTACAAATTGTTAAATTGTTTTATTGAAATTTTAGTTTGTACAATCATTTAATGTATCCTATGTCTCAATAGTTAGCATTGATGGCCAAAGATGATCAATAATTAACATAGACATAAGCACTCGATTCCAATTATTCTTACCATTGAAAGTTGACAGTAGAGGAAGTGTTAACATTGAGGCATGCTTATTACTTCCTTTAACTAAGGTTGTAGTCGTTGTCCTCTTCTGTGTTTCCAGAACAATATATTGAACGTTTTCCTGCTGGTGCAAGTCAAGTTGCTTGGTGGATTATGGAAAACCGACGAGAGTACTTTGATCGTTCAAAGTCTGTCCTGAACAGAGTAAAACAGCTGGTATTCCTTTCTGAGTTGCAATCTAAGCAATGGCAAAAATGGTGTGAGGAAGAAAACATAAAACTGAGGTATCAGCCTGCACTGGTTCCATTGTCCGTGAACGATGAATTGGCTTTTGTGGCTGGCATTCCTTCTACACTGAATACTCCATCCTTTAGTGCTGAGAAAATGTTAGAGAAAAGACAATTGTTAAGAGATGCAGTCCGAAAGGAAATGGGCTTGACTGATAATGATACGCTTGTGATGACTTTGAGTAGCATAAACCCAAGTAAGGGTCAGCTATTGCTTCTTGAATCAGCGAGCACAATAGTAGAACACGGACAGTTGCAAGATAACAAGACCATAAAAAAATCATCAGATATGGGAGAAGGCCTATCTACCCTAGCTAGAAGACATCATATTAGAAGTTTGATGCAATTGTTGAATGCTGACGACGGAACTTTGCATGATATCTCAAGCATACCTTTGAACAGGTTACATTACCTATGAATATAGTATTCTGATTTATGATTATGCAGTATCTTAAGTTTGGTCATGGTACTTACATTGTAAATTTTGGCATTACCAGAAGGAAGCTGTTGTCGAACAATAAAACACCCTTGGAGCAGTCTCTCAGAATTCTTATTGGTTCTGTTGGAAGTAAAAGTAACAAAGTGGATTATGTTAAAGGTCTTCTGACTTTCTTATCTCAGCATTCAAACTTGTCAAACTCAGTTTTGTGGACTCCAGCAACAACACATGTTGTCTCACTTTATTCTGCTGCAGATGTATATGTCATAAATTCTCAGGTAAAACATGGTCATTATGCAAGTAGTAGCAGGGGACAATGCCTGTCCGTACATATATTGTGAACTAAGTGCTCTTGTATGTGAATATTACATTTGCCACAACAGTGCTGGGAGTGTTCCTCTGTTTATATTTTAATATTACGCAAGACAAATATCTCAATACAATGATATTGCAGAGATTAGTTTTAGTTTAAAATAATTTTATTAAGACATGATCTGATCAGTTTCTGCATTTGGCATGGTATATTTTAATATATGTTTTAAATTAATAGCACTTTCTGAAATATCAATAGAGATATGATCAGTAATTCAATATTGCTGCTCCACTGTTCTTTAACAGTGTTTCATAATCACGAGATGCATTTGTGAATTACATTTCCATGTTTGCCTTGTTCTTCGTTGGACACAGGTAACATAAAAGTTTTGTTTCACATTTTTTTACAACCTGACCAAAATGCAGAGAATAACTAAACATCTTAGCAATTACTCATGCAGAATCAAATTTTATAATGTGGCTGATTATAGTTGGGATAGGCTTGGATAGCCTTCTCCTCTTTGTTTTTCCTTCAAGCATTGCTTGCCTTTGTAACTCCAAAAAAAAAAAAAGAGAAAAAGAATAGAATCATTATATTTGGAGAAACCGAAAGAAAAAAAAAAGCAGAGATGTTGCTTGATGTACTGATCTGTTACTGACTAGAAAAGTGTTGAACAGGGACTAGGAGAAACATTTGGGAGGGTGACTATAGAAGCAATGGCATTTGGTCTTCCGGTATGGGTCACCAACTTGCTTTTCCTTCTGGATATTGTTACCTATTTGAGTTTAACAATGTATAATGAATTGTCCTTGGATTGCTGTAATGTTGGAGCCGTTCCTGTTATTATTCTGATTTCACTGTGTCTTGGAAAGATAACCTTTTTATAATATGTTATCATTGACAACAAGAATCTTAATTCTTCAAGACGTACAGTGTACCAGCCAAGGATCTGAAACTCAGATGGATCACTGAACCGGTTAGAGTACTGGGTCAAAGGTCAGTGGGTCAGATCGGAGTCAAATCGAGACTAGACCGGTTAGAAAAGGAAGATTTTAGGGTTATTTATATGAAATTATAAATAAAATATTAAAAAAAATTAAAAAACCGGTCAAACTGTAAGAAAACCTGTCAAATTGCGTGAAAAACCGGTTGACCGGGGTCAATTACCAAACCGGATTGGTCGAACCACTGGTTGGCCGGTTTTTGGCTCAGATTGGCTGGTCAGGTCCGGTCTTCAGAACAATAGTACTAGCAACCTTTAACTTATAAAGTTAATTACACATGTTAACATGAAACTAAATTTCCTTCTTGATCTCACAATAATCAAGATGATTCTAAAGCATATGGATGGAACACCTGCCTTAAACCATTGCTTTCTGCTTGAGTTACAAGTTGCGCTCTCAAATCCAATTAACTGTCACTCTGCCTTGTCAAATATTTAGTGATAAAATATAGAAATTTATGCGTCATATGCTACAAAATGCAGATAAGTCTATTTTGTTTAGAAAACTGACAGTGAATGACTCTTCCCTTACCTCATGTACTAATGTACTGTGCTCATTGAAGATATTCGGAAAATTTTTTCTTCATACCATTTTCATGGTTAGCAGTGTGAAATCATTCAGGGTTTTAAGAACCTCAAAACGGTTGAAAAGAATGCTCTCTCTGGAAACCACTTATTGCATTTCATTGAACAATTTTCATTGGTCTTTTTCCTTCCTCCTTTGGCTATTCTATGGTTTTTTGTCACAGTAGTGGCATTTTTTCCCCTTGCCATAGGTGCTTGGAACAGATGCTGGAGGAACACTGGAAATTGTTGAGCACAACGTTACAGGTCTTCTGCATCCAACTGGGCGTCCTGGGAATCCTGTCCTCGCGCAAAATCTTCGGTTTTTACTTGAAAACCGGTCTGCGAGGGAACAAATGGGATCGGAGGGAAGAAAGAAGGTGAGAAGGATGTACTTGAAGCAGCATATGTACAAGAGGTTCGTAGAGGTTATCGTTAGGTGCATGAGAAGCAAATAACTGCTTAGTCCTCGCAATTTTCTCATTCTTTCATTGGGATTCATATGCATAATCTGTGTGGGTTGCTAAAGAACAAAAATCTTATCCTCCTGCCGAAAAGTATTCCAAAGATATCTGCTTGTGATTGTATTTTTCAGGATTAATAATGTTTTCATGCTGGACTTCAGTAGTGTTGAGTAAAAAGAGGCAAATTAATCGCAACGTATGTGTCTATCATTAGATTATAGTAGTATTCCCCCTCTTGTCCTAATTATAAGATAAAGTTGATTTTTTTGGAGAAATTAAAGAAGCTAATTAAATTACTTTAGAGTATTTATATTTTTATTTTTTTCTCCAAACTAATTAGTTTGACCAATGAATTAATATATAATTTAAGGATACATAACATATGATATGATTAATTAATTTATTTAGTTTCTTTAATCTCTCCAAAAAAAAGTCAACTTTATTTTATAATTAGGACTGGATGTAGTATTATTTTATAAGTTAGGTAAATTAATTTGGAGAAAAATGATAAATATAAATACTTTAATATAACTTATTTAACTTCTTTAACTCTAAAAAAAAAAAAAAGAAAGAAGTCATCTAGCTCTTATACTAGTTGAAAAACAAAAAAGTATTGCGAGCTTGGAAGACTTTAATCAAATTGAATTCAAATACGGAAGAGAGAATAAAATGGAATTCAGGAGATCTATTTATAAAATGGAACACAAGATTTATTTATTTTTAATATCTTTATGGGTCAATTTTCAAAATGTTCCACATTTTTATTTGACTAAAATGTAGTTTTAAGTGCAAGTATAACGGGCGGAACCATAATTAAATCTCGTGTGTGAATGTTTAATTAGCTGATTGATCATCCTATTTGTTTAAACTTATGTATCAATTTTCTCAATTTATCAATATATTCGCATCTCTCTGTTACAGACACACACACACACCAAGTAATGTGCAGAAAAAGAAAATACCAACTCTTGCATCAACATCTTTAGGTAATGTGCGAAGATAAATTTTCGTAAACGATTATTATTTAGTGATTTTTATATTTCCATAAATATTTATTCTTATCTACAACGTTTGGCAATTATTTTCTGAGTAGTTTTCTTTCCTATATATAAATTTCTATAATTCACTACTTGCGTGGCGCCCACTCACTTTATAAGTGCAAAAGGCAAAAGCTATATATATATATATATATAGAGGGGTTGTAAGGTGGAAAAATATACACCAACACCAAATGCTTTCTTGAGGGCTAAAAATAATTATGAATTTTTAAAATATATATAAAAATACATATTAACCAATAGTTGATCGTTTGTTTGAATTTTTAAAAAGTTAAGTTGCAAAAATACATATAAGATGTTCTTAGATGTGCCCGATACAAATATTTTTCTTTTAGACAAAAGTAATTATGAACTTTTAAAATAGGTGCAAAAATAAATATTGACTGTTAATTGAGTATTTGTTTAAATTTTTTAACTGAAAATAACCTAGAGGATGACGTGATTGATTAAGAAGTAACTTGGATAATAATTTGCTTACTGGATAAGAAAAATTAATTTTCACCTAACCATTTATCTCGATTTAACCCTTCCTCTCCTCACCTTCTCTCTTTTAAAAGAAGTGATGAGGTGGAGATAAAGGATCCGTTTGGTACGAGGGATTTGGAGGGAAAAAGACAATTTTTGTGAGTTATATTTAAAAAAATTGAAAATAGGGTTTAAATATTTTAATTAATTTTTCTTAATCTTTTATCTTACATCTTTTCTTCATTAAACTTTTATAACCCCATTTCTTTAATTTTTGTTTTAAATTCAACTCAGAAATTTTCACTCCACTCCCCCCTCTAAATACCTCACACCAAATAACTCTTTAAGGTTAGGTGGAAATTAATTTCTCTTGCCTAGTCAGCAAATTATTATTCTAAGTTAGAAAAATACTTACGTACTCTAAAGGTATTACATCATGTGAACTCTATCCAATGAAAACATAACAACTAATATCATTTTAATCCTAAATGACTGATGACTCATCTGGAAAAAAATTCAAATTTTATCTTATTTTTAAGAAAAAAAATAATTTAAAAATAAAAACTAAAACAAAATGATCAACCAATATTTGTTTTAAAAACAAGATAAAGTTTACATTTTTTCATGAGTCATCAACCAACTAAGATTAAAATAATATAAGTTGTTATGTTTTCATTGAACAGAATTTAAATGATGTGGTACTCCTAGTAAATGTCCTCAAGTATTAGTCAATCTTCATCATCCCCATTTAAATCCTCATTTCATGGGACTTCTTCTTTTTTAAAAAAATTTTAAAAAATTATTCTGGTCTCTTGTGTAGAAGTAATTTATCTTGTTCATTTACCTTTACAATATTCTTGATTTGCTGTAAACGAAAAGTTTCAAAATGCAATCGTAACTAAGTTTTTTTTAATTATTGATATTGATGGCTAAAAAAGTTTTTATTATTAAAGAAAGGAAAAATATTAAGCTTGATTAACTTTTGGACATTATCAAAACTCAAAAGCCAATAGCCGAAAATTGGTCCTTCTTTGACCTTACGGCTTTTACGAACATTTAATACTAATTTAATTAACTAAACACTATTTATCGATTTATCAAAATATAATAGTCTTTTTCACCGGAAAAAAGCTCTCCGAAATTTGATCCATAAGATAAACGAAGTATATTGTGTAGTTGGAACACGTTAATCGATCATAGAATTTTTGTAAGGGGAAAAAACAAAATAATCCATTGATTCGATATTGTAAAATGATGCAAGGTTTCTCATGTTTTTTAGGGACAATGTTTATCAATTTAAGCTATATAAAGAATTTATATTGCGAGAATCACACTTACGTACCACGGACCAGAAAAAATCACAAAAAGTCCGAAAGCAGATTTTTCTATCAAAAAGCTCTCTAGGGACTATATTGATATTAATTCTGAATATGAAATTACATTCTAGCCTCCATTGATTAAGTTATATGATTAGGTGTAGGTATTTGTCAATCACGACTCTATCCTTTGTTAAAATAGGCACATACACTTATCAATAAAAACTGTTTTACTTAACCTAAATTAGCAGATATACTTGTCAAAATAGGCACATAAACCCCAAACCCTTTTGTTGCCAAGTTTACATAAATTTATAAAATGATAAATTTATGTAACTATTTTGATAAGTTTATATACTTATTTTGACAAATTAATGTACATATATTGACAAGTTATAAATTAGTAAGTGTGTGACTAATTTGACAAGTTTATGTGCCTATTTATAAAATGGCAAGTGTATATACTTACTTTGATCAGTTTATGTGACAATTTATAAAATAGCAAGTTTAATTGCCTATTGTGACAAGTCAACGTGCGTAATTTGTCAAGTTTATGTGCCTATTTTGATAAGTTATAAATTGGCAAGTGTGTGATTACTTTTACAACTGTATGTGCTTACTTGGACAAGTTTATATACCTACTTTAACAAGTTTATGTAATTATTTTGATAAGTTTACATATCTACTTTGATAATTTATAAAATGGCAAGTTTATCTGTCTATTTTGACAAGTTTATTTGCCTATTTTATTAAGTATATGTGCATTTTTTGACAAGTGTATGTGCCAATTTATGTTAAGTAAAACAGCTCCCGTTGATAAGTGCATGTTTCTATTTTGACAATGCATAGAGTGATGATTGACAAGTACCTGCACCTAATTATATAACTTAATCAATGGGGGTAAGAAGGTAATTTCATATTCAAAATTAATATCAATAAAGTCCTTAGTGAGCTTTTTTTTTTTTTTTGGTTAAGCTTTTTGATAGGGGAATATGCTTTAGGATTTTTTTTTTTGTTCTTAAGACCTGAGTGTGATTTTTTCATTTATATTTACTAGCGTCATATATAGAATTTATTGTAAAGTAAGCATAGGTTCTTGTAAATATTTTAGAATGCAAGATTTGAAATTGTGTAAAACTACTTATAAACTACATATAAGACAGGTAGTAAAATAAGCAAGATTTCTTGTATATCTCAACATGTCTTGATGTATGCCTTAAAATAAAAAAAATATTTTAATTTAAAAGTAAGAGTAATGTATCACGTAAGGGTAGGCTGAATTTATAGTATTGAAACCCGGTCGAACCGACCTAACAGGTTGATCCGGTCTCCTAACCGGTCCAAAAATTTAATTAAGTCGGGATTTGAGCGAACTGATGGATTAACCCATTTTTGCATTAAGGACAATGTATAGAAGAAAGGCTGCTTTTGCAATCTTAATTGCATTAGTAAAACATGGTTTGTGGGGGGGGGGGATTATTATAGCCTCTAAATAATTTTCCAAATTTGAGATTATTAAATAAAATATATGCTTCATTAGGCATGAAGAGAAATTTTTCTTATTACTTACTACTCTCTCCATTTCAACTCTAACGCTGTTTAAGGTTTTTAAAACAGGTCAAGAAATTATTTATTAATGTAAAAATATCACTTCACATGGACCAAAAATGGCCTCATCATTTAATCCCCTTTAAAAGAGAGAAGGAATACAATTATAAGTGATTGAATGAGAGTATAATTGTAAGACAACAGTTTTTTAAACAAAATAAAATTTTTAAAAAATATAGCTTTGGAATATATACAGGAGAAATGACCTAGTTCTTACTTCTTAGTTACCTAAAAAACGAAAAACTCCCTTTGGTTCAATATATAATATGCTTCTAACTAGCTCACCATAATCAAGGTGATCAGCAAGTTGAACTAAGTAAAATGTCTTCAATAAATTCAATAAGTCTCTCACGAATACTTGAGTATTTTGATATCATACTACTAGATTGTATAAGTCAGCATGCGACAACGTCTATGATGAATTTAGAATCTTAGAAAGATAAAAGAAATAGTGTTCCTTCAAGAGAGTTTGTCTGTTTACCCCTGCAAAAGAACAACTACGAATAATTAAAAAAAACCCTAATAACAATTCAAGAGTCTCTTTGTTAGACGCATGCTCGAATCCATTAGAATAATGCATAATACACGATAAGTCGCACATCCCACCAACATATTTTAGATAATACAATCTCAAATCACGTACACACCAACAAATTAGAGTCCTACAAAAATAAAGGGATATAAATATTAACAATCTCAAATCATGTCATGCATCTTCTCACTCTCCTTTCTATTGCTTCTGTATCTCTCTCTCTCTCTCTCTCTCTCTCTCTCTCTCTCTCTCATTTCAAACACACACACACACACACTCACTCACTTATATTTATATATATATATATATGTTCTCGCACCACTTGGTGTTCCATTGATCATGAACCATCACTTGTGTATATAAAGTGAGTGAGAAATTGATCGAAGTGATAGTATATAGGTAGTTATATATATAAGAGAAGGTTCAAATGGGGAGGATGATGGAGGATTTGAAGCCGGCTTTGATGATGATAGTTGTTCAAGTGGGATTTGCAGGAGTTAGCATATTATACAAAGTGGTTTCCAATGATAAAGGAATTAGCTTGGCCATTCTCATGGCTTATCGTTTCCTCTTCTCTTCTCTCTTCATGCTTCCTCTTGCCTTCTTCGTCGAAAGGTCACTTTTCTCTTTCTCTTTCTCTCTTAATTATTATGATGAAGCTAATTACTCCTCTCATATAAATAAGGCAGAGAAGAAGTGTTTTTTTTTACCCTATTTATAAAGTAACTCATTAAAGTTTTGAGGTAAATGTATAATTTAACTACTTTTCATTTATTATTGTAATGATTTTGCTTTCATGTGATATTATGTACTATATTAAGTAGGGGGTAGAGTTGGAAAGTTGAATTTATGGCAGAGTTAATAAGGTTTAAGGTTTTCTTTGATTTATGTGAAAAATATTGAAAGTGCCCTATGAATAGGAAAAGAGGAGTGTATAACTTAGCTTTAAACTTAACTCACCTTTTTTTTTTTTTTTCTAGTTTCTTCATCGCAAAGTCCCTTCTTTTACCTTTAGCTTATATATATATATGAATATATATATATATATATATATATGTATGTATGTATGTATATGCCTACGTACGTCTTTAGTTTTCTTCATTATATTACTGGTATATATTATTCCAATTGCCTTCAGTTTCTAGTGTAACTGTGTTAATTAGAATCTAAAGCAAGCTTTAACCTGAACTGTGTTAATTATGACAATATGGATTTATCTATCTATGCGTGTGGACACAGGAAGAGCAAACCCAAAATCACAAGGAAAGTGCTGTTACAAGCGTTTATGTGCGGATTATTTGGGTAAGTTCAAATTATATTACTTGTCTCATATTTCAAGCATTAAAATAAAATTTGTATCTGGACAAAAATTTCAATATATGATCCCATCAATAAGATAAGTTTCACGTTCATTTACATACATATGTTAAATATGTTATGCTGTTTAATTTATAACTCGTGGGTAGTAAATTTGTAATTTTATTATGGAAAAATAAATAAATAAATATCACTTGAACTTCAAAATCCTAAATCAATTATTTCCCAAAAAACCTGAATTGTCAATTATTATGCTCTTTTTGTCAATTCCAATACTCTTATTATCAACAAAATCAATTTGAGATTTTGAAGTTCAAGTGGTATTTAAGTGTCTTTTTCTCTTTTATTATATATATATATATATATATATTGAGTCCACTGATGATTTTAAATCTTTTGTAGATTTTATTATAGAACTATGATGATATAAAAACTAAGGGGTTGTTTGATTTTGTTTTTGAAAAAAAGAATTAAAAAACTTCTTTGGAAAACAATTTTCAAAAAGCTGTTTTTAAAAACTAAAAAATAAAAACAGTTTTTAGGCGTTTTCTTATTTTTTTTTTATTTTTTGAAGTTACCATCTATTCACAATATCAACACTACACTACAGGCGACGAATACCACCATGTCACCACTACCCACGGCCGCGGTCACATCACCTCTAAAACAGATTTTTTAAAATAACTATCCAAAGTCCAGACAGATTTTTTTTTTGTTTTCAATTTTTTTTTAAAAACAATTTTATAAAACTATTTTGGAAACAAAAAAATAGAGAACAAAATCAAACACTCCTAAATATTTCCCCAATTGTTATTTTCTTAAAGTTACCTCCCATATTTTCCAATGAATATGAAAATAAAAATTATATATTCAAACTGTTGACGGTAAGTTGCTCTAAAGGGGTTGCCACACATAAATGAAGTCTTAGACCTGTTACCTGATGTTATCAGCATATTCATGAAAGTAGAAGTAAAGAAAACAAAAATGGAAAGCTAAAAATGTGAGAGGCTTATATTAATGAATTGAATAAATATTAATAAGAAGAAAGATAGAAAAAGAACTTTGAAATTGTAAAATCCCAAATTAAGTTTGTTATTAGGAGTTGATAAGGAAATGACAAAAATTAATAAGCAATTCACAATAACTCATTTTTTTGAGAAATATCCTATTTAAAATTTTACAATTTCAAAATTCTTTTTTTATCTTTTTTTCCTATTAATAATCACCTCTATATATTTGGAAGGGCGTCATTGCCACAAAATTTATTTGTGCAAGCAGTGTCATTAGCGGGAGCAACATACCCTACGGCCGTGTACAACCTCGTTCCAGGTGCAACCTTCGTCTTAGCCCTTTGTTTTGGGTAGGTCCCACACTGTCATTTAAACCCAAGCCCCATATTGAGATCATCTTAATTAATCTGTATTATGAAATACTTACTTGGTCTAAAATATGCGTACTTTATGTGATCTTTATAATCCTTTTCCTATTCTACCCTTTCCTTATTTATATATTGTTAATTTTAATTTGAATCGAATATTAATTGCAAGATATAAAACTCCGTTGATTTTTTTGGAGAAATTTAATAAGCTAAATAAATTACTTTCAAGTAGTTATATTTATTGTTTTTTTCCAAACTGATTTATCTGACTTATAAATTGATATACTACCTTTGGTCATTGAAATAAGATCCAGTTGAATTTTTTAGAGAGAGTAAGGAAGCTAAATATTTTATTTATATTTATCTTTTTTTATACCAGACTAATTTGTTTGACTTATAAACTGATATATAATCAAATGATATACGACATACACTATGATTAACTAATTTATTTAGCTTCCTTAATTTTTTTTAAAAAATTCAACTAAGTTTTATATTAAAGATCAGAAAGAGTATATCCAATGATACACAACATATATGCTATGATTCATTAATTTATTTAACTTGTTTAACCTCTTTAAAAAAAGATAATTAGGTCTTATATTAAGGGTAGGAGGGAGTAGTTAGTTTGTGGAAAATAAGAGAGTCAAATTTAAAATAAAAATTAAGATTTGCAAGATAAAACTCCTCTGCACTGAGTTGATGATTTTGATCAGACTAGAGAAGCTGAACATGGGAAGAGCATCAGGGAAGGCGAAGGTGGTAGGGACGGTAATGGGAATTGGAGGGGCCATGATACTGACATTTTATAAGAGCACAGAGATACATTTATGGTCAACTCACTTGAACATTAACAAACATATGACCCCACACAAGGTCTCCTCCAATCACATTTGGGGCATTGCCTTGGCCACCGGCGGTTGCCTCTCCTATTCACTTTGGTTGATTATTCAGGTTCTCACTCTCGTTCATTCCCTTCAATAATTTGATTTCTCAAAGCTTATAATATGCAAAAACAAACACAAGAGTTAGTTGGGGTTTGATTTTGTCTTAAATATAATATATCAACCCACTCTTTTGTCTCTTATATTTATCAATGTTTTTACTAAAAATAATTTATCGAACTTATAAACTGATATACTTCATCCGATCTATAATATAGGACACTTTAACTAATTTACGGCAAATAAAAAGTAATAGTTAACTCATTAAATATGTCCTAAATTAAAAAAAGTTCACCTTTACCTTTATTGAAAAATGTGTTTTAAAATTTAATGAGTAGACAAATTGGAAGTCAGCATTAATTATTAGGACAAAATTGAAAAATGAATATTAATTATCATATAAGTGACTTATTTGTTGGACCAAGTAATTTTTCTATAAATGCCCCTTATTGGGGACCAGAGAGAGTATAATCTAATATTGTTACACGAGTATTTTAGGGATATTAGATCACATTTATTCAAGTTAATTAATTTAATTTATTTCATTTTCTCAGTATACTCAAATTAATTAAATATATCTTATATTAAGGATATGGGGTGGATTCTATTATATGATATGTAGGCAAAGATGAGTGAGAAGTTTCCATGGGCTTACACAAGTGCGGCATTGATGTCAGTGATGGCAGCAATACAGTCAGTCATATTTGCACTCTCCGTGGAAAGAGATTGGAGTCGTTGGAAGCTTGGTTGGAATACCTTCCTTCTTACTGCTATCTATACGGTATCCTTCCATACATTTGTTTATCAGTATAACACAATAAAATAATACGATTTATGTTGCTTGTTCTACTTGACGAAATAACGCTTGTTGTTTTTGTTGTGTCGGTTGTTTTAAAGTTTAGGGCTGCATCATTATTAAAACATCTGAAATTTGAATTTTTATATATGCAAGGGCATTGTGGCGTCAGGAGTCGCTTGGATTTTAATAACATGTTGCGTTCGCCAAAAAGGGCCAGTCTATGCTTCCATGTTCACCCCTCTCTTTCTTGTACTAGTTGCCATTGTTAGCTCTTTTCTCTTGGACGAAAGGTTGCATTTGGGAAGGTACGTACGTCCAAATTTACATTAATCACACACACACACACACACACACACACACACAATATACTATACTCCTGATCTGGTCTATAATATAAGAACTAATTAGAGAGTTAAATTTGATCCTAAATATAAGATTTCAATCTATTTTGTCTCTTATAGTTAACATTTTTTCCCAAAAACAACTTACTTAAGTTATAAATTGATATATAATCTAATATTATATATATAGGGATATGTTAGGAACATCATGTCACATATGTTCAAATTAACCAATTTATTTCATTTTTTTAATTTACTCTAATTAAGTAATTAAGTAGCTCTATAAGTAAGGACCGGAGGTATTACGTTTTAATCACTTAGTAGAGAAACTGATATATCTTCTCCCTTTTTATGTTTAATTTTTTTTGGGCATAAATTACTGTGAACAGCCTGATAGGATCCATATTGATAATAATGGGGTTGTACACATTCCTGTGGGGCAAAGACAAAGAGTTGAAGAAAAAAGCAGATCGGAATAGTGTTGAAGCACAAGGCTCATCAGCAGTGGAATTAAAGACAACTACTTCCACAGATGATATTGATTATCATCATCATCAAGAAGAAACTATTAAAACTATCATCATCAATGAGGACAAAAGTGATGATAATTAAGGTTTTAGTGCGACGTAGTATGTTTAACTTAGTTTCTTCACCTCAAATCTATGTTCAGAAAACAATAAAAACAATATGTATCGAGAAAGGTTATTGATGAAGCAAATTAAATAATGAAGTGCAAGACTTTAGTTTCCGTACGAATTATCATCTATCCTCGACTCAAATGATCGACAAGCTTGTCATGATCATGAATGTAAAGGAAAATAATGACATATCTATAGGTCATAAAAAAAACCTCGTGGGAATTAAGAATTTTGAGACAATGTGGTCTATCATTAATAAGTAGTTCTGAAGGATTCTTGCTTTTGTTGTAGTTTTACAATTTTACTTCGTTTCCTTACATATAGTTTTATGAACGACTTATAGTTTTTTCCGTCACCCTTCACTGTAACGGGGGAGGAACTTATGCATCCATCATTACAGAGGGTCGAACTCACAACCCCAGATATAAGAAAATCTTGATGAGGTGTTTGGTGTCAGTTGGACCAAACAATTTATATATAAATAAATAGCAAGTTTCTAATATTATGGTACTATATCATCATTCGATTATCACAAGTTAATTTGGTCTCTTTTAGAATTGTCGGTATCATTTGATTCCTCATAGACAACGGAAGACTGCTCAATTTGGCCCCTCATGAATTCAATTTTTTTCTTTTAATTCATGGCGAAGAGCACGCGCATACACAACTTCATGTTCCACGAAAAAATATAACCATTTTCTATATCAATTTTTTTGCTACAACTCTATCTAGCTTCTTCAATGTTCATCAGATGGTCCTTGTTTTAAGTCTAGTTTACCAAATTCTAACATACCAAGAAAAATTAGTTAACTCATTAAATATATCCCAAATTGATAGTTTTTTTTCCAATTTTGCCCTCATTTAGTATAAAATTTTTTTTTTGTGCAGTGTGCTTCACCTCTTTCTTCTTTGTCTCTCTATAATTAATAAGGATAAAATTGTAACACTGTTATTAATTACTAGCTCTTTGGGTGGATGTTTGCACAGCAAGTGCATAAGTCATGCCAAGTAATAAAGTGATCAGTAGAGATCGTTTCCACAGAAATTTGATTAACAATTTAGTCAAGTAAGAGGTTTAGTGAATTCAATTTAGTTGAGCTAAAATGAGTTTTGATGTGGAAAAAGAATTTGAAAACTATTTTTAAGACTAGAAATTGATAAAAACAAATGATTCTTTAACTTCAAGGATTAAATAGAGCATAGGATTATTATTTCTCCCTTTTACACTTCATAAAACTAGATTAATTTTCACTCCAATAGTATTTCAATGAATATATATGTTAGTTTAAGATTCAAAAGCACTTGACAAAGCTCTCTTAAGTCAAAATCAATTAAGCTTCTCTTTTCATTAGAATGAACAATCTCTTACTATAATTAATGAAAATCAACTTTAAGGAACAACCTTAATGTGACAATGCAATGTTAGTAAATATATCTCTATTTTATCAACAATCTATCCATTTATCAAGTAAACTTCAAGTCAAGCATGATTTTAACCAAATTCTACATCTAGATTAGCTCTTTCAAGTCAAATCCAAATGAACAAATCAATCTAAACGGTGGTCAAACATTTAAAAGTATTAAGCAAAGGATAAAATCAACACACACACCATTATATTAACTACTTAAAGAGAGGAATAATCAAGTCTTAATCCATACAAAGATTCAAAATAATCCTAGAATGACAATTTTAGCTACACATAGTCATAGAATAGCCACAACTATAGAAAATAATTACCATCATATCAAGAAACTAGCAAAGAAAGGGAAAAAGAGTGAGAAAAACTAAGGATTGAAGCTTTAAATCTCTTCTAACTCCAACCCTAAAGCTCCAAACTCTTCAAAATGCAAAATCCTAGCACCCAAAATATCCAAAAAAACCAGAATGAGTGATTTTCAACCCATCACTAGGTTCTATACTTGTTTTTCCGCTTCATTTTTCAAAATGCACATTATCAGTTTCATGAATTCGCAGTCGGTTCGCTATAGTGAACCCATAGTGAATTGTCAAACAAAGACATTGCTTTTTCAGGTGATTTCACTATGGCTTGGCTATGGTGAATCCATGGCCAAAGGGTAGACAGAGGGGTCATCTTTTGAGGCAGTTTTGCAATGGCTTGGTTACAACAATTTCACAGCAAATGCAGACTTCTATTCCATAGTGTTCTTTTTTATCTTCTTCTTGCATACTTTCCTTTTCTTCATAACTTCCTATGATCTTTGAGAGCTTTTGCAACTTGTCATCGGTGGGTGAATTCATGAGCTCTTTAACTTTCACCAATAATCACAACTAAATGCATTTAACTCATGATTTAACAAACATTTGAGTTTGTTTTTGTCACATCACATTTTCTTCTATAATCTCTTTATATGCACAATTTGAACCAAAAAACAATACTATCAATTTATATGAGTTAACATACCCCCAAACTTAGCTTTTGCTTATCCTCAAGTAAAGAAGTTTTTCCTCATTGAATTAATCAATTACTCATCATTTATATATGAATGAATTTGTCCTCATCAACTGCTCAAGAAATTATATCAAACAAGAAATGAAGACAATATGTAGAGATGAATGTTTCATAGATTTAAAACATGCTTTTCAAGAATTCCGAAGTGTGAGTGTGTGAATGGAGTCAGCATTTATTCCTTTTGCATTTGCTAAGGTTAAAAACAACACTTCAAATCATATACTAATATTCAAACAAACAATTTCATCATCCTCTAATTCATAATCACTAGATGCATTTGTGAATTACATTTCCATGTTTGCCTTGTTCTTCGTTGGACACAGGTAACATAAAAGTTTTATTTCACATTTTTTTACAACCTGACCAAAATGCAGAGAATAACTAAACATCTTAGCAATTACTCATGCAGAATCAAATATGTTATAATGTGGCTGATTATAGTTGGTGATAGGCTTGGATAGCCTTCTCCTTTTCGTTTTTCCTTCAAGCATTGCTTGCCTTTGTAACTCCAAAAAAATAAAAAGAAAAGAAAAGGATCATTATATTCGGAGAAACCAAAACCATTATCTTTGAAACTAAATTTCCTTCTTGGTCTCAATATAACCAAGGTGATTCTAAAGCATATGGATGGAACACCTGCCTAAAACCATTGCTTTCTGCTCGAGTTACAAGTTGCTCTCTCAAATACAATTAGCAGTCACTCTGCCTTGTCAAAATATAGAAATTTGTGCGTTATATGCTACAAAATGCAGATAAGTCTATTTTGTTTCGAAAACTGACAGTGAATTACTCTTCCCTTATCTCATGTACTAATGTACTGTGCTCATTGAAGACATTCCGAAAATTTTTTCTTCATACCATTTTCATGGTTAGCAGTGTGAAATCATTCAGGGTTTTGAGAACCTCCAAACGGTTGAGACGAAAGCACTGTCTCTGGATACCACTTGTTGCATTTCATTGAACAATTTTCATTGGTCTTTTTCTTCCTCCTTTGGCTATTCTATGGTTTTTTGTCACAGTAGTGGCATTTTTTCCCCTTGCATAGGTGCTGGGAACAGATGCTGGAGGAACATTGGAAATTGTTGAGCACAACGTTACAGGTCTTCTGCATCCTACTGGGTGTCCTGGGAATCCTGTCCTCGCGCAAAATCTTAGGTTTTTACTTGAAAACCGGTCGGCGAGGGAACAAATGGGATCGGAGGGAAGATAGAAGGTAAGAAGCATGTACTTGAAGCAGCATATGTACAAGAGGTTCTTAGAGGTTATCGTTAGGTGCATGAGAATCAAATAACTGCTTAGTGCTTGCAATTTTCTCATTCTTTGATTGGGACTCATATGACATGATCTCTGTGGGTGCTAAAGAACAAAGATCTTACCCTCCTGCCCAAAAGTATTCCAAAGATATCTGCTTCTCTGATTGTATTTTTCAGGATTAATAATGTTTTGATGCTGGACTTCAGTAGTGTTGAGCAAAAAGAGGGAAATTAGTCACAACGCATGTTGTGTATTATTATATTATAGTAGTATATTATTTTATAAGTTATATAAATTAATTTGGAGAAAAATGATAAATATAAATATCTTAGTATAATTTATTTAATTTCCTCAATTCCTAAAAAGAAAGTCAACTATCTCGTATAATATTTGAAAAACACAAAAGTATTGCGTGCTTGGAACACTTTAATCAAATTGAATTCAAATACGGAAGAGATAATAAAATGGAATTCAGGAGATCTATTTATAAAATGGAACCCAAGATTTATTTATTTTTAATATCTTTATGGGTGATTTTTCAAAATGTTTCACATTTTTAGTTGACAAAAATGAAGTTTTAAGTGTAAGTATAACGGGCGGAACCATAATTAAATCTTGTGTGTGACTGTGAATGTTTAATTAGCTGATTGATCATCCTATTTGTTTAAATTATATATAAATTTTCTCAATTTATCAATATATTCGCATCTCTCTTTGTTACACACACACACACACCAAGGAATGCGCAGAAAAGAAAATACCAACTCTTGCATTAATAACTATAGGTAATGTGCGAAGAAAAATTTTCATGAACGTTTATTATTTAGTGATTTTTATATTTTATGATATATTTATATGTTTTTATATTTCCATAAATATTTATTCTTATCTACCACTTTTGGTAATTATTTTCTGAGTAGTTTTCTTTGCTATGCATTCACTACTCTCCTAGCATCCACTCATATTTTGAAAGTGCAAAAGCTATATATGTGTGTGTGGGGGCGCGCGCGCGGAGAGAAAAAATACACATGATATTTTTTAAAAGTGTGACCAACACCAAATATTCATTTTAAGGGCAAAAGAAGTTATGAACTTCCAAAATTTATGTAAAAATACACATAGATCATTAGTTAACAGTTTGTTTGAATTTTTTAAGGGTTAAGGTGTAAAAACACACATGAGATTTTTTTAAAAGTGTGCCCGGCACAAATGTTTGTTTTAAGGGTTAAGGTGCAAAAATACACATGAGATTTTTTTAAAAGTATGCTTGAAACAAATATTTTTTTTAGGGACAAAAGTAACTAGGAATTTCTAAAATATATGCAAAAATACATATTGACCATTAGTTGATTGTTTGTTTAAATTTTTTTGACTGAAAATTGTGAGTTGGAGGATGACATGGATGATTAAAAACAACTTGGATAATAATTTACTAACTGAATAAGAGAAATTAATCTCCACCTAACTCTTTATCTCCACTTCATCACTTTATCTCCTCTTAACCCTTCCTCTTCTCTCCCTCTTCTAAAGAAGTGATGAGGTGGAGATATATAAAGGGTCGATTTGGTATAAGTTGTAATGTTCCCAATTTTTATTGCTAAGATTCAAATAACATTAGGATGCTATTTATCAACTAATTTAAGATTTAAAAAAGATTAAAATATATTGTCTGAAATCTTGAAATATGGAATTGAGAAAAGAGTGAAAAAATCCTAACCCTGATAAATAGGGCCTAAATATACTTTTACAAGATATCAAATTATCTTTCATAGAAGAAACATAGAAAAGTTAATGTAATAGAAGTTTATTTGTCCAAAAAAAATGTAATAGAAGTTTATTTATATTGATTTGAATTAATGAGATTATTTCTTGGTAATTAGAATTTAACATGTAATTACTGAGTATTAAGAATTTAGTCCAAATGGAATTAAATATTGAGTACTTAATTCCAAAAACCATAATTTTTGGAGAAAGAACATTTATAAAATTTGATGCGATTAAATAAAAGTATTTAAATATATTTCTAAAATAAAACAGTATAACCATTTAATAACTAAGAAAATATTATTTGAAGTTATATGGACAGTTTTGGAAGTTACAACACACACACACACACATAAAAGAAAGAGATTTAAAAATAAAAGAAAAGGAGAAAGATTGAAAATAAAAAAAAAAAAGAGTAAAATACTCTAATATCCCTTCTGTTTTGCTTTAATTACATAGACCTCCCCTCTACTTTGGAAACCCATATAAACCTCCCTTAAAACTAAAATATATAATACACAAATCTCCCTTATATTTTGAAATTCTATTTCCATCCACCCAAACTGTTAGTTGACCGTTAAGTTTGGCTTTTGAGCTTTTTTTGACCAAAATGCCCCTCTTCAGTATCAGAATTATTTATATATATATATAGCGGCTAATAAAAATTTATACAACCATAAATTTATTCTATTAGATTCTCTAAGTTTCTAATTTGTTAAAAAATTTATTAATTTTGATATTATAAATTAATTTTGATTTAAAATATATATTAAACACATATTTTTATCAAATATAATAAAATATATAAGTATGAGATTGTATGTGTAATTTAAATTTATAATTTAATATTTTTTTTCACAAATATTCATAAACATATTTGATCAAGCATATTTTTATTTAAAATCTTGCTTGAATATTCAACATTTGTGATATTTACATTAACCAATGCTAAAATCATCAAACATATAACTACTTGTAAAGATAAAAATAGAAATTAAGGAACAAAGAAAAGAAAACTCTTAAATTCTTTACAACAACTTTAGTAAAAATGTGCAAGACAAAATAAATTTAATTAAAAAAAATATATTTTTGGAATCTTTTTAAAATATTTTTAACGGAGTTAATTGTTTGGACTTAAGTGTATATTTTTAAAATAGAGAAGAGGACTGTGTAATTAAGACAAAACTGAACGGTGATCAGAGTATTTTGCTAAAAAAAAAATAGCACATAGTGGGTGGCATGTGGGTTACCACCCACTATTATATAATTCCAATATAACACCCCCTCCTTCTTCACGAATAGACGGTGCCTCCCGTCCCTTTTATTTCTTTCCTTTTCCTCTCTCTTCTTCTTCTTCTTCGCAGCTGCAATGGAGAGCGGGATTTCGAGAGTGAAAGAGTGATTAATTAAGAGGAAGAATTGAAGGAGGCCTAGTTGGATTGTTTTTTTGGAAGCTTTGTAAGTACCTATTACCTATTATTTCATTATTTCCTCTTTTATTTTTTAGTTTTAATGAAGGAAAATCAGGGCTTGATAGATTTTTGAATCTTTGAGGTTTCTAGTTTATTATTCTGATAATTATGGAGTTATTGAGGTTTGAATAAGAGTTGTATGGTTTGGAGTTTTGCTTGAGTGGTTGATTTGAAGAACTAAAGTTAGGGTTTGGTTAAGAAATATGTGATTTATGATATTGGGGCTCTTAGATTCAAATTTCATGATTTATGTTAACTCATTAGAGTTTACATTGATGATTTAATAGATTGGTTTCGAGGTTTATGATCACAAGTGAATATTGAGAATTTTAATTTGGGTGAAACTTTAGGCGTTGGAAATTGAGTATTTTTAAAGAAATTGAGGATATTGATATAGTTTAATGATTTTAATAGGTATGAAATGAGATTGGAATGATGATTTTGAGTAACAGTTATTTATGGATATTTTCCCTAAAAGTTAAAGAGAGCAAATTTTTGGGAATTTTAGAATGAATAGAGGAAATAATTTTTATCAATAATTTTAATGAGTGAAATAGAGTTATTGCATGATAAAAATATGATTGAAATATAGAATAGAGAAATTAAGTTATGGTATTAAATTGATAATTCTGGGGAACTTGTATTAAAGTGAATAATTTCAAGGTTATGCAATGATTTGGAATAGAGTTTGATTTGTGAGTTAGATTATAACTTGGTATTGATAATGTGATTAATAAAAATAAGGTTTGGTAATTGTGTTGATTCGGAATGACCAAAGATAATAGCTGCGACTTCTAGAGAGATTTTAAGTCTATAAATTGTTTTTATTAACCACTTAAGTAGTTTGAATACTAAATTGTGTTTCCCATTGATTGTTATAGATTATTGATTTGTGAATTGTGATTAAACTGGGAACTTGGATTCTTGTGGTAAACATAGTTTTGGCAAGAGGTAACCACTTTCCACTTGTTTTACTTGTTGCTATGTTGTTTGTAAGTATTTTGTGAAATAATTATGAGAATGAAAATAGTATATGGATGTTGATTAAATATATCAAGGAGTACTTTGAAATGTTTATTGAGATTGAGAAATTTATTATGATGTTGATAAATATTTTGATGGAAATTGCCTTGTGGAACTTTATGATTTGAATTGTGAAATATATATACACTCACACACGCGCGGGGGGGGGGGGGGGGGGGGGCGCGAACATATGTATATGAGTTGGAAATTGAGATACTATGACATGTATATGAAGATGATTTGAATAAAATTTTATGAATGTGAAAATTTTGAGAAATTTCTGTTGAGCAATTTATTGATTATTATTGTGATGATTGGATTGGTATGAGATGGAATAGCTAGTTCTACCACGTGGTATAACTTTCATTGTGCCCGATGGTTGGCTTTCTATTATCCCACTAGTTCATTGAGGGATTGTCTCACTTGTTCAATGAGGGACCGTCCCACCTGTTCAATGAGGGGCTGCGACACCCCACTAGTTCAACGAGAAAAAAAGACCTATGGTCTGGGCATGTGCTTTATGGATTTTGGCCAGTAACATGGATAGTAACTTAACCCATCAGTCTAGTCAGCGGAAATAAGGCGGTTTGGTTGGATTGATGGGAGGCAACTCAGAAATTGTGATACGAAAATTTGTGATATAGAAATTGTGATACGAAATTTGTGATTTGAAAATTGTGATATAGAAATTGTGATACGGAAATTGTGATATGAAAATTGTGATATTGAAATTAAGATAGCGAAATTTGTGTATGGAAATTGTGATATAGCTATTGTGACACAGAATTTGTGATATGATAATTGTGATATCAAAATTATGATATGGAATTTTTCATATGGAAATTGTGATAAGCTGTTGTATACAGAATTTGTGATATGAAGTTTGTGATATGGAGTTTGCAAAATGGAATGTGTGATGTGGAATTTTGTGAATTATATCTCTATGTGAGATGGAATGCGTGATATGGAATTTTGTGAATTATATTTCTAATACTTTGTTATATAAACTGTTCCACTTGGCACCTCACGAGCACATATTAGTATGTGTAATGAGTTGGATAGTTGGCTACTGAGGTTTTTGTCTCACCCTATTGATTTAACATTTTGCAGGTAATAGTTTTTCTATTAGTCAATTGGGGAAGGCTCTGAAGGCTTGATTATTGTAATAATCTTTGCAAAGCCTCCTCTTTTTTATTTATATGATGAATTATTGTATATTGCCCTAGCACTCTAGGGCTCATATTGCATACTCTAATGTGATATTTTGTTTTGGATTATACTGTTTTCTATTATGGATAAATGACTACTCAAGTGGCTATTTGAGAAAATTGTTGTTTAAGTATTTTGTTAATTGAGTTTAATATTGGGTTTGTGGAATGATTATATTTTGGACTTTGAGAAGTTCAAGGTCTAAGTGTGTTAATTAATTATGGTTTGGTTTGTGAAATGACGATGAAATTTTTTTAATCCATATAAACTAGTCATTTAAAATTTATTATCCATAATAATTTTAAATGACTAGTTTATTATTTTTTATCATGGATATATATTTGCAGTGATTTAAATATTTTATAACCATGGTAGTGTTTTCAAAAAGTTAGTTGAACTTTTTTTCTACAAAGTTTAACTTTTGAAAGATAAGTTGTAATATTCTCCACCACGATAGACCTTTGGGATTAAGTTTTCTCTTTTACGTCATAGTATTGTTTATTATACAAATATTAGATTAAGTGTTTGTAGTAATTGAGTTTTCAGGAATGGATTTTACATAAGGGATTTGGAGGGGAAAGGAAACTTTTTGTGAGCTATATTTTAAAAAATTGAAAAAATGGGGTTAAAAGATTTTAATTAATTTTTTTTACTCTTTTATTTTACATTTTCTCTTCATTAAAATTTTATAACTTTACCTTTCCAATTTTCTTAAATTCGAATCACAAAAGTTTTCACTCCGCTCCTCTCCCTTCCAAATCCCTCATACCAAACAGCCCCTTAGGGTTAAGTGGAAATTAATTTCTCTTGTCTAGTCAGCAAATTATTATTCCAAATTAGAAAAATACTTGCATACTCTAAGAGTACCACATTATTTGAACTCTGTCTAATGAAAACATAACAACTGATATCATTTTAATCCTAGTTAGGCTAATGACTCATCTGAAAAAATTCAAAGTTTATCTTGTTTTTATGAAAAAACATATTAATTTAAAAATAAAAACTAAAACAAAATGATCGACCAATATTTTTCTTAAAAACAAGATATAGTTTAAATTTTTTTGGATGAGTCATCAGCCTATTAGGATTAAAATGATATGAGTTGTTATATTTTCATTGAATAGAGTTTAGATGATGTGGTACTCCTAGAGTATATAAGTATTTCTCTCCAAGTTGCTTTTTAATCATCCACGTTATCTTTAATGTTATCATTTTCAGTCAAAAATTTCAAACAAATAGTCTACCAATGGTCAATGTGTATTTTTACCCTATTTTGGAAGTTCATACTTACTTTTGCTTTTAAAAATAACATTTGTATTAGGCGCACTTTTAAGAAAATCTTATGTGTACACCTTAACTCTTAAAAAATTTAAACAAATGGTCAACTGACGGTCAATATATACTTTTGTACATATTTTAAAAGTTTATAGTTATTTTTGCCCCTCTAAAAAAGTATTTGGTGTTGTGTGCACTTTTGGAAAAATCTCATATGTTTTTTTACACCTTAACCCATATATATAAATTTATAATCCTATACTTTTTATTTTTTTAATTAAAAAAGTTTCAGACTTGGCACCAAAATTTTTTTAAAAAAAAGGTTTTGAAGTACAATCTTTTGAGAGAGTGACTTTGTACTTCACAGAAGGGATATTCACGTTGATAGTTTAAACATCTATATTTGGTAACTTTAGCAGGTCAGAAAATCGGTGCAACCACACAACGATTTTTTCTTATTATGTTTGAGTACACTGAATGTAACTTGCTCCAGTCAAATATATAGCCTATGGTTTCATGGAATCCAAAATATATTCCTACTTCTAAGCTATCAATTATTAATAATATACTATGATCCCTTTGTCATTTATAAAAGCAATGTAGATTATTTACATGATGAGATGTAGAATATTTCTTCAATGACATGACATGCAAGACAATCCTTCAAAATGTAAATATGATTAAACAAGTAAAAATGCATAGTTTTCTTTCCCTCAATAATAAATACTCCCTCCGGTCCTAATTATAAGATAAATTCAATTTTTTTTGAAGAAATTAAAAAAACCAATTAAATTACTTTAGAGTATTTATATTTATATTTTTTTTCTCAAAACTAATTAATTTGACTAATAAATTAATATATAATATAATGATACTAAAAATATAAACACTCTAAAGTAATTTAATTGACTTCCTTAATTTCTCCAAAAAAATTCAACTTTATCTTATAATTAGGACCGAAGAGAGTATGTAATTTTTCCTTTTCAATTTCAAGCCTTCATTCATATATACCATAATACCAAACAAAATGACATCCTTTCTGTTTCACGTCTGCTAAACATATTTGGATCTATAAAAAAGAAGTTTTATGACTTTTATCACTAATGGATGTTGGTTTTAGTGAAAAAGAGTTATGACTACTTAAATACGATATCTTAAATTTAAGTGTGTGAATGCAAAAGTACGCTTTTAGGAAAGGTAACAACTTCTAATTGGGACCCGACAATTCTTAAATTTAATCAAATTAAATAGCTATATATATATATATATATATATATATATATATAAATATAAAGATTTCATGAAATTCTATCTCATTTTCCCTCTACGTTTCCCAGTCCTTCAAATAAGGAAGCTGCTACCTATTAGAATTTGAAGGATTATAGTATAGAGGAAACAAAAGCCTCTAAATATTATTGAATCATTAATATTTAATCCTTAGTACAAGCAACTGAGCAAGAGCTTTTATATAGGAAAAGCATAACATAAACTAATCCTAAAATCTAATCTAATCTAAATAAATTTGATCAAATATTAAATCTAACAATTAACTTCTAAGATATATATATATATATATATATATATATCAAATATTAATAGGTGATATATAATATCTCAACATGAGAATATATCAAATATTGATATAAGATATAATAATATCTTAACACCCTTTTCAAACTCAAGATCATCTTGAGTTTGTCAACTGAAAACTAGAAGTGACAAGCGGAAGAAGCAGCTAGGGTAATAGGTGGACTAAAAGTGACATCTTGGAGGAAGTGTCGATCTAGACGGAACAGAAATGTCGTCGAGCTGATCTAGATGAACCAGGCAACAAAACAACTTGGAGCAAGCATCGATCTGGATGGAACAAAAATGACGTCGAGTTGGTTTGGGTGTAACCAAACGATCTTCGGGTCTGAGCGAAACCAGATGGTCAAAAGATTTGGATATAGCTCTAGGATGGAACCATTCACTCTCTAGGGAACAAGTTTACAAGGGAAAAACACATGCGTAGTAGGGCCCACTACACACCAGATAGAGGAAGGGGACTGAAGTGAGGAGCTCTTTTTGTCTTTCGTACGCTGAGACAATCGAGGGAGTGACGGACATAGAATTTTTGGGTTGAGAATAAGCCAATCTTGCAAATAAGAGGAAGGTTTATGAGTGTTCTATTTTGTGGGGCTGAATTTACTTCAAGTCAGGCTTTAAGCGGCCACATGAGAAGGCGCAAATAGGGGTGTTCAAAACCTAGGTTGGGACCGGGATCCTCCAATCTCGATTCTCAATCTCGGTTTTTGGCCGCGATGCAAATGGGAATTGAAATCTCAATTTTTTTTTAAAAAAATAAATTTTAAAAATATTATTCTATTAGTTAAATTTTTCATAATCTAGTATTTAAAGTGATCATTTAACACAAAACAAAGCCATAATAATCACACAACTTGATCTAAAATTGAAGAATAGTATTTTATTATTATTATGATCACCATCATCATCTTCGTTATTATCTTTATATATTATATAGTTAGGATTAGTATCACGATATATATGGTTTAACTTTAATTTAACTAAAGATGTGATACATATCTTATCAAATGATAACTAAATTTATGGGCTAAAAAGTACAAAAATAAAAGGATAACTTAATTTATAAGGTAAAAAATTAAGGAAAAAAACTGGGACTGGGACTACGATCGGGATCTCAAGGGTGATCATTTATATATATCCCGGTCTCGGTCCTAGCAAGGACAGGAAATTCCCTGGATCAAAATGTTCGAAATCGGGCTGGAACAATAGGAGCCGGCCGGGATACTTTGAACACCCCTAGGCACGAAGAAGGAATGAGAGCGAGACTAGATCCTCCTCCTCAACACCCTAGGATCAACAACAACTAGATAGTGGATCTACCACTACGGACAAAAAGGACGTTCTCCATTTTTCTTGTTCTTCTTTCTCTTCTTCTTCTTCTTCTTCTTCTTCTTCCCAAACGTGGCCTATGCATAAAACATTGCCTAGTGTGTCTACAACAGAGTCTTTGATAATGGATTTATTAACAATAACTCCCCATATATATATTTTGTTAAATTAAATTGATAGGATTTGTATTTAATAAAATATTATATACTCATGTTCTTAATATAAGATATATTTACCTAATTTGATTAGATTAACGAAGTTAATATGTTAGTTAATATGATATATATCTTTTAAAACACCCAAGTCATCTTCATTAATTCTCTTATTCCTTCTCCTCTTTGATTATTTTTTAGGGGTATTAATAGGGATAAATTAGGAAAAGATTAGTAAATATGAAAAATATATCTTATAATATTTAGGACCACTATCAACTCTCCAAATAGGTCTTATATTAAGTACCTGAGGGAGTAGATAATAATCTAGGATTACTTTAAAATCTTAAATTAAAAATTAAAATTGCTAAAAAAAATGCTTTCACTACGTACTAACTACATATCAACGTTTCTTATCATAACATAGACCTACGTCTACAACATGAATAACATGATGTACTATAAATTTTATTTCATATATAATGTGATATTGACTAACTCTAAATTTTACCAAATAATGAAGAAAATATTGTTCTGGTGGGTGAAAAACAAACAAATTATGAATCAACCAAAAATTGGCGTAAATGTGTCTAATTTTTTTTTCTTTTGGCCAAATTCGTTAGTGGCCAGTGTGCGTTCATTTTTCATACCTTGTTTTGGCAAAATAATGTGTGGTTCATGTTGATTTCTTAACTTTGGAGTTTTATTGTAACACCCCAAATTTTATATTCACCAAATATATTGTAATTGGTTGAGAAATTCAATGAAATGGTGAATATTCATGAATTTAGAATTTATAAATTTTATAAATGTTCATATTCATGAGAAAATGGGCAAAATAATTATGGAATTAATTTGGATAATTTAAAAAGTCTAATATTAAGTTCCAAAAATAGAAAATTAGTAGAGAAAATATTTGGTCCAAAAATATATGGGAATTGGCCAAAGAAAAATAAGAAAAGAAATTGGATTAAAGAGGTAATAGCAAAATCGTAATGTTGTCAAATTATCACAAAATTAATTATTTTCTGATTAATTGAAGTTAATTTCAATTAATTAAAATATATATATATATATATATATATATATATATTTATAATACTTTGGTCAATTTAATATGAATTTATGAAAAATTTGAGCCAAAAGTGCAATTTTGACCAAAATTGAGACTTTACGTATATACGTAACTGGAACAAGTTGTGAAGCCAATTGAAATCATAGAGAGGGACCCCTAGGTGCCTCCTAAATGTTGCAAGAGGAAGGAAATATTGGTTGGGCTTAATGAGCTTGGTTACATGTACATAGGGTTTATGTACATAAAATTGATTTTGGAATTTTTGGAAATTGATTAAATAAATGAAATAACATATGATATATTATAATATATCATTACCTTCTTCTTCCTTCAGCCCATTTCGTCCCAATCAGGTTTGAAATAAGAGAGAGAAAGTTTAGAGAGAGAAAGGGAAGAAATCTCGCAAGGTAAGCCGATTTCTCTGATGATTTAGCTTCTAACGCGTATAACTCCTACTCTAAGCTACTCTTATTTGTTCTTTAAGGTTGTGAAGCTCAAAATTTGGTGTTAGGGTAGTTAGAGTTTCACCCAAGAAGAAGAAAAGCTAGTGGGAGCTTGAGGTAATTTCCAAACATTCGTATATTGACTATTCTGGCTACTGTGGACAATTTAATCAGTGAAATTTTGTTGGATTGTCATTGGCTTAAATGTTTGGAAATGGCATGGCCTAGGGGACATGCTACCAAAATTGAGTCTTAATGGTAGTTGTAACCTAATGGAATAGTCAATAAAGTGGTTAGGAGCATAAAGAAATGTGTTTATGGAGCCGAAATCGTAAAACTCCAATTTTTCGAAGAGAATACCATAATTTTGGCCAGGGCTGTTAGAGGGCCTTAGAGTTGGATTTTCAATGATTTGATGAATCCATTGGATCCATGAGGGAAAATTAGGTGGGGTTACAGTTGAGCACTTTTTCGGAAAAGACCGAAAAAACATAATTACGAACACGTCTCTGAAACCTTTAAAGTGGGGTTGCCAAGGGTAATTTTATAATTTGACATTGAATTTAATAATTTCATGTTCAGAAATGGATTCCTTGAGCGAAAATATGTCAGAATAGCCCATGTCTTTCAGAAAAAGTACAGTCGGACTGAGTACTGCGGGGCCGGACCAGGTCCCCGGGGGCAATTTAGTAATTTTTCAATATAGACTTATATAACCCCCAAAAACACTATGAAAGTGTCTAAAGTGTACATTTGGAATTGTAGGATCGAGTTGAGAGCCCGTGTTGCTGGCACGCAAATCGAGGAGAAAAGACTCGAGATAGGGAACTTACCTTTCCTGCATGTATAAGATATTTGTGCTTGTGTATTGATGTATGTTATTGCTTTGTTTAATTATGTGAAACATATATGAATGATTGAAGCTCTGTTTCTGTTTATGCTATGGCCATAAGTATGTTATTTGAAATATTGAGCACGCAAATATGTCATTGTGTGAGCATGAGTTATGTAATGCAAGCATGACATGTATTAAACACTTATCTTACATGCATATTGGTATTGTTTTCCTATTGAGATTCTCCTGAATCTCACCCTCCTCTACCAACAAATTAGACAGATGAAAACAAGAGGTGTATTGAAAGCAGAGAAGAGAACTACACAAGAGGAATGCAGTAGTGGAACGAAGACGGAAAGATGTCTCCGTTTCACTAGAACATGTTTAGATACCCTAAAGCCCTGTGCGACTACAAGGTTTGTAATTATTATGCACGAACCCCTATTGGAAATTTCTGTAATCATGCATATATTATCAGTACATTTATGCTATTCCTGTGTTGCCCACTGAACCGCATATTGTTTTCCACAAATACTTTAGTAAAGTGAAATTAAAATAAGGGCATGACATTTATCATTATTTTTTTATTTGATTAAGGTTTCCCTTTTAATTAAGGCTTAGAGAGAAAAAAGTTTTCACCTCTCCCACCAAGTGCCTTTTTCGAGGTTTGAATTTGTATTATTTTTTTTATGGGTGAGGCCGCTTACTATTTCAACCAACAACTTATTGTGGAGTTTTATCATTATTAAAAAGTAATTATATATGGATTTAGATTCATATTAACTTTTGGAAAATGTCAATCAATAGCAAATGGCCGAAATTGTTTCTTCATTGATCTTAATTATAGCTTATTATCAACACTCAAAAATGACTCTCAAAAGGTAAAATAATCATATATAAGTTTTGTCAAATGGAATTGATAGATTTTGCGCCCAATAAAAATAAATACATAAACTTAAGAAGGTTTTATACATTCATCAAAATTTGCCTAAGATAATTTACTTTTATTTTCTATAAAATCTAATTTTATAATTTAATACATGTCAACTCAATGCGCTATATGCAATTACATTCTTTGATATATTACGCCGATCTGGTGAGTGGTGACATGAATCATACTATTTAGGGAAATTACTCTTAGGTCTCAAGGACCAAAGATAATCACAATAAAGTCCCAAGCAGTAAAAAAAACTCAACATGTTGTAAAAACATGCTTAATGGGTTGTTATTTCTGTTTTTTGATACTTTATTTTGATTATCTTTGGTCCTTAGGACCTAGAGTGGTTTTCCATACTATTTATAACTTATATTATCCACATATCATTATTTTTTATTAATAAAAAATAAATTCTATTTCAGACAAAAACACAGAATTTTTTTTGGTCGAAATACAAAAACACAGAATTAATATTACAAAAACAATACATGTTTTATTAAAATTCAAAAGTGACTTATAGTTTAAAACAAAGTGCTATATCTGGTCTTTAATTTAAAATTTAGTTTGTAATACAATTTGTACAACAAAATAGATCTCATATCAAGGATGAGATGTAGCATATACATTGACATTGATCAAATTAATTCTTAAAACAATGTGGAACATGTGATGGTGGATAATCAAACAAAATAACAATCAAACCAAAAATATGGATCGGTGTTATTACAATCAACGTATTCCATTTTTATTGTTAGTACTGTGTGTGTTCCACACTGTTTGGTCTCACTGTGTGATATATCCTTTGAGCACTGACTGTAACTAAAAAATAATATTAGGAAATGCCGGATGCTGTTTTACCCCTTAGGTAACTATATACCTATAGACACCCACTTGTTGTCTTCAAGGCTTCCCTTAAGATATTTTTATTTATTAGTTTGTAAGGAGGGGAAAAAAATTATTTGTTATTGGAAAAAAGTTATACTCCCTTCAATTCCAAATATAAGAGCTAATTTGAGTGTTTACTTTAGTCTTAAATATAGACCTCAATCTATTTTGTCTCCTAAACTTATAACCTTTCCCCTTAACTGTCACTATATAATTGAGTGTGCATAATAAGAAGTTTCTATCAATTGGTACTTCAAATGCAAATATAATGATTATTGAAAGTGGTATGTTAGAAAATCAACTCACATTTTAACAATTAACTAACTCAATTTATTTTCTTAATCTTTAAAAATTAATTATGTAAACTCTTATATTAAGTACACGAGAAGTAATAAAATGCAGAGAAATATCGCATGTGATGTGAGGTTTGTCTTTTTCTCACATTTTATTTCTGAATTTTCATTTAGCTTTTTTATATTTCTAACAATGATTTTTTACGTCCAGGGAAATCCTCCCGTCCTCAAGTATTAGTCAATCTTCATCATCCCCATTTAAATCCTCATATCATGGGACTGTTTTTTTTTAATTTTAAAAATCTTAAAAAATTATTCTGGTCTCTTGTGTAGAAGTAATCTATCTTGTTAATTTACTTTTACAATATTCTTGATTTTCTATAAACGAAAAGTTTCAAAATGCAATCGTACCTAAGTTTTTTTTTAATTATTGATACTGATGGCCAAAAAAGTTTTTTATTATTAAAGAAAGGAAAAATATTAAGCTTGATTAACTTTTGGACATTATCAAAACTCAAAAGCCAAGAGCCGAAAATTGGTCCTTCTTTGATCTTACGGCTTGTTAAGAACATTTAATACTAATTTAATTAACTAAACACTTTTTATTGATTTATCAAAATACAATAGTCTTTCTCACCTGAGCAAAGCTCTCCGAAATTTTATCCATAAGATAAACTAAGTATATTGTGTGGTTGGAACACGTTAATCGATCATAGAATTTTTGTGAGGGAAAAAAACAAAATAATCCATTGATTCGATATTGTAAAATGATGCAAGGTTTCTCATGTTTTTAGGGACGATGTTTATCAATTTAAGCTATATATAGAATTTATATTTAATAGCGTCATATATAGAATTTATTGTAAAGTAAGCATAGGTTCTTGTAAATATTTTAGAATGCAGGATTTGAAATTGGGCAAAACTACTTATAAACTACATAAAAGACAAGTAGTAAAATAAGCAAGATTTCTTGTATATTTCAACATGTCTTGGTGTATGCCTTAAAATAAAAAGTATTTTAATTTAAAAGTAAGAGTAATGTATCACGTAAGGATAGGTTGAATTTATAGTATTGAAACCCAGTCGAACAAACCTAGCAGGCTGATCCGGTCTCCTAACCGGTCCAAAAATTTAATTAAATTGGGATTTGAGCGAACTGATGAATTAACCCATTGTTGCATCAAGGACAATGTATAGAAGAAAGGCTGCTTTTGCGTCTTAATTACATTAGTAAAACATGGTTTGTTGGGTGATTAGTATAGCCTCTAAACAATTTTACAAATTTGAGAATTATTAAACAAAATATATGCTTCATTAGGCATGAAGAGAAATTTTTCTTATTGCTTATTACTCTCTCCATTTCAACTCTAACGGTGTTTAAGATTTTTAAAACAGGTCAAGAAATTATTTATTAATGTAAAAATATCACTTCACATGGACTGAAAATGCCCTCATCATTTAATCCCCTTTTGAAAGAGAGAAGGAATGCAATTATAAGTGATTGAATGAGAGTATAATTGTAAAACAACAGTTTTTTTTAAAAAAAAATAAAAATTTAAAAAAAATATGGCTTTGGAATATATAGAGAAGATACGACCTAGTTCTTAGTTACCTAAAAAACAAAAAACACCCTTTGGTCCTATATATAATTTGCTCCTAACTAGCTCACCATAATCAAGTTGATCAGTAAGTTGAATTAATTAAAATGTCTTAAAATTGAATAAGCCTCTCACGAATACTTGAGTATTTTGATGTCATACTATTAGATTGAATAAGTCTGCATATGACAACGTCTATGATGAATTTAGAATCTTAGAATGATAAAAGAAATAGTGTTCCTTCAAGAGAGTTTAATTTGTCTGTTTACCCCTGCAAAAGAACAACTACTAATAATTTAAAAAAGCCCTAATAATAAATGAAGAATCTCTTTGTTAAACGCATGCTGGCATCTATTAGAATAATGCATAATACACGATAAGTCGCACAACCCACCAACATATTTTAGCTAGTACAATCTCAAATCACGTACACACCAACAAATTAAAGTCCTACAAAAATAAAGGGATATAAATATTAACAAGGCGTCTTAAAAATATAATGTCTTGGAAGTAAAAGAGGTGTATATATATATATATGGTCTCGCACCACTTCGTGTTGCATTGAGCATGAACCATCACTTATATATATAGAGTGAGAAATTGATCGAAGTGATAGTATATAGGAGAAGTTATATGTATAAGAGATAGTTCAAATGGGGAGGATGATGGAGGATTTGAAGCCGGCTTTGATGATGATAGTTGTTCAAGTGGGATATGCAGGAGTTAGCATATTATACAAAGTGGTTTCCAATGATGAAGGAATTAGCTTGACCATTCTCATGGCTTATCGTTTCCTCTTCGCTTCTCTCTTCATGCTTCCTCTTGCCTTCTTCGTCGAAAGGTCACTTCTTTCTTACTCTTTGTCTCTTAATTATTATGATGCAGCTAATTACTCCTCAGGTATAAATAAGACAGAGAGAGAAGCTTTTCTTTGTCCTATTTATAAGGCACCTCATTAAAGTTTTGAGGTGAATATGCCACTCTATACTTTATTATAAGTAACTTGAGCCCAAAAAGTTGTGCTTAAAATATAAGTCACTTGTAGGTTAATAAATGATGTTTTGTCAATTTTATTCGTACTAACTATTGGTTAGGCACATGGAAAAGAGAGAATAGAGATAAGGGTAAATGCAAAGAGATAAAAGATTGAGAAAAAATGTGCATCATTTCATAAATAAGGGCAAATATGGAAAAATCCATCCATTTAATGATTTTCTTAGTTTGCAAAAATGGGATACAAGTAACTTATAATAAAGTATAACATGGTACAATTTAACTATTCATTTATTATTGTTTACATTTTGCTTTCATCTGGTATTATGCATGTTAAATAGGGGTAGTGTTGGAAAGTTGTTGAATTTTATGGTATAATTAACAAGGTGTAAGGTTTTCTTAGGTCTATGTGAAGAATGTTGAAAGTGCCTCATAAATAGGACTAGAGGAGTGTATAACTTAGCTTTACACTTAACTCACACATGTTTTCTAATTTCTTCATCGTAATGTCCCTTCTTTTACCTTTAGCTAGGTTACTTTCTATATATTTCTCTTTATCGCCCTATATGTATATGCCTATGTCTAGAGTGGATAATACAGGTCAGTCCTTTGGGTTTAGGTTGTCGGTCATTGGTTGGAATTATATGGGTTCAGGCCAAAAAGATTCATATTAATATGAATTGACCTTTAGCCAATCAAACTCATAACTTCTGAGTTGACAAATCAGCCCATCCAACCTGTTTTTCTTTTCTTTTTTTCAATTTTTTTATGCTACGTTTTTCAAACTTTTTTTAAATAATACATTGAAAACTTTTTTTTTCTGCAAACCTAAACCATAAAAGAAAATTAAAAATACATTACAAAATCATAAAAGGATGATAAAACATTAAATTCAAAGTTTCAAATATTACAAATTAAGCATGCATTATAAGTCCACACACTACAAAACTAAACATATATCCAAAATCCATCACTAACATTCAATACAATCAACAATTAGTCAATATTAGTGGTGTTCAAATTTGAAGTATGGTGTGAAGCTGTAAGATTTTTTTAAGCTCAAGCACTTTCCTTTTGCATAGATAAATCTGGCACAAATAATAAAACAAAGTAAAAGATAATATTATCTTAATTTTAAATAAAAGAGTAAATGATAATAAGATAAAAGGCTAACTTGCCGCGGGTTTGGCCCATATAGGTTTAGGCAAAACGAACCCGCATCAAAACGGTCCTTGTTTTTCACAACCCAACCCATCCATCAAGTTTCTCAGGTTGGGAAGTTTCGGACCATGAGTTAAACCCATATTACTGGCTCTACCTATGTCTTTAGTTTTTTTTCGTTATATTACTGGTATATATTTCCAGTTGCCTTCAGTTTCTGTTTAGTGTAAACTGTGTTAATTAGAAGCTAAAGCAAGCTTTAACCTTAACTGTGTTAATTATGACAATATGAACTTATCTATATATCTATGCGTGTGGACACAGGAAGAGCAAACCCAAAATCACAGGGAAGGTGCTGTTACAAGCGTTTTTGTGTGGATTATTTGGGTAAGTTCAAATTATATAATACTTTTTTCATATTTCATGCAATAAAATAGAATTTAGATCTGGACAAAAATTTCAACATGATCCCATTAATAAGATACGTTTTACGTTCATTTACATACCTATGTTAAATATGTTATACTGTTTAATTTATAACTTGTGGGTAGTAATTAAATTTGTAATTTTATTATATATATTGAGTCCATTGATGATTTTAAATCTTTTGTAAGCTTTTATTATAGAACTGTGATAATATAAAAACTAAGGGCTTGTTTGATTTTGTTTTTAAAAACAAAAAAATTTCTATGGAAAACTATTTTCAAAAAGTTATTTTTAAAAACTAAAAAATAAAAATAGTTTTTAGGTGTTTTTTATTTGAAACTATTATCTTTCCACTATCAACATCACACTAAAGGCGATGAATATCGCCACTTCACCCCACCATGTCATTTTTAAAACAGATTTTTTAAAACAACCATTCAAACATATTTTTTTTTGTTTTCAAAATTTTTTTTAGTTTTATAAAACTATTTTTTTAAAAAAAAATACAGAAAAAAAAAAATCAAACAAGCCCTAAATATTTCCCATAGTTATTTTCTTAAGGTTGCCCCATATTTTCCAGGGAATATGAAAACAAAAATTATGTATTCAAAATGTTAACGGTAAGTTGCTCTAAAGGGAGTGCCACCTGCCACGCATAAATGCAGTCTTGGACCTGTTCCCAAATGTTATCAGCATATTCATGAAAATAGCAGTAAAGAAAACACTTTGGCAAAAAAAAAAAAAAAGGAGTAAAGAAAACAAAAATGGAAAGCTAAAAAAGTGAAAGGCTCATATTGATGATTTGAATAAATATTAATAATCACCTCTATCTATATTTGGCAGGGCGTCACTGCAACAAAATTTATTTGTGCAAGCAGTGTCATTAGCGGGTGCAACATACGCTACGGCCATGTACAACCTCATTCCAGGAGCAACGTTCGTCTTAGCGCTTTGTTTTGGGTAGGTCCCACACGCTCATTTAACCCCAAGCCCCATATTGAGATTAGGGGTGAGCATGGTGCCCAGTAGCCCGGTGCGCCCACCCTGGCCCTGCAAAAAATTGCCCAGCCCAGCCCTAAAAAAGTGGTCCAAAAAAATTTTGGGCAGCTTTGGGCGGGCTAATAATCGGGCAGGGCTGGGCATCGGGCAAGAGGTACTGCCCTGCCCATTTGGCCCTACCCTGAAAATTATTTTCATTTATTTAAAATATAAAATTTCATATCAATTAAATATTATTTCATATATATATTTTTATTTAAAATATATATTGTCTATTGTATAATACTTTTCTGATCCTCTCTTTTTTGCCCTAACCACTAAATACTATTTACAAGTAGATTTCTTCCTATCTTCTTTACTTTGTGCTGTATTAAATTATAGTTGCTTTTTATTTTCTTTCCAGATGCTTCATCATTTGATCAACTTTTGGAACATTGAATTGATGCAAACTACTTTGACTTCACGGCTTTAATTAAATCATTTTTTTTCTTATTTATAATGGATTATGGATGTTGTTTAATTTTTAAAGTATGGATATTTGCTAAGACATATGGTATTTTTTAAATTTCAAAACTCTAAGTTGTAGACTTATTTTAAAATATCTCAAGATGTGAAATCATTGAATGTATTTGAAGTTTATATTACTTAGGGCGAAGTTAAGACATATATGGTGTTAGTAACTACAGGAATGTTTATGAAATTCATAAGGAATTATTTTTTTCATAAGTGGACAAGATAAGGCATTATCACTTGGGCAGAGAAGCCCACCCTGCCCAGCCCACCCTTGCCCAGCCCAAAATAGTTAGGGCTTTTAGCGGGTAGGGCCGGGCATCGGGTTGCAAAATGCAGCCCGTTCATCCCTTGGGCAGGGTATCGGGCAAGGGTCTCGCCCTGCCCAGCCCTGCCCATGCCCACCCCTAATTGAGATCATCTTAATTAATCTGTATTATGAAATACTTACTTGGTATAAAATTTAGTGTAATATGTAATCCTTATAATCTTTTTCCTATTCTGCCCTTATTTATATATTGTTAATTTTAGTTTGAATCAGAATATTAATTGCAAGTTGTTATTAGCATGTTTTTAATTTTAATTTGATACATGTTCTTAATATAAAACGCAAGTGACTCTTTTAGAGAGATTAAAGAAGCTAAACAAATTACTTTAAAATATTTATATTTATGTTTTTTATACCATACTAATTTGTCTAATTTATAAACTAATATATAATCAAATTAATGATACACGATATATGCTATGATTAACTAATTTATTTAACTTCCATAATTTTTCAAAAAAAAGTCAACTATGTCTTATATTAAGGACCATAAGGAGTATAATCCAATGATATACAACATACGTTATGATTCAGTAATTTATTTAACTTCTTTTAAAAAAATAATTGGTCTTATATTATGGATATGAGAGGGTACTTAGTTTGTGGAAAATACGAGAGTCAAATTTAAAATAAAAATTAAGATTTGCAAGATAAAACTCATCTGCACTGAGTTGTTATTTTGGTCAGACTAGAGAAGCTGCACATGGGAAGAGCATCTGGGAAGGCGAAGGTGGCAGGGACAGTAATGGGAATTGGAGGGGCCATGCTACTGACATTTTTTAAGAGCACAGAGATACATTTATGGTCAACTCACTTGAATATTTTGAAACACATTGCCCCACACAAGGCCTCCTCCAATCACATTTGGGGCATTGCTTTGGCCACCGGCACTTGCCTCTCCTATTCGCTTTGGTTGATTATTCAGGTTTTCTCTCTTGTTCATTCCCTTCAATAATTTGACATCAATCCACTATTTTAATTTGTCTCTTATATTTATCAATTTCTCCTAAAACTAATTTATCAACCTTATAAACTTGTAACAATCTAATATTATTACACAAGAGTATTTCAGGGATATTGGACCGAATTTGTTCAGATTAACTAATTTATTTTCTTTCCTCAATATGCTCAAATTAGTTAAGTATATCTTATATTAAGGGTATAAGCTACGCAATCCCGTAATGATTCTATTGTATGATATGTAGACAAAGATGAGTGAGAAGTTTCCATGGGCTTACACAAGTGCGGCATTGATGTCAGTGATGGCAGCAATACAGTCAGTCATATTTGCACTCTTCGTGGAAAGAGATTGGAGTCGTTGGAAGCTTGGTTGGAATACCTTCCTTCTTACTGCTATCTATACGGTATCCTTCCATAAATTTGTTTATCAGTATAACACAATAAAATAATACTCCCTCCGATCCTAATTATAAGATAAAGTTGACTTTTTTGGAGAAATTAAGGAAGCTAATTAAATTATCTTAGAGTATTTATATTTTTATTTTTTTCTCAAAATTAATTAATTTGACTAATAAACTAATATATAATCTAAGAATACTAAACATATAAACACTCCAAAGTAATTTAATTGGCTTCCTTAATTTCTTCAAAAAAGTCAACTTTATCTTATAATTAGGACCGGAGGGAGTACGATTTATGTCGCTTGTTCTACTTGACGAAATAACGCTTGTTGTTTTTGTTGTGTCGGTTGTTTTAAAGTTTAGGGCTGCATCATTATTAAAACATCTGAAATTTGAATTTTTATATATGCAAGGGCATTGTGGCGTCAGGAGTAGCTTGGATTTTAATAACATGTTGTGTTCGCCAAAAAGGGCCACTCTATACTTCCATGTTCAACCCTCTCTTTCTTGTACTAGTTGCCATTGTTGGCTCTTTTCTCTTGGACGAAAGGTTGCATTTGGGAAGGTACGTACGTCCAAATTTACATTAATAATCTCTCTCTCTCTCTCTACAATATACAATATTCCTTCTCTTCCTTAATATAAGAGCTAGTTGGAGGTCGGATTCGATCCTAAATATAATATCTCAATCCATTTTATCTCTTGTAGTTATTAATTTTCTCAAAACCAATTTACTTAAGTTATAAATTGATATATAATCTAATGTTACATGGGGATAGTTTTGGGAGATCATGTCACATATGTTCAAATTAACCAATTTATTTCATTTCTTTAATTTAATCAAATTAAATTAAGTAGCTCTTATATTAAGAACTGAATGTAATATGTTTTAATCAATTAGTAGGGAAACTGATATATCTTCTCCCTTTTTACGTTTAATTTGTTTTGGGGCATAAATTACTGTGAACAGCCTAATAGGATCCGTATTGATAATAATGGGGTTATATACATTCCTGTGGGGCAAAGGCAAAGAGTTGAAGAAAAAGGCAGATCAGAATAATGTTGAAGCACAAAACTCATCAGCAGTGGAATTAAAGATAACTGCTTCCACAAGTAATGGTGATCATCATCTACAAGAAGATACTATTAAAAATATCATCATCAATGGGGACAAAAGTGATGATAATTAAGGTTTGACTGCGACGTAGTATGTTTAGCTTAGTCTCTTCACCTCAAAAATATTATGTGTCAAGAAAGGTTATTGATGAAGCAAATAAAATAATGAAGAGCAAGCACTTTAATTTCCATATGAATGATCATCTATCACAGACTCAAATGATCGACAAGCTTATCACGAACATGAATGTAAAGGAAAAGAACAGTCATCCTTCACTTTAAAGGGAGGAACTTACACATCCATCATTATATAGAAGGTCGAACTCATAACCTCATGCATAAAACAAAAAAAAAAAAACCTTGATAAAGTGTTTGGAGTCAGTTAGGCCAAACAATTTATATAAATAAATAACAAGTTTCTAATATTATGGTACTACATCATCATTTTATATCACAACTTGTAGATATTATTCTTGTTAATTTAGAATTGTCCGTATCATCATTTGATTCCTCATAGATAACTGAAGTTCTCAATTTTTTTTTTTAAAAAATTCATGGCGAAGAGCACGCGCATACACACAACTTGATATTCCACAAATAAAAATACTTATTTTCTACATCAATTTTTTTTTTGCTACAACTCTATTAAGCTTGTTCAATATTCTTCACATGATCTGTCCACAAAATAAAGACAAGTCTGGAAAAAGTGAATACCACTGTAGTCCTTTTTTAAGTCCAGTTTATCTAATTCTCATATACTAAGAAAAGTTAACTAACTTATTAAATATATTCCAAATTGATAGTTTTTTTTTCAATTTTACCCTCATTCTAAATGGGTATAAAAAATATTTTATACATTGTGCTTCACTTCTTTCTTCTCCGTCTCTCTATATTTAATAGGACAAAATTGTAACGCTGTTACTAGTTACTAGCTCTCTGGGCAAACTCATAATAAAGACCAAATTTTTTTTTTTCTAAACTGAACTTTTAAAAGGACGAGAGTGGTATACTCCTTCCACTTCAACATGTAAAACATTTCCTCCAAGCTATAGAATTTGTGTGGTTGGAACACGTTGATCGACCATTGGTTATTTTAAGGGGAAAAAACAAAAATAATCCATTGATTCGGTATTGTAAAATGATGCTAGATTTCTCATGTTTTTTTAGGGACAATTATGTCAATTTAAGCTATGGAATTTGTATTTAATAGTGTCATATATAGAATTTATTGTAAAGTAAGCATAGATTCTTGTAAATATTTTAGAATGCAAGATTTGAAATTGTGTAAAACTACTTAGGAACTACATATAAAACAAGGAGTGATATAAGCAAGATTTCTGATTACAGAGGAAACCGTGAAATATAAAGAGGCGAAAATAGAGTAAAGAAATACTTTACAATTCTTAAGATAAACTGTGAAGTATTTTCACAAATATTTCACGGTTGTAATTATATTTTACGATTCTTTGTAAAGAACTGTCAAATAATTAGATATTATATTTGACGGCTTGAAATTAAAACCATCAAATATTAAATATAAAAAATGTAAAGGTCAATTAAACATTATAATTAGGACTAAAGGTCCTACTTTATTTTGTTATATATAGTTTTATCTGCACACAATTCATTATGTAAAACTACAATTATCAAAATTTGCATAAGCGACTTTACTTTTATTTTCCAGAAGAAAAAAACAACCTAATTTTAATTGGATATATGTTAACTCAAAAAAGTTGCCCGACAACATATTCACTGATGACTGTCAACATATTTCCACAGACGACTCAGAGTGCTATTATAGTATGAAACTAAATGCTATTTCGGATGAGATGAATTATACTATTTGTAACTTATATTACTATCCACATATAATTATTTTTTATATTAATAAAAATAAATTCTATTTCAGCCCAAAAAAACATAATTAATGTTAAAAAACAATGCATGTTTTATTAAAACACCAAGGTAACATATATACCCCTCTTGTCCTTAATGTAAAACATATTTAGGGAGTTGATCTTGGTTCTAAATATAAAACATAATTTTCATATTTATTAATCTTTTCCTTATTTACTCCTATTGATACTCCTTCAACAATAATCAAGGAGCGAGGAGAGGGAATGAAGGAATTAAGGAAGATGGTTAGGGTGTATTAAAAAAATATGTCATTAACTATTTCAACTAACTTCTTCAATATAATTAAATAAGCTAAATATGTCTTATATTAAGAATTGGAAGAGTACTATAAAACGTAGTGTACGCGCTGGTATTTCCATTTGCCAATATTGGTTAAATTAATCTTTAAAAATGTGGAACATGTAGTGGATAATCAAACAAAATAACAATCAACAAAAAAATATGGATTGGTGTTATTACAATCATTATATTCCTCTTTTAATTTGCTAGTGTTTGTGTTCCACATTTTTTGGTCTAATGTCTGATATATGGTTTACTTTTGTCAACAAATAAATAAATCCCTATCATGAAAATTTGGTATGTAATTTAAAACAAACGTACAAATTGGACGCTACTATATATCACTTAAACAGCAACAGTTCAACACACATAATTAGCTTGCAACAAAAATATTTTTGTGGAATATTTTAGAAATTGTGGGGGGGGGGGGGACTCCGAAACTTTTCTCTCCTCATTTAATTTTATTAAACTATCTTTGAAGTTTCCGCATCATATATTATTACTCAAGAATTATACAGAGATAGACACACGTTTGCTCTTTTTAAGGCTTCCTTTTAAGATTTTTTATTGTAAATTTGGACTAGTTAGTTTGTAAGGAGGAAAAAAATTTGTTTTTTATTGTAAAAATTATAATAAATATTTAGAGAAATGTCGCATGTGATGTGAGTAGAGATGGAAATAGGCTAGGCTAGGCTAGGCTTTACCTAAATAGGCCTAGGCCTGCATCAGAAATTGAAAGCCTGAGCCTAAGCCTGGGCCTGTATGTAAGCTTTTTTTTAGGCCTAAGCCCGGGTCTTCAAAAGGCCTGACAAGGGCTGAAGCCTGTTTAAAAGCCTACTTAAAATATAAGCCTTTAAAACATATGTATCTAAATTCATATATAACCGCTTTCACGCGTATTTAAAATATTACATTATGTCTTAAACTCTTAGTAGTCATTCTCGTTGTAATATAAAGGCTTAGTAAGGAAAAGAAAAAAATCTTTAGTGACAACAATTGTTCGAGGAAATATGAATAAGAAAAACTAATATTTGCTGACTAATGAGATATATTTTCTAAAATTGACCAAGCATAACAAGTAATATGTAAAACTAGATTTTATTTCTTTTATTGTTCGCACATAAATTGGGACCAACTCCTCCTACTAAGATTATAATATTTCATTTGGCACTAAAATAAACTTATATAAATTATTATACTTCAGTGAACAATGCAAATCAAGGGAAAGGGAGTGACTTAACATTGCCATCTCAAGTGATCAGAGAGAAAAGAGGTGGGGGTTAATGATTTATGCGAAAATAAGGGTCGAAAGTAATAACGATGAAATGTGAAACTTAGAATTAATGTTAAATTGGTAAATTTATAAATAATTTATACAATTATTTAGATGACATTATATATTCTTATATTATAGTATAAATTAAAAAAGTTAAATAGGCCAGACCTGTAGGCTTTTAGGCTAGGCCTTATGAAAATATGCATGTCCTGTTTATCTAAATAGACTTGACAATAGGCCTGAGCCTCAACCTAGCCTATTTACTAAATAGGCTAGGTTAGGCTTTATGTAGGTTAGGCCGTAGGCCCCTGTTAAGAGCCTGGCCTATTTCCATCCTTAGATGTGAGGTTTGAAAATGTATGTAATTGTAAGTTTGTAACTAGGTTTATTTTATTATTAAAGAAAGAAAAAATATTGAGCTTGATTGGTTAACTTTTGGACTTTATCAAAAGCCAATAGCCGAAATTGATTTTTCTTTGATCTTATCATCATCTTAATTATGGCTTGTTTAGAACATTTAATACTAATTTAACTAAACACTATTTATTGATTTATCAAAATAGTCTTTTTCCCATGAAAAATTTTTCCGAAATAAACGAATATATATTGTGTAGTTGGAACCAAGGTATTAAAACTCGGACCGGGCATTGAACTGGTCAGGGTATTGGGTTAAGGATCAGTGGGTTAAACCGGGACCAAAACCAGTGAGAAATTGAAAATTTTAGACTTATAGTATGAAATTTTAAAGGAAAAATTTAAAAAAAAATTTTTTTTTAAAAAGTGAACCCGGACCGGACCGGCCGGTCCGGTCCGGGTTCAATAACATTGGTTGGAACTTGGATCACGTTAATCGATCATAGTTTTTTTTAAAAAAAAAAATGAAATAACCCATTGATTTGAAGTAAAATTATTTAAAGCTTGGTTTAACTTATGGCTTTTTAGTGACAAGTTTTGTCAATTTAAGTGATGGAATTTATATTTAATTGTGTCATATACAGTATGATTTATTGCAAAGTAAGCATGAGTTCTTGCAAATATTTTAGAATATAATGCAAAATTTGAAATTGTGTAAAACTACTTATAAACTACATAGACAAGTTTTTTTTTTTTAAAAAGCAAGTACTCAAGTAAATTAACCAAGATTCCTTATATATAAATAGATATAATTTGTGCAGGCAAGCCTTAAAATAAAAAAATATTGAAATTAAAAAAAAAACACTCCCTTCAATCCTATAGATAAGTTACTTTTAAGTTTTAACTCACACCAGAATGAAGGTATAAGTAGGTTGAATTATATTCACTTTTCATTTTTGCCCCAACAAAAACACTGTAATTGAGTAATTTGATATTACAATGTTAGATTGTGGTAGCTAGTAGAAAGGACATTTAATTTCCTAAACATCTTATTAAATGCTGCACGAAACAATGAAAAATAACTTATGTTAATATTAATTATCATGACTATTTGTCATGTCCCCATATATATATATATATATATTAAGATGTCCCTCTAAATTGACGTGATTTATGATACTTTTCTTCTTCTCCTTAAAAAAACCTTTTGATACATACGAAACCAGATAGTAAAAGAGAAAAAGAGAGTGTTGGGAGGGGGGGTTATCAAATTGTTTCTGTATTTCTTTTTTTTTTAATTATATGGTTAGTAGCTTTCTTAAAAGTGTTTTCTAGTTTACACGAACTTGAACTCCAATTTAAAACCTCATGCTAAACCTGTCAAAAACCCCTCCAACTAAGGTCAACGCATGTTTATTGGGGTTTGTATATTTGTGTTATTTCAAAAATATTTTACCAACCTAGCAACAAGCTATTAATAGAAGTGGTAAACGGCTTTACCCCATAAAAAGTAGAAGAACACAAGTTCGGGTCCTGAAACTTATCGGGAGAAGCAAAAATCCTTTGCACCATAAGCCTCAAAAAGGAAAACCCTTGACCAAATCAAGAATATTTTACCAACCTTGTCATTTCAGAGATCCGAACTTAAAGCAGTCAACCCATCCAAGAACTCACACAAACACTTATATACACATACATACATTCATATATATATATATATTGTCTCGACTTTCGCCCCACTTGTTGTTGCATTGATGATCATGAACTCTCGCAAACACAAACAGAGATGTTAAGGTGAGTGAGAATTGATTGAAGTGATATTATATATAGAGATAGTTAGTTGTAAGAGGTGGTTCACATGGGGAGGATGATGGAGGATTTGAAGCCAGCTTTGATGATGATAGTTGTTCAAGTGGGATATGCTGGAGTTTGCATATTATACAAAGTGGTTTCCAATGAAGAAGGCATCAACCTGATTATTCTCGTCGCTTATCGTTTCCTCTTCGCTTCTCTCTTCATGCTTCCTCTTGCCTTCTTCCACTACAAAAAAAAACTTGATTTAGGAGCGGTTCTAACCGTTACAAACAATATTAGTAGCGGTTCATAAAACCGCTACTAAATCATATGTTGCAAGCGGATTTGTAGCGGTTATTTAAAACCACTACTCAAACAAAATAACCGTTACTTTTTTTGTAGCGGCTCAATCCCATTGCTACAACATCGCCATAAGCAATAATCATTTTTTGGGATTTTAACTGCTACAAATATCAAAATGTGAAATTTTCAAGGCGGGAAACGAAATATAAAAATTTTGCTCATTTTGTAGCGGTTCATAAACTGCTACTAATATGAATTTAATAAACGGCGCCATTTATTAGTAGCGGTTATATAACCGCTACAAGTGTCATCGAAATTCAAATTTCGCGCAAAAAAATTAAGTTCTGTGTAAAAAGTGCATTAATTAATAGCGGTTTCGTAACCACTACAAAAATTAAGTAAATTTAAAAAAAAAATACAATTATTTGTTTCAGTTTTTTTGATATTAAATTAAATAGTTTATTTTTTTTAGTAGTTTAGCTAATTCATTTAGCTTATTATTCAATAGTTTAGCTCATTTATAAATTAAAAGGAATAATTTAATTTAGTTGGATATATAGAAAGATTGTATTGATGATATTATTAAGGATATGTAGGTAACAAGGAACTATATATGTTGTCTACTACAATATGATTGTGTATGAAAAATAGGTGAAAATGTGATAAAGCTCTGAAATATCTACAAAAAAAATAGTTAGAATAAATTTTATGCAAAGGAAAAAAGTATTGAAATAAAAAAATTTAAAAACTTGTTACCATATTTGATCACATTGTTCAACTCCTCAACTCATAAAAAAAATTTATAAATGAGAGAAAATGAAAGAGGGGTAAGGTGAAAAGAAATAGGGGAGTAATTGAAATGAGATGTGGTGGGGGTATTTATAGGGATCTGTGTAGCATTTGAAGCGGTTAATATTTCCATTTTGTAGTGGTTTTTAATTAGTAACGGTTTCAAATATTGATTTTATTTTTTTAAATATATATTTTTTCAATATTTTTTTAAAGAAAAAACATAATTTGAATTTGATCACTCATCCTTGCCATTCCTACAGAAATTGTGTAGAAAAATTATGGTTAGTGATGTATTATTTTGTTTAAAAAATTTAATTTAAATGATGTTAACTTAAAAAAATACATCGCAGTAGAGGTAAATTATCATCACCTTCAAGGAAGAAGTTTTCAAAATTGTCAGGCTGAAATGGTTCACTCTCGTAGGCGATGTTAGCGTCTTCACCCTTGTCGTAAAGGTCTCATGGCTTTAAATGAATGACCATATGCCAATCCCTGTGCCTCTCGTCTTCGACATAATAAATTTGTTGTGCCTCTGAAGCAAAAATATACGGCTCATCATCTTGAGAAATACCAGTATGAATTGGCCGTAAGAAATTGATTGATGTGATCCCTAAGTCATCAGTTGTCAATCCCCAGGAAGTAGTGGTATTTGCCCACAAATACTTGAATAGCGTCACGGTGCAACGGCCTTGATAATCAAGTTCGACCATATCAAGAAGCTTTCCATAGTAAGGGACGCCTTAGAACTGCATGTTGGCATCACTGCTGCTCACATAACTCCTTGTCCCAAATGTGCCATAAACACCCGAATTTTGAGTTTGCAATCCTTGATCTCGTGAAACCATACAAAACTTGAAACCATTGACATTGTATGCTGTAAACCTTTTTGCATGGTCAAGAGGGCCGATTGTGAAAGCTCTGAAATCTGGTGAGTGTGGGTTGTGGTCATTTAGTATTTTGCGCGCAAACCAGCTCAGGAATTATCTGTGGACCTTTTTGTCAACTTCCAAGGATGTTTGTGTACAGATCAAGAGTTGACATTTAACATGACTTCTGAATTCCCTGCAATTAATCATGGAAAGGCGATAATGAAATGAAAGTGAAAAATGTTACGAAAGATATAGAATAACATGTGAGTGTACAATTCTTACTGTATGAAATATTCAACTTGAGTGCAATTAATCAAGACACGTCCATGTGCTTGCAACTTCTCAGTTGTCGTTAGTTTGAAGTTCTTAGTTCCTCCAACTGGTTTACCAACATGAGGGATAAATTCTCCTGATATTGGCGCAGGTTTAGGACAATCGTTAACATGAGGTAGGCGGTTGAAAGCCGTCTCAAGGTCATCAAAATACCTTGAACAAAAATACAGCACCTCATCCCCTATATAGGCTTCAGCTATAGAACCTTCTGGCCACGCCTTATTTCTTACGTAAGATTTTAATTTCCCAAGAAACTTACGAAGTAAAGAAGAGAAAATTGATACTAAATGATGAAAATGACGACTAGCAAACATAAGGACTAACAATGAAGCACATATTTAAAATAAGTACCTCTCAATCTGATACATCCATCGATATTATACTGGGCCAGCCCGAGTTTTGTTTCATGAACGAGGTGGACTGTAAGGTGAACCGTCACAGTGAAAAAGGATGGAGGAAAGATCATCTCCAAATGAAAAAGCGTAAGAATGATTTTGGACTGCAGCTGATCGAGCTTCTTAATGATCAAAACCTTAGAACACAACTTCCGAAAGAAAGAACAAAGTTCTACCAAAATGATGGACATATCGGGAGGAAGTGCATTCTTTATAGCCAGAGGGAGTAACTATTGCATAAGAACATGTGAGTCATGAACTTTTAGGCCAGCAACCTTTCGAGCCTGCAAGTCAACACATCAAGAAATGTTGCTTGAATACCTATCATGAGCTTTTAATTTCTTCAACGCCGCAAGGAAGACTTCCTTGTTCGGTTTTGTGAGGGTAAACTTTACCAGCTGAAATTTGTCATGCTCATCTGGCCAAGCATCTTCACGAACTCCCATGGCGCATAAATCTTTCCTAGCTTGAAGGTGATCTTTTTTCTTGCCAGATTCGTTAAGCAGTGTATATAGCACATTATTGCAAACATTTTTTCCAATGTGCATGACATCAAGACTGTGGTGAAGTAAATTAGACGTCTAATATGGAAGAGTGAATAAAATACTTATCTTCTTCCATTACCGAGGCACTGAAATCCTGCAAGTCTTATGGCGAGCTTATGCTGAATCGTCGATTTTTCCAAACTCAAACTCAACATTTTCAAGCTGCTGTAAGATTTCTATATCGGACAAAGTTTGAGGTGGTCCTCTTTTTTCTGGTTTCCTATTGAATCGATTCCACTGCAATCTGAACTTGTGCCTTCCATCGAGAAGGCGTACTACGTCAGAGTCAAAATTACAAGCTGGACACGTCGACCCAGTATACACATTCCAACCATATAATGTGCCAATGCCCGAAAAATCACTAATCGTCCACATCAAGGTTGCACACAAGTTAAACAATGTCTTCCCGTAAGCGTTGTACATTTCGATGCCGACATTCCACAGGTCAAGCAATTCCAAAATAAGCGGTTAGAGATACATATCGATGTCATTACTTGGTGACTTTTTGCCTGGAATGATCATAGACATAATAAAGAAGCTTTGTTTTATACACATCCAGGGCGGCAAGTTGTAAAGAATTAAGACTACTGGCCAAATACTGTAACTTGTGCTAAGATTCCCAAATGGATTGAAACCGTAGGTCGCCAAAGCAAGCTGAACATTTCTAGGGTCAGCCATGAGAGATGGAAAGTCATTGTCAAATATTTTCCAAGCGTCTGCATTCCAGGAATGTCTTAATTTATCGTCTTCATTCTTATTAACGTCATGCTACCTTATGTGCTCCATCGTTTTGGATGACATAAATAATCTTTGTAGGTGAGGTTTCAAAGGGAAGTACCTGAGAATCTTTGCAGGTTTCTTCTTCTGCTTTTTTCCCTTCCGAATTGTCTTGTACCTCGATGTGTGACATCTCTTACAAGTCTTTCTACTAGAATCGTCTCCCCAATACAACATACAATAGTTAGGCATGCATCAATATTTTGATAGTTCAACCCTAATCTATTGATAATCTTCTTGGCCTCGTAGAATGTTGTGGGAATCTCAGCGTCGGAGAATGCATCTTGTAATAATTCTAGCAATATCGACATTCCCTTATCTGTGATTCCACACAAGCACTTGATATGATACAACTTAATCAAGAAAGATGATTTAGAATATTTTCGACAACCTTGATATAAAGGATGATATGCTTCATCCATCAAACTGAAAAAATCCCGAGTTGCTTCATTCCTCATGAATACCGGCTCAGAACCTTGCATTTCTTCGTTGAAGTTGTCGCCTTAAAATCCAAAAGCATCACGCACAGCATCATTAACTAGATTATTGGCCTCTAGTTGAACTCCTACTAGTAAACTTTGAGGAAAAGCATCATCATATCTCATACCGGCCTTCACAAGCAAATATTCCTTAACAATTTGTTGTGCATGCCACTTCTTAAACTTGCAACTCCGACACAGACAGACAATCTTGCCATTACAGCTGGCGTGAGTGAATGCAAAATCCAAGAAATTGTTTAAGTCGTACAAATATACCGGAGAATTGCGTGGCAACCTGATCCATGATTTATCCATAGCTATTAGTGAGAGAAAAGAAAGTATAGTGAAGAAGATGACTGAATATAGAATTACAAATGCCTGAAAGCTTATATAAAGAGGTGTCAACGTCTAACATTTTGTAGCGGTTATAAAACCGCTACATTAACCGCTACTGAATTGAATATTAGTAGCGGTTTTATGAGTATAACCGCTACAAAATTAGAGACCATTGGCAGATTAAGAAAAATTTATTTCAAATTTGTAGCGGTTTAACTAGTGTAACCGCTGCTAATATATATATATTTGTAGCGGTTTTACTTTATTAACCACTACAAATTTTGGCACTAGAGGAAATTCAAATTTCAAATTTATTTACATATTGTAGTGGTTAAAAGCAATAAACTGCTACAAATGTTCAAGCATTTTGTAGCGGTTATAAACAAACCGCTACAAAACCAGATCGAGTGAGGGAAATTCAAATTGCAAATGTTCATATCTGTAGCGGTTATTATTGTAACTGCTACAAATACTTAAACTTTTGAATTTGAATTTCCCTCCCACCGTGTTCTTTTTTTTTTTCCAACGGTCCTTAACATTTGTATCAGTTTTATCCTTATAACTGCTACAAGATTACAAATATTTGTAGCGGTTTTTAAAATTTAACCGCTACAAATATAATTATATTTGTAGCAGTTATTTAGTAAAACCGCTACATGAGGGTATTTTTTTTTAAAAAAAATTAAATGCTGCGGCGCTTTCAAACGTCACAGCTTCTTTTAGTGGCGCCCAAATATGTGGCACTTCTCTAGTGCCACAGCTAATGCAATTATAAGCGCCACAACTTTAATTTTTTGTAGTAGTGATTATTTTATTCATTTGTTTTATTTTCCAAAAATTCCAAAATCAATTTTATGCACAAAAACCCTATGTACATGTAACCAAGCTCATTAAGCCCAATCAATATTTCTTTCCTCTTGGAACATGTAGGAGACACCTAGGAGTCCCTCCCTATTGTCTCAATTGGCTTCGCAACTTGTCCAGGATACGTATACACGTAAAGTCTCAATTTTGGTCAAAATTGCATTTTTTGCTCAAATTTTTCATAAATTCATATTAAATTGATCAAAGTATTCCAAATAATTTCCCCCCTTTATTTTCCTTAATTAATTGAAATTAACTTCAATTAATCGGAAAATAATTAATTTTGTGATAATTTGACAAAATTACGATTTTGCCATTACCTTTCTAATCCAATTTCTTCTCTTATTTTTCTTTGGCCAATTTTCATATATTTTTTAATCAAATATTTTCTCTAATATTCCTTCATTTTTGGACCTTAATATTGGGCTTTTTAAATTACCCTAATTAATTTCATAATTATTTTTCCCATTTTCTCATGAAAATGAACATTTATAAAATTCATAAATTCCAAATTTATGAATATTCACCATTTTATTGAATTTCTCAAATATTTACAATATTTTTTATGGATATAAATTTTGGGGTGTTACAGTTCTCCCCCACTTAAATAAATTTCGTCCCCGAAATTTGCTACAACTATATAGCCATAAATTCTGGGTAACGTTTCTTTACACTTTCCTTCGTTTCCCATGTAGCCTCTCTGGGCGATAACCCTTTCTAGACAATCTTGACAAATTGAATGCTCTTGTTTCTGAGCTGCTTTTCCTGCCGATCCATAATTCGGTCAGGTGTGACTTTGTAAGTTAAATCCTCACGCATTTGCACGTCTTCATTCAATATTACATGTTCTGGATCAGGTTGATACTTTTTCAACTGGAAAACATGGAAAACATTGTGTAGCTTGCTCATATTCGGTGGCAAAGCGATGCGGTACGCTACAGGCCCAATCTTCTCTAAGATCTCAAATGGACCAATATATCTTGATTGTAACTTCTTTGCTTTCAATGCTCTGCCAATACCTGTAACAGGTTATACTTTCATGAACACATGGTCGCCGACTTCAAATTTCAGAGGTTTTCGCCTCTTAACTGCATAAATTTTCTATTGGCTCTAAGCAACTAGCAATCTCTCCTTGATCTACTTTATCTACTCTGTTGTTTGATCAACAAAATTTGGCCCTAGCAATTCCCTCTCAAACAACTCAGTCCAGCATATTGGTGATTAACACTTCCTCCCATAGAGTGCCTTATATGGAGCCATCTGAATGCTCGAATGATAACTGCTGTTGTAGGCAAACTCTGCCAACAAAAAGAATTTGTCCCAACTACCTTTATAATCAAGCACACACGCTCTTAGCATATCCTCAAGGATTTGAATTGTTCGTTCTGTCTGCTCATCAGTTTGAGGATAATATGTTGTGCTAAATCGGAACTTGTTACCCAAAGCTTCATGTACCACCTTACAAAACTTGGAAGTGAACCTCGAATCTTGATCGGAGATGATGTTTTTTGGAGTACCATGCAATCTCACAATCTCTTGAATGTAAATTTCTGCTAGTTTATCAGGAGAATAGTGAATACTAATCAGTAGGGAGAGAGCTGTCTTCGTGAATCTATCAACTATCACCCATATAGTGTCATGGTTTATGACCTTAGGAAATCCTATTACGAAATCTATGGTAACGCTTTCCCACTTCCACTAAGGTATCTCAGGATTCATCAAAAGCCCCGATGGTCTTTGATGTTCGACTTTTACTTTCTGACATGTCAAGCAACAAGCAACGAACTTAGTCACCTCTCTTTTCATCCCCGGCCAATAGTATTGAGCCTTCAAGTCATGGTACATCTTTGTGGCTCCTGGATGCAAAGTATACTTACTCTTATGTGCCTCCTCCAGGATTTATCGTTTTAGTTCTGGTGGTGGTGGAATATAAATCTGCTTCTTACACCTGACTAGCCCACTGGGTGACAAGTCATAATTCTAAGTCTCGCCTCTATCAATCATACCTCTAATGGATAGTGCTTCCTCATCATTTTATTGGGCTTCCTCAATTACTACCCTCAGATAGTTGTATATATAACTAACCCTACTGCCTAACAGAATCTGACTAGACAGATTTAGGTCTCTGAAATCTTCGATCAGTTTTTGCTTATAAATCATCATGGCTGCTACCTGCACTAATTTTTGGCTTAATGCATCAGCAACGACATTAGCCTTACCGGGATTATACTTGATTTCAAGGTTGTAATCTTTCAACAACTCCATCTATCTGCGTTGTCTCATATTGAGCTCTTTCTGATCATACAAATACTTCAAGCTCTTATAGTCACAGTACAACTCTACAGTCTCACCATAGAGATAATGTCTCCAAATTTTTAAAGCAAACACAATTACCACCAACTCAAGATCATGAGTGGGATAGTTCAATTCATGAGGTTTCAACTGACGAGATGCATATGCCACCACTCGGCTATGCTGCATCAATACGCATCCCAATCTGTGCCCACTGGCATCTGTGTATACAACATACGTAAATTATGGATCTGGGATCGTCAGTATTGGTACTGTAGTTAACCTCTACTTCAACTCCAAGAAGCTTTTCTCACAATTCTCATCCCACACAAAATGTTGAGCTTTTCGAGTCAATTTTGTCAATGGCAAAGCAATTCTGGAGAAATTATGTATGAATATTCTGTAATAGCCAGCTAGACCCATAAAACTGCGTACTTCAAATACAGTATCTAGCCTCTTCCAGCTCAGTATTGCTTCCACCTTGCTAGGATCAACAGAGACTCCCTACTGTGAAACAACGTGGCCCAAAAAATTTAGTTCTGAAAGCCAAAATTCACACTTACTCAACTTGGCATAGAGTCGCTTATCCCGCAATATGTTCAATAAGGTTGTCAAGTGCTGCTCGTGCTCGGCTTTACTCTTTGAATTCACCAATATATCATTGATAAAGACTACTACGAACTAGTCCAAGTACGGACGAAAGATCCGATTCATGTGGTTAATGAACACAGCAGATGCATTGGTCATCTTGAATGGCATTACAAGGAACTCATAATGGCCATATCTGATTTTAAAAGCAGGCTTCGATATATCTTCTGCTTTAACCTTCAACTGGTGGTATCCTGATCATAAATCGATCTTCGAGAATACACAGGAACTAGATAACTGATCGAGAAAATCATCAATTCTAGGGAGTGGATACTTGTTCTTGATGGTCACCTTGTTCAGCTTTCGATAATCGATACAGAGACGCAGGCTTCCGCTTTCTTCTTGACAAAAAGCACTGGAGTACCCTAAGGTGATACGTTGGGTCGTATGAACCCTTTCTCAAGTAGCTCCTCAATTTGCTTCTTTAGCTCTGCCATTTCACTTGGAGCTATACGATATGGGGTTTTGGAGATTAGTCCTGCTCCAGGCCATAGGTCAATGGAGAACTTCACTTCCCTATCTAGAGGTAATCCACCGATATCCTCCAGAAACACATCAGGAAACTCATTCACTATAGGGATACTTTCCAAGGCTACACCAACCTCTGATTGCATAGAGCAGAATACCATGTACCCCTAAGAAACCTTTCTATAAATATCTTTTAATCTTAGCTGCGAAGAGAAGGTTAAGAGTGATTTCTGTGTCAGTTTATGGTTATGGATTCATATATATAACTCTTTTTTGTTTACAATCCAGTAACACATCTTTTGCTGTCAACCAGTTAATCCCCAAAATTACTTCTAATCGTTGTAGTGGTAAACAAATCAGATTTACAGTCGATTCGTGCCCCTCAACATTTACTACGCAATTTAGACAAACGTCAGCCATCACAATCCGTGCACCCATAGGTGTAGATATAAACAAATCATATGGGGATTTATGCACAGATAAATGTAACCGTCTCACGCAGTCATATGTAATGAATGAATGGCTTGCACCAAAATCATACATAACATGCACTAAACTGACATTCAGAGAAATCATACTTGAATCAGTTCTAGAGACTTTCTGGCCTCTTCCTATGTCAGTGCATATACCCTGCCAGAAGCTCTGGGTCTCATCTCCCCTTGTTACTGCTTCCTTGAACAATCTTTGGCCATATGCCCTGGCTTGTTGCACACAAAACAGACAGGTGGTTGGTTAAAATCAACTTTCAGTGGTTCACCATTACAAGCCTTGCTAGGATGGAATGGTTTATGACAAAACCAACACATTTGACTTCTTAAGGATCCTTGGCCTCCACGGCCTCTCGTCTGATTCGGTCTCTTCGTAGCCCCTCCCGAAGGTCCACCTTGTTCTATTCTCTTCTATGTTGAGCTACCACTCCCAGAAGCACCCTTGTTACTAGTTTGGGTTGCCAAACTCGACATAAGCTTCTCAATGTAGCGACAGTCTTCCACTACTTTACTGAACTCAGTGAAGTGTTGTGTAACCAGTTTTTCTTTCATGTCCGGTCTCAACCCCTCAATCATCATATCGGAACTCCACTCTTCATTATCATGAAGTTTGAAATAGGCTGAATACCGTGACAGTCAAATGTACCAAGATAAACAATTATCAAAGCTTTCTCGATCTTGATGTTTGATACTCAGTAACTCTTTCTCTTTCTCACGCCTGACATATAGGGGAAAATATTTCTCATTGAATTTCTCCTGGAATAATTCCTAAGTGATAGGAACATTCCTCCCCCTCAAGGTGAGCTCTATGTTCATCCACAATTGGTTTGCGTCACCCTCCAATTTATAGATGGCTAGCAGAGCTTTCATCTTGTTTGGGCATCACAACATGTTAAAAATCTTATCTAGACGTTTCAGCCAATTCTTAGCCAGTTGTGGGTCAAACTTTCCCCAGAAGATAGGTGGCTGTTGTTTATTGAATCTGCTTAACCAATTCTGGACTTCTACCTCAGGATCTGGTACGATATCCTCTGGTTCAGGTTCCTCTGGTGGTATGTCTTCACCATAACCCCTCATTTATTCATCCAGACGATCCTCCAGGCGATGTTGCCTTTGCTGTACTCCCTAAAGTTCACCTCTTATATCATTCATTGTATTTTGTTGTTGTGCCAGCATATCTAGTATTTGCTGCTGAAATGGATCTGGTCCAGGAAGCGGTATTTCCTCATGATTACCATGTCTTCCTCTTCCCCTACCTCAGCCTCGACCACCTTCTCCTTGTTGTATCATTTCCATAGTTCACTCTACATAAAAATAGAGAAGCATTACTTTCATATAAGAGCAAGGGCATTTTTTTTATCATTTCATAAAAGTCAGGGTACATAGATATGTCATACATAGGATACAACAACTATTTACAGTAATTACAGAGGAACAGAAACATCAGATATTCTATAAACTACTGTACATGACATATTAGTATTTTTTATACTACATTTTCCAACATTCATGTACCTCCCCAAAATACCGACTCTAGCTAATTCTTCTTCTGTCTGTCGGTTTCACCTAACTGCCCTTAACTCATATACATGCCGGTCAGCTCTGGTCACCCAAAATATACCTTATAGGCCCCACATCACAACTCAGTGTACATGAAATCTCGCACCAACCGTCTAATGTGCTTCTGGAAAACCCAGAAGTTCACCTTCGGGCCTCGCTCGACGATGAGGTTCTTCTATCGATTCCAGAATGCTGTATCCAGAAAGAAGTTTATCGTGGAAAGAACCCAGCACTCGTCGGTCACCATAAGCCCCAACGATATTTGTAGTCCATACAACATCTCTACATTTGTCAAGGAATGTATCGTACCAACCTCTCGGGGTATTGTGCTCCTGCAGTGCCCAATAACACTTGGACACGAGAAGGTAGGACAACTCCATATCTGGCTTCAGATTGTACGGCACCTGAACTGGCTCTGCTTGAGACTCAGTGTCGCTCAACTCGTTCTTCGACATCTCCTCCAGCTCGTAGTCAGAATCGTACTCCTCTAGCGCCTCTCCGGTCTCACCAACCTCTGTCAATCCTAATGAAGCCGGCCTCGGCTCTGGACCGTATACAGGCAGTCTTGGCATGCTCTTTCGTGTTGTGTAACGCATATGCATACCGCTGTTTTCAAAGTATTCGATCATCGGTCCTTGATATAGAACATGCTGATTCATCATTATCTCGCTGTGACTACTAACCATGATCGTATGCTCACTCTGACCTTCCATGATGTCCTGTCGCCATGCAAACAAAACTTTATTAGTATACAATTCTGATAATGCCAGAACCGCTTATTAGCTCTGATACCAAAAATGTTAACACCCGTTTCCATTTCAATATTCACAGAGTAATAAAGACAAAGTTCCACAGGCATACAGAAAAGTATATATATACTAATAAAAGTATTTTTTTACAGTTCAAAGTCAAGATACAAAAGGCGACAATATTTACAACATAAGCTATCTATAACCAAGGACTTTAACTTCACCTCAAGACACGTGCCAGTCACTTTCCTTTATCTACATCCTTGTCTTTTGATCCGCTAGTACCCGTTGAGATGTTTGGTTTAGAAAAAGGGGTGAGATTCTGAAGAATCCAAATAGAAACATGCTATCGTTCATAGAAAATACGAAAAGTAAATATGATATATGTCATGTATGCACAAATTAATGAACAATATAAGCATATCATCTGCGTGTATACATGAGTAGGACCCAGCCTCACTAATCTGCACTGATTGGATTCACACCAACTCCAGTGTAAGTGCCTCTAGCACTACTGGCCCCTCTATGGGCAAAACATGTTGATTAATAAATCGCATTTACAAATAATGGCATCCACACAATCATATCACTATGGCATGATGTATGAAGGATAATGTCCCTACCTTGAAGTTCTATAGACCCCTTTTTACGTGCCTCGTGAAACATGTCGACTTTCGGCTCCCAATTCGGTCCTAAAATATTAAATGTACAAGAAATAGGTCATAACCTATCCAAGTATCATTTTAGACACTTCCATAGTGTTTCTTGTGGTTTTATTAGCCTATGGTAAAAATTTACCAAAATGCTCTTGGAACCCCGGCCGGGCCCCGCCGTACCTGGCTCGACTGCATATTTTCCTAAATTTTTTACTAGAGCTATCCTAATGTATTTTCGCCCAAGGAATCCATTTTCAAGCTCAAAATTACCAAATTCAATGTCAAATTATGAAATTACCCTTGGCAGCCCTACTTTTAGGGTTTTAGGGGCGTTTTCGTAACTATGCTTTTTCGGCCTTTTCCGAAAAAGTAACCTACTGTAACCCCACCTAATTTTCCTTTCTGAATGCAATGAAACCATCAAATCATTGAAAATCCAACTCCTACCCCTAGATCTAGGCCTGACCGAAATTATGGATTCCTCTGGAAAAAATCAGGGTTTTGTGATTTCAGCTTCGTAAACGCATTCCTTTCTACTTCTAACCACTTTATTAACCATCTAATTGAGTTACAACAAACATTTGAACTAAAATTGGGCAGCATAACCCTTCTAATGTCACATTTCCAAAATTTACAAAATAAAGACAATCTGACGAAATTTCACCGATTAAACTGTCTACAGCAACCAGAACAGTCAATATACGAAGGTTTGAAAATTACCTCAAGCTCCTACAAGATTTTTCCAAATATGGCTGAAACCCTAAGTACTCAACAACAGATTTTGAGCTTCCAAACCTTAAAGAACAAAGAGGAGTAGTTTAGAATTGGAGTTAAGAGCTAATCGTCGGAGAAATCGGCGTACCTTGCGATTTTTCTTCTCCTTTCTCTCTCTACAATTCCAAACGTCCTCTCTTTCTCTCTCTATTCAGGTCTGTTGCAGCTTGAAAATGGGATGAAGAGGAAGATAATGATATATTTATCATATATTTTGCATTATTTTATTCATTTGTTTTATTTTCCAAAAGTTCCAAAATCAATTTTATGCACATAAACCCTATGTACATGTAACCAAGCTCATTAAGCCCAATCAATATTTCCTTCCTCTTGCAACATGTAGGAGACACCTAGGGGTTCCCTCCCTATGGTCTTTCTCAATTGGCTTTGTAACTTTTTCAGATTACATGTACACGTAAAGTTTCAATTTTGGTCAAAATTACATTTTTTGCTCAAATTTTCCATAAAATCATATTAAATTGATCAAAATATTCCAAACAATTTCCCCCCTTTATTTTCCTTAATTAATTGAAATTAACTTCAATTAATCAGAAAATAATTAATTTTGTGATAATTTGACAATATTACGATTTTGCCATTACCTTTCTAATCCAATTTCTTCTCTTATTTTTCTTTGGACAATTTTCATATATTTTTGGACCAAATATTTTCTCTAATATTCCTTCATTTTTGGACCTTAATATTGGGATTTTTAAATTACCCAAATTAATTCCATAATTATTTTGCCCATTTTCTCATGAAAATGAACATTTATAAAATTCATAAATTCCAAATTTATGAATATTCACCATTTTATTGAATTTCCCAAATATTTACAATATTTTTTGTGAATATAAATTTTGGGGTGTTACACTTGCTATCTGCTAGTAGCTATGTAACTAGCTACTAAATCCTTGGTTATTGTTTCCATTAGCATAACAGAGGTAAGAGTGTGTCATGGCAGCTATGCCTTTTCTATATTGTACATATAGATTGTTTTTATTACATAACAGCGGCATATAAATTGTTGTTTCCATTCTGTTGAACTGCTGTTGTTTCATTCTGATGTTTCCATCCTATTTCTGCAGTTTAAATTTTTCAGACAATTATATATATTAAAAAAGGCCATTAAAAAAATTTTAACGTCCTTAAAGTAAAAAGTGAAGTAGAAACATGTTATTCGTTAGTTTAGACATCCCCAGTCTGAACTGGGGACGTCTAAAGGTACATTTTTTACACCTTTGACATCCCCAGTCTCTAAAGTTCACTTTAGACGTCCCCTATCCAAACTGGGGACGTCTAAAGTGTCCCTCAGACTTTAGACGTCCCCAGTTTGACGTGGGGACGTCTAAAGTCATGCCCATACATGTTCCCTGTTTGTGGACGTTATTGACATATTTTTCTACGTCTCTCAGATAAACGTCATCCTATTTTCAGACGTTAAAAAGCCCAAAAAATAAACGGTAAAAGCATTTTTTCTAATAGTGTCAAATTCTATTTTTTAAAAACGGACTTTAATTAGTGACGTTAAAAGTACTTTTTGTAACCGTCATTGTTGAACTTGTAATCTTATATTTAAGAGAACTTTAATTTGATGAGGTGATTGATGTCAGTTGCATCAGACAATTTATAAATAAATATCTATTTTCTAATATTATGGTACCATATCATTTGATTATTATCACAAGTTGTAGATAGTATTCTTTTTAATTTGATCTCTTTTAGAATTGTCGCAGTATCATTTGATTCCTCAGAGATGATGGAAGACTTTTTAATTAGGCCCCTCATGAATTCAATTTATTTTTAATTCACTGCGCATATGCACGCGCATACATATACAACTTGATGTTCCACAAATAAAAATACCCATTTTCTATATCAATTTTTTGCTACAACTCTATATCTAGCTTCTTCAATATTCTTCAGATGATCTGTCCACAAAATAAAGACAGGCCTCGAGAAAATGAATGCACTCCTTCCACTTCACCATGTAAAACATTTTCTACACGCTATATATTGTTGTTTGTTTGGTCCAAAATGTAAGACATTCTGAAGATTTTGGAAATATATTTTCTTATTTTTACGCTTACGTTGATTTATGAGGTTTAATAAAAATGTAAGTTTTCCGTCTTGCATGCCAACTTTGGAATATTAAGTCAAACCACTTTCGCTCTCATGGTACTTAATAATCATCAATCATTGTGATTAATGGAACAAGGCACGTTGCGAAAGACAACACTGTACTTAAAAAAGTTTAGGGTTTTAGATGTACCTAACTCAATAATTGAAGGGCAAAAATATCATTATACCCATACATTATTCGAGAACGCATTCTAGAAGGTGTCCTATAATAGATATCAAAGGGAATTTTGTAATACTTATCTTGAATCCTTTTTTTAAAAAATTAAGTAAGATATTTGATCCTTAAGACATTGTGCATAAAAAAGTTTAGGGCTCTAGATGTTCCTAACTCAATAATTCAAGGGCCAAAATATCATTATACCGATACATTATTCAAGAACACATTCTAGAAGGTGTCCTCTAATAGAGATCAAAGGGAATTTTTTAATACTTATCTTTAATCCTTTTTTAAAAAATTAAGTAAAATATATGATCCTCAAGTATAATTAATGTTGTAGAGGTTGCATATTTTAGAAGGAAGAGAAATCATGTTACATTTTTTAAGGGCCCAACAAAAAATACTCATTGTTTACATCTACATTTTTAAGCTTAATCATCATTTTGGTGGCCCAAAAAAAATAATGATGATGGGCACTTGGCAGGATTGTATCTAGTCTTACCTCATTAACCCAACGCTTAACATTATTTTAACCTTAATTAATCTGCTACAGCTACTATTTTGACTTGCTAATAATTAGGCCTAAGATGCAATAGCATAAACCTAACCGTGATTGAGCTCTAAATGACTTTAACAATATTCTGGGCCAACTATAACAAGTTAAGAATTAAGGTAAATCATATTTGAGAAACGTGTGTTCATTAATGATTATTTTTAAATAAACTAAAATTTATAAAGTTTTAAGCCAGTTTTATTTTTTTTGGACAATAAGTCAGTTTTATATAACCCCTTGGTATTTTGAAATTTAAATTTAACATCCTTACCATTTTGGGTTTTAAGATTACTTAACGAAAGGGACGTTTAATGTTTGAACAAAAAGGGACGTTTAATGTTAAAAATTAAAGCATTAAAGATATTAAATTTAATTAAACTTTAAAAACTTAACGTGGTTGTGTGTAACGATCCAAGGTTCAAGTGGTTTTAGTCCTTAAAAAATAATTCTTAATCATTCTCAAACCAAGAGGATGTTTTGTAAGGCGGCTAACTTTTAATATTATATAGGCTAAATTATTAAAAAACCCCTGAACTTCAGGTCAATTGCATATAACCCCCTTAACATTTTATTTTTTAACTATTAACCCTCTGCAATTAAGTGACCGTTATCTTTTTAACGAAAATTGCCACATCAGATTATGAGATGATACGTGTTATCCTACGTGGAATCCTATGTAAATTACTAATTTCATAAAACCCTCATGAACTTTGAACAATTGCAGATAACACCCCTGAACTTTGATAAGTTACAAATAACCCCTTAATATTTCAAAATTTAAATTTAACTTCCCTTAACATTTTGATTTATAATAAATAAACCTAATATTATTACTTTAATCACTTTAATAAATTTATTAAGTTTCTTACTATCATTTGTCAATTAAAATAGTTTTTTATATGGAAAAAACTAGAAGAATAATATTTAAAACATATAAAAATAAAAATGTCATCATTTGTATTTCATTTACTTTTTTTTTTTTGGGTTAATTGAGCATTGATAGCATAAAATTATCATCATTTGTGGTAAATATATTCTTGTGATGATTGAGCTTGATAGTTTAAATATTAAATTTTTCTTAGAGGATATCTCTTGCCCTTATTGATTTTTTATCAATAATGCATATTTTTTTAAAATTAGAGATTCAACGTTTATTTTTATATTTTTTTTAAATATTATTCTTCTAGTTTTTGCCATACAAAATAACTATTTTAATTGATAAATAATAGTAAAAATTTTAATAAATTTATTAAAATGATAGAAAGTAACAGCATGTGGTTTAATATTATAAATCAAAATTTTAAGAGAATTAAATTTAAATTTTGAAATGTCAAGAGGTTATTTGTAATTGATTAAAGTTCAGAGGGATTTTATGAAATTAGTAATTTACACAGGATTTCATGTAGGATGACACATGTCATCTCATAATCTGATGTGGCATTTTTCGTTAAAAATATAATAGTTGCTAAACGGTAATGGGTTAATAGTTAAAAAATGAAAGGTCACGAGGGTTAAATTTAAAATTTAAAATGTTAGGAGGATTATATGCAACTGATATAAAGTTCATGGGGTTTTGTATAATTTAGCCTAATATATATACATAATATAATAAGTTTGTGAGTAACTGTGATGATATCGATTAGCTGGGTTTGCCAGCTTAAACAACAAGGACCAGCGTGGAGGGTGTATACAATATCCGGAATATGCAAATAAAAGCATTCAGCGCAATAAATAATTAATAATATTGCATTAACATGGGCAGTATATATAATTCAATTAAACAGCCTAGCCTCTTCAACTACGGAGCCCACACAGCTATTATTTTCCTTGCACGTAGCGTATATACGATACGTTAAGTAATACTCTATCCAGTAGGAGGTATTTAATTAATTTGAGTATACTGAGAAAAAAAATAGTTAATTTAAACAAATGTGATATGATTGTATAACATTATATTATATATCATTTTGTTAGTTAGTATTGATATTTAATATGATTTAGTATAGATATTATATCCTATATTAATATTTCCTTGCATTGGACATCTATCTTAGAAGCATATATAAATCTAAAATGTTTTGATTAGATAAGATTATATTAGATTTTAGGGTTAGTTGTACTTTCATTTATTAAAGGATTAATAATATTCATATGTCTTATTTTCTCTTTGCTTCAATAATTCAAAGTCCCACAATTAGATAAATTAGATTTTTTTAAAAAAAATGATAGATATATGAGTATTTTGTTGGATCAAATACAATTTCATATTAGCTTTTATATATAAGATTAGAACTAGTACTGTAAAGTGTGACTGTATAGTTCTTTTTCTTGTGGGGGGGGGGGGACACTATATACTCCTGGTCCCTATTAGATAAATTATTTTTTAGAAAATATTACTGGTCCTTCTTATAAAATATTTGCTAGTTTTAAAAAATATTAAATATTTTTTTCTATATATGATCTTATTTAATAAGTGTTGTGAGGTAGAGTAGAAATTAAAATAATATATTAAAGTTCAATATAATGAATAAAGATAATATTGAAAATCTAGGACAAATTTAATATTTTAAACTATATTTATATTGGTATGTTATCTAGGTATAAGGCAAAAAGTATAAGTCACTTGATTAAATTATCATATAAAGATATGATTTTACTCTTCATTTATTATTATATTAACTTTATTTTTATGGAGTATATTGTATATTAAATAAGGATAAAGTTAAAAAGTTATTAAATTAAAATAGAGTTAATGATTTTTAAAATATTTCTTAGCCTTCCCACAAAGAGAAAAACATGGGAGAAGTAGAATTGTTGCATACACAACTGAACTAGAATTAATGAGGCTTAAGGTTTAAGGACTGAGGATTAAGATTTAAATAGAACAAAAAGAGTAGCTTCATACACACACATGGACAACAAGAACAACACCAGTGGTGCATTTACGTTCTCACCAAATTTATTAAATTCTTTATATCTTTTTTATTTGGACTAAAATATTAAATTCCACGTGGGTGATGCCAAAAGACATGAGATTGTTTATTTTTCCTTCATTTCCTTTAGGCCTTAACTGTCATCCATTTGTAGTCCCATGAATCGCTGCCTCTTAACAAATTCATTAAATATAAACAAATCATAACTTGCCACCTCTGCATCCTTCAAGTCTTGAGAATTAAAATGTCCCTATTTATTAAAATCAACTTTCTATGCCCCAGACAGCGACTTTTGGTTTTGAAAATAACTCATTATATAATTAACCTTTTGTCTTATTGCTCATAATCATACAATATGCTTCCAAAATATCATCAGATTTATCAAATTAAGAGTCATGTTTTGGATACCAAAAGGTAAGTTATTTTGGTTTAGCATACTCAATAAATAAATATGTAAAAGAATTTTTTTCTTAACTTACATGTTTGTACCTCTAAAATGCTTTAAATTTTAATAATGCTTTTCCTGGTCATTGAGAGAATCCTACATTGTACTATGTCTTCTTCTTTTTTTTTGCCAACATATATTGTACTATGTCACACTCAAGAAAAACCAGAAGAACAAAATCTTGGGTATTTACATAATATATGGGCTTTAAATAAATAAATTAGAATACTAAGTGCCTTTAAATTTCTAGAAGGCAACCGGACTGAACGTGGCCTGTGTACTTCGGGGGGATTTCCAACTTTCTGCTGTTACCGGTTTCCAGGTCCAATACAATTCCCAAGTGCGGTTCACCGTACGCACTTGATCCTATCAACAGCATCTTCCCGTCCCACTTCTTCACGAGCGCAACGTTGCGGATCTCATCTCCCAACTTGGCGATCGGCTGCCACGTGTCGCCAGTCCGAGCAATCACCGCCCCACCAGCGCCACACATGTACACTTTCTCATCGCCGTCTCCGCCGTTGACGCATGTCCTCGGACACATGGCCGCATCTAGGTACTCCTCCTCCACAGGGTCCCACTTCCACGTGGCAACATCGAAGGCCTCCGCGGTTCTCTCGAACCGTCCCTGCCTCTCCGTGCTGTACCCTCCGATCACTCTGAACTTCCCGTTGTGGAATATGGCCTTGCACTCGTCACGCTCTCTTGCCATGGGAGGCAGCGGGACCCACTCGTCGCTTGCCACGTCATACACGAACGCGGACCTCAACGCGTTCTTGTCCTCGCTGTGCCCGCCGGCTACGTACACGAACCGTCGCTTATCGGACGCGCAGCCGAAGAACGTCCTGGACCCACCGGGCATGTCGGCCCCACGGCGCCACTTTCCCGATACGAAGTTATACACAAACACCGAGTTCGACGCCTTATACGAATCCGGGTCCCACCCGCCCACCACAACCAGATCGAACCCGACACCCGCAATATGGCAGAACATGGGCAATCCGCCTGATAAACCCAGAATCGGAGGCATCTCGCTCCAGAGACCAGTCTCCGGCTCACAAACGGTCAGGTGGTAAACCGGGAACGTCGCCCCTTTTATCGCTCCAGACCGGGAATTCTCCGAGCCAACTCTTGCCTGAACCATGACGATGATCTTCTGGACATACCCTGCTTCTTTCCTTCGACGGCAAAACTCGGGCATCTGAATCTCAGTCTTCCAGGCTTTGCAGACGGCGGCGACAGCAGGGAACTGCTGATACGAAACGCGAATCAAACAGTCGAACGCGAGATCATCAGGCAAACCCGAAATTAACTCCATTAGAAGGAATTGAGAGTTTGAATTGAAAGCAGGAATTGGGGGAATTAGGAAGAATGAGAGAGAGAAGAATTGAGTGAATGTGATGAGAGTATGGGAAAGAGTGAGAAAGGAGGGGCACTTATAGGACATAGAAAGTGGGGCATAAGAGAGAGGCGACGTTCTAAAAGGGTTTGAGAGAAGGTTTGCGTGATACGGACAAGCCCGTGGGAAGCCATTGGAATCAGTCACGCCGTTTCGCTATCCATGGTATGAACTATGAAGAACTGGGGCACCGTCGTTTTTTTTAATAATTTTTAATTATATATAATTATTCTATTGTTTTTCTTTCTCTTCTTCCCTACGACGCTGCACGTGGTTTCCAAAATTGAAAATTCAATTCAACTTTTCTCTCATTTATTATCTATTTCACTTAATTTTTTTGTCATTCTATATACAGGTAATTTTCCGTATATAAAAATATAGGAAAAAATGGTTTTTAGTTTTATATTTTTCACTGAATTATAACTTAGTCTTTATATTTTGATTAGGTATAACTCACTCTTTATAATTTTTACTCAACTATAACTCAATCCTAATCTTAATTCAGTCTTTAACCTTTATTATATATATATGATTTTATTTTTATAAATAGAGACTAAATTATAAAATAATTAAAACTATATGGACCGAGTTATGATAAGTTAAAGTTTTGGAACTGTATTATAACTAAATTAAAAATCTGGGATTAAGTTATAATTTAGTTAAACTATAAAGACTAAAAGATTAATTTTTCTAAAAATATATCATGCTTTTTAAATATGAATTTATTATATACTTTTTTAAAAGCAAAATAGGATTGAAATATTGGTCAAAAAGAAAAAAGGAAGAAAAATGAAGGAATCGAAGGCTGGGTAGAGGAGCGGGACGGGGGGGTACGTCTCGTGGAATGAATGATACGACATGACTGAAGGGTCGTAACGACGTGGTCCTCACTTTATTGCGACAAATTTCATTATTTTATTAATTATTAATTTTTTTTAATTCCTCATTTTTCGTAGAGGGGGAAAACAAACAAGGCAGAATCGGTGAGCAACGGGTAAACGAATTATGGGGTTGAAGCAAAAAGATTGTGGTATGATTTAACAGGATAGATACTGGGAACGCTAACACAAACGTACGGTTCAGGGGAATAAGCAAGTGGGTATTATAAGGCAAAGGGACAATGTATAGATATAAGATATTTATATTCGTTGGGGAGATGAACAAATTAAATGATGTACACATTAAACTAATTTATTTTTTTTTAATGATGGGTTCATTCAATTAGCAAACTAATAGGGTATTAGGGATCCCCCATACCTAAAAAAAATCGCCCATACTCATGCATATTAATCTTATTGCATTTATGGAAGTACCAAATAATTAGTTATCTAGTAGACCTTTTGTTACTTGGAAAAAAAAAAAATAGACCTTTTGTTAGCTATCACTATTTGTTTATACCATGTTTGACCCAAAAACCTCTTGGTTTAGTTTGCTTTGAGAGTGTTTTTGATGGAATTGAAGATCGAGATGAATATGGAAATAAACGTGAAAAAAAAAACAAGAAGGATGGAATTAAAGAGTAAAAGTATGTTTGGTATGCAGATATGAACGTGTGATGTAAATAATTATTGTTGAAAGATCAAAATAATCGTGAACTAATAATTGAGATTCACATATCAAGGAATCAAAGGTAACTCAATCCATAACAACGATGTAGCATAGTGATTGCACACATTAAAAGAAATTCGTGATTTTTTTAAAATAAAAGGACAGAATAATATTAAATGAAATAACAAGGTCTATAAGTTACAAATAGATATAGAATAGAAATTATCCTATGAAATTGTAATAAAAAGATTTAGAAATGATCTTAATAATAACATTCGAAAAAGTAAAGAGTAATGCCAAGATTTTCCTGTAAAGCGATAGTAAGTTATGTGGAGGAATCTTTAGGAAGGTGAATAAAACACTTGTTGACGCAGTAAATGATTAGTTGATGCTTGCAGTTTGATTGTTGCAACCAATAATTTCAAATTCAAAATAGAGCATCACAAAGACACTTGAATGGAAAATATATAGTTATTGGAATGGTCTGATTGTGTCCTAGAAACTCTTTAATGGGAGAGTCCTGGTGATAAATAATTTCATGACAATAATACTTTTCAAGCTTTTTATATTTATGGAAGATGATGATGTCCCGGTCATAATCATTTATTAGTAGACAAAGATATACTATACCCTTTAGAATGCTAGACTGAGCTTGTGAAGCAAAACTAGAGAATGCCATATTGGTGAAATTAACTGCCTAGTGCATTTCCTTAAAAAGTGCAATTGGACTTTCCATTTTAACTTCATACAATGCTAAGTTTCGCTTTCTCCAAATAAAATTCAAAAGGCAAATAACATGATTTACTAAATGAGAATAACCATCATTATCCAAGGTCAGCAAAGTGTCTTGTAACTAACTTTTACATTCAGAAAAAGAGAAATTAGGTAATCTAATATCAAGGCATCCATACCACAAGCTTCTAGTGTAAGGACAAGAAATGAAAAGATGATTCAAAGATTCCTCAACAATACAACCAAATATGCAAAAGGATGTGTGATGAGGGAAGATTATGCTGACTTAAAATATCATTAGAAGGCACCACATCCTATAAAAGCTTCCAGATGAATAGCATGTTTGTATGGAAGTTTTATTCTCCACAAGAACCTCCAGAAAATATCGGTTAGCATATCAACTGGTGAATGAACCGTGATAGTTGTCTTACATCATCCTTGACAGTATAGATTCCTGCAATGTTGCCTGTCTAGATTAATTTATCAGGTTTAGAATAGAAACAGGAATTCCCATAGTGGCTTGAACAATGGTTGGCGAGTATAGGGTTTGAAGTAACTGATGATTCCATGTAATAAAATTCCAAAAGTAAGGGAGCATGATCCTACTGCATGGACCACCAAAGGTGATGTTTAATGGGGATTGAATTTTCATTCCCTAAACGCCATTTTAATTTCTCGAGGATTTAAATTTGACAAATCTGGAACCAAGTTTGGCACAAAAACCTCTTGGTTTGGTATGCTTTGAAGGAGTTTTTATGGGATTAAAGATCGAGATGGAATGGAAATCAACGTGAAAAACATGATGAAATTGAGGAGCAAAAATATGTTTGATATATAGATATAAACTTGACAAGTTTAGAAATCCTTTTATGGTTGTTACTCATTGATCATCTCCATTTATATTATGTCGCAAGCTTCATGAAAGTTAAAATCGCCTTCATCAATGAAGGAGATCAAGTCCTCGCTCATGCTAAAGGAGGTCAGCACCACTAAGCAGGCCGCCGTTGATTCTTGGAATGGTTTGATTCTGTCATAGAAACTCTTAAATGGGAGAGCCTTAGTGACAAATAATTTCATGATAATAACGCTTCCCAAGCTTTTTATATTTATGAAATATGATGTCCTAGCCATAATCATTTATTAGTAGACAACGATCTACTATACCCTTTGGAATGCTAGACTGAGCTTGTGAAGCAAAAGTGGAAAATGTCATATTAGTGAAATTAACTGCCTATTGCATTTCCTTGATAAGTGCAATTGGACTTTCCGTTTTAACTTCATGCAAGGCTAAGTTTCGCTTTCTCCAAATAAAATTCAAGAGGCAAATAATATGATTTACTAAATGAGAATGGCCATCATTATCCAAGGTCAATAAAGTGTCATGTAACCAACTTTTAAATTCAGCAAAAGAGAAATTGGGTAATCTAATATCAAGACATCCATACCACAAGCTTCTAGTGTAAGTACAAGAAATGAAAAGATGATCAAGAGATTCCTCAACATCACAACCAAATAAGTAAAGGGATGTGTGAGGGAAGGTGATGTTGATTTAAAATTTCATTAGAAGGCACCACATCCTGTAAAAACTTCCAAATGAATAGCAATTGTTTGTATGGAAGTTTTATTCTCCACAAGAAATTCTAGAAAACATCAGTTACACTACTACAAAAAAGTAGTGTAATGGCGCTTATTTTATAAAATACTTCGGCGTTTAAGAAACGCCAAAGCTTTTGACGCCATTAAAAATTCCTGTGGCGCTTTTCAATTTACAGAAACGCCATATGTTACTTTATTAAATTAAATAAATATATTAATTATATGTAGCGTTTCGGGAGAATAGTGCCAAAGGAGGGGTACCCTTTCTTTGGCGTTGATGGGTCAAACGCCAAAGCAGGGGTACCCTCCTTTGGCATTTTACCTTCAAACACCAAAGTAGGTTTAATTTTTTTTAATAATTTTTTAAAATATTTTTTTTCCTGTGCAGTGTAATACCTAATGACCATATATATATAGTAGTAAGCAAATGATCATATATTTCGTCTAATAGGCAAATATTACAATACAAAACAATGATGATCATTTGTTCAAATAACTACAATGAATAATTATAATGTTTAACAACTACAAAATATATTGTATTAACAATGATTATATAGTGTACAACTAATTTTATAAATGATTAAAAAAATAAGAATAGGCAAGAAAGAAGCTACATGCCTAAATTAACTAATTGCTTAACCATATATTCACACCATTCTTCAATGATTTCATTCATTTGATGGTCAGACAGCTCAGCACAACGTGCATCTTCATAATACTACATAAACAATCATGTATACAAAGAATGAAAATCACTAAATTTAGACACTGTCAATTAAAATTAAAACACAATATCAATTGCAACTAAAGGGAACTTACTTTCACAGGAATTACAAGGTGGCGATGAGTAACTATATCTTTCATAAATTTCATAACATAATAACCACAATTATTATCATTCGGCTGGAATGGACACTACAACAATACAATGAAATAGTTATGTCAATTTTTGAATAAATTTTTTTTATTAACAAGAATGGAGTAAATTCATATATAAGTACCATAATCTTCCTCCACGCATAGCTATTGGCCAGGTCATTGCGTTTAGAGTAGGTCAATCCAACTTTTCCTCTATATGCGGTTAATGCACTAATAAAACAAAGAAGTTCCTGATTAATTTTGGTTATTCAATAATCGCACATGAAAAGATTTACACATACACTCATACACTTACTTATTGAAGATAATCAGCATATCAGGGCGATTATCTGGATAAGCAGTTTCTATAGGATCTAGATAGTAAATGCGAGGGCTTTCTGTTGCTGCTGGATGGACAACAATTAATATCCAATGTTCCTTAAAAACACATTTTGAAAATTTTATTTGGACAATCATTTAATGGTAAAAGTGAAAAAATAAAAAACATACATTCAAATATTGTCACAAATCACTTACCCTACATTGTATGGCACAAGAAAGAGCTTGTTAGGGGTTGCTCTAAGCATAAAACAGTCTCTAAGTTCATTAGACTGTGCTTCCAAATCTCTCCCCCTATGCTGGCCAAAGAGGTGTGGGCTAACAAAGACGAATCTCTGCATCCTATATGTTCCTACTATCTCATCATGGTACAAATGCCTTTATATCAAACAAACAATGTCATTTCCACAAAAAAAAATTGAATGATGAATAATAATAACAATGATAGACGAATACCTGATCCATAAGTTGATAGCTGTTCCACCTATCCTTCCACGAGTAAGCACATTATTCAGCACAGCACCATCGACATGATCAATTACACCTTCTGCATTATAAATGTCTGGATGAAAACGTATTTCCTGACCTCGTTGGAGGATCAATTGTTGTACCATTGATGCCAACTGTTGGCGATACGAGACCATTGGTTTGTTGTTTCGTTTGCTAGTAGAAGGTTGGGACTTCTGTTGGGTTGCTGAACAATGTGAGTTCTTCCTATGGCCTTCAATTCTTTTTCCTTTATGACTAATAGCAACCTACAAAAATCATTAAAATTTAATCATGTAGTTTTTTTAGATAGAAGTGCATATAGAATAAGTAGAAGGAATTGTAAATTAAATCACCTTTTGATATGGCTCAATCAGACCTATTGGCCATGCAACATAACCACCAACAACATCTTTTACCATTTTCTGTTCATCTAGAGAAGGGATTGGTAGGAGGGCATCTGTATTTGTGCATACGTCAACCTTGACTCTAAGTGTGTTCTTAGACAATGGTGAACCATGAAGGATATCAGTGTCGGTGTTGTAGACAACTCCTACAGCAACTGCATGCTTGAAAGATTCATCGACGTGCAGCTTGCACGCCGATTCACCCTATGAAAGATGGAGTCAATATTAAGGTATACTAATTTAAAACATAACAAAAAGTTAACTAGAGAAGAAATTAATTACGAAAGGAATTGGGACTTTAGGCGTGGAGGGGCAACTATCATTCTTCACACTTGTGCTGTCACACATTCACTACTACAAAATGGTTGAAAGGTGGCGCACATTTTGTGGCACTTCCTTAATGAAGTGCCACAGCTGCTCATTTATTATTTTTTTTACATTATATCTTTTTTTTAAACCAGCTGTGGCGCCTGGAAGGGTAGACGCCACAGCTGGTATGGTCAAGTGTGGCGCCTGCCCAAGCCAGGCGCCACACATAACAAGGTGGAGCAGCTGTGGCGCCTGGCACGCCAGGCGCCACACTAGCTTATGCTAAGCTGTGGCGCCTGGCTGGTCAGGCGCCACCCATGTTTAAAAAAAAATTTGTTTGTCAGGGGTGGCGCCTAACCAGCTAGGCGCCACCCCTGATCCTTTTTTAAAAAAAAAAAAAATTTGGTCAGGAATGGCCTACACCTGACCCCTTTTTGAAAAAAACAAAAAAAATTTGTTAGGGGTGGCGCCTGGCCAGGCAGGCGCCACCCATAACATTTTATAAAAAAAAAAAAAAATTTTGTTGTCAGAATTGGCGCACCAATAGGCCCTGACCCTTTTTTTTTTAAAAAAAAAAAATTAGTCAGGGGTGGCGCCTACCTGGCCAGGCGCCACCCCTGATATTTTTTTTAAAAAAAAATATTTGTGAGGGGTGGCGCCTACCTGGCCAGGCGCCACCCCTGATATTTTTAAAAAAAAATTTTTTTTTTTGTCAGAATTGCGTTCCCATGACCCTTTTATTTAAAAAAAAAAAAAAAATTTCAGGGGTGGCGCCTGTCCAGAAAGGCGCCACCCCTAACCTTTTTTAAGAAAATAAAAAAAAAATAATTTGGATATCTTATCCCTTCCCCTCCAATGATATCCCTACCCGCCCCCCCTTATCCCATTTTGTTTTCCCGCCCCCCCCAATCTTTCATTTACCGCGTTTTCACCCCCCTCCATCTCTTTCTCTCTATCTTTAATTATTCCCTCTATCACTTTCCATTTGTTCTGTGCGTGCACCCCGTCCCTCCATTTTCTCATCTTCATATCTTAAAACTACATCCACACGCGCACACGTTATTGTATTTTTCCAACTGCCAACCCCACTTCTTTCCGTATTATTCCGTTGTCTTCAACTCTTTTGGTCCCCACTCCATTTGGTAGCTAGCGCTCAAATTTCTTCCTTCCCTCGTTGAAGATTGCGTCACCAACGGCAATTACGTGGTCCCCCACTCCACTGCACTGATCAACCTGTAAGTTCAACTTGCGTTTTGTTTTTATTAATTTTTTTTTTCAGGTTGTTCTGCTGTTTTTTTTATGCCATGCTTGCTATGGTTTTTTTTCCCTGTTATGACACGCATGCCCATGTACATAAACCAATTCAATTTAGAAATAGTATATAGTATGTAATTTCATCCGATATGATCAACACAGGAAAAAAAATAAAGAATATAATGTAACTAAAATGCAAGAGGAGAAGACAATGCCCATGTATATATTATGCGCTCTCTCTCCCTCTGTCGGCAGAATTTTTTTTTTGTGGGACCATCTCTAGTTTTGTTTCTTTGCTCTTTACATGTACAACACCTATATATATATATATATATAATATACAAATGTGTTTGTTGTTTGTAGGCGTGTGTGTACATATATATTCCGTTAATCATTCATTACGCCACTATTCTGTCCAATTGCCCTCTTCCTTTCAATGATGTTAGTCAATGCCTTTAATTTGCGTTTTTGAATGATATATAGATAGATAGATATATATATATATATATATATATATATATATATATATATATATATATATATATATATATATATATATATATAAGGGTTTATTTTTAAGTTATACAAAAAAATACAAACATAAACTAATTGGCATATACAAAAAAAAAATTATACAAATAATAATTTATAAATTAAAGTTGGAATAAAAGTTAGTGCAATATGATTTTAAAGTTTCAATTTTTTTAGAAAAGATATTTAATAAATTAAAATATTTGATTGTATGATATATACACTTTAAAAATAGATTTAGATGTATAATGTTTGAAAAATATATGATTTTTATGAATTTTTAGAAATAAATATATCAAAATTATATATTAAAAGTAGAAAGGATATTTGAAATATAGGATCATAAAAAAATTATTTGTGATTACTAAAAAGTATATAAAATTTATAGATTGCATGTGATACATGTAATTAGATCTATATAATAAATAAGTATCACCATAAAAACACTATATATAGTAAATATTTTCGGTGAAAATCCAACTTTTCATTTTAAAAAAATTGATTTACTAACTTTTTTTTTTGGCCAGTGATTTACTAACTAAGACTAAAGACTTAAAAAATATGAAAAAAACCTGTCTCATCTTATCATAGCTAGCTAGGACTATCGGGGACTATTACAGGTAGAAATAGATTTGAATATTTGGATTTTGGCCCTTGAAAAGATAAACCCTAAAAAGCCTACATGTGTATGAGTAGGAACTTAAGGGAATAAAACAAATGGGGATGAGGAACGTAACAAGAAGAGTTGTGTGTGCCTGTAGAAATATACAATAACTGTTGAGAGAAATTAGGGATTTACATTGCAGGTACTAAGTGATTATGAAGTTTAGGTTAATTGCAAACAAACCCGTATGTGATATTCCAAAATTAAAAAATTTAAGATTCTTAGATGTTTTAAGAGAAATTGATAGAAAAATATTGTTAATTAATGTTGGGATTATGCTTTATTTTTCCATTTTATTTTATTTTCTTTATTTTTTTTTCTGAATCATATTTTTTGATTTTATTATATTTTGATGTTTATTACACATATTATTATTTTAAATAATAACTTAGAACCTCAAATATTTTATTGATTTGTTTATATTTAATTTGTGTTTGTAGTTTAAGTTCATCAGTCTATTGAAGCTTCTATTTACGGTATGTTTTTTAAATTTTGAGCTTACAAATGTGATTTTAGTTAAATTTTTTTGTTATAATTTGTAGGTGTTCTAATGATTGTTATTTATTAATTGCATAAGTAAAATAATTATTTATATATTCTTAACACTTGTATTTTATTTATTGACTTGTAATGTTTTCTAATTTAACTATGATATATTATTGTGGCAAATATGGTTTCTTTTGTTATGAGTTGTAAAATTTTATTATAATGCCTGGGAATAATTAATGAATTATTTGGCAATTTAAATATTTAGTTTAAGACTTAGAAAGCTTCAATTATGAAGATTCATGTGGTGTATGTTATTTTAAATTAAAATTGGTCAGAGAATATAAAAGTAATTAGTAAATGCAATAGTCATACAACTAACCACGTAATTTTTTAAAAAAATAGATTGAAGCCCATAGATGGATCGTAAATGGATGTCATCTAATCGATGTTCAAGGGAATATATAGATGGGGTGAAGGATTTTATTACATTTGCAACTGAGCACACAAAAGATCCTGGCAAAATCTTATGTCCTTGCTTATCCTGTTGTTTTGGAAAGCGGATTAGTCAACTTGATTTGCTAGATCATCTAGTGTGTTATGGTATTGATCAAACATATATACGATGGACAAGGCATGGTGAGACCAACGAGCCATATAGTGATCGCGTGCATACCACGGGTGGTGCCTCGGATGAATTTGATCAAAGCATGTTTGATGAAGATGATGGTCTTGAAGAAATGGTAAATATGGTTGAAGGGGTGCTTCATAACTGCCCTAACGAATATGAGAAGTTGAAAGGTGATGCAGAGAAACCATTATATGTCGGAAGTACTAAATACACAAGATTGCTAGCAGTGTTGAAGTTGTACAACTTTAAAGCTCGCTACGGATTGAGTGATTCGGGTTTTACCGCATTGCTTGAACTGTTGCAAGATATGCTTCCAGAAGAAAATGTACTTCCAACCAAGACATACGAGGCAAAGCGAATTCTTTGCTCTACAACCGGTATGGGATATGAGAAGATACATGCATGTCCTAACGATTGCGTATTATTTCGAAATCAGTATGCAACGTTGGAGAAGTGCCCTAAATGCAACACATCTCGATATAGGAAGAAGAAAGGAAAAAGTCCTTTGAAGGTGCTATGGTATTTTCCCATTCTTCCGAGATTCAGGCGACTGTATAGTAATGCAGAGATTGCTAAGCAGTTGACATGGCATGCAGATGAAAGGATTAAAGACACGAAGCTTAGGCACCCTGCAGACGCTCCTCAATGGAAAAAAATTGATCATGAGTACCCTGACTTTGCTGATGAAGTCAGGAACCTTCGCCTTGCACTGTCAACTGATGGAATTAATCCGCACGGTGTTCAGAGTAGCACACATAGCACGTGGCCGGTGATATTGATGATTTATAACCTTCCTCCACACTTAATCATGAAACGCAAGTTTATGCTGTTGTCCATGTTAATTTCTGGGCCAAGGCAACCTGGGAATGATATAGATGTATACTTGGCTCCTTTAATTGATGACCTGAAGCTGCTTTGGGATGAAGGTGTTAGTGTGTATGACGGGTACATGGAAGAAAGTTTCACTTTGAAAGCCATGTTGTTTGGCACAATTAATGATTTCCCTGCTTATGGAAATTTGTCAGGAAACAGCGTCAAAGGATATGGTGCATGCCCTATATGTGAAGATGACACTCATTCAATGCGACTTCATCATTGTAAGAAAAATGTTTACATGGGGCATCGAAGATTCTTACCATCACAACATCGTTGGAGGAAGTGGAAAAAGCCTTTCAATGGTGATGCAGAAGAAGGTAGCCCGCCGAAGATGTTGACCGGTTCCCAGGTGTATTCCAAGGTAAAAGACTTGGAGAACAATTTTGGCAAACCTTTTGCGAAACAAATCGAGACAAGCGGTTGGAAGAAAAAGTCTATTTTCTTTGAACTTCCATATTGGAAGTCTTTATATGTGAGGCATTTTCTTGATGTGATGCACATAGAAAAAAATATCTGTGATAGTCTAATTGGCACGTTGCTTAATATCCAAGGAAAAAGCAAGGACAATGTCAATTCGAGGTTGGATTTAGTGAAATTGGGAATTAGAGAAGAGTTGGCACCGATTGAGCAAGGGTTTCGTACCTATCTACCGCCAGCGGCATACACTCTGTCGAGGAAAGAGAAGAAATTGTTTTGTGAGTTTCTGCAAGGAATTAAAGTCCCCGAGGGCTACTCTTCAAATATAAAGAACCTTGTATCGGTAAAAGAGTTGAAGTTAAAGAACCTTAAATCTCATGATTGTCATGTGCTCATGCAAAATTTCCTACCGGTTGGTATACGATCCATTCTTCCCAAAAAATTAAGGAACACTATCACGAAACTTTGCGTGTTTTTCAAGTTGATCTGCAGTAAAGTGGTTGATTCAACCAGGTTACAAGATTTGCAAAGGCTGATTGTGTGTACTCTGTGTGAACTTGAAATGTATTTTCCGCCTTCTTTTTTTGACATTATGGTACATCTAACTGTACACTTGGTCAAAGAAACTCAATTGTGCGGTCCAGTGTACTTGAGATGGATGTACCCAAATAAACGATTCATAAAAATATTAAAGGGGTATGTGAAAAATAGATACCGTCCAGAGGGTTGTATCGCTGAAAGTTACATGGTTGAAGAAGCAAGTGACTTCTGTGCTGATTTTCTATCAAATGTTGACCCTATAGGGATCCCCAAGTCCCGTCATGATGGCCGAAGATCAGGGAAAGGAACAACGGGGAGTGATGTAATAACGATATCAGTGACTGAACGAGATCAAGCCCACTTGTATGTCCTACATAACACTGATGAGGTCGAACCGTATGTAGAAGAACACAAGGATGCTCTCCGATTGGTACATGGTGATGGGAATGAAAATTTATTAACAACAGAACACAATAAACAATTTGCAGGCTGGTTGAAAAATCGTATTAACGATGAGATGGAGAGGAATCCTGATTCAGTTTCCGAAAAATTGAAGTGCCTGTCGAAGGGACCGAGCTTACATGTATTATCTTACAATGGTTATGCAATCAACGGTTACACATTTTATACACAAGACCATGATAAACAGAGCACGATGCAGAATAGTGGGGTAACACTTGTTGCTGATTCTTGGCATAGATCCAGTGCTAAAGATACACACCCTATCTATGCATCAATGTCATACTTTGGTGTCATTGAACGCATATGGGAGTTAGATTACTCTATGTTCAGGGTCCCTGTCTTCAAATGTCAGTGGGTTAACAACAACAGTGGATTGCGGATAGATGACTTAGGCTTTGTGCAAGTGGACCTTTCTAAGGTTTGGTATGAAGATGATCCTTTTATTTTAGCAGCACAGGCAGAACAAGCATTTTACATTCCTGATCCTGTTAAGAAGAATTGGTCTATTGTACTTCCATCCAACAAGAATCGTCAAACAGAAGTTGATTTTGAAAGTAATGAATATTTGAACATCAATAATGATGATCCTTCGTTTGAGGATTTGTGGTCAGCAGAGATTGATATAGATGGAGATGCAGATGAAGATGAAGATGGAGATGGACCCCTATACGTGAGACATGATCATAAAGAGGGAACTTGGGTCAAGAGGAACACAATTCTCAATCCAACACGAATTCTGAAGAATAAAATTTTAAATCAGACAAGAAAAAGGAAAAGATAATGATTGCCTTGACTCATTTACTTGTACGTATGTTTTTATAAATTTCAAAATAATTTGCTTTCGTTGACATACAAGACCATTGTGCACTGATGTTTTGATTTGGTTTATTTCACTTGCAGGAGTATGGACTCACCACATCATGACATTGATGACGTTCCCAGTCCCGTACCTGATGACATTGATGACGTTCCCAGGCACATTGGTAGACAGAGATTTGAGGTGAACGTCAGACGTGGCAGGACAGTTATGGCGAGGTTGATCAGACTGAGAAGTAACGGGATCAAGTTACAAGTAGAGTGGAATGAACTTGGGAACCCGGTTGGGGAGAACAGTACCTCGTTAAATAACTTCATCGGGACTACGGTTCGAGACAGAGTCCCTATTACAGTTCAAAATTGGAAAATGGTAAAGAAAAGTTATGAGGATGGGATCTGGGCTGAAATACAGGTAACACCTTAATTATATATTTAGGAGTTGAGCTTTGTTTCACTTCATTTCAATCTTACATATGATATATGTTTTTTGACTTGTTTACAGAGTGTTTTTATTATTGATGATGATCGGAAGAACTTCGTAATGAGAAAAGCCGGAAAAATTTTGCGAAAGTTTCGTTCTGATCTCGTCAAATATTTCTTAAGGGATGATAATGATGATATCATTACTACACCGCCTTATCCATTGTACGAAGGAATCATCACTCAAGCAATGTGGGATGAGTTTATCAAAACACATACAACTCCTGATTTCCTGGTAAGGGGATTTTTTTATTTTTCCCTATTACGTGTAATGTACGTATTTGTAAGTAACATTTATATATTTATATGAATCATTTTGATCTATCTAGGAGTTGAGCGAGAAGAATCGAGCCAACGCGACCAACATGCCATACCGATACACACAAGGACCTGTTTCATACGGAACTTTACAAAAACAAATTGTACGAACTGATGATTATTTCATTCATAATAAAAATTATATGAATATCATTTAACTTCGACTAACTTCGATGTGCAGATACAAGAATCAGGCTCAGATAGTACACAGGTTCCACGACATGAGCTGTGGGTCAAGGGTGTCACAAATAAGAAAGGTGAAATTCGTAGTGAGGAAGCAAGAAGAGTAGCCGAATATTGTGTCAGTATTCAATTATATCATGCGTTCAATAAATAATTGGCTTTACTTAAATGAACTCCATTTATAATAACTAATTTTCATTGTAATTCTTTTTGGTAAAGCGACAAATGACACAGGAGGATCCTGCGTTGGCGACCTATGTTGGTCGGGACGATTTATTGAGCAGAGCGTTACCAGTACCCGAGTATGATGGTCGTGTTCGGGGTACTGTTTTGCAGTCACCCCATCAGCATACTTCGGACGTCAGAAGCGCTCGAGTAGAAGTGATGTTTCCCACCTACGTGACGAGATGTCTAGCTTTAAGCATCAAATGCAAGAACTTCAACAACAAATGCGCTACAAGGAACAACGAGAAGAACAATTCACCGAACAAATGCGTTTGCTGCAAGAACATAATGCGTTGTTAACAACGCAAATACAACAGTTGGTCCAGGGTAGGCCAATACCAAATGTTCCGTTCTGTGATAGCCCAAGTTTCAGAGATAGCTGCAATTCCGTGCCTAAAGTCCCTTTTCCTTCGGTAATTAATTTTTTTTCTACTTAACTTTATGTTAAATTATAATTAAGCGAATTTAACATATTAACTCTGTTTTCTGTAGGGGGAATTTCAATGCAAGCTATATGTCGAGCAAGCATCCAAGCACGCGGTTGCAGTAGGTGTTGCCTACAACACTGGTGAGGACATACTGCACAATTCACCGTTGCCGGATAACACACTCCGGGTTAGGGTTGACGTCTGCACGAACGAAGACGCCCTCTTACCGATCCCGTCTCAAGATGAGCAAAATAAGGTGGCAGATGTTGTAGGTGGCTATGTTGCTTGGCCAATAGGTCTTATCGAGCCATGTGGAAAGGTCGTTCATTCAAAATTCCCTGCACTTTTCCTTCGAACTTTCATCTCGAACTGTGATTTAATTTTCTGATTTGCGCAGGGTAAGATTTCAAAGTCTTCAACAACACAACCCAAGTCAAAAGCATCGGCCAGCCAACAGAGCAGAAGAAGACATACCTCATATCTCGATCAATTAATATTGATTGCACCACAATTGATCGGTGAGGGAGTAGTGGCATTACGTATTCCAAGACATATCTACAATGTTGGTGGTCTAGTTGATTATATTACTGCCGAGGTCGTGCAGGAAATATGTGCTCGTGATTGGGTTAGTGCTTCGGCTATCAACATCTGGATAAGGTACTTCACTATCATCGTTTATCACTGTTATTAATATATCTCGTTCCATTTCTTTTGTTTCTCATGACACTGTATGTTTTATACCAGGCATTTGGACCAGGACGTTTTAATGGATACACAGAGGGTCCAATTCGCATTTGTCAACCCTTTTCTCGTTGGTAATCATGAGGGTAAAATAGATGTGACTGCGCAGTCTAATGGGCTGAAAGATTACTTTAGCAAGAAAGCGGCAGCAAATACATTATTTTTAGTGCCGTATAATGCGGGGTAAGTTATTATTGGTACAATTTTTTTTTTATTGTTTAACTTCTATCATAACATGATTGTTCAAAAAAATTTTTTAAAATATATTTTAGGCGCCATTGGATATTGATCGTTATCAATCCAGCGGAACCTTCAGGCCCTCGCATTTATTATGTGGATCCTCTGCAAAATGGTCTTCCACAAGAGCGTTTTGATATGATGCTATTGATCAGTAGGTAAGTATACGTGCCTATGTATAAATATTTGCGAACGTGATTGAATAATCAAAAGTAATCATTTTCTGTTTTTTGTTAGCGCATTGACTGCATATCGGTCGTCTGTCGCGTTAAACTATTCTAAAGCTACTGACCCCCGCCTTAGTTATCCTTGGAAGAAGATACAGGTATTGATATTTGACTTTACTTAGAATTTGTTAGTAAACACTTTTTATTCATGAACAGAGTTAAATATTGCATTATATTATTGCAGTGCCCTTTCCAACCTAATGACAATGATTGTGGGTACTATATCATGAAATTTATGAAGGATGTTATTATGCATGATCAACCATTTATTCCTCAAAAAGTAAGTCATTTAGTTGCACTTCATATTGTGTTGTAATGAAATTGAATTAGTGCCTAACAGTTATGTTTTACTGATTTCAATTTGTTCTAACTTGTGTCTGATTGTATATATCTGTAGTATTATGAAGATCAACGTTGTGACGCTTTGACAGACCATCAGGTTAATGAAGTGATCGAGGAATGGTGTGAATATGTGTTTAAGCAAATCCCTAGGTAGCTATATTTACTATTAAATTCACTAGCTGGTTTTTTTTGTGTTGTTTCTAATTGCCAATATAATTGTTGTGTCTTGCATGTTTGTTCAAGTTGAATTTGTTGTATTATATTTCATTCAGCTAGGTTTACAGTATATTGTATAACAATTTTCATTACTACTTTAGCTAATCAATCATTTGTTGGTATCATTTTAAAGTTATCTATTATTGTTCTTATTAAACCTTGCAGACTATAATTATATATGCATGAGAAAAAAATATGCTAAACAAAAACCAATACGAAAAACCCAAAAAAATATGAGAAAAAATATGAAAAAAAAAAAACCAGAACGAAAAAAAAAAAAAACCTACTGTGGCGCCTGGCCAGCCAGGCGCCACCCAAAAAAATAAAAAAAAAAACCAGAACAAAAAAAAAAAAAAACCACCTACTGTGGAGCCTGGCCAGCCAGGCGCCACAAAAGGTAAGGCCAACTGTGGCGCCTGGTCGGCCAGGCGCCACAGGAGGCTTACCTTCTGTGGCGCCTGGCCGGCCAGGCGCCACAGCTGGCCCTCCCTCCAGTGGCGCCTGGCCATCCAGGCGCCACAGGAGGTATGCTTCCTGTGGCGCCTGCCACGTTAGGCGCCACAGAAAGCTATTTTTTAAAAAAAGAAAATTTATAAAACTGTGGCGCTTCCAAGCGCCACAGCTGTTTTTAGTGGCGTTAAGATAGGTGGCATTTCGCAAGCGCCACAGCTAATGCAATAATAAGCGCCACAGATTTGGTTTTTTGTAGTAGTGATTGGGCTTGGTGCTGGCCGAGAAAGCAGTAAAGTGTCAATTTAAGCCTTCAATAATGTATTTTGCTCTTGCATCAATCGCATATGATCGTTAAATTGTTCTATTTGGTGTTGGCGGACACTCATCTGCTTATCTACTTGATACTTGTAAACACTCATCTGCTGTTCCAGTTGCTGCTTGTAGTCACAAATCTGCTCCTATAGTTGCATAAAGTCATTTTTGTTCGGTCGCTTTTGGCGTCCGAAGTATGATGTTTGGGTGACTGCAAAACCAGTACCACGAAGATGACCATGATACTCAGGAGCTCCAAGAGCTCTGCTGAGTACATCGTCACGACCAACATAATTCATCAACTCTGGTTGGTCCTGCGTCATTTTTTGCTATCACAACAACAATTGCAATAATATTAGTTATTATAAAATAGAATCATTTAATCAAAGCAAAATATTTATGAATAATCCACCACTTACACAATATTCTGCAGCTTCTCTAGCTTGTTTGCTGGGAATTTCTCCTTTTTTATTAGTGACGCCGACCAGCCACAAATTATGACGTGGCATGTGGGTGACATCAGAATATGATTGTTTGACCTTTATAACAAAGTTAGTTGTAGTTAAAAATTAGTCATCTAAATTATATTCATATGAAATGATTATAAGTTCTTACCAATTGTTGCTCTAATTTTGCATACGATAGTGGTCCTTTTAAGTACCGATATGGTTGCCTGCGCTTTCATGATTTCTATCACTTCGTTCCTTTTTAAATGCAAATAATTTTAATAAATATTAATTTCAATTACATTGCAAGTAGTCTGTAAGGGCTAATATTGTATTACCAGAAACTCCGCAGTAGTATGTGTGCTCAAAAACTCATCCCACTGCTCTTGTGTTATTATTCCATCATACAACTGTGGTGGCGTATGAATGATATTGCCATCTGTGTCCCGCAAGTAGAATTTGATAAGATTGGAATGAAAACATCTCAAAAGTTTGCCACATTTTGCGAGCACGAATTTGTCTTTGTCGTCATCGATAATGAAGATAGACTGTAACAAAAAAACCACACATGCTTTGTTAGATTGTAATTCATGCAACAAAACAACCAGAATAATAAAGTAAATAATGTTTACCTTAACTGAACTTAGAAGCATATCAGAATAGTCCTTCTTTGCCCGTCTCCAATTTGAAATTGTAATGGGGACTCTTTCTTTGACAATAGTCCCAATATAATTAATAAAGTTGCTAGCATTTTCACCAATTGGGTTTCCCTTGTCATTCCACTCAAGCTCTAACATAATGTCCTTGCTCCTTAGTTTGATCAGTTTATGCATCACAGTCCTACCTCGAACTACAGCGGCTTCAAAGGCTGCTTGCTCAATGTGAGGATCAACTGCATCTTCATTGTGGGCTTTAAAGGCTGCTTGATCATTGTGGGAATCCATTTTCCTACAAGTTAAATAAACAAGACAAAAATATCAGTGCATATTGACAATCATAGTAATAAAAGTAAATTAAGTTGGAATATATGAATACATGTAATAAAACATACATACTAAAAAATCAAGACACTCATTATCATCTTTTTCTCTTTCTTGTTTGATTTAAAAACCATGTCCCCTCTTTATGATCATGTCTCATATAAATGTTCGTCTTCATCTTCTTCTTCATTTCTATCAATATATCTTGACCACAACATCTCAAAGGAAAGAGTATCCTCAGGAATATTCAAATATTCATTACTTGTAGTACCAACTTGTTCTTGATGATTCTTGTTTGATGGAACTACAATGGACCAATTCTTCTTAACAGGATCGGGAACGAAAAACACTTGTTCTGCTTGTGATGCTAAAATAAAAGGATCATCTTTATACCAAACTTTAGAAAGGTCTACTTGAACAAACCCTAACTCATCTGTCCGCAATCCACTGTTGTTGTTAACCCACTTACACTTGAAGACAGGGACCCTCAACACAGTATAATCTAACTCCCATATTTGTTCAATTACACCAAAGTATGACATTGGTGCGTAGATAGGGTGCATGTCTTTGACACTGGATCTATGCCAAGAATTAGCAACAAGTGTGACCCCACTATTTTGCATCGTGCTCCTTGTATCATGTTCTTGTGTGTAGAAGGTGTAACCGTTGATTGCATAACCATTATAAGATAATACACTTAAGCTCGGTCCATTCGATAGCCATCTCAAGTTTTCAGAAATTAGATCAGGATTCCTCTCCACCTCATCTTTAAAGCGCCTTTTTAACCAACTTGGAAAATGTTTGTTGTGTTCCTTTGTTATAAAATTTTCATTCCTGTCACCATGTGCCAATCGAAGTACGGCCTTGTGTTTGTCAACAAATGGTTCAATCTCATCAGTGTTATGAAGCACATACAAGTGAGCTTGTTCCCATTCAGTCACCGATACCCTTATTACATCCTTCCCACTTGTTCCTTTCCCTGATCTTCGCCTATCATGACGAGACTTGGGGATACCTACGGGGTCAACATTTGATAGAAATTCAGCACAGAAGTTACTTGCTTCTTCAACCATATACCGCTCAGCTATACAACCCTCTGGTCAATATCTGTTTTTCACATACCCCTTTAAAATTTTCATAAATCGCTCATTCGGGTACATCCATCTCAAGTACACTGGACCGCACAATTGAACCTCTTTCACCAAGTGTATGGTTAGATGGACCATAATGTCAAAAAATGAAGGGGAAAAAATACATTTCAAGTTCACACAGAGTACAAACAATCAACCTTTGCAAATCTTGTAACTTCGTTGAATCAACCACTTTATTGCAAATCAACTTGAAGAACATGCAAAGTTTAGTAATGGTGTTCCTTACTTTTTTGGGTAAGATTGACCGTATACCAATCGGTATGAAATTTTGCATGAGCACATGACAATCATGAGATTTAAGGTTTTTTAGCTTTAACTCTTTTACTGATACAAGGTTCTTTATATTTGAAGAATACTCCTCTGGAACTTTAATTCCTTCCAGAAATTCACAAAATAATTTTTTCTCTTTCCTCGATAGAGTGTAAGCCGCTGGAGGTAGATAAGTACGGTGCCCTTGCTCAACTGGTGCCAACTCTTCTCTTATTCCCAAATTAACCAAATCCAACCTCGCATTTACACTGTCCTTGCTTTTTCCTCGTATACTGAGCAATGTGCCAATGAGACTATCACATATATTTTTTTCTATGTGCATCACATCAAGAAAATGTCTCACATACAAGGACTTCTAATATGGAAGTTCAAAGAAAATAGAATTCTTTTTCCAGCCGGTTGTCCCGAATTGTTTTGCAAAAGGCTTGCCAAAATCGTTATCCATGTGCTTAACCTTCTAAAAAACCTGAGCACCGGTCAACATCTTCGGTGGGCTACCTTCTTCTGACTCACCATTGAAAGCCTTTTTCCACTTCCTCCAATGATGTGTTGATGGTAAGAATCTTCGATGTCCCATGTATACATTTTTCTTACAATAATCTAGTTGCATTGAATGAGTGTCATCTTCACATATAGGGCAAGCACAATATCCTTTGACGCTATATTCGGACAAATTACCATAAGCAGGGAAATCATTAATTGTGCCAAACAACATGGCTTTCAAACTGAAACTTTCTTCCCTGTACCCATCATACACATTGACGCCTTCTTCCCAAAGTAGCTTCAAGTCATCAATTAAAGGAGCCAAGTATACATCTATATCATTTTCAGGTTGCCTTGGCCCAGAAATTAACATAGACAACATTATATACTTGCGTTTCATGATCAAGTGTGGAGGAAGGTTATAAATCATCAATATCACTGGCCATGTACTATGTGTACTACTCTGAACCCCGTGGCGATTGATTCCATCAGTTGAAAGTGCAAGGCGTAGATTCCTTTCTTCATTCGCGAAGTCAGGATGGTCATGATCAATTTTTTTCCATTGAGGGGCATCCGCAGGGTACCTAAGGTTCGTGTCTTCATTCCTTTCATCTGCATGCCACATCAACAACTTAGCAATCTCCTCATTACTGTATAATCGCTTGAATCTTGGAATAATTGGAAAATACCATACGACCTTCGAGGGACTCTTTCCTTTCTTTTTCCCATATCGAGATGCATTACATTTAGGGCACTTCTCTAACGTTGCATATTGATTTCGAAATAATATGCAATCGTTAGGGCATGCATAAATCTTCTCATAACCCATGCCAGTTGTAGAGCAAAGTATTCGCTTTGCCTCATATGTCTTGGTAGGAAGTACATTTTCTTCTGGGAGCATATCTTGCACAAGTTCAAGTAGTGCGGTGAAACCAGAATCACTCAATCCATAGCGTGCTTTAAAGTTGTACAATTTCAACACTACTAGCAATCTTGTGTATTTAGTACTACCAGCATATAATGGCTTCTCTGCATCACCTTTCAACTTCTCATATTCTTGAGGACGGTTATGAAGCACCCCTTCAACTGCATTTAGCATTTCTTGAAGACCATCATCTTCATCACACATGCTTGAATCAAACTCATTTGAAGCACCGATCATGGTATGTATTTGACCACGATCTGCATCATCCGTCTCACCGTGCCTTGTCCATCGTGTATATGATTGATCAATTCCATGACACACTAAATGATCTAGCAAATCAAGTGGACTAATCCGCTTTCCATAACAACAAGATAAGCAAGAACATAGGATTTTGTTAGGATCATTTGCATGCTCGCTTGCAAATCTAATAAACTCTTTCACCCCATCAATATATTCTCTTGAGCACCGATTATATGACATCCATTTTCGATCCATCTATACCTTAAACATATATATTTTTATAAGTGGTCAGTTGATTGCCTCTTAAAGTTCTCTTTATTTGTTATTTATTTTTTTAAAAAAGTAAATTCAGCAGCATAACATTCCAAAATTTAAAGTTTTACAAAATATTAAACACTCTTCTTAAATCACAAATAATCAACAAATTAATGCCACAACATCTAAATAATGTTCACAACTCACCACTAAATAAATCATATTGGCCAACACTACTACATGTCGTAATTAAAATAATTGGGTCCATAACAAGCCAACAAAAATACAACCCTGCGTTTATTAAATTAATTGGTTCTAAAATAATCATTGATTAAACTACCAGTGGCATTTATAACACTTCTACCCAATTTGACCATTTCAACAGTGCCATTCCCAACTCTTTCACTATTGACAACATGTACTTCTATAGAAAAGTATAAGCAAATATATAGTAGTCATACATATTTTAATTAAAAAAATGTGAATAAAATGTTAAAAAACAAACAACACTTACAGGAGCTTCTGTAGGAAGCTTTGTACTGCAACCAGCGAAAAAGAAAAAGAACACGTGTGGGAGGAAGCTTTGTACCGCAACGAAGCTCTATGCTGTAATGAAAATGGCGAACAAATGTTTACAAATATTTGCACGAGGAGGAGACAAAAAAAAATAGCAAGTGGGGGACCAAAGAAGCTTCTACTTGTTGCCGGTCAAACAGAGGAAAGGGGGTGGGGACAATAGAAAAGAAAAGCGGGAAAGCAATAGTAGCAGGACGCAACAATGACGGGCGTTAAAATTTTTTAACATTTATATTACCTTTTATGGCGCTTATATAAAAAGTGCCAAAAAAGGTGTGAGTATCTATGGCGCTTCTTATATAAGCGCCATTAATGTTATAAAACAAAACTGAAACATTTGGCCCTTCCTTAGAAAGCGCCAAAAATTCCTTTAAAAAATATTAAAAAAACTAAATTAAAGCTGACTGAATTTTTTTTTCTATTATAATTTTTTTAACAACATGTCCTAGGCGTTGTACATGTGCATTTATAAGGAGCCTTGCTGCCGCATATGGCTTCCTGTTGGTCACTTAAATTAATACGAATATAGTTCATATCACTAACATGGATCAAAGTGGGAATCAGAGGGAACTAATTAATGGTGGGGCTGTGTACAGGGAATCAGAGCAAGCAGCTTTGAATACGTACTTCAGAAATGCCAATTGCCAACCATCATAATATAGTTGTAATTAAAAAACAAAAACCATTGCGTGATCCACCAAGTATAAAGGCATATTGTAAAAGAAGTCATGATTCTCATCAAGTAAATGGCCAACCTGTGATTCTTTCCCAACAGCGAGCTCTGACGATGGCTTTCAACGATCGAAGGAGTTGAGGAAGAGCGTGAGGGCAAGGAAGAGCGTGAGTAACATGTTCAGAGAAAGACAGAACCTCATTGACCAGTCTTGTGGCGTTGGTTTCTTCGTTGCAAAACACCTTCTGGTTTTGTGCCTTCCATAAGCATTGAACTCCAAAGCTTGTACACTAAACAGGATTGCTCCTACAAGTCTGCAGGTTCTTCTTCAATGCGCAGATGCAAATATGCAATGTCACAAAAAGTGGTTTATGTCCAACCTCTTCAAGGAGCTGTCGGATGGCCAGCTATAAAGTTTGGAAAGTGATTTATCAATGTATAGATTACTATTCAAGATAGATATGACTTGCCTTGTCAATGAAAAAAACAAATATGCAGGTGGAAGCTTTCACGTGATTCTTTTCCCTTCTGTAAAGATGATCCCTTTGTTTTTTTTTTAATAATTGTGGAAGCATTGGCGTTTTATTACAAAACTCCAAAGCTTCCCCTCCAAATTCATTTTTTTTTTTGTAATAATTGTGGAAGCTTTGGCGTTTTATTCCAAAACGCCAAAGCTTTCCCTCCAAAATCAACTGCAGTGATCAATTATCCTTCATTTTTTTTTGTAATTGTGGAAGCTTTGGCGTTTTATTCCCAAAACGCCAAAGCTTCCCCTCCAAAATCAACTGCAATGATTTGCCTTATCCTTCATTTTTTTTTGTAATAGTGGAAGCTTTGGCGTTTTATTATAAAACGCCAAAGCTTCCCATCTTTTTTTTTTTTGTTCAAAACAAAGCTTCCCATCTTGATCCAAAAAAAATCTGCAATGATCATATGATTCATATCCTTCATTTTTTTTAATATATATGTGGAAGCTTTGGCGTTTAATTATAAAATGCCAAAGCTTCCCGGATCTTCATTTTTTTTTAATATATGTGGAAGCTTTTATCTACACCCATCTTTGATCCTTTTTTTTATATATATAGGAAGCTTTGGCGTTCTATTATAAAACGCCAAAGCTTCCTATCTTGGAAACCACCAAATCATATTTACATTGCATTATATATATAATATCGGTAAAACACCATACATGTGGTGACCCTTGGCTCTCTCCGTTCTTTACTTTATAGACATACACACACCAAAAATGTAATTATTATATATTACTATATGTATACTGTTTTTTTTGTCAACGCTATATGTATACTTTTAATATATAAGTTAGACTCTGCTTGTGCTGACTCAGTGAACGCATGTGACCCTGTTTACACCGTTAAGATGTGCATGATTGGTTTGGACAGAGACAAAGCTTTGGTTTTCTATAAAGATCAATCTAGCTCTACAGCCCACATGACCGTGAAATCTGGAATCATAAACTTCCTATTATATATATATTTTTAAAAAAATATAAGATGCTTTGGCGCTTCGTAAGGATGCGCCAAAGCTTCCTATTATATTTTCTTTTTCTTAAAAAACAAAATATAGGAAGCTTTGGCGCTTCCACATAAAACGCTAAAGCTTCCTATTGTTTTTTTAAAAAAAAAAGCTGAAGATCTTGTTTGGCTCTTGTTCAGAGAAACGTCATACAAGGTTAACGTCAATTATGACATTTATAATTGTAAGCGCCAAAGCTTTCAAATAATTTTGATTTTAAATAAATAAATAACTATTTTTGCGTTTCTTTAAAGAAATGCCACAGGAGCTACGCCACTAAAGCCCCTTTTTGTAGTAGTGTTAGCATGTCAACTGGTGAATGAACCGTGATAGTTGTCTTACATCATCCTTGATAGTATAGATTCCTGCAATGTTACCTATCCAGATTAATTTATCAGGGGATTTAGAATAGAAACAGGAATGCCCATAATGGCTTGAACAGTGGTTGGTGAGTATAGGGTTTGAAGTAACTGGTGATTCCATGTAATAAAATTCCAAAAGCAAGGGATATGTACTAATAGATGAGCCACATGTTGAATATTCAACAAGGCAGCATGTTAACCAAGTTTAGCACAAAAACCTCTTGGTTTGGTATGCTTTGAAGGTGTTTTTATCGGATTAAAGATCGAGATGGAAATGGAAATCAACGTGAAAAACATGATGAAATTGAGGAGCAAAAATATGTTTGATATATAGATATAAATTTGACAAGTTTAGAAACCCTTTTATGGTTGTTACTCATTGATCATCTCCATTTATATTATGTCGCGAGCCTCATGAAAGGTAAAATCGCCTTCATCAATGAAGGGGATCAAGTCCTCGCTCATGCTAAAGGAGGTCAGCACCACTAAGGAGACCGCCGTTGATGAAGAGGTCACAGTCGTCGTTGAGGAAGTTACCTACTTCGTGGTCACATGAAGCCTGACTATGGGTGGAGAAGAAGAAAAACTGTATTATGAGGACTGAAATTTGAATTTTTTAAGATGCAATGAAGAAGCCAATTTTATCTATTTTTGATGAAACTGAAATTTGAAAATTTTCCAATTCTATATAATACCAAATAAACGTTTCTCACAATTCTCAGTTATACTCCCCTAGTCCTATTTATAGGATAAAAAAAAGAAAATTTTCATACGAATCAACAGTTTTACCCTTCATTTATTAATATATTAACTTTATTTGTATGAAGTATAATGTATGTTAAATAGGTATGAAGTTAAAAAGTTGTTAAGTTTTAAAAAAGATTAATAAAGTTTAAGGTTTTCCTAATCTGTATGAAATATTTTGAGAGTGCCTTATAATCAGGACCATAGAAGCACTTCTAATTTTATACTTGGTTAAAAAACTGCATTTCCAATTCCAATTCTAATTACATACCGTCTCAATTTCCTACGCAATCTCCATTATTTCCGCCTAATAAGTGTGTGTTATTTTCTGTATTTCCACGTCATCCTTTTCTTTTTCTTCTTAATATTTTTGGAAGCGTAATTTACCACAACACCCCTAGTCTTTTTCCTTTTTTTTCTTTTTAGAAATACATAACGCAAGTCGAGGCTTAAAAGTGAGCTACTTCAAAAGATATTACATAGCAGATGTATTATCCTCTGAAACATGAGATTGATCCAACAAGAATTGATCCCTGCAACAAGGAGGTACTGTTGAAATAAACTTGATACATCCAACTTCACCGTGAGTGCCTTTTGTCAAAATATCTACACATTCAATGCTTTCCCTGTTCATATAATGAATTTCTACATTCCACTCACCATGAATGAGCTAGGCAACGGGTCTGCTCAGTCTCTTCCCCGAAAAAGTGTTGTGCTCCATAATCCCTCATTAGTCTTTTTCTTTTAGGCCAAGCCAACTCATCAGTCGTCACCCGGAGCTTCCCAGTTCATAAAGCTACAAAAGTGGCCCCACGTCCGAATACTCACTCATGGACCCTTAATCCCTTATGCACACACACCCCGATATTTACGGACACGTACACGTACACGCTGTTTAAAAAGTAAAAACGGGGAAGATTGCATTTTGGTCCTGAATAAGAAAAAATATGAATAAATGATCCCTTAAATTATCAAAATTACATTTAAGTCTTGTAAGATTTTTTATAATAAATTTTAATTCTATTGATAAGTTTATGAGTACTTACACTGACAAGTCCATCAGCGTCTATTGATAAGCTCATAGGCATTTGACAATTGAAATTTATTATTAAAAAATTTCATGAGATTTAGATGAAATTTTTAGATTTTAAAAGACTATGTTGTTGTATATTCTTTTCTCCGAGATTTAAATACAATTTCCTTTTACAAATGTCCGTAGTTGTGTTCTTCGGGTCAAAGCAGCTACGTTATAGTTATTTATTTTCACTCTCATAAATTAAGGACCGGAGGTAGTAAAATTAAGAAGCTCATGGCTATATTAAGGTCAAGCAGCCAGGCCACATGCCATTTGACTTTAGAAAAGTCATTAAGTGTGAAACGGGTAAGCGAATTATGGGAATTAAGCAAAATGATGGTATGGTTGAATAGGATAGAAGTTGGGAGACACACAAAAACAAACGTATTGTTGGGAGAATGCACAAACTATTGTAAGACAAAAGGACAGTGTATAGATATAGATATTTATATAATTGTGACGACATTCACAAATTAAATGAGATGTACACATTTATTAGTTAATGTCTTATTTATTATGGGTTCATTCAGTCAGCAAACCAATAGGATACTAGCCTGCTAGGGATCCCCATACCCAAAGAAAATTAAAACACGCATGAATCTTATTGCATTAATGTAGCGTCAAATACTCTTGCTGTCATTAATATAAGACATATGTGGGAATTGATTATAATCTTAAATATAAGACATAGTTTTAATATTTTTTAATATTTTTCTAATTTATTCCTATTGATACTCCCACAACAATAATCAAGGAGAATAAGGAATGAGAGAATTAAGAAAAATGATTAGGATATTTTAGAAAGTACATGACATATAAACTAACTTATATAACTTCTTTAATATAATCAAATTAGATAAATATGTTTTATATTAATGACCGGAGGGCATACTTAGTTATCTTGTACTTTTTGTTTAAACCATGTTATCTTGTGCTTTTTGTTTAAACCATGTTTGACCCAAAGACCTCTTGGTTTGGCATGCTTTGAGGGTGTTTTTGATGGATTTAAAGATGGAGAGAAGAAAATGAGAGTAAAAGAGAACGATGGAACTAAAGAGTAAAAATATGTTTAGTATGTAAATATAAGTATAAATGTGATGTAATTAAGTTGTTGCCGAGACATCAAATTAAAATGCTCATGAATTCAATAACAACGTAACAATATTGTGGGCAAAAAAAATAACAACGTAACAGTATAAATTTGGCAACAAATTGAGCCAATAATTGAGATTCACGAATCAAGGAATCAAAAGGTATCTCAATCCATAACAACAATCTAGCATAGTAATTGCACAAATTAAAAAGCCTTTATTTAATTTTGGCAAATCTAGTAACCCTATCATTGTTGTCGCTCATGAATCATGATCTCCATTTATGATTTATTTTGTAGTTGGAAAGAGATGATGGGGTAGTGGAATCTAGGGATTCACAATATGCAGCTGCTTAAAATTGCGAGCTTTAGGAAACCAGAAATTATAAGTGAATATTTTTAAATAAAAAAATCAAAATTTCAAACTATTATTTTAAATTTTATATCTATTAAAATAATTTTTAAAAAAATTAAAAATGAACAAGGTTAAATCTGTATTATCCAAATCAAATTTAGAAGGTCTAATTAAATTTGATGGGGTGGGGTACTCATAAAAAAAACCACTTCAAAGGGAAATCAAGTGCATTGAATAAGGGGAAGTCATGCATCCCTGGTACGGGAGGAGATTGCCTATTTCATGGTTATATAAAGTGTGACTATGGGTAAAAAATAGGGCAAAAATAAATTATGTAAGTCAAAATTTGAATTGTTTGACATGCAAGGTGGAAACCAATTTCATTTATTTTAATGGAAATGAAATTTTTTTTTTCATTTTTACAATACCAAACAAACATTTTTCATAGATTTGGGTCCTAATTTCAGTTTCATACTCTCAATTTTAGCATACTAACAGGCCCTTATTTTTCCCAGTTTTCTATATCATGCAATGCACTTGCGCATACATCTCCATTATTTCCCCGGTATCACTTTATGTTTTTTTTCCTTATTATTTTTAGAAGTTTACTTGCCTATAACCCCCCGCGTTTTCCTTTTGGACCATGCCAACTCATCACTACCCCTAGTTTCCTATATTTCATAAAGCACCAAATGTGGCACCACGTTTGAATATGTGTACTCATGGACCCTATTAAGTATTAACACACCGACATCTACATGTAGACTCCATTTATAATTGACGAAAACAAAAGTACTGGTTATACGTACTGATAACAAATACATGCTCCTCTAATTTTTAATATAACACATTTATATAATTTAGATTAAAGAAGTTGGTTAAGTTAGTTAATATAATGTGTATTTTCTAAAACACCCTAGTTACCTTTCTTAATTCTCTCATTCCCTCTAATTCTTGATTATTGTTTAATGTTAAGGGGTATCGATATGAGTAAATCAGGAAAAAAATAATAAATATAAAAATTATGTTTTATAGTTAGGATCAAGATCAACTCTCTAAATATGCCTTATATTAAGGACTGGAAGAGTATTATATAAAATTGTGAATTCAAATTGGCAAAAAAAAAAATTGTGAATTCAAATGTCTATTGCTAATATGAAAATCTTGGTAGGGGGCACCGGGCTGTTTATATCTCTGAAAGCACCTTATGCCATGACCTTAGTAAACCCTTTTGACCTAACTTGTCTAAATTTTTGTTTATATAAAAGAAAGTGTGCACTTATTATGAGTTACTTTTTTTAAAAAAATTATAAATTAAGGTTAAGGGGCAAAAATACTCAAACTTTTTTTAAAAGTATATTCACCACCATAAACTTCTTTTTTTGTGTAAAAGTAACTATGAACTTTCAAAAAGGGGCAAAAATGATACTTCCGTTAAAATTAACTAACGGCGTTTAACTCCAGGGCAAAAATACCAAAACACCCTTATCTAAAAAAAAGTTTATGATGGTAGACGCACTTTTGAAAAAATTTTATGGGTATTTTTGCCCCTTAACCTTTTGTTTAGATAGTGGTATTTTGGTACTTTTGCACTGGAGTTAACGGCGTTAGTTAGTTTTAACGAAAGTGTTACTTTTACCCCCCTTTGAAAGTTCATGGTTACTTTTACACTTAAAAAAAGTTTGTGGTGGTGGATGCACTTTTGAGAAAAGTTTATGAGTATTTTTGCACCTTAATCCTATAATAAATTACTATGTGAGTTCTTAATTACATTTTTAAGACTATTCCTATTTTTTATAAGAAAGATTATTTCTATCTAAAACTCTATGTAAATTTCATTTTTCGTCCCTCGACACATTTTGTGATTTTAAATATAGATAAATTTTGAAATAATTTTTATTTTAAAACAGATTTAATAATTTAACCACCTCATTGATTTATGTTAAATTATTGGAGATGACTTACAATAGAGATGCCCCTCCAGTCATATTTATAAGGTAGAAAGAGTGTTTTTTTTTCCTTTAACATAAATCACCTCATTAAATTTATTATATGAATCTACAGTTTTATGATTAATTTATTGTTATGTATATTGATATTATCTTGAAATTTTTAATTATTAAATAGGGATAAACTTGAAAATTTATTAAATTTTAACGTAAAATTAATGAATGTTAACTACTTTTTAGTTTTGGTAAAACTATTATTGAAAAAAAAATGCCTTATAGATAAAACCAAAGAAAGTTCTAGCTGAAATATTACCAAAACGATTCAAATAAAATTAAAACGTGGGCATGATATTTAATCCGATAGTGCATACTGCATAGCATATGGGATCGCGCGGAACCAATTCATTAGAATCTTCCCTTTGACAAAGTTTTTGGCCTGTTCCATTTGACAATTTTTTTTTACCATAATCCATTTGACAAATTTGATACTATTAAAAAACACTTATTACAAATTACAATTGAAATCATCATAATAGTAATTAATTAAGAAGCTAGCTCATGGTTATATTAAGGTCAACCAGCCAGGCCACATACCGTTGACTTTATAAAAAAGTCAATAAGTGTGCAACGGGTAAACGAGTTATGGGAATTAAGCAACATGATGATATGATTGAATAGGATATAGACATTGGGAGACACACACAAACGAATGGTTGGGAGGATGAACAAGTATTATAATACAAATAGACAATAGATATGTATAGTTATGAGGACATTAACAAATTACTCCATTTGCTTCTATTTATAAGCAACTTTTTCACTCATGGGGCTGGTTCTTTTTATAAGCAGCTTTTACTTTTTGTCTGAAAATATAAGTTTCTTTTTCCTATTTACCCTTATTAAATACTCATTCTTTTTCATATCTTATACTCATTATCTCTTATACTTTTTATTAACTCTCTCTCCTATACTTTTTTCATAAATAGGGGTAGTTATGGGAAAAATGACATTTTTGACATATTTATTGTTTTTAACTACTAGTTCGTTTTGCACAATCAAATAAAAAATTGATTATAAATAGAACCAGAGGGAGTGAATGATATGGACACATTTAGTTATGGTTCATTCTGTTAGAAAACGAACAGGGTACTAGGGATCCCCATACCTTAAGATAAAGCACGCATATTCATGCATGTTATATCATTAATGTAGTGCCCAATTCTTAGGTATCTTGTACGTTTTGTTTAAACCGTGTTTGACCCAAAAACCTCTTCGTTTGTTATGATTTGAGGGAGTTTTTTTATGGACTTAAAGATCGAGAGATGGAAATGATATTGGGAAAGAAGGACGGAATTAAAGACTAAAATATGTTTGGCATGTAAATATAAATGTGATATATATAATTAAATTGCTGCCGAGAGATCAAAGTAAAATGCTCATGAATTATGTAACAATATAAATTTGGCAACAAATTGAGCCAATAATTGAGATTCACGAATCAAGGAATCAAAAGGTATCTCAATTCATAACAACAATCTAGCATAGTAATTGCACAAATTTTTTTAAAAAAAACTTTATTTAAATTTGGCAAATCTAGTAGCCCTATCATCATTGTCGCTGATGCATGATCTCCATTTATGATCTGTTTTGGGGTTGGAAAGATGAAAGAGATTAGGGGTGTTCAAAGTATCCCAGTTTCAGTCGTCCCAGCCTTGTATCGGACATTTTGATATTGGGAATTTTCCGTCATGGCCAGGATTAGGATAGGAAGGGGATCACTCTTGAAATCCCAGTCTTGGTCCCTTTTTTTTTAACTTTATAAATTAAGTTATCCTTTTATTTTTGTATTATTTTACCCATAAATTAAATTATCATTTGATAAGATGGGTGTCTTTAGTTGGAGTTAAACTGTATATATTGTGATACTAATCCTAACTATATAATATATAAAGATAATAAAAAAGAAGATGATGATGATGATCAAATGTTATTCTTCAATTTTAGATCAATTTGTTAATTATTATGGCCTTGTTAGTTATTAAATGATCACTTGAAACAATAAAATATGAAAAATTTAACTAATATAATGATATTTTTTAAATTTACTTTTTTTAAAAAAAAAGCAGGGATTTTTCGATCCTGTACCGGTCCCTGGACTATCAGGATTGGGATACAATTTGCAACCTAGCCAAAAATCAGGACTGGGAACCAGGATTGGGGTTTACGGTATCATCCCGGGTTTGGAACACCCCTAAACGAGATGATGGGGTGGATTTGATTAGGAAGGTAGGCTCCTAAAACCAGAATGGAGTTTGTTTGAGTGCTCGTCAAAATGATGAGCACCCTCAACCTATTAGATCTGGACTATTCAAATTTAGAATAAATGGTCTAGATTTAACATTTTTTAAGTGACTATTTTAAAATAAGAAATTCAATTTTTTTTGAACAAATTAATAGCTAAAAGATTATCATTGATTCATTATTTTAGATTCTATATATATCCATCAAAATAATTTTTTCAGAAATTAAAGGTGAAAATAGTTAAATATGAATCATCCAGATTAGATCTATATGATCTAGATCTGATGGATAGGGATGTTCATCATTTTGATAAGTACCCAAATCACTTTCAAAGGGAAATCACGTCCATTGAATAAGGGAAGTCGTGAGGAGGTTTCTTACTTCAAGGTTACTTATTAAAGTGTGACGATGGGTAAAAAAAATAGGGCAAAAATGAATTATATATTTGAATCAAAATTTGAATTGTTTGACATGCAAGGTGGAAACCAATTTCATTTATTTTGATGGAAATGAAATTGATTTTTTTTTCAGATATATAATATCAAACAAACATTTTTCATGGATTTGGGTTCTAATTTCAATTTAATCATACTAAACGGGCCTTTATTTTCCCAATTTCTTATGCCATGTACTTGCGTATACACCTCCATTATTTCCACGTCATCCATTTATTGCTTTCTTATTATTTTTAGAAGGATAACTGTCTACTAACACCCCTGCCTTTTTCTTTGGGACCATGCCAACTCATTCCCCTTCCTATTTCCTAAAGGAACGTAAGAAATGTACCACCATATTCCAATATATGTCCTCATGGACCCCCATTATTACACACCGACATCTACAAGTAGACTCTATTTAAAATTGACGAAAACAAAAGTACATAATTTTTCCAACCAACAAAGATTGATTTAGCTGATGCCCATCTATCTTTATGAACGCGTTTTGAAATTTGAGCCTTATCCTGCCTTTAATGAGCTATTGGGACCAAACTCATGTTACATTACATTTATGTTCACTCATGTGCATGTATTACTCTTCTATGTCCTTATTATAAGATATATATACCTTTTAAAATAAATAAATAAATTTTTATTATGAATTACTTAGTGAGGTATTAATTACATTCCCCCCCCCCCTCAAAACATAGTTTATGATTTAAATGTGGATAAATTTAGAAATATATTTTATTTTAAAACAAATGTAATATCTTAACCACTTCTCAGCTCATTGATTTTTGTAGGATGAATGAAGATTACTTATGTTAGAGATGCTCTAACTAGTTCTATTTAGAGGGTAGAGACAGTATTATCAAAACAAGTGCCTCATAAATAAACTAAACAAGTGCTAATTAAAATATAATTAAAACAAGACACAAGCCACTCAATTCAAATTAAAAAGTGGGGATGATTCTCATCGGAATGAAAAAAAACGTAGAAATGATTAATCGGATAATGCATAGTACTCCATTTGTCTTTTTTTTTTTACCGAAATTTGACAATTTTTTTGGGTACAATTCCGTTTGACAAATTTGATGGTACTATTGATATAAAAACACTTATTTCAAACCTACGTATGGTTGAATATGTAGACACACACAAACGTACGTATGGTAGGGAGACACACACAAACGTACGCATGTTAGGGAGAACAAGTATTATAAGCCAAAAGGACAATGTATAGATATAGATATTTATATATTTTGTGAGGACACGAACAAATTAAATATGATATGTACACAGACATTTAGAATTTTTTAGATAAAATATGTACACTTTTAGTTAATGCTTTTAATTATGGCTTCATTCAGTTGGCAAACCAATAGGAGTTCAAGCATGCTTATCTACACACCCTATCATGATTTGTCGTTCATCATCTCCATTTATGCTGGGTGACGGGGTTTGAAAGATGAAGGAGATGATATGGTGGCTTTGTTTAGGAAGGCTTCTGTTGAAATGGTGGTAAGACCTATGGATCAACGACTTGGTCGCTTGAAATCACGAACTTCAGAGAAGGAAATATCGCCTCCTTCGATTAAAGGGAAGCTACTCAAAAACAACGAATTAGTGAAGAAATTCAGCGACAGAATTCTGTTGCTAAACTGATTTAGAGATGAGATTTCGTCCCTAATTAATTAGTGACATTTTGTTATAATGAAATTATTAAATTCTGTTGCTAATCTACCTTTTTTTTATTTTTGTCGTAGTCTATTATTGATGCTAAGGTAGGCTGCTGATGAAAAGGTCACCTATCTTATTGTCACAAAAAATAAAAAGAGGTCAACATCGTTGAGATCACTTATTGTTGGACAATAAGTCCTTATTACGCAAGCCGAGATAAAACTCTTCTCACATAGTTATCTCGTATACCGTAAATCACGATTTATAAGCACTTATTATCCAAAAATAAGCTATTCCAAACGAGTACGAAGTTGCCTACTTCATGGGGAGGGAAGAAGACGAATTGGATTATGTAGACCAAAATTTTAATTCCTTGTGGTATGTATTTTGATGGAATTGAAATTGGAGTATTTTTCAATTATATAATACCAAACTATTACTTTTGGTCCTAAATATAAGATAAATTTTATAGTATAAATTGTACTATAAATTTTATCCTATATTTAGGTTCGGAGAGGGAGTAATATATTTTTCAAGAATTTCAGTTTCATACTCCCAATTTCAGCAAACCCAACGGTCCTTTATGTTCCCAATTTCCTATGACATGCCATGCACTTGCGTCCCCGTTTCCATTCTTTCTGACGTCGGTGTTAGTTTTTTTTCTTTCCACTTCAACCGTTTATGTTTTTTTCTCATTATTTTTAAAACGTAGTTTACCATAACACCCCTACTCCTTTTCTTAATTTCTTTTGGGCCAAGCCAACTCATCGCCCATAGCTTCCCATTTCATAAAGCAATTAACAAATGTGGCCCCATATAACAGAGACTTACACAGCTAAGCAACTCTATGATGGTAATGTGGCCTCATATTCTGAATATATACATGGACCCCTTTTCAGTGTTCACACACTGACATCTACCCAAAGACTCTGTTTAAAATTGACAAAAACAAAAGGGAAAATTTCAAAAACCTACACTCAAAATATAAAAAGGATAAATTAGTACATCGAAATTCAGAAAAGACAAATCAGGCGGGTGTCAGAAAAAGGAGGAATTTGTCCTTTTGAAATTTCGGCCAAATTACGAAAATGCCCTTCAGAACTTCATGCACACTTCAGAATAACAACATGATCATCGCAATTAACACCTTCGGATTCGATATTAACAACTGCAATTCTTCTCTTACAATTAACAAATTTCAGGACCAATAACAACACATATCTCGCCATTAACAACTCCGGATTCGATATTAACAACTCTAATTTCTTCTTTCAACACTTAACAAGTTTTAGGGCCAATAACAACACTCACATCGCCATTAACAACTCATGATTCGCCATTAACAACTTCTATGTTGTTATTGCGACTGAGGGCTGAAGGGCATTTTCGTAATTTGGCCGAAATTTTAAAAGGACAGATTCCTCCTTTTTCTGACACCCGCTTGATTCGTCTTTTTTGAATTTCGATGTACTGATTTGTCCTTTTTATAGTTTGAGTGTAGTTTTTTGGAATTTTCCCAAAACAAAACTACATAAAACTACATATACTCGAGTATGCCCTTATTATAAGACACTTTTTAAAAAAACAAAAGGAATTAGTTCTTATTATAAATTACTAAGTGATGCACTAATTATACTTTTTAAATATTATTTTTATTTAAAGTTTGATGCAAATTTCATTATCCATTTGTCAATAAATAATTCAGGATTTTAAATATGTATACCTCTCATTCATTGATTTCCATAAGGTGATGATTGGAGGAAATTTATAATAGCTAGAGACAAGATGGAGCACTATATTATATTATTAACAAAACAAAACAAAAACCACTCAATTCAGATTAAAGCGTTGGGATAGTTAATCGGATAAGGCATAGCATATGGGATTGCGCTGTTCTAATTCGTTAGAATCTTCCATTTGACAAATTTCTAAATATTTAAAAACAATAATTACAAATTACACAATTGGAAGTCTAATAGGGAAGGTCGTGGTTCTATTAAGGTCAAGCAGCCACAGCCATTGACTTTCTGAATATTAGCAAAGTCAATAATCTAATTATGATCCCAATTTAAAGCTGATTATTAGTCCGTTATAAATAGTTAAATATACATATACTATACATGGCGTATTACTTGATCTTAGCCAATAGGTCAGTAAAGTTATATACAACCTGACGTGTTATTACTCTTTTAATACTTTCATACTTTAATTCAGTATATGAAAACTTGACTTGACTAAATTTATGCATATATCAGAAAATGAATTTTTTACAGGATTTGATCAATGATCAAGAGGTCTCAAGCTCTCTACGTCAACTTGCCAAATGACAAGGTTTGGGTTTGTAATTCTAGAATTATATGTCTAGGTCTTTATTTTAATTCATTTTATTTTTAATCGCTGGAGTAGGATTAGATACGTGCACGTAGCATAGCCCGTAGGTGTGTGTAATTCCAATAATTTATTCGCAACTATTAAAGTGTCAACGGTGAATATTGATTTGCTTTAAGCAAGAGTTGACATTCAAATAGTTCTATTCTAAATAATCTTGAACTGTGGGATTTTTAACCTGGCGTAACACATTTGTATCCTTAATTAATTAATACTCCCTCCGGTCCTAAATATAGGACATAATTTATAGTGCAATTTGCACTAAAAAATTTATCCTATATTTAGGACCGGAGGTAGTATGTTGATAAGCCATATGGTTTATATTTTACTTCAAAAGGTAACATTCATTATTTTTTTTAAAAAAAGTTTGGCTATGTTTTAGACGTTGATAAATTAAATAGGAGGAAAAATGGGTTCTTACGGATAAAGTCAAGAACTTTAATTGACACTTCCATCCGTCTTTAATATAAGATATATTTATCTAATTTGATTAGATTAAGGAGGTTAGTTAAGTTAGTTAATATAATATGTATTTTCTAAAACATCCTAATCATCTTCCTTAATTTTCTTATTCTATCTCCTCCTTGTTGAGGCCTCATCAATAGTGGAAAATTAAGTAAATATCGATTGAAAAATATAAAAGTCATATCAGGATTAAAATCATCTCTCAAAATATGTTTTATATAAAGGACTGGAGTGAGGGGCGTGCGTGCGTGCGTGACAAGGATCTGCTCTCTGCAACTTTTTCTTCTCCTCCTTTTCCGCCTCTGATTCGGAACCAATTTTATTGCCTATTCTTTTTTGGGATACAATAGGCAAGCTGAAGCTTGAGAATAATTAACAAAACTAGGCTAATACATCCTAGCTCTCAAAAAACACGAGGAAGTTGCTTGTCGTTAGCTGCACAGTATCCCTTGTCCGCCAGCACCATCTGGTACAGTGGGAACGAACACAAGTTGTGGTTTCTCGGAATGACTTGTCTTAGCCATGTAGTCTGCACAAAGAATATTCTCTCGACCTGTGTGATGAAGTTTCACATCAGCAGTGGCAAACAAAATGTCCCCTGTATCAGTAACAAGTTTCTTCAGTGGATAATCCATGGCGCAATTTAAAAGCTTCCAGGGTATCCGAGTAAATAGATATTCCCTACTTCTAAGCCTGTTTTGATGGCCATAAGTTCAGCCTCTGTCACCGAGCAGTGTCCCAAGGATCGTTTGAAACCCATGAGCCATGAGCCATTCTCCATCACAGTTTCTGAGAACTCCCCCAACAGGCAGTCTGGTTCAGACTTCCAATGCGTTTCCTCTGACGTATCCGCTTGAAAGAAATACCCCAGCACAATTTAAGCAAAAATGCTTTATTCTGCTCACGGAGCTTTCTAATGCCCTAGACCGCCCAGTTTTTTATCCTCAGAAATGTGATCCCAACAAATTCAGTGAATTTTCCTTAAATCTGTATCTTGAGACCATAGGAACCTCCTGCTTTGCTTTTCGACCTCATCCAGGATTTCTAGTGGTAGCGTGGCTGATTGCATGTAATAACTGGGAATCGCTGATAAAACAGCCTTGATCAACACTGTCTTTCCCGCCATGTTCAGGTATCTACTCTTCCAGAGTGATAATCTTCGCCGTGTCTTCTGCACTATCGGGTGAAACACACTCTTGGTTACTCTAGTGTGAATAAGTGGGACACCCAAATACTTCCCTAAATCGGTCGTAAGCCCAATGCCAAGCGTTCGGCTCAGTTCCCATAGCTCAATGGAAATTTACATTCTTGGAACAGAATAACTTTGACTTATCAAGATTAATTTTGTGCCCAGAAACCCCACAGAAGCTCCTCACCACCCATTTAATTTCTTCTGCCTGACCCACAGATGCTTCAGCAAAGAGAAATAGGTCATCTGCAAAAAAAAAAAAAAGGTGAGAGACACATGGCCCATTTTGTTTGAACCTTAATGGTTTCAACCTCTTGGCATTGCATTCAGCTTTAATAAGTTGCCCCAATCTTTCCATACATAAAATGAAAATGTAAGCATTCAGGGGATTCCCCTAACGAATCTCTCTTGTAGGAGCAAAAGGCGGGCTTTCTTCCTGATTCCAAAGTATTGACATGGTTGCCGAGGAGATGCAGGTCATGATAAGGTTTATAAATTGCTCATTGAGACCGAGTCAGGATAGGGTGTCCTTGATAAATGCCCAATCCAACTTTTCATAAGCATTTTCCAGGTCTACCTTGACTACCATATACTCCTTCCTTCTTCCACTCAACCTCATCGTATGAATTGCTTCTTGAGCAAGGATGATCTTATCAAAGCTGGACCAGTTGGTGATGAAACTGCATTGCTCTTGCGCCACTAATTTTTCCATTACACCCCTGAACCTGCTAGCAATCAGTTTTTTAATAATCTTAAATACTACATTGCATAGTACTATTGCCTGGAAATCCTTTAGGGTGGTTGGATTTTCGACCTTCGGAATAAGCACTACCTTTGTCTGATTGAAATCCTTCAAGATTCATGGTTTCCTGAACACGTCTTCAACCAAACCACATACTTTGTCACTAATTAGATCCCACTGTGATTGGAAGAAATGTGGTTGTAAACCTTCAGGACCAGGAGCTTTCAAAGCCCACATTGTAAGCGCTGCATTTTTAATTTCCACTCTATCCACCATCTTCGTGAGGTCGACCACCTCCCCATTCTGAAGTGTAAATCAATCAGCTGGGTTACTCACCAAGGGTTCTCTTGTTTAAAGGTCCTTAAAAAGAACTCAGTTCCCATCTGCTTTAATAACCCTTGGTCATCCACCCACAGTCCAGCTCCATTTTTAAGGAAATAATTCGTTGTTTTCTTCACTTGAGTACAGTTGAGCATGGAAAAACTTTGTATTTCTGTCTCCCCACTTTAGCCACTTATAACGTGACTTCTGGGACCAAACAAGTTCCTCTTGGGCTGCAAGCTTTTGATATTCAGCCCAAAGTTTCTTTTCCAGCCGCTGGAGCCCATGATTTCTCTCTTTTTCTTGGAGAAATTACCTAACCGATGCAGGTTCCAATCTACCGCTGCCCTCTGAAACCCTTGTAAACCCTCAAGCCAGTTTTTAGTTTGCCGTGATTCTGATATGACGCCCTTAGAAGATTCCTCTAAACCCCAGGCGGCTTGGTACGAGAATTTATGGCGTTGAACAAAACCATTCCCACCACTGCTGGTGCTAAAATGAAGTGCGTGGGTGACTTGAGTATTTGGGTAGCATTGCTCCCACAATTGATTATATTATTGAATACCCAGTCTAATCTCTCTTATAGCCCCGTTCTTTCCCAAGTGAATTTATCACCATTATAAGTGGTTTCTAGAAGTCCAGTATCGTCTATATAACCTCTGAAAATCTTATCTGTTGGGGCAAGGTTGGCATTAAAATCAACCACGGGTCCACGTACGGCATCACCGGCAATTGATTTAAGAGTTTCCCACAGCAGTGTTCGAGCGTGGAAATTTGTTTATCACCATACACCACGGAGATTAAACCGGCCATCTTCTGATTGCTTCTGTTCATGATTTTACAATGTTGAAGTTGAACATTTGAGAACAAGTATGTGACTTGGAAATCCATATTGTTCCAAAGTAACCAAATACCACACTAATCCAGTTACTGAAGCCTAATTTTCTGACTACGGAATCAGCTCTCTCACCGCCGAAATCCCAATCTTGTGGATCCGGTGGCTTCGGTAGAAGCATTAATGTCTGTTCCGGAGTCTGGGACCAGCAAGGATTTCGAACTCTCTGTATCTTGTTTGTCCGTGGAAGTCTCCATAGGAGGGTCACAAGCCATTGGGGAGGTAGCTTCAGCTCTACATGGGCCCTTTTGTTCCAAACAAGGTCTGATTTTGTTCCCTCTGAGACCTCAATGTTCCGGCAGCACATTTTGTTATGAGCACAATTGTCCTCGTTACCGATATACACCTTTGAATTAATTTTGGACCGTTCAAATTTATTTTTTAAAATTTTCATATTTTAAAGAAATTCTTATTTTATATATAAAATTTAAAATAAAGATAATCTTATAGCTATCACCTCTCCTAAAAATGAATTTATCATTTAAAAATCACAAATTAAAAATTTTAAATTTAGATCATCAAATTAAATTTATAAAAGGTTCAAATCTCATCGAAGAGAAATCAGGTGTTCATCACTGTGATGAGCACCATGTGGACCCTAATGTTCCCTTGCTCTACACTATGTGCTCATTCATGTCACAATATAATGGCCTATTCAATCGTGATAAGTGTAGATAACAAAGGCAATAATATAAAAACAAAAGGGAAAATCCTTAAAAAAGAACTTGAAAATTGAAAAATGACATATCAGCTTTTTTATCAAAAGTTGATTAGAAAATGTCGAAATGTTATTAGCAATTCCCAACTTTTTTTTTTGGAAATACTTGATACGTTATTTCCCAATTTTCAAATTCTTTTTTAGGGCTCCCAAAGATAAAAAATAAAAATGTGAGGTACTGGCTCATAATTAAGTTAAAAGTTGAAGAATGGAAAGATTAATTTTTCCTTTTTTTAAACAAGATAATAAAAATCTATAATATTATAATGTAATTCAAATATTCAAATACAATACAATATAATTGTTAAATAAAATATCTAACATCTTCCATTCAAGTTAGTTCTATTATTTTTAATTAAAATATAAGAATATATTTTCTATTTACGCCGTAAAATTTTCCATTTATTTTTTAAAAATAAGATTTTTACATAGACACCTAAATATATAATAGATCTCATGTGTTAACATTATCAATTTTTTAAAAATTTTTGTTTTTTTTAAATTTAAAATTACTATCATTAAAAGATTTAGGAGCATTCCAATTTTAAAACAAAAACTTCAAGATATTCTAGTATCCTTAATCAAATAATCCTAATAAAATAATTCCAAATATTCTAAATATTTTAAACTATATATTCTAATTATATCTTCTCCTATATCCATCATAAAAGCTTCAAAAGTTGACAATAACTGAAAATACGTTTTTTTGAAATCTATTTTAACTCTTTTTATTTTACTAGGTCTTAGATATATATATTTTAAATTAAGCCTAGTCATAAAGTCGGAAATATCTTGATCTATCTCAAATTGCATAGATATGCTCAATGTAAGAGTTTTTGTAATATACAAATTTGTGTACAATTTTATTCTGCATGCAAGGGTGAAAGGAGAATCCCCATTTTTTTAAAAATAAACTGCCTCAAAAGTTAACGGTTATTAAATAACAACCATTTTATATATTTATACACTATATATGAATGTTGTTTCATTATATCCATTAAAATTTATAGCAAATAAATATAACGACCATTATGTATGCTAAACTTTTATATAACGGTTATTTTGAAAGTATTGTTTTGTATGTTACTGAGTTTTATAACAATTGTTTACTTGAGACCATTATTTATTATGACAGCGTTTCACACAGTATAGCCTTAGCACATCTCAATACATAATGGGTGCTATAATAGAACCGTTATAATATATACAGAATAAATCATGGTTTGGAACCGTAAGATATTTGCACTGAGCTTTTATAGCGCCTGACGGTTTGGAACCGTCATGTATGACCGTTAATAACCGTCATATATCATAATTTCTGTAGTAGTGCGCGCACATATTTATCATAGAAAATATATTATTGAGTGGTTTCATAGAAGTTAAATGTGCCCGTTGTGCTGTCGCAATGATTGGTTTAGCAAAGGGCTGGCCAAGGGACAGGGGCCAAAGGAGGGACTTTCTGATAGATTAGTGGCTTTATTGTCTTTTCTTTGAGAAACAATTTTATTTATGCTATAAACGGTACAGCTTACTTGTATATGAAGTCAACTTGACAAATTTTTATAGCTTTGAGTTCTTTTTATTCACAACGTGAAAGTAGAAAGTGTATTTTTCTCTATATCTCTGTCCCAACACACTCTCTAGAGAATCTGTACTCGTGCCATTTAGTTGAAGTGAACGTTTTATATTTTTGTTTTGACGGGGAAATCAATTTGCATGATAAGGTATATGGTGATTAAGGATAGTAGGTATTCAGGTATTAGCCATATGAAAATTCAAAATCAGTGTCTGCGTCTATATAATTCAAATGCGTTGATTAAGTTAACAATATTAGTGATGCATGAGAATGTTAAGATTATCAATTCAAAGTTATTTTAGATTTAAGATTCCTCAGTTAAGAACTTGCGTGCTTAAATATATCTATATATGCATGGACATTGATTGTCCGGTTTTCTTGAATTCTTTTTTTTTTTTCCCAAAGAGCCTTTTTACCCCTTAAAGTCAAACTATATTAAAAACAAACAAATGTACATAACTTAATTATTTTGCGCGTATTGAATACAAATGCTTGATATGTGTTGTAGGGGACATAGTTTCTTGTTTCAACGTCCATGCTACAGAGTATAGAAATATGAACTTCCTTCTTGTCTTTCCCTCAATACATATCCGTCCATAATTCGATAACAATTTTCCAACCCCTCCTTAATTAATGTCATTTTTTCCTTTTTTTATACCTATGATAAGTAAAATACTATCTCTATTAATATACACAACAACAACAAAGCCTTAATCCCACTAGGTGGGGTCGGCTACATGGATCGCACGACGCCATTGTGCTCTATCGAAAACTAGATCTTTAGATATATTATTAATCAAAATGTCTCTCTCAATGACCTCATTAAGCGTTCGCTTCGGCCTTCCTCGACCTCGTTTTACAGGACTCCATACGGTTTGATCAACCCTCCTCACCGGTGCATTCAACGGCCTTCGTTGAACATGTCCAAACCACCTCAAACGACTTTCGACCATTTTTCCTTCAATAGAGGCCACTCCAACTCGTTCACGAATATGATTATTACGAATCTTATCTTTTCTTGTATGACCACACATCCATCTCAACATCCTCATCTCGGCCACCTCCATTTTATGCTCATGTAATCCCTTTAAAGCCCAACACTCACTACCATATAGCATTGCTGGTTTTATAGCAGTGCGGTAGAACTTCCCTTTTACTTTATTAGGTACTTTTCGATCACAAATAACACCAGTAGCTTTTCTCCATTTATACCAACCAGCTTGAATTCTGTGATTGACATCTCCATCAATTTCACCATCTTGTTGTATAATTGATCCCAAATACCGAAATTTTGTCACTTGCGGAATGACTTACCCCCCAATTTAACTTCCACATCATTTCGACATTGTCTCTTATCATACTTACAATGCATATATTCAGTTTTGCTCCTACTCAGACGAAAACCCTTCACTTCCAAAGTACGTCTCCATATCTCGAGTTTAGAATTAATTTCCTCCCTGGATTCAGCCAACAGAACTATATCATCCGCAAAGAGCATGCATTTAGGGACCTCCTCTCTTATAGGCTCAGTTAGAACATCTACCACTAGGTTAAACAAATAAGGGCTCAAAGCTGATCCCTGATGTAGGCCAATCCCTATAGGAAAGTCCTTTGTTACACCTCCAGGCGTTCTAACATTGGTTGTAACCCCCTCATACATATCCTGAATGACTTTGATATATGCAAACCGCACCCCCTTCTATTAATATACACAAGTCATCTAAAATTCTTTTTTTTTTTTATTTATAAACGGTGGCTTTGGGCAAAGCTGGTAATACAGGTCGGAGCCCGCATGCTAAACCCACAACCGATAAAATTTAGGTGGGTTGGGTTGAAAATATTTGAGCCTTTTTTTATGCGGATTTTTTTGGTCCAAACCCATCTCACCTGTACTCTTGACAAGTTAGTGGGCTAGCCCATATTTTTCTAATAATTTATAAAATTCTAAAACCGAAAAAAAATACTCCCTTCCCTTCCTTCACAGTCACACATCGAGCTCGCACAATTCCTTTAATGGAACCCTAACACCACCTAAGGGTCTGTTTGGTATATGGGATTTAGAGGGGAGGGGGGAAGGGAAAATTTTTAAGAGTTGAATTTAAAGAAATTGGAGAAATGTGGTTATAAAATCTTAATAAAGAGAATATGTAAGATAAAAGAGTAAGAAAAATTAATTAAAAAATTTTAACCCCATTTCTCTAATTTTTTGTTAAATCCAACTTAAAAAGAAACCACTCAAGCTATATGACAAATAGACGCATGTTTCTTTTTTTCTTTTTTAATGTTGCCTCACTTGCCTGGGAGCAGATTAAGCTTGGATTTTTAGTTATCGAGCTGTAAAATAAAAGATGGTTGTTCATGGTGTTGCACTTTAATTGGTGAATCCAATTGGTGAGTCTTTCTCAGCAGGAGGTGGGGTTGTTAATATCTTTTGTGTTGAGTGTCGATCAATCATAGATTTTGGATTTATGTTTAGTTTGTAATATGTTGAATTAGGATGTAGGTTTAATGTAATCTTTGAAACTCTGAATTTGATGTTTTTATAAATTTGTAATGTATTTTTATAAAAAAATAAAGGAAAATGGGTTGGTCGGGCATCCCTATGTTACAGGTTAGGTTGGCTTAATGTTAGTTTATTTTAATGCGTGTCTTTTCAGTCCGACTCTGCTGGACATTAACCCGCGTCGGGCTAGCTTGAACCCAACAGGCTGACCAGTATTACTAGCTCTTTAGGAAAAAGTGGTTTTGGAAAAAAAGTGAAGGGTAATATGGTCAATTAACATATATAAAATTCCTATTTAGTTTTCTTGGCATGATTAAGAAAATTTGTTAAAGGTGTAGGGCTGAATCAAGATTTTGATATTTCATTTTAATTTAATTGGATTTTTCTCTTATTTAAACAAGATAATTAAAAATCTAAAATAGTCTAAATAATTCATATATTCAAATACAATATAATTATTAACTAAAAAATCTAACGTTTGCCATTCACGTCAACCTCGGTTAGTTCTATTATTTTTAATAAATAAAAAACAATATATTTTCTATTAACGCCATATTATTTTTCATTTATTTTTAGAAATAATATTTTTACAAATGTAATTAATATCACTATTTTAAAACTTGATTTTTTTTTCAAAAGGTTAATATCATATTTAGTATTTCAAATTTACCCTCATTTTGGTTTTGGTCATTGAAGTTTCAAACTATTGGTTTTAGTCCATATAAGGGTAAAATGGTCTAAGTTTTTTATTAAGTTATATAGACCAATATTTAAAAGAAAATGATATTTGAGGGACCAAAAGGTTCAAAACCTGTGACTTGAAATTAGAGTGACCAAAATTAAAATGAGAGCAAACTTAAGAGATTAAATATTATATTAACCCTTTTACAAACTTCGAAATAAAATTTCAAGGAGCATTCCAATTTTTAAAGAAAAACTTTTAAATACGTGCCTTAATATCCTTAATCAAATAATCCTAATAAAGATAATTCTAAATATTTTCAAATATTATAATTATATTTTATCCTATGTTTCATCAGAAAATTTTATTTATAACTGAAAATGTTTTTCTTAAAAAATCTATTTTAACTCTTTTATTTTACTTGGTGTTAGAATATCTAATATATAATAGCCGGATTGATTCAAAATATTTTATGTCTTATCCATTGTGATACTGCTCAAAATTATAAGATTTTTGCATCTTAAGATTTGGATATCCATTAATCAGTGATTTGACAACTAAAATTTTGGTAAACATTCAATATATAAATAATATAATTTAAATTTCAACAAATCTATCTAAATTGAAATTTACGATAATTTCAGATTTACAATTTTCTAGGGCTATATAATGGCCAGTGCATACCTTTCAGTTTCATCAATTTGGTCTTTGAGATTGTTTAGGATGTGGAAATTAGCAATTCTCACCGTACTCGTTGCTGGGTTTTTGTTAAACTTCATTTTCCGTCGCCGGCTATCAGCCACGATCGGTGTTGCCCTTGCCCTTGCCCTTGACGAGCATTGGGAATATTTGGGAACACAATATCGTCTATACCATGTAAGGGAAGACACTAGTCAGTTGCTCAAGGAATTGAAATTGGATGAGAAAGCAAAACAAGAACAGTGTATTGTTTGTTTGGAATCTTTTAAAGATGGTGATGACCATGTTGTGGCAATGCCATGCAATCATATTTATCATAACAAATGTATTGTTGAGTGGTTTCATAGAAGTTATATGTGTCCGTTGTGCCGTCGCAACGATTGGTTCAACAAACAGGACAGGAGCAAAGGAGAGGCATTTCCAGATTGAGATTTCCAGATTGAGATTTCGCTATAGGGATATAACTTTATTTATGCTATAAACTGTATTTCTGTCATTATTTTAATTCATTTTATTTTTAATTGCTGGAGTAGTGTTATATACATGCACGTAGCTTAGCACGTAGGTGTATGATTCCAATAACTTCTTCACAAATATTAAAGCGTCAATGGTTTTCGGGCAAAAAAAATTAAAGCGTCAATGGTGAATATTAATCTGTTTGAAGCAAGAGCTGACACTCAAACAAAGTTTTAAACTGTGGGACTCTTGGTATTTTGACCTTGCGCCTAACACTGTAACGATCCAACTTAGTTTATTTTCACTTTTTCGATTCGGTTAATTCAATTTTCTGTTAAAGATTCATTTTTTAATTTTTGAAAATTCGATTCGGTTACTGGGATAATTTCAGTTCGGTTGTTTTGGATTTTAGTCAAAACCGAAACACTGAGCCACAACTACAAAAAAAAAAAAAAAACAGCTATGGAATTCCGTGCTAATTCACGGTTTTTTTTTGTGGTTTTATCTTTAATTAATTATTAATATGTTAATGCTCACCCCTATTTGTATCCTTAATTAATTGTTAACACGTTAATAAGTCCAATAATTTATACTTGATAGTTTCGTTCACAAGGTAGCATTAATTATGTAAAAAAAGGTTTGAATATGTTTTGGGTGAAGGTGCAGTGAGTATTGTGAAATATTTTTTGAGGTGTATTGAGCACCTTAAAATATTTAAGGGTACAATTTTACCTCTAAAATATTAAAAATGAATCAATCTTGCCCCTGGCTTAACAAAACTAGTACCTGTCACCTCTTTCGTTTCACACACTTGACTTTGTGTTTTTCATTAGTAATATTAACGGTATTAGAATTATAGAACTAAAAATATACTTTCTAAAGTTAAATGTCAAAAGTATATATTATGTAAATTTAAAAGACTAAAAGTATACTTTACCCTATTGGGTGGGTTCTCCAACCGGCACTTCCTTTAGTTTCTCTTCTGATCATGGACACCGAGGAGGCCTCTGATAATGCTGATGGTACTTCTATTTCCAGCTCTCATGATGGTACTGGATAGTTATTATGTTTTGTTTTAAGTATTTTGGTTTATTTGTTTCGCCTTTTACTGGACTGTCGTTGATTTCTGTACTGGCTTTACCTGTTTCGTAATAGAAGTACCTTTGAGCTAAAAAAGAAATCGTTCTTGGCTTGAATGATCTGTGTGTAAATTCTAACTCGTTTTTTTAGTTCTTTTAATGAACAACTTTAAATATAGCATATTGGAAAATACTCTTTTTTTGTACAATGAAAAATCCTTTTTAAATTGTAGCATTTAGGTAAATTTTTTTATTGTATGCAGCATGTTGATAAAAAAGCCCACAGAATGTTTCACTGGTTTTTTGGGTGTTTGTATCATTTCCTCCTCCATAGTTTGATGGCTGGAAGTTGGAAAAATGATGGGAAAATAATAGAAAAAGAATTTTAAAATTGTAAAATTTCAAATAAGATATTTTTTATAAAATGAATTGTAAATTATTTATTAAATCTCATAATTACCTTATCAATTTTTTTATAACAAACCTGATTTAAAATTTTATAACTTTAAAGTTCTTTTTCTATCATTTTCTCAAAAATCATTGAGAAAAAGATAAATAACACCACTTGAATTTCAAAATCTTAAATCAGTGATTTTCTAAAAACCTAAGTTGTTAATTGTTATACTCTTTTTATCAATTTCATTATTCTTATTGACAACAAAACTAATTTAAGATTTTAAAGTTCAAATGGTATTTAAATTTCTTTTTCCCAAAACCAATTTGTATATACATATATTTTCCTTCAATTTTTTATTTGGCATGTTTTTTTAATTAAATGCTTAACTTTGCTCTCCTAGTACAATTAACTCCTAAACGGGAGCTAACAAAGTTAACAGAGCAAAGTTACGGGGTTAATGGTACTAATAGAACATAATTAAAGGATTTAATTAAGAGAAAAAAGAAATGTATCAAATTAAAGACTGAGTGAAAGTATAGATATATGCAAAATAATTTTCCCCTTCAGTTTGTTCTAAATATGTTATGAAGAAGCCTCCCAAAATTGATAGTTCAAAACTATTGTTGTGGAAAATAAGCTAAAAAGTTATTGTACGATTTTTTTAGAAATTTCATTATCATAATTTTGATAAATAATATATATATGTTATAGGATGAACTTCCTATAAATTTATTAGATTCATATATTAGACGAAAAAATTAGATACAAATATTAATTTATTTATTTTTTATTTATTTTCACTTCAAGAACTGTGAAAAAAAAAAAGTTCAAAGAACGGTGGAGAGAATACTTGTTCAACATAATAATGTGGGGTGGTGTATTTTACGATTTAACAATGGTGCATATCATCAATACTCTCAAGTCTCAATAATGATTTGCTCAAAAAATACTCACAATAATGAGATATTATTACATAACTTTTAGGTGGCCTTTTTCTTCGGGGTAATTTTGTTTTCTTAGTTGGTAGAAATTTTTTTTTTATTTTCATTTTTATCCATTAACTATTTTTTGGGGAGACAAACCCGTTAATCCATACATGATTGGCAGTTATAATTGTATTTAACAGCAAATTAATTCTGAGAAAGCGTAGAGGGGGGCCGATTATAAATAGGCAGCACGAATGGTAGTTGTTAATTCCTTTATCTGCACTTATTAATTTGCTAATTGCAGTCGTTGTTATGCATTTTTCCACGAGTATAATTTTCGCAAAGTGAGAGTTGTTATGTGTTATTGTGAATTGGCTAATTGTAGTTATTAAAGCCTTTTTCCGCATTTTCTTAATTTTAAGAGGTAAATGGTCTTTTTATTTATCAATTTAATCTCACTTTGGGTTAGAGAAACTGAATTGAATTTTCAAAATCCTTCAGCCCTAAAAATTTGTTAAGTCTAGGTTGTGAGACTTAGCTGAGATTTTTCCTTAATTTTACCGGGATAATTAAAAACAGACACTCAAGAAATATGTCCCACACTGTTTTTCTTTGTTTTATTTTTCTAACATCAAACGTTATCCCAACTATTCTATAACAATAACTTTCCCTGTAGTTTTAAGCAAATATTCCTACAATACATTTTTAAGTATCAAACTTAGATAATTAATTTGCTTCGATTAAAAAAGTTTTATAAATTAGTTATTTGTAAAAAAAATAACATAAAAATTTAGAGACAGGGCTCAAAAAAATTGGATGCTACATTTAGAAAGGAGTAGGGGCAATATGAAACTTGCTGGCAAGTGAAATAACATCTGCAACCATGTGCCCATGTGCTTTATATTGTATATATGTAAACAAAGCATACTCCAACTATTTTCAACTTCTAAAATTAATTCTTTTTTATGAATAAAAATAGTAAATACTATCATCCGATAATTTTAAGGTAGTTGTAAAAGTTTATTACCATCTTATAGCATACACAAAATAGTAGGTAATTCATGATAATAAATACTCCCTTCGGTCCTAAATATAAGACAAAGTTGATTTTTTTGAAGAAATTAAGGAAGTTAATTAAATTACTTTCGTGTATTTATATTTTTATTTTTCTTCCAAACTAATTAGTTTAATTAATAAACTGATATATAATTTAAGGATATACAACATATAATATGATTAAGTAACTTATTTAACTTTTTTAATCTCTTCAAAACAAGTCAACTCTGTTTTATATTTAGGACTGGAGGGAGTAACATATAAATATCAATAAACATGTAAATAAATATTTCTATTTTTTTTTATCAATCATCACTCGAAGGAACTTCAAAGCGACATATGGGGCAACTATTCTTCCTCAACAGCCAATCAACGATGCAGTTTCCATGAAAGAGATGAGAACAGTGTATTTGAACTGTATCGACCCTACGATCTTCCATACAAATTGTGCATTCGGTTAGCCCTTCTGTTTGTTGGAGCTTCGCTACCTTCAATTTATTGGTAGCTGCTTTACTTGCATTGTCAAGCAGCAAGCTTGGTCCTTCATAGATATTTCTATAGCTCCATCATGGTTGTCATTGTTGTGGTAAAAAATGTCATCCTATAACCTCTGTATGTATTATTATTTATTAGCGATATTTTCCGCATAATCCAAAATTTGTTGGCCCATAAATTTCTGATTTTCTTTCGGAACATTAAGAAATGACGTCGTACAATCCATGTAGTCGACCCCACCTAGTGGAATTAAGGCTTTATTGTTGTTGTTGTTGTTTTGGAACATAAAGAATAAAGAGAATATAATTTGCTGCTTGCTTTATTGACTTGATTGAAATGTTGAAGAAATCATATCTAGCCATATTAGCATGTGCAGGGTGCATGTTTGAAACATGACAATAGCGTTCTTCTAAAACAGTTCTGATACTGAAGTATCTATCACCCCATGGAGGAACTAATAGATCACAATCTAAAGAATCTATATTGATACTATACGGAGGTTAATTCGCCCCATGGATAAATTTTAGAGTTAAAGGGCAAAACTAACCTTAAATTTTTCTTAAAAGTACACCCACCACCATAAACTTTTTTTTGGTGCAAAAGTAACCATAAACTTTTAAAAATGGTACAAAAGTAACCATAAACTTTCAAAAACCGTTAAAGGCCGTTTACTCAAAATTTTTTAAGGGGCAAAAATACCCATAAACTTTTCTTAAAAGTTCACTCACCACCATAAACTTTTTTTTGGGTGCAAAAGTAACCATAAACTTTCAAATATTGCAAACAATCACAAATATTGATTACATAAATATTGGAATGAATGTATATAATCCAATGGTATCTGGCAAAAAAAAAATCCAATGGTAGGTCCTATCAAATTGACTTGAGTCATTTTGATAGAAAGACCAACCTAATATACATACCTCATTAAAATCTAATATGGTATCAGAGCCATATGATCAATGGGACAAAAAAAAGGAAGAAAAATGAATATTGAGAAAAACAAATATTGTGGACCTGAGGCCTCTGAGGCTTTTTTTTTTAAAAAAAAGTACAAGCCCAGGCAAAAAGAAGGGGAAAAAAAGTATGGAGAATATTAGAATATATAAAAAATAGTCTCACATTGATTACGTAAACATTGGAATGAATGTATATAATCCAATGGTATCTGGCAAAAAATAATAATAATCTAATGGTAGGTCCTATCAAATTAACTTGAGTCATTTTGATAGAAAGACCAACCTAATATACATACCTCACTAAAATCTAATATGGTATCAAGTAAACTATTACTCTGAAATCGAACAATTGGCGTAACAACTTCTATTAATTAAGCTTCATATACAGTGGTAAGTTGTAACCGGCCGGATCTATTAATTTGTATTTCATCATAATGTGTGTGTTCGTATATTCTCCTTTGCAAAAAGGAAAACAAAAAAGTATTCGTATATTCTCTCATCTCTTGCTCTTTTTTAAACTAAAATTTATAATAAACAGATTTAAAAATCAATCAAATTTATTTGGGTGTTTATCAAACACTCACTAAGAGTTTTTTCTTTTTCTTAATTTATTTTTTTACTTTTGCATATAGTTACAATCTATGGTCCTAAATATAAGACTTAGTTAACATTTTTGGGAGATTATTAAGGAAGCTAATTAAATTATTTTAAAATATTTGTATTTATTGTTTTTTCTCCAAAATAAGTTGCCTGACTAAGTTAGCTCTTGTTTCAAGTTAGCTCTTCCACTGTCTGCCACAGAATGCTCATAGGAGGAACAGTGTTGTATCATTGAACTTGTTGTTTGGCCTGACCACCTTATTGTCATACCATCTATGACAAAAAAAGGTATAATATATGTATCCATGTACATACGTACATACGTATGTATGTATGCATTAGACGGAGTTTTTGCTTTAGCTTTGCTTACTGGATTTAACTGTATAATAGAACAAGAGTTCACACATCGAGTATAGCCATACAATTTGAGCTAGATCAAGACATTCATGCCTTTGTGGCTAGGCTCAATGGAACTACAGGCTCAAGGGGTATGCAGCCTTGAGCAAGATTGGATAGAGAATGAGAGATTAGATCTATAGAACGCTAGATGCTTCCTTATGAGAAGGAAAAGATAACATACTATAGATCTAACCCCTCATTCTCTATCAAATCTTGCTCAAGGTTGCATACCCCTTGAGCCAATTACAGTAGGGAGTTCGATTGAGCCTGGCCATAAAGTGGGAATGTTTTGATCCATCCCAAATTGCCTGGCTATACTCAATGTGTGAGCTTTTGTAATATACAAATTTGTGTACAAGTTTGTTCTGCATGCAGGGTTGAAAGGAGAATCCCCATTTAACGATTATTAAATAACAACTGTTATATATTTATACACTATATATGATGGTTGTTTCATTAAACACATTCATATTTTCCATTAGCAACATGAACAGTGTTAGAAATATAAGACCAAAAGTATATTTTATAAAGTTAAAGAACCAAAAGTCTACCTTTTAAAATTTAAAGGACTAAGTGTATACTTTAGGCTAATTAAAAAATAAGAATATATTTTCTATTGACGCCATATTATTTTCCATTTATTTTTAGAAATAAGAGTTTTACAAACGTAACTAATATCAATATTTTAAAACTTGATTATTTTCAAACTCTAAAATAAAATTTTAGGAGCATTCCAATTTTTGAAGAAAAACTTCAAAACATCCTAATATCCTTAATCAAATAATCCTATTAAGATAATTCTAAATATTTAAAAAATTTCTAATTATAGTTTATCCTATTTAATTTTTTATCAAAAAAGTTTCAAAAGATGATAATAACTGAAAATGTTTTTTTAAAAAAAATCTATTTTAACTCTTTTATGTTACTTGGTCTTAGCATATCTAATATAATTCCACGTATCTAATATAACAAAATTGGTAGAATTGATTCAAAATATTTTATGTTTTATCCATTGTGATACTACTCAAAACTTATAAGATTTTTTTATTATCTTATAAGATTTTTGTATGTTAAGATTTGGATGTCCATTAATCAGTGATTTACAACAAAAATTTTGAAAATTATAATATTCAATATATAAAAAATATAATTTAAATTTCAACATACCATAATCCTCAAATCTATCTAAGTTGAAATTTAAGATAATTACAAATTTACAACTTTCTATGGCTATATAATATAATATAATGGCATTGAGTGCATACCTTTCGGTTTCAGCAATTTGGCCTTTGAGATCGTTTCAGGATGTGGAAATTAGCAATCCTCACCAGTCACGACACCTGTTGCCTTTTTATTGAACCTCATTTTCCGTCGTCGCCGCCGTCCAATGGCGAAGATCGGTGTTGCCCTTGCCCTTGCCGTTGACAAGCATGGGAAACATTTGGGAACACAATATATAGATGTTGTTGACGAGTCCGATGCTGATGATGACGAGTACAAGGAAGTGGAATATTTGGAAATACGATATTACCCATGCAATAACATTTGGAAACACTAATACTATGAAAGGAGGACACAAGTAAGGGAAGACGCTAGTCGGTTGCTCAAGGAACCGAAATTGGATGAGAATGCAAAACAAGAACATTGTATTGTTTGTTTGGAATCTTTTAAAGATGATGACCATTTTCAAGATAATGAGAGGACACAATATTGTGTGTCGTCCCAACGATTGGTTCAAAATTCTTTTATATTAAAGTTGGATAAACCTAAATATCAAGTATATTGTATGGGATTGTTTGCAAAATATTATTGGATTATATTTTTTTAGTATTTACAAAAAAAAAAATCAAGCTATAAAATATACGCATGCGGCTACAAGTGTGCGTGAGAAAGAAAGGAGATTGCACTGATTTTTAATCACTAACATTGATGAAGATCATATATTTTAGATTACACACACACACACACACAATCACACACATATTATTTCAATCAATCCAGCCATGACATATATTAGTTCGATATTTTTAACTATCTATGCGAAGCTCCTATCGGTTAAATATGTAGTTTCTATTGATCACATCACACATCATCATAATATTTCTCTATTTCTTTGGGATAATAATTTTATATATCAATTCGATTAACAGGAATTACACTGTCATTATCATTATCACTATTATTAGAATTAGTATTGATTGCTGAAATTTCTTATAGATTAGCCATTGTTATCCTTATCATTATAATTTTCCTATTTACGCCATAATATTTTCCCTTTTTTTTTTTGTATAAGAGTTTGATCTACGTAAGTAATAATCCTCATATGATGACACAATTAACGTGAATAACAATCTAATTAATATTAATGTTTTAAAACTTGATTTTTTTCAAACTTAAAAAATAATATATTTAAAAAATTTTAGGATCATTCCAATTTTTAAACAAAAACTTCAAAATATTCTATTATCCCTAATTAAATAATCCTAATAAGATAATTCTAAATATTTTGAAACATTCTAATTATATTTTATCCTATTTTCCATCAGAAAATTTTCAAAAGTTGACAATAACTGAAAATTAATAAGTTTTATTTTTAAAAATATGTTTTAAATCTTTTTATTTTACTTTTTAATAGAAAAAATATGATATAATTCCACAGATCTAATATATAATTAATCTGATTGATTCAAAATATTTTATTTTTTCCCATTGTGGCACTGTTAAAAATTATAAGAGTGATACTGATGATATATTGAATAAATTGATGATATGGATATAATATGATATAATTATTAAATAAAAAATCTAACATTTGCCGATTGGTTCTATTATTTTTATTTAAAATATAAGTATATATTTTGTATTTACGCCATAATATTTCTATTTATTTTTAGAAATAAGAGTTTGCCGGTTGGTTCTATTATTTTTATTTAAAATATAAGTATATATTTTGTATTTACGCCATAATATTTCTATTTATTTTTAGAAATAAGAGTTTTACAAACGTAATTAATGTCAATATTTTAAAACTTGATTTTTTTCAAGCTTAAAAATAAAAATTTTAGGAGCATTCTAACTTTTAAATAAAAACTTCAAAATACCCTAATATCCTTAATCAAATAACCCTAATAAGATAATTCATTTTGAACAATTCTAATCATATTTTATCCCAGAAAAGTTTCAAAAGTTTACAATAACTGAAAATGTTTTTTTTTAAAAATATATATTTTAACTCTTTTATTTAACTGGGTCTTAGATTGTCTAATATAATTCGACAGATCTAATATATGCAATTATTCGGAATGATTCAAAATATTTAACGTTTTATGCATTGTGATACAACTAAAAACTTATAAGATTTTGTATCTTAAGATTTGGATATCCATTAATAAGGGATTTAACAACTAACATTTTGTTAAATATTCAATTCAATATATAAGTGCAAACCTAATGCATGACATCAAGTGCATGTACCTTTCCGTTTCAGCAATTTGTCCTTTGAGATCGTCTAGGATGTGGAAATTAGCAATCATCACACCACCTCTTGCGTGAATGTATATAATCCAATGGCATCTGGCAAAAAAAAAAAATCCAATGGTAGGTCCTATCAAATTGACTTGAGTCATTTTGATAGAAAGACCAACCTAATATACATGCCTCACTAAAATCTAATATGATATCAGAGCCATATGATCAATGGGACAAAAAAAAGAAGAAAAATGAATATTGAGAAAAACAAATATTGTGGACCTGAGGCCTCTGAGACTTTTTTTTAAAAAAAAGTACAAGCCCAGGCAAAAAGAAGGAAAAAAAAGTAAGGAGAATATTAGAATACATAAAAAATAGTCTCACATTGATTACGTAAACATTGGAATGAATGTATATAATCCAATGGTATCTGGCAAAAAATAATAATAATCCAATGGTAGGTCCTATCAAATTGACTTGAGTCATTTTGATAGAAAGACCAACCTAATATACATACCTCACTAAAATCTAATATGGTATCAGAGCCATATGATCAATGGGACAAAAAAAAAGAAGAAAAATGAATATTGAGAAAAACAAATATTGTGGACCTGAGGCCTCTGAGACTTTTTTTTTAAAAAAAGTACAAGCCCAGACAAAAAGAAGGAAAAAAAAGTAAGGAGAACATTAGAATACATAAAAAATAGTCTCACATTGATTACGTAAATATTGGAATGAATGTATATAATCCAATGGTATCTGGCAAAAAATAATAATAATCCAATGGTAGGTCCTATCAAATTGACTTGAGTCATTTTGATAGAAAGACCAACCTAATATACATACCTCACTAAAATCTAATATGGTATCAGAGCCATATGATCAATGGGACAAAAAAAAAAGGAAGAAAAATGAATATTGAGAAAAACAAATATTGTGGACTTGATGCCTCTGAGACTTTTTTTTAAAAAAAGTACAAGCCTAAGCAGAAAGAAGGAAAAAAAAAAGTAGGGAGAATATTAGAATACATAAAAAATAGTCTCACATTGATTACATAAACATTGGAATAAATGTATATAATCCAATGGTAGGTCCTATCAAATTGACTTGAGTCATTTTGATAGAAAGACCAACCTAATATACATACCTCACTAAAATCTAATATGGTACCAAGAAAACTATTACTCTGAAATCGAACAATTGGCGTGACAACTTCTGTTAATTAAGCTTCATATACAGTGGTAAGTTGTAACTGGCAGGATCTATTAATTTGTATTTCATCATAATGTGTGTGTTCATATATTCTCCTTTGCAAAAAGGAAAAAAAAAAAGTATTCGTATATTCTCTAATCTCTTGTTCTTTTTTAATCTAAAATTTATAATAAACATATTTAAAAATCAATCAAATTTATTTGGGTGTTTCTCAAACACTCACTAAGAGTTTTTTCTTTTTCTTAATTTACTTTTTTACTTTTGCATATAGTTACAATCTATGGTCCTAAATATAAAACTTAGTTGACATTTTTGGGAGATTATTAAGGAAGCTAATTAAATTATTTCAAAGTATTTATATTTATTATTTTTTCTCCAAAATAAGTTGCCTGACCAAGTTAGCTCTTGTTTCAAGTTAGCTCTTCCACTGTCTGCCACAGAATGCTCATAGGAGGAACAATGTTGTATCATTGAACTTGTTGTTTGGCTTGACCACCTTATTGTCATATCATCTATGACAAAAAAAGGTATAATATATGTATCTATGTACATACGTACGTACGTATGTATGTATGCATTAGACAGAGTTTTTGCTTTAGCTTTACTTGCTGGATTTAACTGTATAATAGAACAAGAGTTCACACATCGAGTATAGCCATACAATTTGAGCTAGATCAAGATATTCATGCCTTTGTGGCTATGCTCAATGGAACTACAGGCTCAAGGGGTATGTAGCCTTGAGCAAGATTAGATAGAGAATGAGAGATTAGATCTATAGAACGCTAGATGCTTCCTAATGAGAAGGAAAAGATGACATACTATAGATCTAACCCCTCATTCTCTATCAAATCTTGCCCAAGGCTGCATACCCCTTGAGCCAATTATAGTAGGGAGTTCGATTGAGCCTAGCCATAAAGCGGGAATGTTTTGATCCATCCCAAATTACCCGGCTATACTCAATGTGTGAGCTTTTGTAATATACAAATATGTGTACAAGTTTGTTCTGCATGCAGGGTTGAAAGGAGAATCCCCATTTAACGATTATTAAATAACAACTGTTATATATTTATACACTATATATGACGGTTGTTTCATTAAACACATTCATATTTTCCATTAGCAACATGAACAGTGTTAGAAATATAAGACCAAAAGTATATTTTATAAAGTTAAAGGACTAAAAGTATACCTTTTAAAATTTAAAGGACTAAGTGTATACTTTAGGCTAATTAAAAAATAAGAATATATTTTCTATTGACGCCATATTATTTTCCATTTATTTTTAGAAATAAGAGTTTTACAAACGTAACTAATATCAATATTTTAAAACTTGATTATTTTCAAACTCTAAAATAAAATTTTAGGAGCATTCCAATTTTTGAAGAAAAACTTCAAAACATCCTAATATCCTTAATCAAATAATCCTATTAACATAATTCTAAATATTTAAAAAAATTCTAATTATAGTTTATCCTATTTAATTTTTCATGAGAAAAGTTTCAAAAGATGATAATAACTAAAAATGTTTTTTTAAAAAAAAAATCTATTTTAACTCTTTTATGTTACTTGGTCTTAGCATATCTAATATAATTCCACGTATCTAACATAACAAAATTGGTAGAATTGATTCAAAATATTTTATGTTTTATCCATTGTGATGCTACTCAAAACTTATAAGATTTTTTTATTATCTTATACTCCCTCCGGTCCTATGTTAAGATTTGGATGTCCATTAATCAGTGATTTACGACAAAAATTTTGAATATTATAATATTCAATATATAAAAAATATAATTTAAATTTCAACATACCATAATCCTCAAATCTATCTAAGTTGAAATTTAAGATAATTACAAATTTACAACTTTATATGGCTATATAATATAATATAATATAATATAATATAATATAATGGCATTGAGTGCATACCTTTCGGTTTCAGCAATTTGGCCCTTGATTTCCAAGATAATGAGAGGACACAATATTGTGTGTCGTCCCAACGATCGGTTCAAAATTCTTTTATATTAAAGTTGGATAAACCTAAATATCAAGTATATTGTATGTGATTGTTTGCAAAATATTATTGGATTATATTTTTTAGTATTTACAAAAAGCTAAAAAAAAAATCAAGCTATAAAATATACGCATGCGGCTACAAGTGTGCGTGAGAAAGAAAGGAGATTGCACTGATTTTTAATCACTAACATGTATGAAGATCATATATTTTAGATATTATATATACACACACACACATATATATTATTTCAATCAATCCAGCCATGACACATATTAGTTCGATATTTTTAACTATCTATGCGAAGCTCCTATCGGTTAAATATTTAGTTTCTATTGATCAAATCACACATCATCATAATATTTCTCTATTTCTTTGGGATAATAATTTTATATATCAATTCGATTAACAGGAATTACACTGTCATTATCATTATCACTATTATTAGAATTAGTATTGATTGCTGAAATTTCTTATAGATTAGCCATTGTTATCCTTATCATTATAATTTTCCTATTTACGCCATAATATTTTCCTTTTTTTTTTGTATAAGAGTTTGATCTACGTAAGTAATAATCCTCATATGATGACACAATTAACGTGAATAACAATCTAATTAATATTAATGTTTTAAAACTTGATTTTTTTCAAACTTAAAAAATAATATATTTAAAAAATTTTAGGATCATTCCAATTTTTAAACAAAAACTTCAAAATATTCTATTATCCCTAATTAAATAATCCTAATAAGATAATTCTAAATATTTTGAAACATTCTAATTATATTTTATCCTATTTTTCATCAGAAAATTTTCAAAATTAGACAATAACTTAAAATTAATAAGTTTTATTTTTAAAAATATTTTTTAAATATTTTTATTTTACTTTTTAATAGAAAAAATATGATATAATTCCACAGATATAATATATAATTAATCTGATTGATTCAAAATATTTTATTTTTTACCATTGTGGCACTGTTAAAAATTATAAGAGTGATACTGATGATATATTGAATAAATTGATTATATCGATATAATATTATATAATTATTAAATAAAAAATATAACATTTGCCGGTTGGTTCTATTATTTTTATTTAAAATATAAGTATATATTTTGTATTTACGCCATAATATTTCTATTTATTTTTAGAAATAAGAGTTTTACAAACGTAATTAATGTCAATATTTTAAAACTTGATTTTTTTTTTAAAGATTAAAAATAAAAATTTTAGGAGCATTCTAACTTTTAAATAAAAACTTCAAAATACCCTAATATCCTTAATCAAATAACCCTAATAAGATAATTCATGTTGAACAATTCTAATCATATTTTATCCCAGAAAAGTTTCAAAAGTTGACAATAACTGAAATTTTTTTTAAAAAAATATATATTTTAAATCTTTTATTTAACTTAGTCTTAGATTGTCTAATATAATTCGACAGATCTAATATATGCAATTGTTCGGAATGATTCAAAATATTTAACGTTTTATGCATTGTGATACAACTAAAAATTTATAAGATTTTGTATCTTAAGATTTGGATATCCATTAATCAGGGATTTAACAACTAAAATTTTGTTAAATATTCAATTCAATATATAAGTGCAAACCTAATGCTTGACATCAAGTGCATATATTCAGCAATTTGTCCTTTGAGATCGTTTAGGATGTGGAAATTAGTAATCATCACACCACCTCTTGCGTTTTTCGTGGGCTTCACTTTCCATCGCCACCCAATATTGACGACAATCGGTGTTGGCCTTGCCCTGTCCCTTGACTCATTATACCATCGATCCGATGTCGATGATTCCGATGTTGACCAGCAAGAGGAACATTTGGAAACACAAATACTCAAGGAAGTGAAGTTGGATGAGAAAGCAAAACAAGAACATTGTATTGTTTGTCAGGAAACTTTTAAAGATAATGACCACGTTGTGGCAATGCCATGCCATCATATTTATCATAGAAAATGTATTGTTAAGTGGTTTCATAAAAGTAGTTATATGTGTCCCTTGTGCCGTCGCAACGATTGGTTCAACAAAGAGACGGCCACATACAGGACGAGAGCATAGGAGAGGCATTTCCAGCTTAAGATAATTTCCAGATTGATTAGCGGCTTAGTCTTTATCCTTTTTCATTCGTTGGGGATATAACTTTATTTATGCTATAAACTATATTTCTGTCATTATTTTAATTCATTTTATTTTTTACTTGCTGGAGTAGTGTTACATACATGCACGTAGCTTAGCACGTAGGTGTATGATTCCAATAACTTATTCACAAATATTAAAGTCCGATAGTCGATAGTTTAGTTCAAAAGGTAGCATTAATTTTTCACCAAAAAGGCTTGAGTATGTTTTAGACGCGTTGATACATAAATTAGATAGGAGGAAAAATTGGGTTATCAGACAAGGCCAAAAGTTTTCAGTTATTAATTGAAGACCATAGGTGTTAAGAAAAGAATAAATCAATTTTGATCCTAAAATAACCTTTTTATTGTTTGAGGCGGTAAATGATGAGAGATTAGCTCTAATTTTATTTTATTTTTTTTGGTTTCCTGTTTTTATCTTGTTTTTTAGATTAATTTGAATGATATCCAGTTTTCAATACAATAAAAAGAAACAAAACTAACTTGCAATCCCACTATCACAAGATTATAAGCAATATTCCTTACAAAAATTTGGGATGAACTATCCAATGAGTGTGGTTCATGATAAATTATATAGATTGTTTTATATATAATGATTAGGGGTGTTCATGGAACAGGATCGGAAAACCCCATCCCCGAGCCCTTCTTTGACTTTGTTTTTTTTAACTTTTTTCCTATATTAACTTTTAGCCCAATTTTGACCTGAATTGGGTCCAATTTCACTATATATTTCCTTTAGAATGATTAAAATAGAAATATGATATTGTATCAATTAGTTTGATACAAATATTTAAATTAAATTAAAATTACAAAGTCTTCGATATTCCCACTCTTTCGATTTTTGCTTCCTTTTAGGCTTTGACATAGATGCATTCATCCCTTTAGCCTTTGAGATAGAAAAATATTAAGAACTAGAGGTAGCATTATGATTAATAGAATCCACCACTGGGACAATAATTTGCAGAATCCACAAAAAAACTATGGGCTAGAAGTGTCAAATTCTAAGAACATGATAGCCCAACATATTTACATTTAGGGTAATTTTTTTCCTAACAAATATATTTATATATTTGGGACAGGACGGGATTAGACAATCCCATTCTCAATCCCGATCTTATGTCAAACCTAAGTTTTATGAATCTCGAATTTTCCTGTCCCAAAAATTATTTTCCTGTCTCAATTTACTCGAGATCAAGGAAGAGAAAATCTTGAAATAATGTTGATATATAGATTGATTTTGATAATACTCTCAATAGCTATGGAGATTGCAAGTTCAACCCTCGAAGAGTACATGAGTACGATGGATATATATACCAAAATACCAAGTATATTTTATGTGATTGTTTGCAAAATATTGTTGGTAACTATTTTTTAGTATTTCCAAGTGAACTAATAAAATATCAAGCTCTAAAATATAACGTACGCATGCGGCTACAGCTATAAAATATATGAAATGAAGATCATATATTTAGATTGTATATATATATATATATATATATAATATTATTTCATTCAATCCGTGAGATATTAGTGCGGTATCTTTAATTATCTCCGCAAAGCTCCCATCTGTTAAATATATAGGTTCTATTGATCACATCATCATAATTTTCCTCTATTTCTTTGAAATGATAATTTTATATATCAATTCGAATAACAGGAATTACATGATCATTATAATTTTTCTATTTAAGCTATAATATTTTCCATTTATTTTTTTAAAAAAATAAGAGTTTTACCTATGTAAGTAATAAACCTCGTATGATGGCGCAATTAACGTGACTAACAATATAATTAATATTAATATTTTATAACCTGATTTTTTTCAAACTTAAAATTAATATATTTAAAAACTTTTAGGAGCATTCCAATTTTTTAAAAAAACTTCAAAATATTCTATTATAATCAAATAATCCTCATAAGATAATTATATTCTAGATATTTTAAATATTTTAAACTATTATAATTATATTTTATCCTACATTCCATCAGACAAGTTTCAAAATTTTAAAGCTGAATATTTTTTTAAGAAAAATATATTTTAACTATTTTATTTTACATGGTCTTAAATATCCAATATAATTCCAAGAGAATATACAATTAACCGGATTTATACAAAATATTTAATGTTTACCCATTGCGGCACTAATCAAAATTTATAAGATTACTGTCTCTTATGAAGTTAGGATTTGGATATCCCTTAGTAAATGATTTTATCAGCTGAAACTTTGATAGATATCCGTTATATATATAAGTAATATAAAATATAATTTGAATTTCAACGGATCGTGATCCTCACCTTTCATGCATGTTTTAATAGAAATTTAAAAAACAAAACGGATCATGGTCCTCAAATCTATGTGATGGGCTATATAATCGACTTTGAGTGCAGTGCACTCACATAAATACCTCAGTTTCACCAATTTGGCCTTTGAGATGGTTTCAACTTTCAAGAGATGTGGAAATTAGCAATCATCCCAGCGCTATTTGCAATTTTCTTCATCAACTTCATTCGCAGTCGTCCTTTTCTCAAGAAAATGAAATTGGACGAGAAATTAAAACAAGAACATTGTGTTGTTTGTCTAGAATCTTTTAAAGATAATGATCGTCATGTTGTGGCAATGCCATGCAATCATATTTATCATAGAAATTGCATTGTTGAATGGTTACATACAAATTCTATGTGTCCATTGTGTCGTCGCAATTATTGGTTCAACAAAGAGGAGGCCATAGAACGGGAGCTACGGGAAGAGATTTGCGTATCGGACGAACAAGTGGTTCCTTTTCCCCTTTGGCATGCAATTTTGTTTTTATTTGTGCTATGTTTGTATATAATTTATGAATGATATCCAAATGACAAATATTTATAGCTGAGTTCATTTTATTCACCAAGTGAATGTAGAAAGTGATTTTTTACTTATAGCTCTCTCCCCAACACAGTCTCTATGAGAATTTGGCCAAATTTTTATATGATGTTGAGCAATTCGATCAACAACGTGCCATTTAGTTATATGGAACGGGGAGATCAATTTGGATGATAAATTTAAATTTGAAATTTGAATTTAAATTTGAATGCTTATATATATATGGATCGATCGAAGATAATGACGATGTTGTAGCAATGCCATGCAATCATATTTATCACAGAAAATGTATTGTTGAGTGGTTCGACTTTGATACAAATCATACATGTCCATTGTGTCGTCGCAATGACTGGTTCAACAAAGAGGAGGCCTCACGATGTGAGGCAAGGGAAGAGATTTATAGATTGGTTCGTGGTGTAGTGTTTATTTTTTTTCTTTGCAATGCAATGTTATTTATGCTATACTCATATATGAAGTCAACTTGACAAATGTTTATAGCTGAGTTCTTTTTATTCACAAAGAATGTAAAAAGTGTATTTTTCCCTTTATCTCTCTCCGAACAAGGTGATTAAGGATCATGTTAATGATTATAATAAGTATGGACTCGGGCATTATTGTCAAATTCACAAATTGACTCTCCAAGTTAACCATTTTTACTTTTTAGGTTTCAACCTTACAAAATCGTGTTGAGTCGCTATTAAACTCATGATAGTTGTAATTGTAAACTCTATTAAACTCACAAGTTTACACACTAATTTTCTAGCTTAGAAAATTATGTTAACTCGTTCTTAAACTTATGCTAACTTTCTGTATTTGATCATACTCAATGACTTTATATATAAATTTTATAAAAAATTCTTTGTTGAGTATAATAAATTATGAATGTTGATGTATTTTATTTTAATTATTTAGATTTAAAATATATTTAAATCAAATTGTTGTCATTTTTTATGTTTTAATTATTTAATTATACACTATTAAAACGGTAAAAATAAATTCTTACCGGTCTACGATTCGCGTCTACAGTAGCTTCGGTACCTTTGAATATGATTCAAATTTCAAATGTGTTGATAAGTTAACATTAATTCAACAATATCGGCGCATTATTAGAAAATCTGTTGTATGGACCGAAAAAATTGCAATTCGATTAGCATGCTTGATGTGTATTCTGTTAGGAACCCCAAATACGTAGGTGGCGCATAAGAATGTTACTTTGACTTTTGAAAATTCTTATAGATTTAAGATCTCTCAATTTAGAACTTCAAGATTTGATTGCTTAAATATATCTATGTTTGTTTATATGTATGTATGATCTGGCCAAAAAAAAAAGTGTATGCATGCATGCATGTATGGGTCAGGTAGTCCCTTTAAAAAAAAAACAGAAGGGCAAACCATTTGATACTACTGAACAATTTTGATGCCATTCAATTAAATCGAAGAAATAAACACTTTCTTGATGCTAAAGTCAAATAATAAGTTTTTGTGTAGTACATCGAATTCAAATTATTGAGAATTCAATAGGGGACACATTTTTCTTAATCCAAAACTATGGTTAATGATTCATAATAGATTCTGAAAGTGTTTTGCTTTCGTTCTATATACCTTGAGAGATATATTTGACTCTCTCTTGGAGTATGTCTTATTTTTTTTATTAGGAAAAAAAAAAAAAGTTACCCAAGTTTTGAAAGGGAAAATAGTAGAACAAAACTTCAATGGCTTCACGTGACTTCATTTACAGAAACTATGATCAAAGCTGAGGATACATAATAAGCCAGGATGTCCTAGAAATTAAAAGTGGCAGTCACAATTCACCTGAAGCCAAGTCCAGGAGCTCTTTGTACTTATCAGAAACATAAGATTTCACCTTCAGTTTGGGTTTTCCATCAGCAGTTCCAGGAGACATACACTTCACCCCAATCACAGTTACCAAACCTGCAAGGTCAGAATCTTGAATCAGGCACGAGAATTCATGTTGTTGTTGTTGATTGACAAAAATTGGGGGGGGGGGGACATTGGATTCTTCACAATAAGTCAGAAATATAGGGTTGGTTTAGTTTTAAAGTTAAATATATTTTATGGGAAAATATATCCAACGATATAAATAAATAAGATATGCCGAATTCCCATGATGTGCCAGAGTTCAAACATTACGTGTCCTCCATCAATTTATGGGGTTCATTTGCCTCATGAAAACTTGCCCTGTTATTTGTATCATCCACAAATCGGTTACCTTGACACTTGTTTGAGTTAACATCAGTAAAAATTGGAGTAATTATATTTTTTTATGGAGAAATTGTTGCCCAATTAATACTGCTCCAACTTTTTATGCACCTGGTCAAGAGCTGTATGGTATGGTCATCCATTGAGCCTTCAAACTGATTAAATTCAACATATATCTGCTCCTCAATGGGTTATGAGTTCCATACAGACTGATTCAATAGAAGTGCGTAGATTAATCTGTTGGGCATTATACTGTATTTGTATTTTAGGAATCAGCAGATTTTCAATAATACAGATATTCAACCCTAGCAGGTACTTCATGTGGTTTCTTATACAACAACAGCAAGTGGTGACAGATCCCAAGAGATATAATGTTTCGAGAAGAGCTGAGCACCCAATCTTTTATAAAGTTATTCACAGGAATATGCCGACTTCGTTGGGATTAGATGGTGTAATTAAGGACTGTAAGAATTTCGGGCGTACCTAGAATCCGACTGACTCGCTGAAGTACCCACATGAAACCGGAGCACCGATGCGGACCCCGATTACGCTACACAGCAAATACACCAAAGAGAAGAAGAGAAGAGAACATTCTAATAAGAAAAATCTTTTAGAGGGAGAATTGTGTATTATATCATCATTAGCCCTCTCCCTTAATCCCACACATTATATATATAGTGAACGTACGGTTACATAAGAATAGATGCAACCCTTAAACGTACGGTCACATAGGAATAGATGTAACCTTTAAGTGTATGGTTACATAGAAATAGATGTAACCTTTAAACCACAAAGGGTATCACTCTTTATAACACGTATCTCTCCATGAAGCCCTTTTGAATTGGGTTTGGGCCCTAATCCACCAAGGGTGGACTAGTATATTCCAACATCTCCTACTCACACTTGGTGGATTAGATGTTATGGGTCAAGTCTCTTTCTCTTACTTCTTTCATACTAGGTGTTTTGCCGTGACCGCGTGGGCATGACGTCTCTATTTGGGCGCTTTGTACTAGAAATCCCTTTTTATAGAGATCAACACAAGACAACCCTGTAGTGCAGCTTGATATTGATATAATGCCCGAATGTCCTAGATTTACCAATATACAATTTACTCATGGCCAATCTAATCCCTCTTGAGTCAGTATAAAACTCAGATTGCCTTTCTCATATGCATAGTATCTACACTTATGAAACTACAAAATAATATCATAAGGGACTGGTCTTAGACACCAGCATAGGTGTGTATATTTCAGGTAATAATCTTTCTTTCGCCCATATATCACTTTGATATGTATCAACCGCTTGCCTAACATAATGCCTTTAGATCGCATTAATCATGATCATAGGACAAAATGCTAAAGTAGCAGACATTAAAACATATTTCCATGATAATGTCAAAGTCAAAGGACATCGATAAAGGGTTAACCTTTCTAGGACTCACACAGCAATGAAGCAGGGATCTATTCACTTGCTTCCTATTTGCGATTCTTTAGCACATGTGGTATGAATCACATGCTACGGTGTTACTCTTATACTTTAAGAGCATATGTCATTTGATTTTATTATTAACACCGTACAGACTTAAGTCTAGACACTCCTAGTATCTAAACCCAAATTCCTCAACTCTACTCATATTACATGACGTCAATTTTGAAGAATTCATTATCTGGCAACAGGTATCATGGACGTGGGTTTCCATGATTCGATCCATATTTTTACAATCAAGGATCTCATCTCGACACACTGCACTTAAGTCGAGGCGACATAGTTTGTGTTTCTTCTCTACCATATTAGCACTCTTGCTACTTTACTGGTGAACACAATTGTCTCATCTTTGCACATTCCTCCTAAATGTCAAAGGCGGTCGCTTGTGTGAGAAAGACGACCTCACCAACCTGTACGACATACTAGACATTGTATACTTACACACATATTAAAAGCCAAAATGAAGTATCATTACTCCATACTATATGTATGCCAAAGGACTTAATATGTTTCTCATACATATCCTCGGTCATTAGGCTTAATTAGGGGACTTTGCATATGAATACATTGTTCAACAATAAATTTATATGCTATAGTATCTCTCATATAGCTATACCTTTGTATTTAATCTATCTATTATGCTTAGGGTCTTTTGTTTAAGTAGTGGCTACATGTAGTCACAATACTTCGACATTAGATTTGAATTCTCACTTTCAAATCTCACATGTTCTATGAACATTACCAGCCATAAAGCCTTTTGTACTATCACAACACATACTTTAAATGTACATAATCAATGTACTATACAAGTATCTCATGACCCTTTTATGAAGCCATCTAATTTCTCTCACGGTGGTTGGACTAGTACCTAATTACAAGTCCTACCATGCGCATATATCTGATCTTGTATTTATCATTGCATACATCATACTACTAACAGTATCATATAGATATTATTTTTCATTATCTTCTTGGTTGGCTCAGTTAGGGAATTTTGTCAAGACTCAGACCACTTTTAAAGTCACTGGGGTATCCATGGAATTGCATTCACTTATTTTGAATCGCTTATGAATCTTCTTAATGTAATTCTCTTGTAAAAGAGGGAAGTCTTCTTAAGCTATTTCTTTGGATCTTAAATCCAATTGCTTTACCCATTAACTAGCACCATTCTTTAATAGGCACTACCAAATTCAAACTATGTATGGCCAATAGTATATCATCCACTTAAAGGAATAACATCACAAATCATTTACTAATGGTTCTTTTTAACCATTTGAAAAACAGATTGGGTTACCGCTCTTTCGAAGCATTAAACATCATTATCTAGATGATTGCATCAATCCATAAAGGGACTTCTGCAAAATCACATGAAATCACTATTATGTGAAACTTCAAATACTACTTTTAATGAAATCTAATAGTCATTACATATAGATTTCTTCATCCAGATCATCACTCAAAGTGTATGTTTTACATCCACATGATGTAATTTAAATTCAAATAGTTAACTATTGTCACATTAAAAACTAATTTAAATGCACAACAAGTGAGAAAAAATGCCTTCCTATTATGCATACCCCTCTATAACAACAAGTTTTGGGCATGTCAATTGATTTTCTCACTTTTCTCCTAAATCTATAGAACTCACTAGTTCTCAATAGCCTTTTTGACTTGATAGTAGATCAACTGATTCTCAACTTGATTCTTTCTTAAAGAATCCACTTCCCTTTTCATTGCTTTCTTCCATTCTCCCTTGACATGGCCTCTTGTACAGAATGTGACTCATCATCCTCTTTTAGAATAACCATGAACATGTTTCTTAGTTATCCCTTTTCTCATGAGCTTTTTGCATTTCATATTTATTTTGTTTGGTCTCTTTATTGACCATTCTAAGCTCCTACTCTCAAAAACAATTGAGGATTATTGGCATGTTCTGTACTACCTTATCCTTGCATCTTGCAAAAAGATGCAATGTGATTAGTTTCACCCTTAATTGAAAACTAATTCACAACAAATGTGGTACCTTTCAATTCTTTTTTTTGTCATAACTCTATCATCATTTCACTCTTAAAAAACTTAACCCTTATGAGCTCTCACTTACAATCACTATAGGAATTTGCAACCGACCCTTATGGTCTATGAAAACTCATATTTAACTTTTATTTATAGGGTATGGTAGTGACTCATTTAGAGGGTACATGGTTAAACCCAAGTCCACATAACTTGATGAAACCAAGTATGTGTGCATGTGTACTAATCCACCAAAAGTGGACTAGCTAATACTCTCCCACTCACATTTGGGGGGTTAGCATGAGCCATAATATATTTAACCATGTCTAATAGCATTCTATCATGCCTTTTTAAACTCTTTTTCTTTGGGGATAGAGTTCATCGGATAGTTATCTACTTATTTATCCCTTTATTTCCACAGAGCTAACTAAAACTAGTCGAATAGATGCTCACTCATTTGATTAGTTCGTGGAACTTTTAAAATTCCTATCCAATTGATTCTCGAACTTCATTCACCTATTGTCTAAAGCAACAATCTTCAGACTTGTATAAAATGAAGTAATAACATTAGAAATCATCAACAAAAGGTAATAATTTACCCAGCTCTATGTCTCACCCTCAAACTTATAGGACCATATGCAATGAAATAAAATAATTGCAATATAAACTCAGTTCTAGTATCTTTTTGAAAACTTTTCATTATGCTATTTCTAGAACCAAATTCTATACCTTTGACTAGTAAGACATATATTTAAGTCAATACTTAAATCAGAAGAAAAGGCAATGCAATTATGCACAAAGAATTTACCAACCAAATAAATTTATTGAAAGAAAGATTGAATCACAACTATACAATTTTATAGGGCAATTCACACTATTTTGTTTCTCTTGTCAAGCCATATAGGTCTCGTAACCTTTTCTTTACTAAGCTGACATCTCAACTTCAGTATTACCATGACTATTTGTCAATGACTTGATAACAAATTATTTTTATAAATACTAGATATTTTGATTGTCCCCATTTAGTTTACAAATTATGTTCTTGGTAGCCTCTCTTGGCTTAGCCACTCAAATTATCCTACACATAGGATTATTCATAATTTATTTAATCCAAGAACTTATCAATAATTTAACACATTAAAGTATACAACATCATGTACTTGTATTATTCTTGACTAGAAAAATAATGATGTCACTGGATCTATGATCAGGAGAATACGTTTGTACCTCCCATCACACATATTCCAATTATGTCATTATCATCTATCAAGAAATTCATACAAGTACCTTAAATAAGATGCTCAATTATTACTCTTAAAAAAAACTCATTTTCTAAGAGCTCCCACTGAGATAGAGCATATGACGCTCTTGAAAGACTCATTTTCCAAGAGCTCCCACTTATGAAGAGTATTTTGACTTGTACTTCTTCATGTTTTCATCACATTATATTCATAATGTCTTATTAACCTCTTATCTAGGAGTTGGGAAAACTTAATAGTTTTTCTAAGTTCTCTATGCCTTTCATTTATGTACATTTTAATTTCCAGCCGAAAATACTTCCTCTAAAGAGTTAAGTCTCCATGCTTCTCAAACATAGTTTGATAGGTTCTCAACAAATATTATTTTTAAAAAAAAATTGTGAGAATTTTGTGTCTCCTATTATTTCAACAATCTTTCAAATTTTCTAAAACAAATATCCCATATTTCTTATTCAAATTATATATGTTTCCTAATAGAAACATTTAGTATTTCTTCTTAAAACTCTTATAGTTTCAAGTATTGGGAATTTGGACTTGGCTTAAGAGTTTATTCTTCACTTAAGATGGGCCTTTACTCTTTACCCAAGAAGTAATATTTTCCTAAACTCCACCATGATCCAGAGATTGGACATTAAGAAATATCTCCATTTGAGATTTTCTTTCACTTTGATTTGACACTGCTTCCTCAGTATCTGATCCTTCACTTTTACCTCCTTTCAGGTTGCTCTGGATTCGAATCTTGACATCTTAAGATTCAGGAGATTTAAGTTCCTCTTAGGACTGATCTACTCAGTTCTCTTCTAGTTACTCATCTTATTCCATTTCAGGATTAATTATAACCTTACTCTGAATTCTTTCATCTTGATCTTCTATCAAGATATTCTCCTTCTAGATTGTCACTCAATTTCATATTCCAATCAAAAAATCCCTATTTCATTTGTCACACAGAGGCTCACATTTCTCTAAGTAATTTATTTTGGATCAACATTCAATGGCTTTTAACTGGAAAACTTGTTTATTTTCTAAAGCCATTAAGTTCAAGTTTAGATATATGTTTTTCAATAAAAACATTATTCAAAAGAATAAAATAAATTTCATTTCTATGTTCAAAATAGATCCAAATATATTTCAAAATTTACATATTATCTGTCAAAGTATAGATAATGAATTTAGAAATCTTTAGAAACAGACCGTGTCTCAATTAGAGTCAAAAAACTCATACACGCGCCTCTAGAAGGAGGACAAAGTAAAAAATTCTGGGGAAAAATGAAAAACTTTATGCCTTTTTTTTTTTTTTTTTTTGGTAACAGAAAAATGGCCCAGAAAACTGTCAAGCCGAAACCCATACGCCTTGCATCATTCTTCTTCTTTTTTTTTTCAGCCCAGCCCATAAGGAGCCCAACATCATACTCTCCTGATTTTTTTTTTTAAACAATGAAACACACCGTTTCATTTAAGGGAGGGAGATGTCATGTTGGGACTTGACCAAAACAACATGTTGTTTTGGTCGTCCTTGACCTCCAGGCGGGTCATTCTTATCCGGCCGATGACGACGGGTCAGGTTTGTCGGACCCGACTCGTTCTCCTCCATAGCCAGTGTTCTTGACGTTGGTTTTTCATTTTCTTAGTGTCTATAACTTTGTTTTTTTTTTCAGCTCTACAAGCAATGGAACTAATTTCATGGACTTAAAATACTTTTTTCTTGTGACCCAATTTCAGAAAGAGAACTTCCTGGATTCCCGTCACCAGAATTTTCCTGTGAGGATTCTTTATAGTTTTGGCTTGCTCTTCTTTGTTCACACATGTATGCCATAATCCTGTTCATAATATATGTTTCTCATTTGGCTGTATATGCATTTATAGACATAGAAGAGCAAGAAACTGAGGATCTTTTGAATTATTTAGATAAACAGAATCATGAAACTAAATTATCAAAATTGATTTGCATATAGTTTGTCCGAGCAAATGATAAATAGCAAATAACTTCATAGGGCCATGAACAAAGAAGAAGCAGGGGAAAAAAAAAATCCAATGGCAAATTTCTTCGGAAGTTAAAGCACGCTATCTCAAGCAGAAGAGACAAAACTCATATGAACCCAGAATTAAATTTTATGAATTACTAAAACAAACACAGTAACTCATACGCAGCGAAAACAAAAATATAAGAATATCTTAATCCTCTTGCATATTCATTCGGGAAGCAAAAGCACATCTTTTGGCGAATGAAAGTATTGAGATCATAACATCATAATATTATAATATGGCCACCAATTACCATACTATCATAATATGAAGACCATGATTACATAAACAAACATTTTGTATATTCATATGGGAATATAAATTTGTCTCAGAAAATCATGACAAAAACCGAAACAATTATTTCAGTCACATAATTTCTAAGAGGAAACCGTGGGAACGGATTATATACAGCCATATAAGCAGATTTCAAATTCTATATATATCAGGAGTAAATTCAAATGCCTAAGAAAAACACATTATTGGCAACTTGGCATCTTACGCATCAATTAAAAAAAAATATTAAATTATCGATATGCGTTAAATACTCATACCCGACATATATGATAACCATAATAACAACCTGGTTCTGATACCATGTAAGAATTTCGGGCGTACCTGGAATCCGACTGACTCGCTGAAGTACCCACATGAAACCGGAGCACCGATGCGGACCCCGATTACGCTACACAGCAAATACACCAAAGAGAAGAAGAGAAGAGAACATTCTAATAAGAAAAATCTTTTAGAGGGAGAATTGTGTATTATATCATCATTAGCCCTCTCCCTTAATCCCACACATTATATATATAGTGAACGTACGGTTACATAAGAATAGATGCAACCCTTAAACATACGGTCACATAGGAATAGATGTAACCTTTAAGTGTATGGTTACATAGAAATAGATGTAACCTTTAAACCACAAAGGGTATCACTCTTTATAACACGTATCTCTCCATGAAGCCCTTTTGAATTAGGTTTGGGCCCTAATCCACCAAGGGTGGACTAGTATATTCCAACATGTTAACACTTCTAATTAAAAGTATTTAGCGCTGCTACTATAGGTTAATATTTTATCAGTGTGATGTAATAGTGCATCCAAAAAAAACTAGATAGAGCAAGAATAAATTTAAGGAAAAAAAAAAGACAATTCTTTGAGACTAAAAAATAAATTACGAGTATTAATATAAAAGGCAGAATGAAGATGTTTATCTACTACCCTGTCAATTGGAAAATAGAAGACCAAACGCGCGAACGGCAGGATTCGAACCTTCATGGGCGGAGCCCACATGATTTCTAGTCATTACCGATAAGAAAAGAAACTAAGGAGAGAAGAGAGACTTGCGTATCCGGGAGGATGAATCCGAGTTAGCAGATTACCGGAATAAGAAAAGAGATTGCCAGAAAGCTCCATTTTAAGGGTGAGGTTCAAGTAAGGAGGACAGACCCTATTTAAAAAGTCTGGGGAGACTATTAATTAGAAAATTAATTCTTGATTAATTTTTTAATATGCAATAACTTGTTTCTCAATTAATAAATCCGTAATTAATAATTATTTCCTTCATTTTTTGACTTTTAGGATTGGATAATATGAGTGTGTTACACCCTAAGGAAGCTCGTTGAAATTGAAAGGTACCCCATGCATGTTGGGAAACCATGGCGTAGAGCAGATAAATCGCAGGAAATAGATGAAGGTAATATAGTTGTTAGTGTGCCATGCTTAGAAACTCATGTTTGGCCGACACTTAATGTATGTTACAGCTTACGCTGGTTGCCACCTGCATCTTTCATCTCTCAATTATACAAAATATTGAGTAGTGAACAAGTGATAATGAAAGCAGTGAAAACAGCAGGCTTCTTTCTAAATTAAATTTTATAAAATATTTATCAGATGTCTCTGAATAGGGACCCTATATATTTTATATTTAATGTATTGATGAGTTGTTCTCACTTTCTTTTGGTATAAATTCAAATATGCTTGCAGGTCAAAATTCACCCCCTCAACAAAATTAATGGTAAAAGCTGACCTTGCTATAAGCGACAATGGGCTTCAGGAATAATAGTTCCAAACTTTAATTTTGTATATTTACTGAATACATTCGTATCTTAATTAATCTTGATCACTATATTTGGTGACATGCTTCCAGGGAGGTTATAAAAACGATCCTTTTATTCATGACATGAGTGGAACAATCGAGTGGCTGGAGTCGGGAAAAAAAAAAGGTTGTTAGTGATCTCTCGTTTATATTTTGATTTGCTTTATTAGTTTGTGATATTTGCTCTTTTTTGTAAAGCCTGAAACTCAGCTGTTTCATCATATGTTTGATTATTATGTTTTCTCAAAGTGATCTAATTCCTTTATGTGTAAATTTTTTTCTGAACCTAGATAAAATGTAATATTCGTTAGCAATTAAAGAGTCCATAAGCATTTGCTAGAAAACTTTATCTTTTTTGTAAACTCATTCACATGCAATTATTTTTTTATTTTCTTTTGGAACACTCATATGTTAAATGCTTGACAGGTGCACCTATTTATTGTTGCAATTAAGTTGTGCTTATTCTATGATTTCTATGCACTCATTATGTTAAATGCATGCAACAAACAAACAATAGGATAGGATGACGTCGCCACTCCTCACATATTCTTGTCACAAATATCAACTATATACATTTTGATTCCAAATGTGCACAAACATTAATGAGAATTCAATCAATTAATTTAATCAACAAAAAATGTGACTAAATAACTAAATTTAAGTTCTCCCACTATTTTATGTATCCAAAATCACTGGGAAAATTAGAAGGAGAAACCTAGAAAAAAAATGACATTTATTAGGAGGGATGTTAAAAATTCTAATTATTTAAAAGGATAGAAATCAAATCAAAATGGGAAAAATTCATTAAATGACCATTGTAGCAACACGGGGCCTGTTTGATTCTGTTTTTTATTTTTTTCCAAACAGTTTTATAAAATTGTTTTTAAAATCATCAGGTTTTGAAATATATATATATATATATATATATTTGGATAGCTCATTTAAAAAATCTGCTTTTGAAGTGATGTGGCGATGGTTGTCGCTCGCAGTAACATGGCAGTGGTCGTTGTCAATAGTATGGTATCGATAATGAATAGGTGATAGCTTCAAAAAACAAAAAAAAACACACAAAAACTGTTTTTATTCTTTTGTTTGTATAAACAACTTAGGGAAAACAGTTTTCAAAGCAAGTTTTTTTGTTTTTAAAAACAAAATCAAACAAGACCATCATTTGCTTTCACCAAGAAAAATTTTGAAACTTCAAACCCATCTCTCTAACCCAAAATGAAATTAAATTGAGAAGGAAAAAAACCCAAAATAACCTTAACAGAAATCAAACCCATCTTACTTCACCAACCATTAATAAATCAAATGAAATGAAAAATAAAAATTGACTATGATACTAATTGTAACATTGCATTGCCTTATTTTTTATATGGTTCGCTTTAGAGCTGTCGCCCCTCTTAGTTTTAAAATGCATCAATAGGGAAGATATCAAAAACCTTATAAGGTGTCTTCCATTCCCCTTCTCAACTGATGCGGGACCTCTGATTCCATTTGTATTATCACATCACCTCACCTCAATATTGTTCGCTTTGTAGCTATTTTTTTTATATCGTTCCAATTTTATCAGATGTCCTGAGGACCAATCGTCTTTTCAGTAGGAGGCACCTCTTCATCAATAGGCTTGGAAGGAGTCTTTTCATAAGAAAGCTCCTCCTTATTTGTAATCAGTAATGCGTCTGCATCTATTTTCTTAGAAGTCAAGTGCCCTGCTGTCAAGTTTATCATTTCAAACATCATTATGTCTCTGTGTATATATCAAACTCAAAATTGCATAGCATTCTTCTATAAAATTGGGTTATCTTCAATTTGAATGGAGGGGAAGGCTTAGAAGCAATAGCTCTGTTAGTCGCATCAATCGGCTCAAACTTAAAAACATCTTTGTTTTCTGGCTCTAGCTCTATCTCTGCCTTTCTTCTATTGGCCAATTGCATAACTTTTAGGTTCAAAGGACATTGTCTACGAGCCTTCATCCGTAGACTGTAGGCTAGTAGGTAATTCAAATTTCACCATGTCTCTGGTGAACACATCAAACTCAAGTTGCGTGGAATTCCATTAACAAATTTGGTGATCTTGAGTTTGAATGGAGGGGAAGACTTTAGTGGTAGCAACCATGTCAATTGCATTGATAAGCTCAAAGATGAAAATGTCGTCTACCAATAGCTCTAACTCAATCTTTCTTAACCCTATTTGCAGGACTTTCATTTTCAAAAGGACGTAGTGGAATTGGGAATATGAGAGGTAGAGATAAAGAGAGAGGGAGGCAAGAATATTTCTCAGGGAAAGAAAATTATTGCGATGAAATCTAAAAACTGTGAACAATTTGTTCAACATTTAGCTAGTTAAGCTTCTTATACTGTTATAACTCATAAGTCATAACCACCTGGTGTGCATCTAATAATTTACAAATGGTATCCGAGCAAACAATATCAAGAGCGAGGGGCTACAATTTTATAAATGGTTTCAGAGCCAAACTCGTGTCGATTGCCCCTGAAATTTTTTCAAGTTCAATGTTTTTCCGGAAGTTTCAAAATGCAGCAACGTTACCCTATGCCGTTAAAAACCTAACGCTGATTGTTAACATTTTAACGGTACCTAGTGGGGCTAGTTCAAGCAATTGAAGGCCTAGGAAAGCAACAGATTTTGATGATATGCAACTATGTGAAGCAGAGTTTGTTAAAAATCCGTTCATACTCAAGCAATGTCTGTTCCACCGGACATATGATCAAGTGCGACTGTTTGCTTGTGCTTCATCCAAACAAGAAGGCTATAAGTTCCCTTCGACTTGAAGTCTGCAACTAGGCAACATTAATTTTAAAAAAACTTCCAAGATAACATTACTTCTCGATGAAAATTTTTAGGACAAATTTGCACCTTAACCCATAAACAAATTTTAAAATTAATCAAACTGTTTTACCCCACGTTAATCAAAAACACATTCCCAAGCACCCAATAAAAATGAATATATTTTTTATAAAATTATGAAATGTCAATCTAAATTAAATGATATCTTTTAATTTGAATGATAACCAGTTTTCATTCAAAAAAGTAACAAAACTAAATTGTAATCCCACTATTACTTGATTGTGACCCATATTTCATATAAAATTTGAGATGAGCTATTATGTCAGTAGTATGGTTAATGACAAATTATACTCATGTATATTACACGTTAAGGTCCAATTTTCCCTTAAAAGTTTTCACTCAAATATAGTGGGAGTTCAGAAGTTTTTTTTTTTATTATTCAATTTTACTTTGAAAGTGTATAGATCGTAGCAATATTGCCCCCACAGTTAACAACGTTAACTTTGACTAATAAATCCTTCTTTTTTTACTCTTCACGCTGACATGGCTGCTTAGCTATCACCTTACCTAAAGACACAAGCCCTCCCTGATTGTTGAATCACTTCCGAATTCTGAAGCTTCTAATACAAGGTCCATTTGCACCCAATGATGTGGGCGACACTGCTGTTTTTGAGTACGAGACCATTCCTTCAGTTCTGGGACTTTCATCTGTGGTGGCGATCGGTGTCATTGGATCCTCAAATGAGTGACCCTCAAATGGAAGAGGAGATCAGAGTGGAGGGACATGACAAGCGAAGAGGGCTATGTATGATGTGGCAGACAAGATAAGGTGGTTGTTTCGAAGAGGAAATGCAGAAGTTGAAAGAATGAGGAGTGATGGTAGTCAAACCCCTTTTCAAGCTTCAGGTCTTTTTTAAGCCCCAAAGGACGATGATGGGTCTTCTTTATTATGTTGTAGTCATTTTTGTTGATTATTCTTTTGCCTGCAAAGAAATGAATCAGTGATGGGGGAAGTCTGTGGCTGGGCGGCTATTGGAGTTTGTGGGGTTAAGAGAATTGGTTTATTGCTTTGTGATGTGAGGGGCAGAATTGCCATTTCAGTTTTATTAAAAAAAATTAATATAAATTGAGTAAATGACATGTAAAGTGACACCTAAGCATTAACACAGCCATATCAGCATGAGTTGGTAAAAACAGAAGATTTAACGGTAAAAGTTAACTTTTGGGTTAAGGGACAATTTTGTTCTAGAAGTGTCAAAAAAGGAGTAATTTTGCCTTGACTGTTATCCTAATTAATTTTGACCATTAGTTAATCAAATATGATGAGGTGGCAGTCCAGATGTCATTCACGTCATGTTTGTTAAGTTGTAAATTTGCATCGGAAGTTCATGTGTCATCTACTTCATCTTTTTTCAAAGTTAGATTTAAAATTGTTGGGGCAAATTTGCGCCTTTACAAAAATAAAGTAGATGATATGAGGACTACCAATTCAGTATATTTGGTCAACTAACAATCAAATGAACTTTAATAATGGTCAGGGTAAAATTACTCCCTAAAAACCCTCTAGAGCAAAATTCCCTTCAGTGAAAATTTTTGGGACAAAAATGCCCCTTAACCCTCAACTTTTTAAAGAGCAGAGGCAGTATTGATATGACTTAAATATGTCCAGGACAAAATGAACCAAAAAAAAAACTTTCGACACCCACCGTTTCTAAGCAAAAACTTCTGAGAGCAAAATTAGACTTTAACCCATGTATTATTTTACGTAAATGATCATATATAGATGAATATGGATAATAGTTTCAATTGCCATCTCTATATGTGTGTGTGTGGCTAACATGTATTAATTAGGAGATATATGTGTGTGTGTGTGTATTCTTCTCCTCCCAACAAAAAAAAAACTAGCGCACACGTCACACTTACAGAGGGTCGGATTCGCAACTTGCATACGCTAAGATTTAATAAAGTATTTGGTATCAATTGAATCCAATGGTTTCGTTTTATATAGATACATGGGCTAAAATACATTTTTAATCCTCAAATTTACATGAAATCTTATTTTAATCACATAACTTTTATAAAATGTACTTTTAACTCTATAATTTTAACATTGTTAATGCCACTAAAAAAAATATGACTTAGCAAACTTAACAGGAAAATTGTGTACGAACCAGAAAAGTTGCAATTCGATTTGCATACTTGATGTGATTCTAGTAGGAACCCAAATACATAGGTGGCGCATGAGAATGTCAAGATGGTTTCTTGAAAGTTGTTATAGATTTAAGATTCCTCAATATAGAACTTTAAATTAGAATGCTTAAATATATCTACATATGCATGGTATGCATTGAGTCAGGTTGTGCCTTTTTTTTCTAGGAAACTATTTGATATACTCCTCCAGTCTTTAATATAAGACATATTTACCTAATTTGATTAGATTAAAAAAGTTAACTAATATGACAATATTTTATAAAACACTATAATCAACTTCCTTAATCCCCTCCTTCCCTCTCCTCCTTACTTATTAGGGGTACATTAGAAAAAGATTGATAAATATGAAAACTTTTCCTTATATTTAAGACCAATATCAACTTCTCAAACATGTTTTATATTATAGACAAGAGGGAGTGCTACTGAACAATTCTGATTCCGTTGAATTATAAAAAAATTTGGTTAATGATTCATAATAGATTCTGAAAGTGTTTTACTTTCATTCTATATATCTTGAGAGAGATATTTGACTCTCCCTTGGATTTGTCATCTTATTAGGAAAACAAAGTTATGCAAGTTTTGAAAGGGAAAATAGTTTAAAACAAAATTCAATGGCTTCATGTGACTTCATTTACAGAAACTATGATCAAAGTTGAGGATACATAACAAGACAGGATGTCCTAGAAATTAAAAATGACATTCACAATTCACCTGAAGCCAAGTCCAGGAGCTCTTTGTACTTGTCAGCAACATAAGATTTCACCTTCAGTTTAGGTTTTCCATCAGCAGTTCCAGGAGACATACACTTCACCCCAATCACAGTTACCAAACCTGCAAGGTCAGAATCTTGAATCAGGCACATGAATTCGTGTTGTTGTTGTTGTTATTATTGTTATTGATATTAATAATTGTCAAACATTTAAAACAACAATGGATTCTTCAGGATAAGTCAAAAATATAGAGAAAGCATTACAACTGTACTCACTCTCATGTATACGCCCATACAACGGCCTCTCTCCTTTCCAGTATTCCAAAGGCCTTGACCTGATCCTAGTGCTTCGCCTTACACCTGATTCCCATGATGTTCCAGCCACTGGGAAGATACACAAATTACTTCATTGTTCATACTAACAAAAGTCAAATTTTGATAAATGGAGGAAATGAGCAGAGTCCAAACCTGCAAGGCTCTGCCTTCGAGAAAGTTCTTTGCGTTTCCGTGATTTAACTTTCCTTTGCTCATTTACTGGAACCTGGGAATTGTCTGTATTTTCCTGTACCTTAAAAGACAGCAAATTTTAAGTATAAGCAGCTAGACTGAAGAATGTGTTTTCTTTAAATGCTATGATTTTCAAACAAGATGGAAATAAGTTAGACTGAAGAAACAGGAAGGTTTCTTTGGGAAGCTAGTTACCTGTAAAACTTGTCCTGGACCATCATCTGAAGTATTGGTGTTTCCATCCCGGGAATTGGCTTCAAAGAAAGCATCTCCCGATTGATCTAAGTTAAAACAACGAAAATTTTAGATAATTTTGCCGAAGGCGTCACTTAAGCCCAAGTATTTTCCCCCACTATGCTTTCAAAGCACAATATTAAAAAACTTGCTCGTACAGAAGATAACTGAGCCAAACAATGATATTAATGATGTTTGGCGTTAATTTTCTCATAATATATATATATATATATATATAAGAACTGATATTAATTAAGTATATCAATACCTTGTGGATTCACTATGTTGAACTCCGAAACAGCTGTTTGTTCAGAAGACACTACTCCCTGCACCTGTACCTTGTCATAACACGATTGATCTTTCAGATTTAAAACAATTTTTCAATCACATAAGATAAAAATTCTATAGAGCCCCAAATAAAAACGTACTTTGCCAGCTGATTCATCAGGTTCATTTGCCCTGCTTCTGGTTTCATGAGCAATCTGGTTACCCACATCGCTGCCTCCAACATCTACCTCCATGTCGACATTTGTGCCAAGAGCAGGTTCTGTTGAATTATCTTCCTTGGAGTTTCCATTAGTATTGGAAAAAGTCTTGACAGTGTCATCCCCGAATTTACAGGGTTCATGCACCTCATAGTTCCTGTTTATTGTGTCATCCACAACCCTGCTACCCACATCACTACCTCTAACATCCAACTCCATGTCAGCATGAGATATATTTGACTCCATGTCAACATGAGACTTGTTTGAGTCTACATCAGTAGCAAAAGCAGGTTCAGTTGGATTATCTTCCTTGGAATTTTCAGAAGTATTGGCACAAGCTCTAACGGTGTCTTCTTTAAATTTACAGGGGTCATCCGCCTCAGAATTTAGCATGCTTACTATGTCATTAATAACCTTGTTCGTATTTCTGCCTCTAGCATCCACCTCTAGATCAAGGCGAGATTCATCTGAGTCAATATTGGTACCAAAAGCAGATTTCCCTGAATTATCTTCCCCAGATATCCCAGAAGTTGCGACGTTTCTAACAGTTTTCTCCACTGAAGTGTGAATATCTTTGATCAAAGGGTCATCCAATTTATCAGATGGCTTCCCAAGCTTGAGTCCCTGTCCTGCTGTATCACGTCGAGGTGAGTTTTTTGTGGGCGAATGTGTACAGTCAAGATCAGAAAACGAATCAACAGATGGCTTTGACTGTGAAAGGCGCTTCTGCAACGATGGCAATAGAGCAAATGGACTTTTTGGTGGAGTGGGTGATGCTAATTGCTGCCAAGGTTTTCCTACATTCTCTATAGGCTTTTCGGGGGTTACATTATTGTTTATCTCTCTTAACAAATTATCTATGTTCATCAAAGGCTTCCTTGGCTTTGACAAGTTCCCTACAAAAGTTTTCAATTCAGTCACTCGGTTTTCAGGCAGGTCTGGAATGGATAACTTCTCTAAAACAATGGGTTTGATCTGTAAGCTCTCCCGCAAAAGAGTGATTGCTTGATCTTCCTCTAGATCTTCACTGTTATGTAGCAATTCATCCAATATGTTACTGTGGTTGTTCTCTTCCATGGCAGATGAATCTACAGGAAAATTTCAGCATACAAACAGGGAATGATCAAAATTAAGTATGAAATCTGAGGAATGAAAAATAAGAGGGGGAAGAAAGCATTTTTATTGGATGTGTAAAGGATAATTTCAACTTAAACGTTTAAACTGTTGAGATCCATTAACATTAATAGTTTTAGTACAGTCTATAGTTAACAATTTTATTATAATTTCTTGCACACCATTCATAGAACAGCTTTTGGACTTGAAAGGTGGACAAAACACAAAATTAACTTCAGTTAAAAGAGCCAAGGATCAAATTGCTACGTAAAGGATTATTTCAGCTCCAACCTTTTTTTTTTTGGAGTGGATATTTCAGCTCAAACCTTAAATTACTGATTGAAGCCCAACAATAATTAATATTAATTTTATTATAGTCGTTAATTGGCAAGATGAAAGGCAAAATGTCATGCACAAAGAGATCACAGTAGTAACTGCCCATTTCATTCTAGGAATGGAAATCACTCACTAGTTAGTTCACTCCTCGGTGATGCAGGATGAGCCTCAGCTTTTTCTGGGCTCTCACCAACGGGATCAAGGCCGCCAGATTCATATTTCCCTTGAGACGATGGGATATCCTCCTTCTGGCCAGAAGTTTCCATTGAGTATCGATGTTTGTATCTGACTGACCTCCTGACCCAAATAATAGAAGGAAAATGATAAACAAATAAACAGAATAATCCATTATATGATTGTATTTATTGCTCGCCCGGAGTCCTGATAGTACCTATGGTCATTCCCCATGAGTCCTGGGCGACGTTGCCGTGCATTGGTGGATGCATTGTTCTCGTTTGGTTCAAACAATACATTACCCGTTTGCTTCTGTATTTCTCTTTTTGCATCTATGCATTAATTATAAGTCCAATGAGAAGAAGATTCAAAATACCATCCACTAGGCATATAAAAAGAGAAACAAAGGGTAACTTACTTTCTAACCGTTCATGGGCCTTAAAGAATTCCTCTGGATCTTTCAGATTATCAATGTCAACACTTGGTTTCAAAATCTCACTAAGATGACTGTCAGACAGATACATTAGAACACCAAAATAATTCAAACTACAGTTATGCTTTGTATAAACTCTTTTTGAAAAATGATAAAAGATAATAGATGTAAGGAAGGAAATGGAACATTGGGGGGAGTGCTATACTTTCTATTAGGTTTCAAAGAGAAACGAGCTCGCTTGTGGCCTAAGGCTGGCCTCCGTTCTCGAGGATTCTCCGGAGCTTCTTCCATAAAAACATCACTTATCGCATTAGGTGCTGAATCACCGAATATTTCAGAGCTGATTAGTCCTGGATTACCATCTATTATGGACTTAGCCTGTTTCAGAAGTTTACTGGGACTTCCTAAGGCCTGTCAAAACAATAAAAAACTTCAATTTTTCCGATATCGATAAAAGGTTCTTTCCAACCACTCATTTTTCTTTTCAAGACCAAATGTTAAATCTAAAAAAAGCTACAACAATTTCAAATAATTTTTCTATTTGTCTTTACGTCAAAATGTTGAAACCTATCGCCAAGTCTTTAAAAATAATTTCCACTCTCAAAATGGAAAAAAGAAAAACAGAGGATACGGGAGGCATTTTGATCAAATAAAAATGAGGGGAGGTGGTAGGATGTCAAAAATTCTTTAAGGTTTGACAGATTTCGCAATGCATAAGTTAGAAACTAGAAAGTAGCCCATGGGAGAAGTCGAACCCAAAACAATTGGCCAAAAAGAAAAGGGGAAAACACCTTTTCAAAATCAGGCTCAGATCATGTCTTTAAATTTGGTGAATTGTCTCTAATTTACACAGATAGATATATATTGCTCCATCTTGATTTTTATCGTTCGATCAGGAAATCACATTGAGAATTCACTTTAAACGAGAAAGCAAGCAAATTGACAGTCATATTCCAGCTTCTATAATGCACAATAAAGACGATATCCAAAAGACAACAGAAGTAAAAATGAATTTTCATGTCGGTTTCCTAGCCATTTCGCAATGTTCCGCGGATAAGATAGTCACTAAACTCTAGAGTGCTATATATTTCGTTTTCCGACGCATTCCACGCTAACAGAGGCAAAAATTTTCATCAGCAATATAATCAAACTTCCAGTTTTGCGAAATTTCCTCAAACACCAAAATCCTAGTCTGAATATAAGATTTAAAGATACGCATACCATGTGACGGACAGTGACTCTACTGACTAAATTTGAAAATAGGAAAAGACGGCAGCTTAGCGAAAAAGTTGAGTGAAGTGAAAATACCATGGATGTTAGATGATTGTGGATGGCGTCAAGGTCTACATCGGGGTTATAGGGATTTGAAGAATCGGGTGGCACGCTGGATGTCTGAGGAAAGAGGGAGAGTCCCCAATAGTTGGCGAGAGGATCAACTAAAGTAGAACCCTGAGCTTCTTTCGCCATTGATTTAGCTAAACATCAAAATTTTTGAAAAGGAATCGAAATAGATTCCTGCTGAGAAGAACCCTAGGATGACGAAGGTAGAAAGAGGGAATGGCATGTTTTCCCCTTTTTTTCCAATTTGAAAACAAGAACGAGCGGGAGCGATACCCTGTACCTGCATGTACAGTTTTGTCCGTGTGGTCCCTCTATTTGTTTTCTTTTGTTTTTTTTTTTTTTTGGACAAAGGTCCCTCTAATTTAAGGGCTGTTTCGTATGATGGGAAGGGACGGAGGGTAAGGAGGAAATTTTTTTTTAAAGTGGAATTTAAAAATATTAGGAAAGTGGGATTAAAAGTTTTTAATTAATTTTTTTTTCTTTCATCTTATATTTTTTTTTCTTTATTAAAATTTTATAACCTTAATTTTCTAATTTTTTTCAATTCAATTTATAAAAATTTTCCCTTCTCTCTCCTCCAAATCTCTCATACTAAACAATTAAGAGCCCGTTTGGTTCAACCCCATTGGATGTTTACAATGGTAATCATGATTGCATTACTAAGAGAAGAGTGTTTGATTGCTCTTTAGTATGGTAATAGGGTTTATCATAGTAATGATTATTATAAAAGTCCAATTTACCCTTTAGTTTCACATGTCTTTGTTTCACTTGACACATCACGCCACAACCGCCTCCACCATCACCACAACCTGCCACCTCCGTCACCTCAACCCGCCACCACCACAGCCACTTCCTCCTTCGCCACCCCTGCCGCGGCTACTACTTCCTCCTCCACCCCCGCCCCCACCTCCACTACTTTCTCCTCCACCCCAGCCGTCACACCCGCGGTCGCTGCCTCCACCTCCACCGTCACCACCATACCTACTATCGATGACGCCGCCTCCTCCTCCTCCACCGCCGTTGTCACATCGGCCATCGCCGTTGCCTCCTCCTCCTCCTCCGCCACCGCCTCCTCCTCCTCCACCGCCGCAGCCGCCACCGCCTCCTCCTCCACAGTCGCCGTCCCACCCACTATAGCCGCCGCCACCTCCTCCTCCACCGCCTCCTCTGCCACCTCCACCAATGACTCTTAACTATTTTTTCTACAAAGATTATATGAAGGGTAAAATAGACTTTGCCTGATATATTAATTTTAAATAATTGTTAAAACAATAACTCATTGCATCTTACTTAAAAATCAAACCAAACACTAGCCATATAATTAATATTGTATTGCATTACCATTGCATCGCACTGCACTGCAAAGTATAATGGGATTGAACCAAACGGGCCCTAATTACTTTGTATGTTTGTGATGTTTGTGCCCACACTCTATTGATATTTACAATAGGGAGGTGGATAATAAAGGAAAATGGAAGAATAGCACTAATAACACAAAAATTAAGCAGTCTTAAGTATAAATGTTAATTAAAATATTTGTTTCATGGTATGTTTGGAAAGAGAGAATAAAAGAGGAGGGAATACTAAGAAAAAAACTTCCCAAAATGATAAAAAATTTACTAATTTTTATTAGTGTTCCCTTCTAGTATTATTTCCCCCCCTAATTTTCTCTCCATCCAAACATATGATTAATCTTAAGCACAAGACATTTGTTTAGATTTAAAACTTTTTCCCAAGTCATCTTATTTAGAGCCGGGAATTCGGGCCAAGCCCGTCGGGCCAGTCCGTTTAGGCCCGAGCCCGTCAAGGGCCGGGCCTGTGATTTAAAGCGAAAAAATGGAAGCGGGCTTAAACGGGCCGGCCCGAAAGCCCGTAGGGCCGGCCCATTTAAGCCTGCTTATTTTTTTTTATAGAAATCACTATAGCAATGTTTTTTTTTTGCCCTATTGTAGCTATGAACTTCTTTGGTTGTAGTTTGTGAACTTGTTTGATTGTGGTCTTGTTCTTGTAGACTTATTTGATTATGGCTTTTGTCTGTGGTTTATGAACTTATTTGAGTGTTTGACTGGTTATGGATATTAATTATGGTTTGTTTGTTAGATTTTAGTGTTTATGTTTTATTGAATATGGATGCTATATATGTTTTAAGTAGTTTTAATAATATTTATATGTTAGATTATGTATTTTAGTCATTAGGGGCATAAAGGAGAGGGAAAACGTTAAACGAGCCTGAAGCCCGCGGGCCGGCCCGTGAGCTTCAGTTAAACGGGTCGGGCCGTAAAATAAGGGCTGTTTTTAGGACTCGGGCCTAAACGGGCCGGCCCATTTAAGCCCGAGCCCGTCACGGGCCGGCCCGTTTGCCCAACTCTAATCTTATTGGGTGCACATGGTAAGAAGGTTTCAATCTAACAATAAAGTAACACATGTTTTAAAGAATAACTTATTTAACTAACTTTTTAAATCTAAATAGATTTATTATCAAGCTAACAAAATGGAGTATATCTTTGTTACCTGATATAACCAATACTTCTAACACACACTCACGTGAATCCTAAATTCAATGCACTATGTTTCAAAAATATACATTGTGTATATAGAAACAATTATGTTGGGGAAAAAAGAAGTTGGAGGAATTCTAAATTTTTTTTAGAGGAATCTTTGCCCAATTGATACTACTCCAATTATTTAGAGCCAAAATAAATTTAAGAAAAAAGACAAATTTTTTAAAAATAAAAAATAATTATTGTTAATATAAAAGACAAAAGGAGCATGCTTAGTTGTTTACCCTATCAATTGGAAGAAATAGGCAAAATCGTGAACGGCAGGATTCGAACCTGCGCGGGCAGAGCCCACATGATTTCTAGTCATGCCCGATAACCACTCCGGCACGTCCACCGCGTGCTGTGAGGTTCAAGAAATATTGGATTTAATTGTCTCACCGAATGCGCTCCTCTGGTTACTGTTCCCGAAGCGAAAATGGAACATAGCAGGTGGCAGATTCGTTTGCTAATCGCGGGCGCGCAGCGGTGAAAGTGGAAGAAGCAAAGCGAGCTCCCCAGACGACAGGTTGGTTTTCCTCTTCATGTTCTCATTCTCCATATATTCTCAAACTCTAGTCCATTCCACTTTCTGATCGTTTGTGCGGTTCATGCATTTATTGGGTTGGTGTTTATGGTTTCAGACTCGCGGCTTTATTTGGACGATGCTTCTGACTTTTTAGAGTTCTGAATTGACCATTGATTGGCTGAAATTTGCATTTCTATTTTACAATAACTGAGTACAGTATGTCTTCATTTCTCTGAATTTGATGTATTCTACTACTCGTGGCATCGATTTTGCTCATAGTCGCAATTTGAACTGTTTTGCTCCTTCCAGAAACAAGGAGACACGAGTCCGTAGAGAGAGAAATTTATTCGAACAGTTTTTACGGACACATTATACTTAGTGACCTTGTTGTTAGAATTATTAGACGTAATGTTAGTTGTTTCTGTCATAGGCAGTGGTTGGTTGGTTGTTAATTGTCATAGGCCATATCAGAAAGGTGATTAAGGTATAGCTATCTTCATATTGTACCTGTTATTGAGCAGTTTAAAGTCCAGTAATGTGAATCTTTTTTATACACCTCGTCTTCTTCTTCTCGTTATTGAGCACAGGTTTCTATATCGTCCTGAACAGGAGTTTAAATTCTCGCACTTGGGCAGCCTTTCAGGGTATTTTGTCATGTCTAATAGTAAAGCAAATCCAAATGACGCTAATAATAGTAGAGGCTCAAAGCGGAACTTGCCCTCATGGATGGCATCAAGGGAAAGCGAGAAAGAAAGTTGCGGGGAGAAATCAAAGGGGGGTGGTGAGGATGAGAAATCTTATGAGTGTGAGACACCCAACAAGAGCAAAGGCCAGGGTGGAGGGCAATTAGTCGGCACAACTTCCAAGCAAGCTGAAAATAGTGGAAAATCTTCAGCTTCTAGTTTGGAATCAAAAGGCTTCTCCAAACTTCTGGTACCTTTAATAATGTACTTTCAAATTATGGGCTTCATGGGTTTGTCTTTATATTTATTGTCACCACTGAGGTAATACAACTTTTAATGGACAGGAAGGGGTAGTTTTCGTGCTGTCTGGTTTTGTCAATCCTGAGCGTGGCATTTTGAGGTCCCGTGCCCTGGAAATGGGGGCGGAGTATCAGCCTGACTGGGACTCAGATTGCACTCTCTTGGTTTGTGCATTTCCAAATACTCCCAAGTTTCGACAAGTTGAAGCTGAATGTGGAACAATTGTTTCAAAGGTCTACCTCATTATTTGCATGTGGATAATTTGTATACTTTCAAGGGTTTTGACATGTTTCAACATAGTCTAAACTTTGTTTTCTTCGTTTTTGAATGTTAGGATTGGATATTAGAGTGTTACGCCCAAAGGAAGCTCGTAGATATTGAAAGTTACTTCTTGCACGTTGGGAAACCATGGCGTAGAGCCTATAAATCGCAGGAAATAGATGAAGGTAATATATTGTTTGTGTGCTATACTTAGAACCTCATGTTTGTCTGACATCTAATGAATATTACAACTTACACCAGTTGCCACCTGCATCTCAATTATACAACATATTTGAGTGATACACAAAGCAGTGAAAATAGCAGCCTTCTTATAAATTAAATTTCATAAAATATTTATTGGATATCCCCAAAGGGATGCTATATTTTATATTTAACATGTTGATATGTTGTTTCTCACTTTCTCGCCATATAAATTCAATGATGCTTGCAGGTAAAAAATCATCCGTTCCCAACAAATCCTTAAAGCATACTGAAAGAGCATCACCTTCAAAGTCATCCACCTCAACAAAATTAAAAGTAAAATCTAACCCTTCTGTACGAGCATAATAGTTCCAAATTTTAATTTTGTACGTCTACTTACTCTGTTTTGTGACATGCTTCCAGGGAAATAAAAATGATCTGTTTAATAAATGCTTTCCTGCTTTTGAAGTGAAGAAGTGGGTTCTGGATGACATGAATAGAACAATTGAGTGGCTGGAGAATCAAGAAGAAAAGGTTATTAAGTGATCTCTTCCACTTCTTTCTATAGGCAGTCTGTAACTTGTGCCTTACTTGAGTTGGTATCCTTTAAACAAACCGTTTCTTGGTGTTCTCTCTTTTAAGTTTTGATTTGCTTAATTAGTTTGTACTTTGTAATATTTGCTTTTTTTTGTAAAGCCTGAAACTCTGCTGTTTCATCATATGTTTGATTATTATGTTGACATAAAGTAATCTTTCCCTTGTGTTAAAATGTTTTCTGATCCTAGATGAAAATGTGATATTCGTTAGCAATTAAATAGTCCATAAGCATTTGCCATAAAACTTTATCTTTTCTGTCAACTCATTCTCATGCAGTTATGTTCATTTTCTTCTGGAACACTCACAATGTTAAATGCTTGACAGGTTTAACCATCTATTGTTGCAATTAAGTTGTGCTAAAGATTTAAAAAAAAAAAAATACAGTATATGAATCTGCTCTTAATTTTATCTTTTCAGCCGGACCCAGATGAGATAGTGAAAATAGCTGCAGGGGGGATTCTTACTTGTTTGGAAGATGTAATCAATTCTCTCAAGGAAAAACAGGTAATTCTTTCTTTGTCTTTTCTCCCTCTCAAGATGATCGTTACCTTTTCACTTTAGAAACTCTTTCTGCCTCATTCTATCCATTTATGCATTTAAGGATAATCAATTTTTTCATCCGCATGTAGATTATACTCTTTGATGCAGTGCTTTCATTTAAAATCTTGTCGGTGTCAGAAGAGTTTGGCATCGAGAGATATTGAATACAAAGTTCTGTTCTCATTCATTGATTTTCTGAGGGTTCACTGTATGCCGAAATTTGAAGTCAGGATCATTAAGATATGGTCCAACACTTTCCAGGAACTGTGTGAGCGATACTATCTTTTTATATGAATATCAGTGTTTCTTACTAAACAATTTATTGCAAGGCTCCTGCCTTGAGATGGGATGATAACATAAGCCCTTCAAGCTTCAGCTATTTGATTGCTTGGCCCATTCGGTTAGGAAAGCCATACAATTTGTATGGCACTGATCTCTCCGTAGATCTATTCAATTTGTATTCTGCTTGTAGTTTCAATGCAAGACGTATATCAGTTATCATTAGTTTATTGATGAAATGTAATATAAAACTTGCCTGCTAATGCTGCTATTTTTATTGCCAAAACTTGACTGCTAACTGTTTCTGGCCTTGTTGGCTTGTAAAATATAATCATCAGGATGTCTACAAAGCAACTGAAGACTGGAACTTCATTCCTCGTGTCGTGGAAGAGCTGGCAAAATTTGATGTATCAGGAAACAATACTGCCTCAATATCAAAGGCAGATTTACACAGACAGGCTCTGGAGTGCAAACGTATATATGAAGTGGAACTTGAAAATTTCGACGGTAAGCGAAAAAAGAAGTCAAAGAGAAATGAAGAAGAGACTAGCAGAAATGGAAGAGCAGAAGCCAATTCTGCTGATGCACCTGCATATGACAGTGATGAGACAATTGAGATGACTGCAGAGGAAATAGATCTTGCATACAAGAATTTGGCCTCTACAGCACGTAAAAGCTAATTGAATCCGTCGCCTTAAGGGGGCTGTTATTCATGCTTAACTGGTTTTCAGCTTGAACTTTATGCTTGAGTGAAAAATTGAGAGATGGAAAAGGCTAAAATTGTGGTTGGGTGGCCTCTGTTTTTTCACTTTAATCGGCCTTTGAATCTCCCGATTGTATATCTCCTACCTCCGGATACTTGAGTGTTCTTTTTCATCCTCAATTTTACCTCTCAGTGGTTAGGATGCAAAGCCCTTTAATCACAAATCCTCAAATTGTTCATACGTGCATATTTTATATCCTTTTTTTCCCCATCTCTTAACCTGTTGATATCCATTTCCTCTTCTGTTTAGTTCCACTTCAAAATGGAAGGAACAAGAGGCCGAGAGATAAAAGATACAAAAATTGGATCTTTGATATTGATGTCCAATATAAATAAAATCAGGCAGCATGCTGAACGCTTAAGGGCTTGTTTGGTACAGTGGAATTGAAAATGAATTCCTACTGATAACATGTTTGGTATGATGGAATTGTCCTTGGAATTGAATTCCATGTGGAATTCAATTAAGCCCAATTCCATCAAATAAATTCCATCTCAAAAGCTAGGATTTACAATTTTATGTGATCATTTCCATTTATTACCCTCCACTACCTTCAAAAAAAATAAAAAATTGAAGGACATTTTGGTATTTTTATATAAAAATTATATCTCATTTCCATAACATACCAATCATACTTTTAGACACAATTTTCATTTCCATATCCATATCCATCAAAATCAATTCCAACGTACCAAACGGGCCCTAAGGGCTTGTATGGGAGAGCGTCAAGAAACCTTGGAAGTCAATTGAGGCCAAAACAAGCTAGTTGGCAGGGAAAAAAAAAAGGGAGAATTGAGAATAAATACTTTTTTGGTATATTAATTGCTGAATGCTACTAAACATGTAAGTCATTTGTCGTGTGTGTAAAAAATCTTCCGTTGTGTGCAAAGAATCTTTCGTGTGTGCACAAATCTTTATATAAAAGTGCAAATCATCTTCCGTTAAAGTGCAACCGATGTTCCATGGTAGCATTTAGCAATTAATTTGCCCCATAAGTATTTATGGCCAATTTCCCAAAAAAAAATGTTTGGCATAATTTCGGTGATAATTGATTTTTTTTTCCGAAAGTCACTTTAAAGTTGAATGAATTCTTTTTATTTTTTGTTTTTGGTTTTTCTTTCAATTTGAATCCTTTAAAATTAATTTTTTGATATATCATCCAAACAAGTTTTTGTCATATAATAATCTATTAAAACATAAGTTGCATTATGGTAATTGATTTTTATCTCAATTTAAGTTTACAAAAATTAGTTGGGCTAAAAATCACTTTTGTAAATATTAAGTCGTAAAAGCTATTAAAAAAAACTAATCCAAACACACACTAATAGGGGAATTACTATGCGTGTGTTTGGGCGTGCGATATAGGGGTCAAATCACACAATTACATATGAATTTGTATGATTGTGGGGATGATGTTTTTTTGGAGTATTCGGACACACGATTAGAAAATATGGCTTTTGGAGATTTAAGTGAGTGTTTGGCATCACTTATTTTGGGACAAAATAAGTCCTTATTATGTAAGTCGAGACAAAACTCCTCTCACATACTTACCTCGTATACTGTGAATCACAATTTATAAGCACTTATTACCCAAAAATAAGTTATCCCAAACGAGCACTTAGACTTCAAAACATAAAGCTTCATTTTGGAGCTTTTTTGCCATTTATTCATGCGATATGCGTGAAAATATTTTTTCAGTTATATCCATTATATTATCAGACTAATTGTAATTTTATTCTTAATATACTTTTTTAGCTTCAAAAATTATTTTAAAATATTTTTTAGTGCTTTTAACCCCTTAAAATATTTTTTCAGTTGTACCCAGTGTATTATCAGACTGATTACAATTTTACCCTTAGTGAGTGTTTGAGAAACACCCAAACCGTAGTTTCAGAAGCTATTTTCCTTAATACAAGTTACAGAATTTTCAGTCTGTTCCATTTGGCAAAATTCACCATTAGCAAACCTTATCAAGTGCACGAAATTAATAATTTGGGATGAAGCACCTATGGTCCAACGCTATTGCGTCGAAGCTTTTGACAAGACTTTAAGGGACATAATGCACTCTAATCAACCTTTTGGGGGAAATGCATTCTGATGGGTGGTGATTTCAGGCAAATTCTCCCTGTGATTCCTAAGGGTACTAGGGCAGCAGTTGTTAACGCTTGCATAAGTTCCTCTCATTTATAGCAACACTGCAAAATTTTTCGGTTGACGAAAAACATGCGCTTGAATCAATCAAATGACAAAAAAGAGAAAAACAAGATTGAATGGTTCTCAAGATGGTTACTAGATGTTGGCGACGGAAAGTTAGGTAATGCTATAGATGGTGTTGCAGATATTGAGATCCCAAAGGAAATGCTGGTTGAAAGTTGCAATGATCCAATCAATGCAATTATTCATGCAACATATGCTAATCTACTTGAGAATCTAACGTCCAACGAGTACTTCAATGACAGAGCAATACTTGCACCAACAATTGAAATGGTTACAAAGATCAATGATCACATGTGTTCCTTATTGCCAGGTGAAGAACATGAATTCTTGAGTTGTGACACCGTTTGCAAGTCAACTGCCGATGTTGACTCTTTTGACAACTTATACACAACTGAATTCCTGAACACCATCACATCATCAGGTTTGCCACCACATAAACTTGTATTGAAAATAGGAGCACCCATAATGCTTTTGCGAAACATTGATCAAACAACAGGTTTGTGTAATGGAACACGTCTTCGTGTTACTATGTTGGGGCAGAAGGTGATTGAGGCAATAACATTAAATGGTTCAAGACCAAACGAGAAGGTACTCATACATCGAATGGATTTGAATCCTTCTGAGTCTCGATGGCCATTCCGCATGCAACGGAGGCAATTCCCAATTACACTTTCATTTGCCATGACTATCAACAAAAGTCAAGGGCGATCTTTGCGTCATGTCGGCTTGTATTTGTCGAAACCAGTTTTCACTCATGGCCAATTATATGTTGCATTATTTAGAGTGAAAAGCATGCATGGTCTAAAGATTGTTCTAGGTGTAGATGAGTATGGGTCAACAACCAAAACAAAGAATGTTGTGTACAAGGAAGTCTTTCGAAATGTTGATCCCTAGGTTGTGCATTTTTTTGTTTAACAAGTAACCAATCTTCATGTATTGAATCGTCATGGAACATGGTATGTTTAAACATATGTTTCATATCGGTCGCAAGTGGCGTGATCTAACTATATTATGGATTTCTATAATGAATGTAAATGTTTGACAATTATAGTGAAGTTTAGAAAACAACATTCGATTCAATAAGATAACACACAGAAAACGCAAGTGTAGTTCAAAGTGGCGGTAGTTTATTCTCTCCGTGCAACGCACGGGGAGAACATGCTCGTTTTCCTTAAGTCGAGATAAAACTCCTCTCACATACTTACCTTATAAATTGTAAATTTATTCTCAAAAGCTAATCCAAACACCCTTAATGTACTTTTTTAGCTCCAAAAATTACTTTAAAATATTTTTTTGTGATTTTAACCCTTACCCAGTCTTAGGAACCAAGTATAATTTTACCTTTAATGTATTTTCTTTAGTAGTAAAGAGCACCCAAAACTTATAATACTGATTTATTAATTTTTATCCATTCTAAAATATTTTTCAAGTAGCACATAATATTTTAAAGTAATTTTTAAATATTACTTGATTTTTTAATATTTTTGCACCCACTCTATCTTACCATTATCACAAAAGTCACTTATGCTTAAGTCAATCCAAACAAATTTTATTTTTATAAAAGTCATTTATACAATCGTTAATCCAAATATAAATCACATTACACAATCTTGTTTTTACTAAAAGTAAGATTATAAAAAGTCAAATAAGAAAAAACCATTTTTCCCATCGCTATTCCAAATACACACTATGATATCCAAATGAAGTAACTTAAATACCAAAAATTTTTAATGATAAGAGAAGTGTTGTTATTTATTTTACTGAAACATGTCATTGCATATTCCTTACTTCTTAGTTCTCAATTATTTTTGAGACTTCTTCACAATAAATTCCTTCCTTACATCATAGTAATTCCCCAAATATTAATACAAACAAGTCTTAAAGTGTGTTCATATTAGTTTTTGGAGAATAGTTTTTATAATTTAAAAGATAAATATATGAAAAAAGTTTTATCTCGATTTATAAAAATATACTTCTTAAACCATAATTTTGAGAATAGGCCAACACACACTTTAGCATTATGTTGTAAAGGTGTGTCGGTGGCGTCCATGCGGACCTCGTATTTTTGTTATTTTAGTCCATTTTAATTCTCAATGAAGCAAAAAAGTAAACAAGAACTTTGTTTTCTGTCCAGTTGAAATTGGAAAAGTATATTTACCTCTTTTTTACTTCTTTAGGTAAACTATATTTGAAACGTGGTATAGCTATTCAGAACTACAAACAGGGTATAATTAATTCAGAATTACGTCATGATAATAGAGTAATATTTTTGAAAGATAAGCTATATGACCATGCAGACAACACAACATCTCAATAATGTTAATAATAAACATTGAAAATTAAAAACTATAGAATTAAAAAATTATATCAGGAATATTATGAACTAATTTGGGCGTGTGCAATTTTGATGGACAAAGATTAATGCGATTTCAGCAATAACATTATCATGTTTATAGATAATTCAATGCCTTAATCCCAATAAATCTTGAATATATTTAGTTTATCTTTCTAGTTAATATGTAAAGTTGTTAATAAGATAGTGGGGTTTATACATCATACTCTTTTTAAATGATCAATTTTATAGATATTTAACTAAAAGGATTACCCTTATGTTCCTGATAATTAAACATAAACAGATTAATAGAACTAAAAATATTAAGTAAATAAACCATTGTTATTAAACCCGGATCGAACCGGACCAACCAATCCGACCTAGGAACCAGTGACCCCGTTAGAGAGAACCAGACCGGTTCAGTAATTTTTTTTATTTTTTTTAAAAACGTTTATTTTTAATTTCTTTATAATTTCATATTAATAAGTCTAAAATCTTCACTCTCTTACCGGTTTGGTCCCGGGTTAGCTCTTGTTTGACTCCGGTCTGACCCACTGACCCTTGATTCAGTATCTCGACCGATTCATTGACTGATCCCGATTTAATAACCTTGAAATAAACTACATCTTGGAGAATGACGTTTGAAATTTGCTTCAAAGAAACCATATCCCAAGTAGTAACTCTTTTATCAGTCCATGTCTGTAATTAGTCAAAACAATCATGATCTACCGTTTTCATGCAGGATAGAGTTTCTCTTGATCCAAATATAATTAGTCAAAACAACCATTTCTTTAATAATCTGATCATGACCATCCCGCCTTAACTGCATTAATATTCTCTTAATGTCACACCCTTATCTTTATTTTACATTTACCAGAGTATTCACGGAAAACGATATGGGGTTCGGTAGACAATATAGGAATAGTATAACTATACTGATAATATGTGCATGATTACATAAATTCCCCATAGGGGTTCGTACATTATCATTACCATCAATGTAGCCACACAGGACTACTTGGGTATCTAAACCCGTTCCAGTGAAACAGAGACATCGTCTCGTCTTCGTTCCACCATTGCAATCCCCTCATATGGTTCTCTACATTGTTCTCAGCATATCTTCTGTCTTCTCCTGTCTAAATTGTTGGTAGGGGAGGGTGAGATTCGAGAGAATCTCAGTAGGAAACAGATACCATAATGCATGCATGATTGATGCTATGTGTATGACATGTTAGCTTTATCTAGATGTATGCTCCATAATGACATTTCTGCATGCTCAATGTTTCATATAACAAGACTATGGCCACAGTGAAAACAGAAACATAGCTTCATTTATTCAAATATGCTCCACACAATAAAGTAAAGCAATCACATACATCATTACACAAACAAAGATATCAAATACATGCAAGTAAGGTAAGTCCCCTAACTTAACCCGTTTCCGCCTCGAAACGCGTGCCTCGATCTACGTGCAAACAGCTCGGGGCTCCATATTCGATCCTACAATGTCAAATGTATTATTTAGACACTTCCATAGTGTTTCTGGGGTTATATGAGTCTATCTTGAAAAATTACTAAAATACCCCCGGGGACCCAGCCCCATCATACCCGGTCCGGCTGTACTTTTCCCGAAATTTTGACATGGGCTATTCTTACATATTTTCACCCAAGGAATCCATTTCCTAACTCATAATTATCAAATTCAATGTCAAATTACGAAAATGCCCTTGGCAGCCCTACTTTTAGGGTTTTAGGGGCGTTTTCGTAATTATGCTTTCTCGGCCTTTTCTGAAAAATTGCCCAACTGTAACCCCACCTAATTTTTCCTCCTGAATCCAATGGAACTATCAAATCATTGAAAATCCAACTCTAAGACCCATTTAGACCCCTGACCGAAATATATGGATTTTCCAGGGAAAATCGGGGTTTTTCGGTTTCGGCTCTGTAAACACGTTCCTTTCTACTCCTAACCACTTTATTGACTATTCCATTAGGTTAAAACTACCATTTAGTATCAATTTGGGTAGCATAACCCCTAGGAAAACCCATTTTCCATTTTTATAACCAATGGCAATCCGGCGAAATTTCACCGATTAAATTGCCCACAACAGCTAGAATAGTCAATATACGAAGGTTTGGAAGTTACCTCAAGCTCCTTCTGGATTTTCTTGACTTGGCTGAAACCCTAACTTCAAAACACCATGAATCTTGCTTCAAATACCTCAAACAACATAGAAGAGAAGCTTAGAAGAAGGATTATACACGTTAGGTACGAATTCACCGAAGAAATCGACCTATCTCGTGAGTTTTCTCCTCTCCTTCTCTCTCTAAACTCTCTCTCTATGTTCAGCTGATATTTGCGTCAGTTTAAGCTGAAGGAAGAAGAAGGAATATGCTTGTATCATATTATATATTCTATTTTATTCATTTACTAATTTTCCAAAAATTTCGGATTTTACAAAATTCTGGCAGATTTCTGCCCAAACTTTGAAAAATCATAACTAATTCTAGAAAAATCGAAATGAGGTGATTCCAAAGCCTATAGAACTCTTATTGAGTCTATTTTCAAGGAAAAATATAGACTTTTACTTTATGGAATCACAAAATTCCCAGAATTTCATTCTTTGCATGTTGTTTCAGAAACTTTCCAGTTTTTCTGGGCTAACTTCAAAAATTCATATCTTTTTGTGTATAGCTCTTATTGATTCATATGACCTATCAAATTAAAGCTTAGGATGTCTACTTTCATCCTGTAAAATTTTATAATTTTTTATCATCATTTGGCCATTTAAATGAACATGACAAGCTTACTACCTCATAGGCAATTTCACTAAAAACATAATTACTTTCTCCAAAATTCATCATTTTGCTTTCTTAATACCCCAAAGATATTAGAATCATTAGGGGATAAATTTGGGATATCTACCAAACTGGGCTTAGCAGTCCACTTAATTTAGGCTTATTCCCAAGCCTCAAATCCCAAATTTCGGGGTATTACACTTAATCCCAAAGACAAATTCAGAGAAGCTTGATATATCCATACAAATTAATAAACATTCATATCATACCGCCGTGGAGAAAGGACAAGAAACAAAATATATGAAGAAGAGTTTCCTCACAATTACAACAAAATAAACACTTACCTGAAACATTTAGGTGGTGATTGTTAAGCACATCACAAGCTGTGACAAACTTGAGTAACAATTTCCACGTAAACAGTGAAATTGGCTAGAGAAATTGCCAAAACTCATCTTTTATTCCTTGATTGGATTGAGCCAAACACATTGAGTACCCTACCTTGACCGAATGTTCCCCTGAACTATTTCCTCCTCATATAATTTTGTCTTCTAAGCCTCTATGAGAAATGGGAATGGACATGATGCAACCTGCAACTATAGAACTATAAATGGAGTTTGTGGGTTCTATCAATTGATCAAATTTTGGGGGGAAAAAAGTAAAATTTTGATACTGTGGGAAATAAACTAGAAAGTTAAAATCCGGTGTCCCCTAACCAATAAACTATAAACTAATCTCCTAATATGTAGAGATCACAAAAGTGGGGTTTGCCCCTCTCAATAAAGCATTTTCCATACATATAACATAGTTTTTAAGAAACCGAGCAATCTACCAACAATTACATACTTTGTTTGTAAACGAACTAAGAAGTTATTGAAATAGTTTTTAAAAATTCGTTTATTATAAATTTTAGGTAAATAAATAATAATACAAGAGTATATTCACTATTTCTTATAAAAAAAAGTATGTACACTATGATGAACTTCCTATAAATTTATTGGATACACATTAGTTTATTCTATGAATTAGCAATGTTGCATATCATCCATACCTTTTTTTTTTTTGGCCCAGTATGCATATAGTCGATACTAACAATAATGATTAATTATAATAATACTTTGCTTAAGAGGGTTTTTTCTTGGGAATTTGTTTATTTTCATTTTTACCGAATTAACATATTTTTTGGGAAAATTCCAAAAAAAATACAATCAAAAAATGGGAAAAGATAAATTGGTGCTGCGAATTTATCAAACCCCAAGTTAGACCTAAAGTAGGAATCTAGGATTTTCAATTCTGACCAAATGACCAAAATACCCTTAGTTCAGTTCACAAGTTTCAAGGGTTAATAACAAAATCTGTGTCTATATTAGCAACATCAGATTTTACTTTAACCACTTTATTTTCATGTTTTACAACTTTACATTCTAAAAACTAGAGATAATTTTGAAAGCATAAGTTTCAGGGTTAATAACAATATCCGTATCTATATTAACAACATCATATTTTACATTAATGACTTCACTTTCATGTTTCGCAACTAAACTAAAGGTAATTTGGTCAGAATTAAAAATTTCAAATTCCTACTTCAATTCTAACCGATGATTGTATAAATTTGTAATATCAATTTATTTTTTTTCATTTTTAATTATATTTTTCTGAAATTTTTTCTCTCGTTTTTTAAGGCAGGAAATTGTAGAGAATTTTCAGTGTGGCAATGTGAAATCCCCCACGCAGTTGGAGGGCAATTTACGCGAAGCAGCATCCTTGAGTAGCCACACGCGCACCCTTTTTAACTCTTCACATTTACAGCATTCTCGTTCTTGTCTCTGCTTCTTCTTCACAGTAGGGTTGCTGAAAAACGCCACCATTCTCTGTCCTCTCGCACTTACCCTCCCCGACGCTCTCGTCTGCTCTCTCTCATACCCATAAACCCCAACTCACTTCCTCTCTTCACCCGCAATAATGGGTGCTTCTCTTCCCCCTAAAGAGGCCAACCTCTTCAAGCTTATTGTTGTAAGTAGCCTTCGCTTTTCTTTATTTGTCTCTCATTTTTCTTTTTATTTAAATTTTTTGATTGCTTTTCTTGGCTTGATCCAAGTTTGCTCACTTTCTCCTACTTTCTCAATTGCTTTGCCATCTTAAAACCCTAGATTCTGTTATTTATATGATAATTAGTTTGTTACAGTTTGTTCTGTTGCTGTGTAATCAAAGGAACTAATTTGGGGGTCCTTAGTTCAATTATGTGGTTTTGCGGTAACGTTAGGTCATCAGAATTTAGTGCCAGTAGAAGTAAAGTTGGGTACTTTGAGAGTTTGATCTCATTGCTTTCTCTATGTTTTAGTTTATCCAGCAACTATTGTAAGCAGGAAGCGTGAATGGCTTTCCACTCAATCAGTCTAAGTGTGGGGAGATTATTCTTGTCAGTGTGCTTGCCCAGACAACCTAACTAAATCACGTGGTCATTTCATGCATAACGAACATGATCTAATTATATATACCCTATGTATAGTGGAGGAAATTCCTTCTGGATATAGTTGGTGACTGTTGTCATTGTACTATGCAAATGCTTTATCTACCTCTTAAAAAGAAGGTGAAAAAAGAAATAAAGAAAGAACGAATTTTGAGTGAATTTATTGCTTTGTAAAATACTGGCTATTACTCTTACTCCTATTTCATATAAGGGATTGGGTTTCCTGGGATAAATATTGGTGCTTTAGCCTTTAGATTTTTTTTTTGAAGAAAAATTAACGTGTAAAAGTCCATGTTCTTGAGCAAGGATATATATAGATTTTGTTGATCACAGTCATCGGGAAATCTTTATGCAAGAAAAATATGTTTTTTTCCCTATGGGTAACTGTTGGTTGGTGCTTATATTTCTTTGCTTATGTTCCTGTAGAAATCTTATGAGACCAAGCAATACAAAAAGGGGCTCAAAGCTGCTGATGCTATTTTGAGAAAATTTCCTGATCATGGAGGTAAGCATTGTGGTGCATTTCTCATGCTCACTTCTGACCTGTGATCAACGCATTTTTTTAAGTGACTCACAAGGAACATAATTTTTAATATTTTGTCAAGTTTTACACTCGTCATCTCCTTATACTCATTTACAACATACTTCATTAGATTTTTCTGACCATCTTCTTAATTGTGTCTGATCTACCTCTGGTTGATAGAAACGTTATCAATGAAGGGTTTGACTTTAAATTGCATGGATCGTAAGTCTGAAGCATATGAGCTTGTTCGTCTGGGACTAAAGGTATTTTTTTATCTTTAATTATACACCCTTAACCTATTTTGTCAGATAATCCAGCTTAATTTTTTGTTCTGATGCAGAATGACCTAAAAAGTCATGTTTGCTGGCATGTTTTTGGTCTGCTTTATCGATCAGATAGAGAATATAGGGAGGCAATTAAGTGCTACCGAAATGCACTGAAAATAGATCCTGACAATATTGAAATTCTACGTGACCTGTCACTATTACAGGTAGCAATTTGATGCCTTTTGCCTCTTTGCTTAATTGTAGCATAGAAACTCAAATTCTCTCTCTCTCTCTCTCTCTCTCCCCCTCCCTCCCTGTCAATGACTTTAACTTGCGTATTATTTTTTCTGTCAGTTAGGAATATGATAATTTCTACTGTTTTGTTTCGTCAATTTAGAAAGTTCTGTTCTTGCTCTGATGATTACTTCAGAAGTCTTTTAGATTGTATAACTACGTAATTATACTATGTTCCCTTTTGCTGTTAATTTATATTCATTTCCGGGTAAAACTGTGTTGTATTACAATTTTCGTTTATGGCTTAAGTGTGTTAGATTAACCAGATTGGTGGCTGAACGTCTTTCTGTTTGCAAAACCCTTGTCTTCTTTTTTTTTAATCTGGTATAAAGAATTATACAAGAAAAGTTCCATAAACTACAAAGGGTAGCAGCCCAAAAACATATAATGGCTTTCTTTCTGGCGACTGTAAACTGTTCTTTTAGTTTGTAATTTATCTACTTTTGGGACTCAGCTAATCTATGAGACTATGACCCAACAAGAGGTAACTAAAGAATAGGGTTCAATATGGAAATATAATGAGATGCATGCCAAAAGATGAAGAACACATAAATTGAAAGTCTAAATTCATCACATTCTGAAGGGGACAATATTAACCCAGGTTTGCAATAATGAAGTCATGAAAAAGCCTTGCTTTGGAACTGTATGGAATATTCAAAGTTCAAAATTGTTTTCATAAACTCGAACCTGAAGTCACTGCTAAATTAATGCAAGGAGATGATGGGCCCAAGGTTAAGACCCAAAGTTCTAGACTGACCATGAATCCCCACCTAAAACTCAGTTTTTGAGTATACTTGACTATTGATTGTTGAGGATCATTTCATTCTGAACGCTTAAGCTGTTAGGAAAAGGCCTAAGAATGGTTAGATTACTGTCTCTAACAAGCCCTTTACCAAGAAGCACTTGTGCATTAAGCATGGGCATAATTGAAGCCCACCATACATGGTTCTGAAATTTATTCTAATTACAAGGATGGTGGCAACGCAAATTGAACTCTTGACTGCTTAGTTATAGAGACTTGCGCATCAATATCAAGTACCTTTTTATCCTAAAGCATAAGCTATTAAGAGAAGGCCCAATTATGGCTTGTCAAGTTTCAGCTGCACTGTCTTCCATTAGATCAAAATAATATCTTTGGTGTAGGTTTGGTCCCTTAAATGTATCTTTATATTGCATTTATATAGTGAATTCTTTCAGTATTTATTGTTTTCTCTGATATTATGGTTTTTTTCCCTTACTCATCTTCAGGCTCAAATGCGAGATTTGAGGGGCTTTGTTGAGACAAGACAACAACTTCTGACTCTGAAGCCAAATCATCGCATGAACTGGATTGGTTTTGCTGTTGCACACGATTTAAACTCTAAGTATTATTCCGTTCCTTAGATTTAGGTGTTGGTATAATGTAGTTGTTTATTTTGTTCTATTCCATTTATATTTCCATTCTTTGTTAAGATGTGGAGTACAGATCCTGTTTTTCATATACTTTTGCTTATTAATGCATTTTACATGTTTGTCCCAAAACAGATGGAGTCAGCTTATTATTGCATTCGTTTAAATTAATTTATGCATTATAAAAGCTAGAGAAACAGGCTTTTTTTTTGTTGCATTTTAAGGATTTGAACTTTGGGTCTCTACCCACACCGCTCCCTGAGAAACAGGCTTTGATGAGTCAGAATTTTTCTTTGTTCTATAGAGGCCATTGGTAATTTTTATTCCTCTAGTTCTCTATCCATGATTTTGAGGTGGATCCCAAAAAAATCCATGATTTAGAGCGGTAGTGGTGTTTGTGTATCAGGGGTTACTTGCAAGGTTGGGGTATGCATCATTCATTCTGAAATTGAGGAAAATTGAATGGTTTTCTGAGTTGATGTTTTGGTGAGATGCCTTGATGAAATTACCCTTCAACAAGTGGATCTTAGGATTACCTCTCATGTGTGGCACTGTTTCTTTTGTTTAATCTGTGGCATTTTAAGAAAACATGTCAGTGGATGTTAAGTGATCATACCACTTTGTAAGGGATTATTCACTTAATATCATAATATAATCCAGAGATATGATCTTGTCCTTTAAAGTCTGAACTTGTTAAGGTTTTTATTCTTTCAAAGTTCGCATAAATTAGTTGTGCTGTTCTCATTAGTCACTTGTTACTGTCATATTTGGTAATCAGGATATGTTTAATCTATATTTTGGGATGAAAGTACCTAATTTGGTTGTAATGCCTTGTGTCAAAATGCCTTTGACATGGATATTATGATACCATAATAGTGAATGTTCTGGATCATTATAAGTTTCTTAAAAGAATATCATATAACTTCCTCTTTGTTATTGATAAGTCGGAGAAAATTGTTGCTATGTTTGGCCAAAAGATTCTTTAATGGTGTAAACATATGTAGATATATGTATATGCGAGTGATCTTTCATTTACTTCACTGCAGTAGCTGGGTTTGAAGGCTTGGATTATGTTGCTAGGGTCTACACTAGCTTTGCTGTTGTTAATTGTTTGTTAATTTAGCATTATTTGGTTCTTTTGTTAGTCTTTTGTACTGACTTTTTTTAATATGAGACAGTGCATCCAAGGCCGTTGAAATTTTGGAAGCTTATGAAGGGACGTTAGAAGATGATTATCCTCCGGAAAATGAACGTTGTGAGCATGGGGAAATGCTTTTATACAAGGTTTTTTCCCTTACTTTATCTTAAGCTGTTTCTTGTTTAATGCCATTCCGCAGGATAGGCATTTGAGCTGTATTTTACATTAGCCCTGCAGAAGTTTTAATTGTCTGTTGCTATTTCAAATTAAATTTTCTTTATTATATGCAATATGTATTTTGAAACCTTATGAGAAGATTTTGAACTTTAAACTATCATACCTAGAAACAAACTTAGTATTAACCTGTAAATTCTGATGGAACTCTGGAATGACCTTTGATTTCATTAACAAGAATGCCCATGTAACTAACATCAAGGCTCAAGACAGCCAACCGTTCCTATTAACCCAAGTCGCAACTGGAGTAAATTATATGGACCTGTGGTCAATTTTTTGGTTGATGCTAACTCAAGTTTATCATATTTTACAGCTTTTATAAATTCGTTCATAAGATCTTTTTGTGAGTCAACATTTCTTCGTATCATGGCCAGAATCCTCTGATCTTTAGAGGATAAATGGGCATCTTTCATGTTACTCAGTAGTTACTTGGACTGACTAATTAAATATATTGGAAATATATGGTTTTTTGACATGGCAATATAAAATGTAAATCCTTCAGCTGTCAATTCTACATTGGAATATTCAAAAATATTGAACCTTTCTGATGTTATGAACTTTGGTCTTAACATTGATTTGAAAATATATTTCTATATTATTGATTTAAAAATGTATTTTTTATGGGGTGATATTTTTATCCAGATCTCCTTGTTAGAGAAATCAGGATTACTTGAGAGAGCTCTTGAGGAGTTGCACAAGAAGGAATCAAAAATTGTATGTATGTTTTATTTACTGGTTTAGTTTTATTATATAAATTGTAAGTGCAAGAAGAATGGAAAGTTAACTTGTTTCTCTGTGTTCTTTTTAGGTTGATAAGCTTGCATATAAAGAACAAGAGGTATCTCTTTTAGTGAAGCTTGGTCACTTAGAAGAAGGCGAAAAGCTGTACCGGATCTTACTTTCTATGAATCCTGATAATTATAGGTGATCTTTCTGACCACTTAGTTTCTTTGTTGAACTTTCTTTATTGCAAAGTCTATCAAGAACTTGTACCTTTTATGTTTTCCCCTTGCTTTTGTCTTTTGCGCACTTCGATTTTCCTTAGGAGTTTTATGTGTTTTTGCACATAAAGGTTCTGTTTATATTGTTCAAGTTATGCTTTGAATTAATTTAAATTTAGAGATTACTTTGTGCTTGATCTGAATTATTATCTGTTCGATGGCACTCAAGTGGGATGGGGAACTCTTCCCCAAAAGGCGTCTATTGAGATGGAAGAGCTAATCCTCTTGAATACCTTAGAGCATCTCATACTAACTCCATGTTGGACTTAGGCACCCCAGGCTTGCCCTCATCTTCTCCACTATTCTTTTTTTGTTATAATATGTTGTCTAGATTTTATCAATAGAAGTAAGATAATTTGTTTTATGGAAACCCGTTTGTCTTTGAAGTTATATAGAATAATCATGTTGAAATACTTCTATAGGTGATTTAATCAGACCGTTTCAGAGGTCTTGTTTTTTGTCATTTTCTTTTTACTCATGGTGGACAATCTTTTTATGGATGTTCACCTACCATTTACCCTGGTTTAGATTTTAGAGTCTCTGGTTCATGTAAAATTTATGTTAACTTTTATATCTGAAAGCAGGGTAAGTTGTAGCAGCCCTTGAACCAGTTTTGATCAATAATTGAAAAAAGGAAGCTGAATATTTTTTGTTTTGGATTATACAATTGTGATTTGGTTTTATGTGACACAGTATTGTTATGGTATTGGTAGAAGAATAGAAAAGACAGAAGGAGAGAAAGAGAGAAGAACAGAAAGATTGAGAGAAACGGATGAGAACAGAGAGCAGAGACAGAAAGAGGGAATTCTGGTATATTGCCTTTGGGAACAATTCAGATCCAAAGCTAATACAATAGGGAATGCCTAGGCTAGTTATAATGTCACAGCCGACCTTTCCCCAACGGCTAACTAAATCACTCAAGCACTTTTTTAACTAATTACCATCTAACTATGGCACTTTGCACTTTAAGTTCCTATTAGACTAATTTGACATATTCCATAACAATACCCCCTCCCAAAACATCCTTGCCCTCAAGGATGGTTGACAACGAATGACAAAACTTTACTGCATTTCTTGGGCTTGAAAATTCTGAAAACTTCAGCTAGACAGTACTGAATTCCTGGTGACTTGATCTTGCTCTGCACTTTGCCTTTGCCTTCCCACGTGTCTGTGGGTCGAAAATCAGAAGCAAACCCAACATCACTTGCGCTCGACTCTGCTTCCCTGTTCTTGGTCTCATGCAAGTGACTTGTTCGGACTTGCAGAGGGGGTTCTTGCATTTCTAGGCACACTTCTTGGGTGTTGGTTGAACAAGACACACCTTTTTCTTGAGCAGCCAGGCCTTCTTGATCTTTTAAAGCTTTTCTTGCCCTCTCGTTTTTGCAATCGCAAGCAAGTTTCCTCCATTCTTGCAAACAATCGAGCTTGATACATGTTTCTTGGGCTAAATAATCGAACTGACTCAGCGATTTCTTCCTTTAGCCTAGCCACATAGGTCGTGACGAGGTCTTTTCTGGGATCTGTAAGTTATTCATGGCTTCATCAAACAATAGGTTGAATTCCTTCACGCTGCCACATTGCTGGGGCCACATCTTTTCCGTTTCCTTCATTTTTTTCTTTTCGCTGGAATTGTATCAGAAAGGAGGAGGGTGGGGAAGAGACAGCCAAGGAAAGACCGCCCTGATACCACTGTTATGGTATTGGTAGAAGAATAGAAAAGACAGAAGGAGAGAAAGAGAGAAGAACAGAAAGATTGAGAGAAACGGAAGAGAATAGAGAGTAGAGACAGAAAGAGGGAATTCTGGTATATTGCTTTTAGGAACAATTCAGATCAAAAGCTAATACAGTAGGGAATGCCTAGGTTATTTATAATGTCACAGCCGACCTTTCCTCAATGGCTAACTAAATCACTTAAGCACTTATTTAACTAATTACCATCTAACTATGGCACTTTGCACTTAAGTCCCTATTAGACTAATCTGACTTATTCCATAACAGTATTATAGTTTATCTAGTCTTTAAAGTTTGGTAGGCTGCCCTCCTAATGTTGTTATATCTTCGGAGCTCACTTACTAGTAAGCTTTTTCAAGAAGTTATTTGTAGCAAGTACATTTAACAACAAGGGTAGGGGCATAATTTTGGTTTAGGTCCCTTCTTATCTGTATCATTTGATTGTACAACTCACTACCAACTAGTCTATTTTTATATTTGATTTTGTCATTTTTTTCTTGCTTGGTTTTGTTATGATATCATCGAAGGCCTATGATTATGTGTTATATAATTATCTGTTTTGGTGATTTTTAATCCTTAATTAATAATATGTAATATTTGTGTAACTCATTCTGATTGGTCCACTATCATTGCATTTTTGACAACATTGGGCATTTCCGGAAGCTAAATGTGCTTCTTTTTGCTTCATATTATTATTCAGATACTATGAAGGCCTTCAAAAATGTCTTCGATTATATTCTGATGATGGCCATTATTCTCTTGATGAGATAGAAGGGCTAGATGCATTGTACAAATCACTTCGACAGCAATATAAGTGGTCTTCTGCTGTTAAGGTAATGGTTTATGCTTGTATTTTTATTTACTCTTTAATTTTCTTTAATACGGTTGCATTCTGTATCAAAACATTGATTAAGTTATTATTTTCACATATTATCTGCATAAAGAAAGATATGTTCATGTGTCTGTGTCAGATTTTATGTTGTGTATAGTTTCTTCATTTTCAGTACCCCATTTTCCTTTGTCCGGATGCGTCCCAACCCCGGTCCCCCCCCCCACCCCCCCAAAAAAAAGAGAAATGAAAAACAAAACCGTGTCTGGCACACACACTTCATAGGGGGCCAGGATTGCCTTTTACCTTGCTACAAAACAGGAATGTGGTCTTTAAAGGAATTTTTTTTTTGAAATATCCCATAGCATGAAAAGTAAAATTGTTTCAAGGTTTTTTCCATAATGACTGTAAGTAATAAGAGATCTTGGTTAAAATGATTATTATCTGGGAAGACTGTTTAGAAATAATTTTGACTGCATCATCTACAGAAGTATGCTAGTGTGATTACCTGGTTTTTCAATAGTTTTAATGGTGAACATTTATATTGGAGTGTCCATATTTTAGAATGGAACTCATTCTCCATTGGATCTGTATGTTTGCCAGAGAATACCACTTGATTTTCTACAAGGTGAAAAATTTAAAGAGGCAGCGGATAATTATATTAGGCCTCTCCTAACTAAGGTATATGCAATTCGTTTTGGAATTCTATGGCCTCTTCTAGCCTAGTGCCTTCAAAACTAATTGACATTTCCTGTTTGATACTTTCAGGGGGTTCCATCCTTGTTCTCTGATCTTTCTCCATTGTACCATCACCCTGGGAAGGTTGGTCTTATCACTTTTCTTCTAATACTAAAAAATTTTGGAGCATCTCGAGGCTAGAATATAATAAGCTATTGGAAAATTTTGCTTCCTTTCATTATTAAAGTATTTAATCGTCTTACCTCTAACAGGAAGACATTTTGGAACAACTTATTCTGGAGTTAGAGCATTCAATCAGGACAGCTGGTCAATACCCTGGCAGGTAAGACTGGGCTGGTAACTATTGTGTTGTAGCACTGTAGCACAAGAATTATAAATATGAGTAGCTGGTTTGGTTGGCATTTAATGATTTCTTATGAGGAAATCCATTAGCGAAGATAGAGGTTTAATAAAGGATGTTTACAATGATTTGGAATAATGAGAATGACAAATCGTTAAGACCAACTTGAGCATTGATTGTATGCCTCAGGTCACGTAATGTTTAGGTCTAATCTTTTAGGGAATCTGTGAGACAAATTAACATCATGTCAAGTATGGCTGCATGTTGAAAAGTTGGACTCCTTTGCATTGGCATTCCGTACATGATAAGCACTATAAAATGGCCTCAAATTTGGCCAGGGAAAATTGTGTGCAAATCATGTGCGCTGTGCTCTGGAATGGAATGTTGAATGCAGAGACATGTAGCATGTCACAGTTTCATCTGAGTTTTGGTGCTTAGGAGCTTTTCTTTTCTACTGAATGCTAACCATAATTTATCTTGTATACAGTTCAGAAAAAGAGCCCCCTTCAACTCTTATGTGGATTTTGTTTTTATTGGCTCAGGTTTGTGACCCTGTTTTGTATATTTTTAAGATACGGTTTCAGTGCATTCCTCCATTTTCTTTACTCTTCTGAATTTTGAATTTATGCTGGTACAGCATTATGATAAACGGGGCCAACATGAAATTGCTCTTTCAAAAATCGATGAAGCTATAGAACATACGCCTACCGTTATTGATCTATATTCTGTCAAGGTTTGTTCATACATTTAATGGTTCTTGTTATATTCTTGTTTTGGTCTTGTTAATTTTTGCACAAATCCTTGTGATATTTTATAACTTTGTATTCTAATTAACTGCGTATAACAATTGAACACTTTTGTGCATAGGCTAGGCTGATAACTTTTAGCCTTCTTGCACTTGGTATAGATAATGTATGTCTTCCATTGCTTGAATCATAATTTCTACGCATCATATCAACATGGAGAAATGGATATGTCACAATCACTGGAAATTATTATGTTATTATTATTATAATGAAAAGGGCTCTTCTATGAAAAATAGAGGTAAAGTGATAACATCACTAGTGAGCTGTTTGTGAGCTTGATGGCACAAAAGTCTTGGTTAGCACAGGCACGATGCTTCCTTATTGTCAATAGTATGCATAAATTTTTGTTGAATTGTGCTGCATGTCTTTGTATACCAGAGCCGGATACTGAAGCATGCTGGTGATTTGGCTGCTGCTGCTGCATTTTCAGATGAAGCTAGATGCATGGATCTTGCTGATCGCTATATCAACAGTGAATGCGTTAAGCGCATGCTGCAGGCTGATCAGGTTTTCATCTTATTTATCACTTAATCTGAATTGCATTCATACCTCAAGTGTGAGAGTCATCTAAACTTCTCTTTTACCTTTTCTGACTATTTTGTTTATATTTTTCCTTGTTACTAGGTGGCTTTGGCAGAAAAAACTGCTGTTTTGTTCACAAAGGATGGGGATCAGCACAACAATCTCCATGACATGCAGTGCATGTGGTCTGTATCTGATGATGTGTAACATGGGGTACTATCCAAAGAATATTGTGTTTTTTCTTAATACATTTCTTATCATTTGTCTTTGAAAGGTATGAGCTTGCCTCGGGTGAAAGCTATTTCCGTCAAGGTGATCTTGGGCGGGCTCTCAAAAAATTTTTGGCGGTGGAGAAGCATTATGCTGATATTACTGAAGATCAATTTGATTTCCATTCATACTGCTTAAGGAAAATGACTTTGCGAACTTATGTGGAAATGCTTGCATTTCAAGACAGACTGCACTCGCACGTATATTTTCATAAAGCAGCAGCTGGAGCTATCAGGTGAATACATTGCTCTTTTCCTTTTTTATTTTTTCTTTTGGTATACGTTTTGGGCAATCCTAACCTAGCAGCTTTAGCTTGGCGATTTGGGTGAGGCCAAGCACAAACCCATAGGAAAAATTAGCATGGTATTAAAGCACTGGAAAAAAAAAGCCTAACTGCCTTAAGATACAAAACTTGTGAAAGAAAAAAGGGAAAGGGGGGAAAAATTGCTGGACCTGAAGTTCTCTAGGGTCAAGAATACAAGTCCAGACAATGAAGAAAAAATGAAACACTCAAGCCCAGGCCAACTGAAGTTGGACCCAAATGATAATTGGACTAAAAAATTGTAGGACCTAAGGCCCTTGAGATTTTATAAAACACAAGCCTACTCTGAATAAAATTGTGCCCAAATGACAACTGAACTCAGAAAAGAGTTCAGTCCAGTTACATTTGGGGGGGGGGGGGGGTAGGAGAATACAAGTTCTATATCTGAAAGCCATAAGAAATATGAAGGCTAGATAAGCTTGAGGCAATCCTAACCAGTTACCTAAAGTTATTATGGTGATATGGATGAGCCCAAGAACAAGCCCATTCAAAACATTAACAATTTGTCTTGCAAAGTCCGAAGCTCTTCGTTCCCTGTATGTTTGAGGTGCAAATTCTTCTGCTTCCACACTCATTGTGAGGCTGGAAGTGGGATGGGTTATAGTTTTACAACTAATTTCATGTAACAGTTAATTTTTACTGGCATAAGAGTTCAACCCCTTGCCTTTATGACAACTTTAAGACCAATGTAATACAATGTAAATGCACTACACTGACGGATTTTGTATATATTGTCTCATGGATGTTAGATTATTCGGTGCAGATGTTATATAAAATTGTTTGATTCTCCTCCAAAGTCTGCTACTGAGGAGGATGAAGATATGTCTAAATTGCTTCCATCTCAGAAAAAGAAGATGAGGCAAAAACAGAGAAAGGCAGAAGCACGAGCTAAGAAAGTAGTTTCTCTTCTATAGCTTCTTCTGAACTCATTGTTGGAACCCCACTTACCTATTGAGTTATTTTCCTTTTAGGAGGCAGAAGAAAAGAATGAAGAGTCAAGCACCAGTGGGGTATCAAAGTCTGGAAAGCGGCATGCAAAACCTGTTGATCCAGATCCACGGGGTGAAAAGTTGTTGCAGGTTGGTTTTCAATGCTTGTAGTGCCTACTGAGATTCACATTTACGTTTGATTTCTGGTTTGGCTTAGGCCTATTTTAACCCTTTACTGTCTCATTTGCATCTTGTTTGCACTTAGATTCAAGATCCCCTGTCGGAAGCAGCAAAATACTTGAAGTTGCTTCAGAAGAACTCACCCGATTCATTGGAGACACACCTGCTCGCATTTGAATTGTATATGAGAAAGCAGAAGATTTTGCTTGCCTTCCAGGTTTGCATTAAAAAAGAACTTAACTTTATCGAGCATCTTATTCATTCCCATTTTGTTATTAGGCTTGTACTTGACCTGTATTAGAAGTTGAGGTTATGTTCTTGCTATTTAAAGCACATTAGAAGGGTTTGGGGGAGTTCTATTTTTTGATTAAAAATGGTTAATAAATCCATCATGGAATGAAATTTTTAAAGTTTTAAACATTGACAGAACCAAATTTCAGTTGTAGGAGATACTTTGAGTAATTTTAGTTCATTTAGTATGTCGATACCATGCTTCCTTTATCATTGTACAATTTAACGTTGGTTCATTTGACTTGTAGGCTGTGAAGCAGTTGCTGAGATTGGATGCTGAACACCCTGATGCTCATTGTTGCTTGGTATGGTATCTCTTCTGAAGTTGGTGGATTATGAAGTTTATGTTTTCAATATCTAATATTTTAAATTAAAATAATGATATAAATTCGAAATATCTGATGATCTGTGCTGCAATCTATGGTGTTATTGTATTTCTCATACACACACACATATATTCATGTAAAGAATATGACATTATGATGTCAGAAAAAAGGTATTCCATATTTGTTACCTGACCTCCCTGGGGATGCAAAACTCTGTTGTTTCTTTTTGTTTCATGTGACATTTTCTGTTTTTATCAACCGCCTCAAGGAAAAAAATACCATTTTTCTGCTGTCTGTTGCAGATTAAATTTTTCCATAAAGTGGGGTCCATGAATGCTCCGTCGACTGACAGTGAGAAACTCATATGGAGTGTTTTAGAAGCTGAGCGCCCTACTATTAGGTTCTCAAGTTTACTTTTTCATTTTTATATTTACAGGGTTAATGTATACAAAAATCTTGATCCTGTTATGATTAGATCTAACTCTTGTTAATTTCTTTTGTGCAGTCAATTGCATGAGAAATCTCTGTTGGAGGCGAACAACTCGTTCCTCGAAAAACATAGAGGTCGTAGTTAATGCTATTGTTACAAGTTTATGGCTTATATTATTTTGTGTTCATAAGACTGCTAGCATGAGTAGCATGTTCTATACTGTATCTTGCTGTTCAGAAGTCTGACTACTGAAAGTCCGAATTTTGTGAATTTTCAAAGTCATCTCCATTTCTTGGAAATCATAAGCTTTTGTTGGAGGCACGTGTGGCTCAAGCTTGTTTACAATGTTTTCTTATTAGATGGCTCTCTTATTTGCAGATTCTTTGATGCATAGAGCTGCTTTTGCAGAATTGTTGTACACTTTGGATCCCAACAAAAAGTCAGAGGCTGTAAAGTTGATTGAAGACTCAACCAATGATCTAGCACCAAGGTGCTGCCTTTATGTGCCCCTTTTGTTTGTTTTTTTATTTCAAACCTATGTAATGCCATTTTATGAAACTTGCAATCATTTCTCCTGCACAGAAATGGAGCCTTGGGGCTAGTCATGGAGTGGAAGCTTAAAGACTGTGTTGCAGTTCATAAACTTCTTGGATCAGTCCTTGATGAGCAGGATGTTGCATTGAGTGAGTATAAAATTTTAGCCTGATTTTGATGTTTTGATTTTGTTAATGCACGTAAATATCAATATTTGACGGCGCCAGACTTGAAGTGACACCTTGGTGCATGAATGGGGTCACAGACCAAATTCATGTGCAAGGATAATAACTGAATTTTATTTGTGTTCGTCATTTATCCATATTGTTAAGAGATTTAATGTGGTAATCTTAAAATTTCCTTTCCTTGGTTTGAGTTGTTTCTCGGTTTTCATTCTCTCGTTTTTGTTACTATTGGTGCTCTTATTAGATAATTAAGCACTTAATCTCATGGTTTTTGTACCCATTGCTCTAGGATTAGGCATTATCTTTTTTAATATTATAATGTAGAGAAGGAACGTGCATGGAGGGAACTAGAAAACCGTTAATGATATAAATTTCATAATGAATTTTTATGTATCAATGGGAAATGATATTATTCACTTCTGGTACTAAGATCTGTGATCGCAATTGCAGGATGGAAAACACGTTGTGCAGAGTATTTTCCGTATTCTACATATTTTGAGGGCAGACACAGCTCTGTCTCTCCTAAATCTGCCTTGAATCAGATATGTAAGAATGCTGAAAATGGGAGTCCTAACCATTCCGTGAGTGCTCAAAATGCAAACTCCATTACATCAAATGGGAATTTAGAGGCATTTAGTAAACTCACCATTCAACAAAGTTGAATACATGGATTGGAGCAAGCAGAATTGCTTGTCACTTGGTCATGGAAAACAGGCTAGTTTTGCCATTTCTCTAAATTGACCAAGTTGCAATTTGTAACTAGAGGTCATATTAAGTTTTGGAGCAAGCCGTGGCAAGTTCTGCAAGCAAGCTACTCATTCTGAATCCTGAAAAGTCGTGTCTTTTGCAAATGTGTATAATTTTACGTCAATTACATTTTAGGGCTGAATTTTTCATTTGTTCACCCCATTTTCCTGAGAAATGGTACAGGACTCCAAGGATTTCGACCGTCATCTGTCATTTAACTGATGTGGAGAGCTACAGGAATTTTTTTTTCCAGGTTTATGGTTCTGGACTGAGCCTGACATCACATATATATACCAAGAGCCTGTTGTACAATTCCCTATTTTGTTAGCTTATTCAATCATGTATAAACAGTGACTGACAATTTTGCATCAAAATTTACTTTTTTGAACGAGCTTTAGCTTCTCATGAATTTTAGTCATTTATTCTTGCAGTTGTATTGTAGTCATCTGTTGGAAACTATGGAGAGGGAACTGATTGATATGACTTTTAATAAACATCCATTGAGAAGATTTGTATTGCGTAGATTTTGTGCTTCGTCATTTGACTAGCTAAGTTCTGCCTCAAAGCTTCCAAAGTTAGTACCTAGTTTTGTTGTTATTTGCTCTTAAAGGATCACCACGTATGAGCAATTGTGTTGTGTCGGTCTGTTGTCCATCAATTATTTTGTTTGCCTATTGCTTGATTACTAAAATGTGTTCCGTGTTTTTTTTTTATGATAGATCAAGTTGCTTATATTCATTAAGTCAATCAAGTTCATATTACAAGTGTACAAAACAATTAATCATAGCAAAATAACAAAGGTATATTTTTTATAGGTGAATTTATGAGTGTAAATATGCATGTTGACATTTAACAATAACAAAATAAAACATTCATATTTTATTGGTGAATTTACAGTTGTATATGCACATTTTAATAATTGAGGATAGCAAAATAACTAGTGTTCATATGAAAATTTATAAATTTTAATTTATTTTATAAGAGTTGATATAAAAATTTACATTTGTCCCTTGAGTAAATCTACATGTGTATAGTAAAATAATATGTATCTATATGAAAATTTACAAATTTTAATTTATGTTAAAAGAGTTGAAACAAAAATTTACAAGTGTTCCTTAAATGGATTTACAAGTGTATATATACATTTTAACTACACTCAATGCAAGTGTGTTTGAAAAAATAAATATAAACAACTTGACGTAACTTTCTCTTTTTATGACATCAAAAGCATCATGAACTCGGGGGTTGTCGGCTACATTTAATGGGCATCATCCTAGTTATGAAGTCAAATATAACCGATGATTTTTTAAATGATGAATCCTAAGTAGTTCCTTTTTTTTTAAGAAAAAGATAATAAATATCACTTAAAATTTAAAATCTCAAATCAGTGACTTTTTAAAAATTTGAGTTGTCAATTGATATACTCCTTTTGTCAATCCCATTATCACCAATTTAAGATTTTAAAGGTCAAGTAATATGTAACAGACTTCTTCCCTTTTCTTTTTTTTATTCAGCTCCTCCTAGAAACCACTCATGGTTTGCAGTATTCTTTAATCTTTTTTGGCGGAGAAAATTAAATATTGCCATGAGAAGAATGAATGCTTAACAAAATATGAATTTAAATTCAATAAAAATAAGCATTTCCATTAAAATTTCTACACATATACATATCAACAACCAGTAATTGAACAAGATCAGAAAAGGTGACATGCAACCTATATTTACCGAAAACATTTCACAAAAATCTCAAAACAAAGGATAACCAGAACAAGGAGGTCAAGAAGCACATTCTTAACCTTCCCTTCCATGCATGAATGAGAAGACACCATGTGCTCGTGGTGTGAAAAATAAGCATAAATGCTTCTATCTTCAGCTCGCGCATCACTCATACATCACTCCTAAAAGCATAAATCAGCAGATTTCAAATGTTTGATGCAAACCTTGAACGCTCCAACTTCAGTTTGCCGAACCTTACAGACAACTTTTGGATCTCCCGACCACATCCTCACTCAAACCTAACTGGAGCCCCCGGCTGAGGGAGATCCTCCACTAATCTTGCCGGCATCGCTTTTACAAAGAGGACATGACGCATTTATCTTCAACCATTTGTCAACACACTCGATGTGGAAGAAATGAAGACAAGGTAACTCCCTAAGATCATCATTGTCAGCATATTTCACCAAGCAAATGCAACAAACCTGTGACGAACATGAGAAATCACATGAAAACTTGTAATAAATTTTGGACAAAAGGATATTCAAACCTATGTATGTACACAAGGCATTCCCTGCATTTAGCAGCATGTCAATCATTAAGACCCGGTTTGCTGTGCTGAAAGGACTTTAGATGGAATGAGAACAGGAAAAGGAATGGGATTGGGAACAAGGAAGAGAATGGGAATGAGGACTTTAAAGGCACGTTTGGTATAAAAAAATCAATTGAATTCTGACAATTTTTGTTTGGTATATTTTACTTTTAGTGATAGAATAGAAGTTTTAAAATGAAAAAAAGAGTTAAATACCATCATTACATAATAATTTTTTTATCTCATAAAACAAAAGACAGAATAAGAGGAGGAAAAAAAAACAGAAAAAGCTTCGGAGCTATGTGATGTCAGTCAAAGAAAGTGAAAAGGAGGAAGAATGTATGGGTAATGGTGAATGAAAAACAAGCAGGTATATGTTGGAGATGGAGGAGGGACCGTGCAGTAGATCATAATGAATGAGAACTGAGAAGGGACAATTTCAGAAGCATATTTCTGACAAAAGCACGATGAAGGCATGAATGGGGATGGCTGACATCAAAGATGGTGAAGGCATGAAAGGAGAATAGGAGGGCAGAGCTTGAAAATTTGCTTCGTATATAAGGGCAAATTCGTCCAAAAAATTTGGCTTCCTGGGAAGAAAGAATTCCAGGGCAGTCTCAGGAAGACAGGAACCCATATTTGATCATCTTAACAGAAAATTTTCTTTCCTGGGAACTGTGCCTCCCACGCACCAAATAAGGTAATCTTTGCCTCTCCCTTTCCCAAGCCCAAAATCCGTCACAACAAACAGGCCCTGATGCTACCTTGCTATAGATGCAAAACCCTGTCCTTAAGATACTAGCATTTAGGTTCTACTCATTGATTATTTTCTCTCCTTCATAAAATAGATAACCATAAAACTTACAGCATCTTCTCCAGATATGGTCCGCTCTTTTTCTGTCCCAGCAGCAAAGATACCACCTTCATCTGTAGCTGTGTTGACATCCTGATTGTCACTGTTTTCAGTTTTCTTCAATTTGAACTTGTAAATTGGCAAGGCATTTATAGACTCTACTGTTGCGCCTCTAGTTTGAGAAAAATCTTCCCGAATTCCTAGAACAGAAATTATGCAAGGTAGGCAGCAACAAATTGTTGCACATAGGATAAATGGCATAGCATATCCAATGCAGCTAAAGGTAAGAAACACGATACATAACCTGCAAATGGGGCCATGATATTTGAAGATATCAGATATTGAAACATTATTGCAATTGTACAAAGTATTATGTTAAAGTACCTATACAATTTTGGAGCATCGGAAGGAGAAGAGTGGCCTCCAAAGATCCACACGTTGCCCACAACAAACCAGACTGCAAAGAAGCAATCTAAGGCCATTTTGAAATGATCTACTAATCCATTAAGCCTGCAATTTAGCAGCAAATTACAATAAAATCAGATGGGATAAAGGCTTTTGTGCCAGATTGAATTTAGCATTCAATCAACTAACAGGAAATACTGCACATGTATAACTTTTGACAGTGTTGAAAGAATTTCCCTCCTAAACAATCTCCACATATTCAAGAAGCACGTAAGATGCACAAGGGATTTAGTAGAGGTGTTTGCAGATAGTTGAGTTCATATGATTCTAGGCTTCAACTGGAACTGAAGTGACTAATGACAAGTTATAACTAAGTTTTCTTAGAGGAATTAACCAGTACTTATGCTTGAAGCTGACCACACCAATCAGTTAAAGATCAGGGAACTCAGCTCAGTTCATCTGTTTTGACCTCATCATTCATGTCATCAAATCTGAACTTAGCATAGCTTGTCGCTTTGGGCTCATCAGTATTATAAAAGGACGGCAAAAAATGGACTAACAAGGGCTTTTTACCCTGTTGTAACACCAGATAAATATGACCTATAATTACATGTCAAAATAAATAACACAAATGACCTAAATTCTACTATTATTTCCATCAAATAATACATCACTAAGATAAACAGGTGAAAAAATGGCAGGAACATTTAACTACAGAAACTTTATTAGAGAGAACAATATAAGAGAGGAGGGAAAAAGATATCCTTCTTCACAAAAGCACATTAAACGAGGAAGTAGAAACCAAGAATAAAACCAAAAGTTAGAAACAAGAATTGACACATAAATAACAAAAGGAATGAGCTCCACAGCTGCTAAAATAAAATTGGCATACCTAGAAAAAAAAGCTCCAGGAATCCTGATGTTTCTAGCTGCTGATTCTGTCACATGACTATTCTCTTCATCTGAAACATGAGCATTGGATATAGCAGTGTACGAGGTAGGTAATGAATGATCACTTCTAGAAGATCCTTGAGATTGTTGAGATGTAACTTGTTCAGTACTTTGATTATGGCTTCGATAACGCCAATATAGAATAGGAAGTGTGGCAACACAACCAGATGTATAACCCAAAACCCATGCAAATAATGGGGTTTGTGGACTTTCGTTCCTCGACAATGACAAGACAACAATAGATGCTATGATCTGACCCACAGTGACAACAAGCTCAACTGAAATCCATAGTCCAGAATTTAATGGATTCCTTCTTCGATGATGATACCCCTCACCTCTAGTTGATGAAGAATCTCTAGAGTGTAATCTGGATGAGGAAGATGTTTGATGAGTAGACTCTCGTGTACCACTGGACTGTTGATCTTCATTCTGCATTAAATGTATTTCAGGAAGTTGAGCAACATTAGATGAGTTGGATAAAGCATCACCATTCCTTGTGATGTCAATTACGTGCTGATGGTGGCTTTCAGACTGCTCCATCAGCAAAGGATATCTGTCGGTTTCAGAGTTCCTATTTGGTTCTGGAGAGGTAACATCCATCTAAATCAGTCAACCAGAGTAAAAGGCAATAAGGCATAGATTGGCAGTAACAAGGTCTCCAACCTGCACCTTCTCCTATTTTGCTTCCTGATCATGTACAAGTCTGCTCTAATTTGCTGAATGATGTGTACCAAGATCCCTGGCAGCACTTTGTGCACAGTTAAGGATTAACCTTTTATTATCCTGTTCAGGAAACCACAAAGATAATCAAAATTTCATACATTAAAATTCTATTACATGTCAGAAAATGGTTCCAACATTAGCAATATCTTGAAAGAAGGAACGTGACAGAAAATAAATGTTACTCTTCATTTCCTTTGAAGCCACAAAATTGATTAGACTGTTGTTAATGCTGTTAATGCCAACTTACGAAAGAGCTTAAGGAACTGTGTGACCAAAAAGAAAAAACAGATGTATTTGTACAATTGCCACGACCTTGTGGCAATAATAATTCATTTTCAATGTTACAACACGAAGATCTGGTTCCAATATCAAGGGAATTTCGAAACAAGTAGGGAGGAAGAAAAATAAGGTTGAAGTGTTGTAGACGACTTAGTAGAATGAAAATAGAAGTCAAGTAATCAGCATAACCTAAATGCATAGCCTGGAAGAACCCAATATCACCAATGAAACTAGCATAAACAAGACATTAAGAACCAAATCTTCATGCTTCTAGAAGAGCAGTGAATTGGGGGGAAAAGTCTCAAATTAACAGTAACATACTCAATCAGAAATTAAGTTCTCCAAATAACATGAATTTCAAAGGCGTAGATTCAACATTTCATCTATCTCACTCAGGCAACAACAGTAATCAAAATTCATCAAACAACTGACAAGCCAAGACCGATTTAAATCGAACCGATATCTTAAAGCACCAAAGAACCCTCCCCAAACTAAGCAGGAAAACAGTTCAAAGATCAATGACCATGAAACCGCCATACATCCCAGGTAAAAATTATCCACTTTGTTTTACTACAAGTAAATTGAAACATTTAGCGTGAAGGAGAAAATCTGAACCTGATCGAGCTGAATAAATTATCCGGGAAACAAAAGGGAAGGAAGACGGAAGAGAAGTGTTGAATACTTCGAAGCTCAGTTCTGCTTCATTTTATTAATTTTTTTTTAAAAAAAAAAACTCACAGACAAAAAGAATTGAACGTCAGCAGTTTTCTGCTTTATCGCTTACGCGAGAGCGTCTGAGAAAGAAAGCGACGGAGTTAAGAGTTGGGGCGTTAACGTCGAACCTCTCTCACCGTTGGATATGTGGAAAGTCCCAAGCTTGAAGAAATTATGGATCGCACGGTGGAAAATTAATAGTGACATGTCTAGACGTGACAAATATTTTTCTTGGCCACAAAATACGAAGGGCTTTCTTGATTGCTATCATGGAAGATCTGTTGCACATAACGAAAGATATTTTGCACACAACGGAAAATTGTTTGCATATTTATATGGAAGATTTTTGCATACACGGAAGATGGCTTGCACAAAACTGAAGATCACTTACACATACGGAAGATCGCTTGCATGCTTGGTAGCAATCAGTAATTAATTTGCCTCCAAAGTATTTTTGGACAATTCTCCCTTCTTTTTACTATAAATTGTCAAAAACAGTTTGTGTGCCAAGGTCAAAAAAAAATAAGAGAAAATTATACTGAAATCCCAAAAAAAAATGAAATGAAAATATGATTCTTTAAAATTGTAAAATGAAAAAATAGTCTCATAAAGTTATCAATACCCGCTTCTAGAGTTGTCAATGAAACCATTTTTTTATTTTACAATTTCAATAGACCATTTTTTCATTTCTTTTCTTTTTTAGGATTTGAGTGTAATTTTTTCAAAAAAATAATTTTTTCAAATTAGTTATTTTATTTAGGAAAATTAAGGGCCTTATAATTGATTGTAAGTCCTACTTAACTTTATTTCGGTATATCTCAATCTCTGCATTTATAATTCGATTGTAATTTAGTTCATTAATTTTGAGTAAATGCAACTTAGTCTCTCTGTAATTTAAACATTTAAAATATTAGTCTATATATTTTAAAAAATAAAATTCATATTTCATGAAATTTTGAAACTAAGCTTTAAATGATTAAAATTATATGGATTAGGTTGCATTGAGTTAAAATTCAGGAACCGAGTTTCAACTAAGTCAAAATTATAGGAATCGAGTCACACTAAAATCAAAATTTAAGGATTAAAAGATTAATTTTTTCTTTTATTTAATACATTTTAAAATAATAATTTATCACAGCGAATGCATATAAAATTTGGGGTAAAATTCAATTAGCATGGATCACGCGGACTTTATTTTGTTATTTGTTTTTAAGGTTAAGATGCGCCCGAACATATTGAAGTATTTTCCCACATGCGCCTAAATCCCAATATTCTAAAATAATTTGTGGTGTGTCAAATATTTTGAAGTATTTTTTTAGGTGCATCCAGCACCTTAAAATATTTTGTGTCACAATTTTATTCTTAAAATATTAATTTTTTTAAGATAAATTTTGCCCATGAAATAATTTTTAGGAGCAATTTAAATCTTATCATGAACATTCAAAAAATCCTTTAAATGAAGGTGAATCAAATATACAAACGCCCTAGAGTGTTTTTCAGCAACAATTTTAGGAATTTTAAGATGTTGGATAAACCACATAATGCTTTAGAATATAAGACAACCTAAAAAAATATTTTAGAGTGTTAGACGCACCACAAATTACTTTAAAATATTGGATGCAACTGAAAAAATACTTTCAGGTGCTGGACACATCTTAACCCTTGTTTTTATATTTGATAAATAACATGCTGTTATTTGTTTTATATTTATTTGGGACTGAGATGATACCAGCATTTTTCTGTAAAGAGTTATATTTTTTTTAGGTTTTATCTATTTGATTGTGGTGATAGAATAGATAATAACCCAAATCTCATATCTCAACTTTGCAGTATTGTCAGCCACTAATACTAATAAATGTATATCGGAATTTGTATCACAAAAAATGGAAAGCATGAAAATGTAGCAGATTGCACAAAAACAGAATTTTAGTAAACAGAAATAATATACACTTTTATTAAATAAATAAATAATTAGCAATAAAAAGATACTACAACATAAGAAACCACAATTTTATCAAAGAGGGGTGTCAATGTTAGTAAATAAGGAACAATTGTCGGGAATATAAAAATGAAATCAGAAAAAAAAGATTAGTTTGAGAAATGATATTGCTGTACTGACAAGAATGAGAGAGGCCTTCCTGAAACACATTACTTAAACTAAATCCCTTGGCAAATTCCTTGAAGAGCTATGGTTCATTATCCATATCAGAATCTTCCGAAAGCATAAGATGTAGAAAATTGGAGATAAGGAAAGCTAGATTCTTTTCCCAAACAATATATTGAATCAAATAAATCAAATTCCCATAATGCCAAATTTTGATGAGGAAGGAAAAAGTTTTTATTTTCTTAAGTGCTCGTTTGGAATAGTTTATTTTTGGGCAATAAGTGTTTATAAATCGTGATTCATGGTATACGAGGTAACTATGTGAGAGGAGTTTTATCTCGACTTACGTAATAAACATTTATATTCAAAAAAATAAATGTTCCCAAATATGCACTAATCTTCCTGATCCAGATAGTCCAGCCTTGCAAAAACTCATTAGAAGTGGAGCTAACATTAATAAAAGTAGAAGGGAAGCTGGTTGGTGAGCTCAGATAGAGAGAAATACCCATTAATTCATTTATTATGGAACTAGGATCCAACTTAACCGCTAAGTGAGCGGCTAGGTTCCTTTTTCTCCAAATCAGATTCAAAAAAATAATTACTCTCTTCGATCTTAAATATAAGATAGAATTGACTTTTTTAGAGAGAATAATGAAGCTAATTAAATTATTTTAAGTATTTTAAGTTTTATGTTTTTCTCCAAATTAATTAGTTTGACGAATAAACCGATATATAATCTAAGGATATATAATATATGATATAATTAAGTAACTCATTCATCTTCCTTAATTTTTCAAAAAAATCTATTCTATCTTATATCTAGTACCATGGTGAGCACTTGTTTTCTAAGAGAGAAGATATCATAGTCTTTACCCATACTATTGCTCCCTGTTGGTAACAAGACTAATCGGAATACCAAAAGTTGCAAACCACGTAGCACGAGTGAGTGGACAAAGAAAAAATAAATGATTTAGAGATTCTTCATCTTGACATCCGAAAGGACATAAAGATGACACATTAAGGGATACGAGGGGAGGGAGAGAGAGTGAGCAAAGGGAAATAGGATTTGAGAAAATAAGAGAAGTGAGGTTAAAAATTTTTACTTAATTTTTATTATTTTTTTATTTTAAATATTTTTTTTATTAAAATTTTGTAACATTACTTCTTCAATTTTCTTAAATTCATCTCATAATCTCATATAAATTTTTCTTCCCCTCTCCTGTCCTCCAAATTCCTCATGCCAAGCAAACCCTAACGATGAGCTTTATAATTTAATAAATATGAATAAAGATATAATTCTGGACGAATTTACAAGTTTGTTTTTATACAAAATTTTAGCAAATACAAAAGTGGAAAACATTTAAAATTTTTCCTTTTTAAGTTAAAAAGAGTATCCAAATTATGATACTCAGTCGCTTGTGACCCAAAAAAATCGTAGGATACAATTTTAATATAAATATATATATATATATTAAAATTGTATCCTACGATTTTTAAGTGGTCCTAGATATATATATATATATATATATATGATGATATTTTACTCTTTTTTTGAGTGGAAATGGTGATATTTTACTTTAATGATAAATATATCACATCTATTGTGAAAATATAATTTAGTTCGATCAATCCATTAATAAAAAATGAAGTAGACGTGCTTCCCTTCCTTCATTTTGGGTATAAATTTTTAGTTTCTTTAAAAATCAGTTCAATTCATATGCTGCTTAAAAGCTTCAATATTTACTTTCTTTAATTCTTTTTTTATTATTTCATATATTAACATTATGGGGTCAGGTCCCTCACAATCCGACGCCATAATTCTCTTTATAATTTTTAACTCTTTTTTAATTTTAATTCATTTACGAAAAAGTTTTTAAAGATATTTCAGCATTGCATTCTTCAATTATTTACTAAGAGAGATTTAATGTACATTTTAACTTACCGCATATATATACTGATTAGTTTTGGAATAAATGTTGGAGTTTTAAGTTACATGTAAGTGTGTCAAATGGAAAAAGTCCCCTATTACTTGAGAAAGAGATAATGCAAGTGTATATATTACACTTTGTGAATTTAGGCTAGTAAATAAGCCAAGAGGAAGAGAGGGCTCACATATACAACAAAGGGCCACCAGAAGACAAACGTAGTGGAAATCCGGCAATTTCCCTCCCTACGCTTGAGTATTGGGCACTTTTTATCAAATATTTTTTGAAAAAATCTACAATTTATTTTCGTAAAAATGGCTTAATGGAAAAACCTAATTTTGAGACATTTGAATTTTGAAACCTTAATATTTCGGTTACAAAGGCATTAACCAGGTTTAATCGTGTGTTCAAATGGCCATCATAACAGACGTTCATGTTGCAGCCCATTACCTCCAGATTCCAAAAACCGATAATTAAAATGTGTTTATGATCTTCAACCTTGTATCTACATATCTACAGAAAAGGTTCGTTTTATCCTGGGGAGTGATACTTCCAGTCAGCCGCTGGTCGCGAAATAATTCTTAAGGACAACGTCCTTAGATATGACTCGGATTACACGATATATTTGCAGGAGTTCGCCAACAATAAACATATAAAATGGGTATTATTTCTATATAATATTTCCTCAAGCCTCCCTCAAATCCCTCATCATAGCTTAATTTTCTTGGGCTGGTCTTTTTTTTCCCCACACTAAGGCTAGTCACTACTATATTAATCAACATTTATAACGTTTAATACATAAAGGTTACAGCTAATAAACGTCATGTATGTTGAGATGTAGGTCATGTAAAGATATATAACACTTAAAAATAATGGTTAATTATACGCACCGTTTCCATATTCTATGCTTCCTCAACTAGAGGTAATGTTACGACATGCACAATAGACTGACCATGCCATGAGGGGGCTTTCTGAATACCTCTCCAGTATGAACCGAAAAAACAATCTCATACTTGATGAGTATGGGATTGACCATAATCCTAACAATGATCCTGGCCAATCATCTGGTGACGAGTATCCTGGTGATTTCATCAATTTATCGGGCTACTTGCCATTATTCTCTATTTTTTTTTGTTTTATCATTCTAACTTCTAGATTTTTTGTAAAAAAGAATATATTCAATGGTTCTTAGAAAAATACTATCATAAAATAGAATAAATAACGATTCTTATACTGTTCATTCTCAATGACCATCATAAAGGAACAACCGTTAGTAATGCTTACAAACGATCACTCTAAGACAAAATAATAATAGTCATTAAAAAGCAACAATCACCATTTATAAAGGACATGATGGCTTGATAATCCATGAAACCCTCTCTATATAAACGTCCAAAAACTGAACTCTACTTCCATTTCAACTTCTCATAGCCAACATCTTCACCAAACTTATTGACAAACACAAGAAAACTGTTGGCTCATCATCTCAGGACAAACCGAAAGGTTAACTCCCTCCACCTATCAGCATTGAAGGGCTCATCTACACAACCTATAAGCTCCATCATATGGTACAGGTTTTTCTACGAGAGCAAAGATGCATGGATCAGTGCTTGAAGGAACTCATCACTCTCGTTCGCTCTTTGAGGTGGATAAGTTATTAGAGAAGGAAGAATCTAATGATGCATTATATTCTTAAAACAACTCCATGACTTTTTATTTTTAGTTTATTGATAAACTTTGTCTTTTTTATTTTTTTATTTTGTTTGTAAAAAAAGGTGGTTGCAATCCACCAACAAAATTTAAAAAAGAAAAAGTGAAATACACAATGGTTATCAAGTAAAACCCTTCACTGATTAGAATGCCGTGTAGAAAAAAGGAATTACATAACGGTTATTAACAAAAAACTATGATAAATGTAAACAAATAAATAATAGTTCTTTCGGGTGAACTGTGATGTAAAGTCTTAGGCCCGATAACCCAAGAAACTCTATCATTCCTCTTCTATTTAAACATCTAAATCAGAATACATTTGACACTTAGTCTATTTGAACAAAACCGCCTAACATCTTAACCTTACGACTCATGTTGTTTTTTCTGGCTGTTGAAAGTCGTTTTTAATCAAATCCCACCATAAAAAACTTTCGTCCAACTTTTCAGCGACAGCTACACTAGTGAATACACTTGACCCTTGTTTCAGCGACTACCACATGAGTTGTTTATGTTCGTGAGCCCTAGCCGATTAGGCTGCCTTTGTGAAGTCACGCACAATAAAGAATTCAAGGTAACATTAAATTGGTTTTGTGAAGTTATGTTTTTTTAGAAAACCCATTATTGCTTTGACCAAAAGTTCCTTAAATTGCTTTTGTAACGTTATATTTTTTTTTGGAAACCTTAAATATTGCTTTGATCGAAGGTTTCTTTCTTGTTATAAGAAGTTGTCAATCCATTATTTTGACTCACGGTTCATACTCTATTGATCCTTTTTGAAGTGATTTCGGGAGATATGTATCCCTACGCAAATATTTTTCCTTTTTTGGAAATATCCATATCTCCGAAAGTTACTTCAAAAAGATAAATAAGGATGTGATGAATAAACCAATTCAGTTGTATCAAAACGTAATAAAACATTCAAGGTGGCATTAAGGGCCTGTTTGATTCTATTCTCTATTTTTTGTTCTCAAAAACAGTTTTATAAAACTGATTTTGAAAACAAAGTTTCAAAAGAAAAAAAAATTGTTTGGATGATTGTTTTTTATAACAAGTTTAAAAAACAAAAAAAAAATTTGTTTGGATGATTGTTTTTGAAAACAAGTTTTAAAAAAAAGTACTTATATAATTGTTTCTTAAACAAAGTTTTAAAAAAAAACAAAAAAAAAATCTGCTTTTATTTATTTGGATCTTTTATATAATAGATGTTAACATTATTTTTTAAAATTACTTAATATGTTATTATATTAATAAATTACTTTAATAAAAATCAAATAAATTCATCAATAAATAACACAAAAATGATTTATTATTAACAAAATTAACATGTTAAAATTTAAATAAAATACGAAACATAAAACAAAGCATAGTTCATAGTAACATACAATCTACGATGAACGCTAAAAGTTTCTGTGTGTGTATCTATAAGCTTTCTAGCCAAACCCTCTTCCTTTCTAAAGGCACTGCCATAAACAACTCCCTATTAATAAGTTTCTTAAACTGCTTCATGTAAACTATTCATGTAAACTATTAGATGCTGGGCTTCCAACACTAGCTTCACTCCTTGACCTCCACGTCTCAGCCTTGGCAAATTGAGCTTCTGCCCTTGCCTTAGATGTCTCAACAAAAGCTTGAATAGCTTCCCCTATTTGCATAGACCTAGGTTCTTTCTTTTTCGTTCGATCAGAGAATTCAATACTCCGCTTTCCACTGTGTGTAACTCTATTAACTATGTTTGGAACAACATTGTCTTCATCCCTGTCAAGGTGTACATGAACTCTAGAATTGAGATATTCATAATCAAGTTGAACCTCATCATCATAATTTGATGGATCTTGCATAGATGCATGATGAAGTACCCCTGTTGCAGTGCTTCTGTTAAATATTATGCCCAGCATTTTGTAATGTTCTAGCCCATGCTTTTTGAATTGTGAAGCCTTAGGATGTGCCTACAAAATATGAATTTCAATCTCATAAATTTAGAAACGAAAGAATCCAAACTATCTAATCAAATAAATCACAAAGATTACATACCATAGTATAGTTATTCCAAACCTCCTCATTAGCAGTGACTGTATTTGTTTCAACATCCCAACCAAATCCAGTGTATTGTGACAATTGAGAAAATTCTTTTTTGCTTCGTACACAACCGATTGAACTTTTGCTTGACTTGGACTAAACTAAAAGTGCGTTGACTCTTTGCATTCAACTTTTCTAACATGTTTTTCCAAACTTTGGATGGAAACACCATTTTTCATATGCCTCTCTATATGAAAGGGAGCACCACACTCTGTGCCTCTTATGAGAACACAATAGGAGGAATCAGTATTTAAAAAAAGACACTAAGCCCTTCCCAGCTCCCACCAGTGAAGCAACAGAAAGGTTCTTTACATTTGAAACAAAATTAAGCTACTAAAGTATTAGCATACCCTTGCAGTTGATGTGCCATTTATTTTAAATAGTTAGCATGGCAAGAGAAAGCTTGCTCAAAATAGGCATTAAAATAATATGATTCATGATGAGTCACAAAGTCAATTCTATAAATCTCATGATCCTACTTCAACTACACGAAATATTAGAAATCATCAGAGTTGCGAAGTTGGATCCATCACTGCTCAACATAAGTTAACTACAAAGAATACATTCTCATGAATTTGTTTTAAGAGGAAACTGTTAGGAACCAAAGAAATAAGCTCAGATGAATACAGGATTTGATTAATGGAATAACAATTCTCCCAACTCAGTGGGAGAAGGGAGTTACAAAGTGATAAACTCACACTGTTAACACACTGAGACCTAGCTATTCGAGAGGCTAGCACTCTCCTCACCTTACACTCTTCACTCCCAAGATGCCCCCCTTCCTAGCAGCTAATTCGTTAAATAACAAAACATCACAGCAAAAGGGCACAAAACGGTCAACGCAGGACCCAATGCACTCTGCCACAAAATACAGACTAATATGATAAAAAGATGATAGGTCTGCTAGTTTCACCAAAATAGTAATAAGCCAAGAGTCAACTCTTCTGAGGTCTCAAAAGCCTCTTGCCTGGATTGTGTTTTCTGCCTAAACCTCCTGCAGTATTTTTGTTAAAACAGGTCAGCCCTATCAGAAACAAATAGTCACACAGGAGAGGTAGGCTAGACGTTAACTTCTTTGCAATTGAGTTAATGCACAAAATAGTAACAAAGAAGCAAGGTCAGTGATTGACCTGTGGTGAATTCAAGTACAACAATAATGTTTTACTAATGTTTTAAATTGATATAAATAGCTTGCAAAAATGGAAACACTTGTTCATAGGCAGGACCGCAGGAACAGGTAAACAAAGGTGTTAGGTAAAACATATAACATCTTCTGGGTTGGGTTTGTTTCTATCTTGCAGACCAAATCTATTTGTATACTATTCCTAATGTGAGTTTTTGCATAGGGGTTAATACTAAGGTACTGAAAACCAGACCGGACATTGATCCTGTTGAGACACTGGGTCAAAGGTTAGTGTTTCAGACCGGGGTCAACCCGAAGGTCAAACCGGGGTCAATTAAAAAAATATATAAAAATTAAATGTTTATGTATACCATTCAAAAAACTATATAAGAGTTTTTTTTTTCCGACCAATAGTCAAATATAACCTTCTGAACCTAATATCCACAAAAGTATCATTAAGTATATAAGGATTTTTCTCCAACAAATGCAAAACAGCAAAAATATTCCACAATACTTTTAAAACTCCTTGCAAATCAAAAAATATAAGAGAAATAATTTTAAAAAAAAGACAAAATGACGTTGTTTAGGGTATAAAAAAGTTTAAAAATAAATTAATAAAAAAGAGGGGCAAACCGGTTCACCACGGGTCACCCTGGTTCACCCCGAGTTAGACCGGGTCAACTAGACCGCGGTTTTTTGACCCCAACCAAACCGGTCTGGTGTCCCATTCACCGATTTCCGGTTTAAACCGGCCGGCCCGGTCTGGTTTTTAATACACTGGTTAATACTTAAACAAAAGGGCATGCCAAGTTTCAGTCCATAAATTTCCTAGAATTTAGAATTAACAAAAGCCAATGAGTTCAGAAATGATGATCAGAGAAAGAACTAAAGAAAAAGGACACAAAACATTGAAATGTCTACAAACCTCTGGCGATAACGCTTATCTATGTTAGTTAATCCATGGTATTTGTTAGGCGGGGGTAGCAGAACATTTGTAAGGATCACAAAAGAATTCAAATAAATAGAGAACTCCGCTGAACAATAAAGAAAAACAAGAAAAATAACATAACATAAGGAATGCCATTGGTTTGGGTGACCACCCATTAACTTTTAACATTGAGTATCCATTTCCTAAAAGAGTATTACCTTTTAAATGACGGACAATTTTATTATAAAGATAAAAAAAAAGTACATAAAAAATAGCCTAAGCCTACTATAGTATGCAGAGTCTAACCCAAAGCATCTTACAAGGAAACATAGATGAAAACAGAAAAAACTAGTAGCAGGTAGAGTTGAACTTAGAAAAACACAGAGGGAATGCCATTGATGAGTTCTTGACAGCTCAAAGCCCATGATTAGATCTGCACTACCCCTTGAATCTCTATGCATGTTCATTTTGAAAACTTTGATGCCATGGTAAGCTCATGCTACTAGCGCACTCATAGAGCCTTCCCCTATAAGAATCGCCACTAAGAGGCATCATTCAATCAACATCCTATCTTCATGATGTTAAAAGAGACTCTAGTACCATAGACCATATAAAACAGACTCGAGAAAAATAAAAAGAGAATCAAAACTGCTGGAACTTGGAATTGTTTCATTAACAATGATGGTAAATACCCAGTAAAATCCATCAAGTATGAACAGGCAGCGATGAACACTTCCACATTACATTATTAGTTCAACTCGTGAAAACGCATGGTGCGAAGAGGGAACATCATTGATTAATATATGTCCACTAGATTCATTTCATCATGCGGGTTTTTATAAAAAAGCTGAATCAACAAGAATCGCAAAAAAACAAAACGGACTCACCGATTGAGGACTGAGGAAAGAGTAAGGAGAGATTGGAGCGAGTGAACACCGAACCGAGGATGAGGGGAGGGTGAGCTTCGGCGGCTACTGTTCAAGGTGCTCTCATGGTCATGGTTGCCATGGAAGAAAAGTTGGGTCGAACTGTCGAGAGAAAAAATTGGGTTTGGGGCTTGGGAGTTTTGAGAACAGGGAATTAAAAAAAACAAGAACAGAAAACAAGTTAAAGTTGTTTTCTGTTTCTAGTTTTTAAAAACAAGTTCCTGTTTTTTAGTTTTTAAGAACAATGAAGATATTATATCAGTTTTATCTGCTCTTCCATCATACTATATGCAAATGATGTTGTTACCTAAGGGAGTTTTGCGTGACTTAAAGAAGAGAAGCACGAGCTTCCTTTGGGGTGAGACGGAGGATCATAGAAAGCTTCATCTTGTATCTTGGGATCAAGTTATTGATGATAGGAGAAATGGAGGGCTAGGAATTCGTGACCTTAAGAAACAAAATGAAGCATTTATAATGAAACTTTGTTGGAATCTTCTGGAGAATATGCAAAACTTATGGGTGAGCATTCTCAAAGCAAAATATAAATGGGATTTACTTAATAGACCTATGCCGAAGAGAGATGCTTTTGTTACCTGGCGAGCCATTTGCAGTGTATGGGAGAAATTTCATAAAGGAGTGGGAGTTAAAATCGGAAATGGTAATTCTGCCTCCTTCTAGTATGACAACTGGTCAGAGATTAATAGGCCGTTGATTTAACTTGTTCCAGGTCTTGAAGCCTTTATTGACAGAGAGGAAAAAATCCAAGACTACGTCAACCCCTAGGGTGGTTGGGATGCAGGGAAACTCGGGCGGTGGTTCCATCCTCATATTATTCAACAAATTATGTGTGCTCACCCCCCAGGGAGGCTAGAGGAGTGGATAAGTATATTTGGAAATCTTCTTCTGACGGCTGTTTTTCTGTTAGTTCTGCGTATCATTTTCTTTTTGCAGGTTTACACACTTCCTATAACCCCCTCTGGAGGAAACTTTGGAGATGGGCAGTCCCAGAGAAAATCAAATCCTTCATGTGGTTGGTTGCACACGACAGAGCTCACACAGCGTAGCTTAGAGTGCGCAGAGCTAGCAGGATGCCCCTTCAGCTGTAGCCAGGAGGATGACGTCATGCACCTATTAAGGGATTGTATCAATGCATGCAGAAGGTGGAGTTCCATAATCAATCCGGTGCACTGGAGTACTTTTAGTTTGTTACAAGGAAAGGATTGGATCCAATGGAATCTCATAAATGAAATTGGAAGAAGTTTCACCAAGAAGATCAGTTGGCCAATTTTATTTGGCTATGTCTATTGGGATATCTGGGTCAATCGTTGTAACCGACTGTTTGGGGAAGAATCAGAAGTGGTGTTTCATAATGCCAATTCTAGTCTTTTCAAAGCAGCCTGGGATTTGGACCTATCTTCTCAAAGTAAATTCTATGGGAAGTTGCAGCATCAACAAGAGGGAGGTGGTACAAGTAGTAATGGGTTCAGTATTCTAGAGACGGATGGATCTGTTCTGGCATCGGGTCAAAGTGCTTGTGCTGGTGCCATTAAGGGGGAGGATGGACAATGGATATGTGGTTACATGTGCAAACTATCTCAAGTGCCTCCTGTGGTGGCGAAAATTATTGCTATCATCCAGGGGCTTCAGATTTGCAGGAATAGGAATTTAAAACGAGTCTTAATCCGCACTGATTGTCTCCAGGCAGTTTCTTTTCTCACTAGGGGCTGTGATACTAATCACCCCTTTAGAGATGTCATTGAGGATGCGAAACTATGGTTGGTCAAAGACTGGCGGGTTCTTATTGATCACATTTACAGGGAGCAAAATACCCTTGCGGATCACTTAGCGAATTTAGCTCACAACATCTTGGGAAGTTTTGTTCTCCTTGATCACCCACCTTCTTCCTATGGTGAGGCGGTCGTTGATAAGGGTTAAAGAGTCTACGGTTTTAGTCATTGTTTTGTAGTAACCTTCTAAAGGTTTACTGTATCTCAGTATCTTATTCAAAAAGAAAGAACAATGAAGTAAAAACATATTACTAAACAAGTTTTTTTGTTTTTAAATTTTTAAAAACAAAAAAACAGTTTTTAAAAGCAAAATAAAACAGGTACTAAGTTGTTTTTATGAAGTTATGTTTTTTTTTTCAGAAAACCCATTATTGCTATAATCGAAGGTTTCTCTCTTGTTTTTGTATTGAGCAGGTGGCACCAAGTTAAGAGCTCTGAAATTTAACATTGTGATAAGTTCTAGACTCTTCAATGTGAGAGTTGTTAGGATTAGTAGACACAGTGAAAGTTTAAAATTTTCGTCAGTTCTAATCACGGATCTATCAATGGAATTTAAATCGAGTCAGAAAGATTCGTACCTTTTTCACTTCAGGGTTTTCGATCTCTAGGAGCCAATACTTCAGGTCCGCTCCCTCTACCAGTATCCACACGAATGCTATCCAACACAAACTGCGTGCTAGCGCTTCCAATGTGTCCTAGGGTTTTTCTTGGCGGCTATGAACTCTTATCCGTGTATAAGTTTTTCTGCTCAAGTTCTTATAACCCATAAGGGCTATATTCGAATTTCAAAATTAACTTGGTTAATTTTGAAATTCAGTTTAAATTAAATCTGTCCAACAGTTTTAATTTAACCCATTTATTTAATCTAAATAAAGAGCCAATAGATTTAATTTAACTTTATAAATTAAATCTGAGATACTATATCTCTATCATGTTAGTTATTTAATTTATCTTAATAAAATTAAATTTAAAAATAACACAATATAATAATATCATATAATACACACACACATGTATGTATTTCGAAAATACAAATGTGTATATATATAATATTATTAATTTTCTTTTCACGAATTTTAAATCATATACTTACATATATATATACACACACACATATACATATATATATATATATATATATATATATGTGTATACGTGTATATATATATATATACATATATATATATTCGTCTACCCTAGATTAAACATTGTATTCATTGAATCTTAGACAAATCTCATATTCAATGAACCTGGACATTATCGCTAGTGTTGGGCTATTTTTGTGTGTGACCTTGTAGACCCATACGAAGTTAACAGTGGGCCAATAACTATACTAACCCACAAGTCGCAAGCTACTTCTAGCAAGATATTAAGACTACCCAATTCATATGAGGATCATTAACACGATGCAACTTGTTATACAACCATGTCATGTCCCTTTTGTCACACGATATATCAGTCAAGGATGAGGCATGGATTATGTCATTATCTTGTTTCTGACCATTACTTTCTCGATTCCTGAGTAATCTGACAATAGAAATGGAAACTCCTTTCTATCATAGTATGGCCATATATTTCTCAGACTCACTCATGAGAGGCCTAGTAATATCTCTCTACTAATGTGAGGAAAAAATTTCATCTTGACCATTCATATTCATCTATATGAAAAACCACAAAACCCAATCATAGCCTTTAGAATGTTTATATTTTTAGTATCCTTAGATTATATATTAGTTTATTATTCATATTAATTAGTTTGGAGAAAAAAATAAAAATAAAAATATTATAAATTAATTTAATTGGATTCCTTAATTTTTCCAAAAAAATCAATTTTATCTTATAATTAAGATCGGAGGGAATATATCAATGCATTTTCTTACCAAATTATATTGTGAGATTTTGATGCGCAGGGACTTCATGGCCCATCTCCCCCGAAAATGGTCCACAATATAAAAAGAAATGGGCCTAGACAATGTAGTGCAGGTTTGATGAGGCCCACATTGGGATGGGTAAAATGGCCCAAAACTACAGAGTAAGGATAAAATTTGGAGGGAGTGGAGAGTTTGGGGACACGTCACACGCATGTTTGTAACCTCAAACCAAAGCATCCCAAATAGGATAACGAGCACGACAAATTCCTAAGTAAAGCTGGTTTATCATGTCATTTATAGTTTAACTAATTAAAATATAATAATTTATTAATTGATTTAACATACTTTCTAAATATTAGCATTTTAATAAAATTAAAACATTTCACCATGTTTACTTTTTTTATCACTTATGAAATCTTAATTAAAGGATTTATTTTTAAAAAAATAAAAATGTGAATCACATGAGTAACCAACTAAGATCAATATTAGTTGAGCTATTGAATTTTAATTAGTTAGACTATAAATAATATAATAAATTAGATTCACATAACAATTTCTCAAGGAGCACATCACCACAAAAACATGTTAATGTTACCACAGGTGCAGGACCTTATACGTTGTTGTCTTCTCTAGCTCCCAATAAACTATACCATTATTTTTGTTAATAAAACGATCAATCAATTATACATTAAAAATTTGGTCGAAAAATATTGTTACATATTGAACAATCCAGTCCTCCACAGTGGTCGTCCTTTTTGATGCAATACATATCGGCCCACCGCTCACCACCACCTCTTCTACCCCCCACCACCCTCACCCCTGCCGGCCGCCCACCACCACCACCGCTATCGGCCCATCGCCCACCACCACCTCTTCCACCTCCTTCTCCTCCGCCGCCACCCCCGCCACCACCACCCCCACCTCCTCCTCCTCCACCCCCGTCGCCGCCACCATCACCACCTCTTCCGCCGCCGCCGCCCCCGGCCCACCACCCACAGCCACCACCTCCTCCTCCACCACCCACCGCCTCCTCCATCCCCGCCGTCACCGGCTTATAACTATTTTTTCTATAAAGATTATATTAAGGGGTAAAATAGACTTTGTGTAATATATTAATTTTAAATAATTGTTAAAATATTAACTCATTGCACGTTACTTAAAAATCAAACCAAATACTACCCTTGTAATTAATATTGCATTGCATTAACATTGCATCGCATTGCACTGTACCGCAGGGTGTAATGGGATCGAACCAAACAGACCTTATATAAAAAATATTATCCGTGAACTACATACATCATGTCATCAGAAATCGGAAGAATTTGCTCAATAATCTTTTTCACTATTTTGATTTTAGTGGCAACTTTAAAGAATATATCCATTCGCTCCTTCAATTTTTTCCAATCATTGTTTGTAAAATTGATGTCTTATTGCTACTCTATCATCCACACTTAATTATGTTATCTTTAATTATATAATTTTTTTCATTTTTATACTTAATATTTTTGTAAAAAGAGTTACACATAACAACCCCAAATGTTATGTTATATGTATATAATTTTTGAAACTTTTAAAACGATCCTGATAAATCTTGTAAACTTTTACATATGTGCAAATAACTTCTTCACGGTTTCGGGGAAAAATACTTTCTCACTGTTAATTTACGTCATTTCTCACTAAGTTGGGGTTCTTGCGGGCCAAAAAAGAAAATATTGGTCAGTAATATCTTGTGTTTCTAAGTGAAATATCAAAATGATAGAATGTAGATTTATCCACACAAAATTAAAATTTATGAGGATTTCTTGTCAAGTTTTTAAAATCAAGAAAATTATTTACATATATCAAAGTAAAAGAGAGTTGTATATCACTTAACTTAATTCATTTTATAAATATTACTACCTCTGGTCCTAAATATAGGACATAGTTTATAGTGTAAATTACATTACAAACTATGTCATATATTTAGGACTGGAGGGAGTAGGATTTTTACATTATATATGGAATATGAATTTGGAATATTATGTGTTTTTTATAATATTCTTTATATTGTTATCCCTGATATGTCATGACGCAATATATCGTTAATGACAATTGTGGGGATAGTAAGGATGACATTTGTAGGGAGGGTCATGAGATATATGTCAAATAAAGTTAATGACAATTGTAGGGAGGGTCATGAGACATATGCCACCACTCTGGTTCTAAAAGAGAGGAGCCTACAAGTGTGAGCTCCCCATTTTTGGCAGTGTGTGTAAATATATATATCCGGTTTAAGAATCCAAACAACGATATTGAGTGAAAGGGTGATTTTACTTTCTAAAGCTTCTATTATAAAATCTGTTCAAAAATTTAATAATAAATGTGCAAAACAGTTGTATTAAACTTATAAAAAGAAGTAAAGGAATATGCACTCTAACCAATGATATATCTTTTACTTTGATCACTCTTAATTTAATCAAATTAGATAAATAATTATTATGTTAAGGAACAGAAGAATATTATTTAATGTTTGTCAACTTTAATGTGCTTAACCAATTTGCAAAGCTGTTTGTCACTTTGATCATAAGGGCCTGTTTGGTTCACGAAATCAAAGATAATGTAAAGGAATGTAATGCAATATAATGTAATAATGATTACATGAAATTGTATGGTTCATTATTAAGGAAAGATGATAGATATGCATAAAAATGTTTGGCTGGATTACATCGAACATGAGAATATATGGAAATAATATAGTAAGAGACAAAATTACCCCTATCTTCACATATATATATATATATATATAATGTATATTTAATTTTTTCAATTTGTGCAGTGCACAGGTTGGGTTTATAGTAATTTTTTTAATATTTAATGGTGGAATTATTATGCGGTGTACAAATTGGATTCATAGTTTTTTTAATATTTAATTATGAAAATATTATGCAGCAGGTTGCATTCATGGTAATTTTTTAATATTTAATAGTAGGTTTATTATTTAGTGGGATATTTTAACATTTTTAATGGCGGAATATAATTTTTTAATGGGAGAATATTTTTTAAAATTTTATATTATTAATTAATTTTTTAATATTTAGTGGTTGTAATTATTTAATAGTTAGCAACGTTTATAGGTGGACACTTTGGTTATTTTAAAAATTATGATGATAATAGCATCTTTTTCGCTTAATTACAAGATGTATGCATCTCTATTCATCAATCTTAATAGCGTGATCCTAATTATATCAAATAATGTAATTGAGATTACAAAATGTAATGATCTTTATATTACATATGCCCATCCAAACATTATAATAGATCTGTTACACCATGCATATCATTCTCTCTCATAAAATCGAAACCAACGTGCTATTAAAGTCATAACTCGGTTGTATTCATAAGATTAGTTAAATAGATGAATGCATTTTTTAAGACCAAATTATATTGTGAGCTTATGATGCACATGGACTTCACGGCCAATCTGGTCTGAAAATGGGCCACAATATAGAAGCAATGGGTGTGGAGAATGTAGTGCAGATTTGATGAGGCCCAAAATGGTATGGTTAAAGTGGCCCACAACTATTGGCAAAAAAAAAAAAGTGGCCCACAACTACAGAGTGGGGATAAAATTTGGAGGGAGTGGAGAATTTGGGGACACGTCACACCCGTCTGAGGCCTCAACTACAGAGTGGGGATAACATTTGGAGAGAGGGCATGAAACTTTATTGTTAAAATTACACATTAGCCTTAAATATATTTCGGAATTGCATACTTTTAATTTTTCAAGTCTATATATATTTCAGATTATGGATACAAGAGATCATATTTTTGGGGACTGGAATGTTGAGATGGCATATTTTGGAGTGGGAAGTGGCGTTCATTCCAGAGATACCGCCAAACTGCCAAGCATGAGTCCTTTTGGATCAACAACATATATATGAGGGAGGTTTTGACCTCCACTACATAATTTGATACTCCTTTTGGTCCTTAATATAAAATATTATTATCATATTTGTTAGTCTCTTCTTAATTTGCTCCCTCAATAATAATCGAGGAGGAGAGAGAAGGGAGGAATTGAGGAAGATGACTATGGTGTTGTAGACAATACATGTCATATTAACTAATTCAACCGACTTCATTAATTTAATCAAATTAGATAAATATGTCTTATATTAAGGACCGAATGGAGTAATATTCAAGTTTCGACTTGCCATGCATGAATAGATATTTGTCATAGTCACGTTTCCATTAGGTCCAAACTAACCTCAACTCTGTGAGAACAAAGCAGAAAATTGGTTTGATAAAGAAGGAATAATGGAAGCAATCATAAATAGCAGTCAGAAAATATCGGATGATAATGCCATGCCTTTGAACACAAATCCCCTTTATTTGACTTGAAAATAGCAGTTTTAGAGAATCGGTGCTTTACAACAATTAGATAATCAAATAGGAAAGGTAGGTTGCTAGCATTTAATTGGGCCGGGTCTGTAGAATTGCAAAAGCCCATGTTTTTAAGTTTTGGTGTCAGGGGTCCAATGACAAGCCCAATACATGGCCCATAAGTAGTTTGAGAAACCATTGTGATTTGTGAATCCGCACATCATAGAATTACGTTATGAGTTTATACTGATTTTGTATTTTAACAAAATGGAAATGGCCCCTCTTGATAATCATCTATCTGTAAATACTTTCTAAAAGTAACTGTAAGCCTTTCAATTTTATTTTTACACACATTTCAAGAGATTAATTTAACGGTTAACAACTTGAACTCTAGCATTTTGTTTCAACAGGGTTTCCTTAACATATTGTAGATGCCTTATGTTGGATTATTTAATTTATACATGAGAAAAATATGTCTATTTTTATTGAGTTAATGAGCAAATTTACTAACGAAGTTTTAAGGAAGGAGCGCCTGATACAATTATGTGGGCAAAAATACACATAAGGTATTAAAAGTGGAGCATCCAGCTCAAAACTGTTAAATTTGTCCTAACGCCGTTAGTGGTTTTCTTCTCTTATAATTTAACGCCGTTAGGTCAAATTTAACTGTTTTGTGCTGGATGCTTCACTTTTAATATCTTATGTGTACTTTTCCCCCTTTAAAATATAATTGTATCAGACGCTTCTTCCTTAAAACTTTATTGATAAATTTACTCCTTAACCCATTTTTGGTTTATATCTATTGAAAATCCGTAAAGTTCTTTTTCTGGAAAACTTAAGTTGTAAAACATATGTTTAACAAGTATTAGATCTTGAAAAATTTTACCAAAAATAAATTACAAATATCATTTTACATATTTACGAATGTGGTATTCTGATTCAATAATAAATTATTGGGAGTGACTTATGAGACTAAATGTTTAATTTGCAAATGAGATTTCTATATTTTTTTATCCTCCAGTTCTTAATATAAGACATATTTGAGAAGTTAATTTTAGTCCAAAATATAAGACAAAGTTTTCATATTTATCAATCTTTTCCTAATTTACTTATATTGATGTTCTCTTAACAATAATCGAAGAGAGGAAATGAGGGAAGTAAGGAGACTGACTGGGATCTTTTAGAAAATACACGTCATGTGAACTAACTTAATTAACTCCCTTAATATAAACTAATTAGATATATATGTCTTATATTAAAGACCGAAGGAGTACTACTTGAATAAACAAATCTTTTTGGGACATAAATAATATTAAATTCATGTGGTTTGAGACTGAAATGTCATTTCCTTTTTTTTTTTTTTAGTTTTTGTTGTGTTATATATTATTATTAAATTTCTTTCATACCCATCCTATTTCAAAACGTATACATAAACAATATCTTTCATCTTATAATAAAATTTATTTTTGTTGGAATATATTAGCCCACCTTCGATGGATTAAGGCTCATAGCCCAATTCAAGAAGAGCTATCATGGAGAGATGTGGGTTCATAGTGAAATATCCGTTTATGATCTCACAGTTATGTTTATTCTCATGCAACAGTACGTTTAAGAGTTGTATCTATTTTTATATGACCATCTATACACTATATATTGGATATGAGATTGAGGGAGTGAATGATCTATATAAGAACACACAATAATGCTCTACTCCCTCTAAAAAGGTTCTCTCATATAAATGGTCTCTTCTCTTCATCTTTTTAGTGTATTTGTTGTGTAACATAATCGTCGGAGTCCGCATCGGTTCTTCAGTTTCTTGTGGGTACTTTAGTGAGTCAATTAGATGTCAAAATTTTTTATAGTTTCAAATCAATCCATATCACATATACCTATGTATCATGAATACTAGAGCGAAATAATAAAAAGTATGAGGATAGTAATAATGAACTTTTATCAAGACTATTTTTTGGATGCTACAATAATTTTTGATAAAATAAAAAGGCTTCTAACTGATTTCAACCTTACATCTTAATTCGTATAATTCAATTAAGAATTTCTTATAAACAAGAGATAGGAGGAAATACTAAATACTACTCCTCAAATGCACCTTACAAGCCGGTTTAGTAGTCCATTCAATAATTAATCGTAATAATAAAGTTATTGAGGCGATAGTCCCAATAAAATGATGAATGTATCAACAAAAACCCTAATTAGAAAGTGTTAAGTTAATGGGGGAGATCGAATCTTTGACAATGTAAAATGGGTGGTTGAGAGAAAAGACTGAAGAGAATGTGAAGTGTGGGAGAGACGATTGAAGATCACGTGTGAGTGTGTGTGGGGGTCTATATATATACATGTATATATGCTGTAGATCCAATGTCTCTTCCTTAGGAAACATATGCTCGGTTGGCAAGCAACAATTTCTTTCATTAACTACCTAACCTATATGGTTTCATGGTACAATTAGTACCAGCTATCATACCAGATTCAAGCATTGTCAGATCTAAATAAAGATATACTCTACTAATTGGACCAATCTTTATTGGCCATGGTTTTCTTTTCCTACTTTCACAATAAAACATATTTTGTCAGGTGCTATTCTATGGTTTTATGGTATAACTATTAGGATTCCGATACTAGTTATCCCGTATGAATCTTAATATAATGTAGGACTTAATTGAAGATTTGATTTTAGTCCTAAATATAAGGAATATTCCTCATATTTGTTATTTTTTTCTTAATTTATCCCTATTTTTACTTCCTAAATAATAATTAAGTAATTAAGAGAGAAATTGAGGGAATTAGGAAGATAATTAGGGTATTTTAGAAAAAAAAATGTCATATTAAATAATTTAATTAACTATCTTAATTTTATCAAATTAAGTCAATAGGTCTTACATTAATAAACAAAGTCAATATTTCATACTAGATTCAAGCATTGCCCTGCTTAAATAGGGATAATAGTTTCATTATATATAGTATGATTTTCTTTTCCTTTCACAACATTCGAACTGTCAATTTTGCTTGAAAATAATATATTTCTTTTGATGGACCTAACCATATTCTTGGTCCCTCTCTATGGTTTTAGTTAGGAGCAGTTGGAATTGTTCATGTTCATTTGTTTACATAGCAAGCACCTTCAATTATATACTCCCATGTATGTTTAATTTCTGCTTTTATTTTGTAACATTTAATTGTCTTGTATAATGCTACCAACAACATTTGTAGCAACAATGCCCTTCTTTGTTATGCTGTGTCTTCTATACACTACTTGCCAGGTTCTCCATGTTCTTCTTTGCTCCACAACGATTGATGTAACACCTTACATTTTTAAAGACAGATTTTAAGGATAATTTAATCCACTTGTCATTTTAATAAAGAATTAAATCCAAACAATCTACTATAGTAAAAAAGCTCCAAACTAGTTATAAAACACTAACCATGATAAAAAAGAAGAGTCCACTATAGTCTGTGCTATTTGAAAACATCACCAGAATATAATCGTGTTTGATCCCACTTATCTATTCTTTATATATATATATATATATATATATAGTTATATCTATGTATATATAACTAATTTTATCATCTTTCTTACCCAATTAAACTTAACCTTAGTCCTTAATTAAATCGCTCCTAACTCATGGTGATTCCACATCCTAAAAACAAAAAGTGGGGTGTTACAACTGTCAGCCCATCCCATGGATGAGAGTTCATATAAGTAATTTGGTATTTAAATTTACGTGACAAATCAAATTAGTGATGCGTGCAGTATGTATTGTTATAGATATTACAAAGGTGTACTGATTCTTTTCATGGATTAGTCTTAGATAAAATCAAACAAAATACCATTTTGAAGATTAGCGATAGCTTCAAATTTAAATGGCCGAGACCCTTTTAGACCTTTGACCTAAAGAAAAGTTCTTTTCAATATGCCCTGGAATCTTAATAATTGGCAAGATTTTTATAATAAACTTAAATTCCTTCATGTGGAGAAAGTAATTAAAGTTTAAGCATCATGTTAACAAAAGCTCAAGAAGAATCGCTTTTTATACAAATATTTGGTATTTAAAATTGAGTATATCAAACTCAATATACAGTAGATAGTATCTCTCCCATTGTGTTTTTTTCCCCATACACAAGTTTAAAATCTCAACCACAATAAGGAGATCAAGTTCTTTCTGTTTTACCCAACTGTCGTTGATAGATCACTTTAGTTCCTTTTTTTTTCCTTATCAAAGAGTATATATAAGCTAAAATTAATTATAAGAACAAGCATTATTCAAAAGTACGTTATAACCAGTATAACCCACATCAAACTTTATATAAGAATTAGACTCACTTTCTAGGTTTTTAACTTTATATTAAAAGTATTTCATATCCTTAATATAAGGCTCATTTTAATGAAAATTTTAAACTACAGAGGAAATGTCATTTTAAAGATCAGAGGTAGTACATTAATATGAATATGGCATGTAGGTGAACTTGTCAATAGCAGAAGCAGGCAATTCCATTTTTCAGATTGGTAGAAGGAATCAACTGCTTGAAGAAATTAGTAGTGGTGTGGGAAAAACTCTTTTTTTAGGTCAATAATGTGTTTATGCCTTGTGATTACCAACTAATTCTCTGATTAATTTAGGGATATGTAAGAACTAAAAAGCATGTGCTAAAAGTCTGAAATGTCTTAGTTCTGTTCTTATTAGGGTCCCCAACCACAAGACTTTGTCTCCTTTAATTAATTAATCATATATAGTAACTGATTGACTCCCACATATATATATTTGACACAACAATATATGCATCACCGGGCAATTTGATTTATTTAAATTCTCTGTTTCTGACAAATGTTGGACTATATTCATTTGAGCTGGGTTTTATAATATTAATTAAATCATTATTTATTGCTGATCCAAATGCATGCATGCATCAATGTGGCTGAGTAATTAATAAGATTTGAATATTCATGTTTCGGTTCAACTACATCAATCATGGAGCAACAAAACCTGACATAACTAATTACAAACTGAAAGATCAATGCATCTCTCGGAATCCACATAAGGAAATATAGAGCAATTAAAAAAAGGGTTTCCTTATGAATAATATTATTTAATCATGATGCGAAAGTCGTTAGCGACCATTAACATTATTTTTAATATCAAAAAGCATTACTTCTCTTTTACCCCAAAGGAAAAAAAAAACAATACTTCTCTCTTGTCCCTAATATAAGAGTTACTTAACAAATTTGGTTATATTAAAAAAATGAAATAATTTGGTTAATTTAAATAAATATGACATGATCTCTAATCCCTAAAATTTTTCTGAGTAACATTAATTATATTATATATCAGTTTATAAGTTTGACAAATTATTTTAGAAAAAAATTATAAATATAAGAGATAAATTTAGGGACAGGAAATATGAGTACCATTTAGTGGAATCCATTTTATATGGGATTGTAATTATTAAAATGTTATTAAATTATACGAGTTTATTAGCAAGAAAAATCCTTGAGGTCTTGATCACGTATGATTGCATGTTTGTTTGAAACAAAGCATTTCTACATACTTTAGCCTAATAATGTTTTGTATAATCTTAATTTCTTCTACTCTTATATATACCACGTTGATCGATCGATGTCCCTCCATGTACTACAAAGAAATCCCAATTCTGATATAACGTTCTCCAAACTGACCAGCACATACTATGATTTGAAATAGTATTTGAAATTATGAAGGAGAGACTATAATTTCGCATCATTTTGAAGTCCATTATCATTTATGATTATGTATGTACATTGGCCACTCATGTCTTCACAAGATGAACCCAAATAATATATATATATATATATATGGAAAAAGGAATCGAATTTGAATGATGCATCTTAGATAATGAAATCATTATCTTGATTACATGTATACCATGTTTTGAAACCGCACCAGACCGGATTTCCAGCCAATCGGTGGTCCGACCAGTCCGGCCTAGTTTGATAGTTGGCCCCGGTTTGACTTGCTTTTTTGGTTTTTTAATATTTTATTCAAAATTTCATATAATTAAACAACTCTGAAATCTTCACTTCTTTATCGGTTTAGCCCCAGTTTAACTCTGATCTGACCCACTATCCTTGACCCAGTATCTGTTTTGTTAAGTGGCCGGTTCAGGTTTCAAAACCTTGTATATATATATATATATATATATATATATATATGTCTACCAAACGAACTAAGAGGCTAATTGGGGTAAATTTTTGAGACCCAGAAAATTAGATTTTGATTCTGTTGCCAACACAACGTGATTGCTTCTGATCTTCTTAAAAGTTATGAGACCTTTAAAACTAATAAAGTGCTTTGCTTCATATATCCTCTTCAACAGTTTCATGACTCTTGGATATTCAGCACCAGATTCACGCGCAAGGGATAAAGATGCAATATTGTCGATATATAGACTTACACACATACACAACTTTGAAATAGTGTTTTTTTTTTTTGGTGCTAATAGTTACATGGGAACATCCTAAAGTTTATTCCGATTTTAACCTCAATGGTTTTTTTTTTTTTTTTTGTAAAAGGTTGTTTAGGTGTCATATATTTGTTAGGATCGTAAATCTAACGTAACCAGAGGAATCAGAAAATTTATGATAATGGAGGTGTTATGTCTTTGAACTTTATTCTTATGAAGATTAATTAAATCAATTTTGACAAAAAAAAAAGGATTAATTAAATCAGGTTTGAGTAATGTTCAGTTGCTTGGTTATAGAAATACTTGGGGTAGCTTGCTAGGTTTTTGACCAAATCAAAGTTGAAAAAATAATTTATATACTAACATTACTGCGATATTATCAAGTTAATTATCAGGGGTTAAGTTGTATGCATATATTTCATCTTCACATTACGCCAATATTATCAAGTTAAAACATGAGAAAAAAATAAGAAATTAAAGATAATAATGTGTCATGCAAGCTTTGTGCTTTCGAGCGGTCTACCGTTGGATCATTAGCGTAAAATTTGTGTAAAAATACTATTTTTAATTATTATTATACGCAAATCTCATCAAGTGTGTGTTCTTATACCCTCAAAATCATAGTTTCAGAAGCATTTTTTCGTAAATCGAGATAAAATTCCTCTCACATACTTACCTTATAAACTATAAAAGTTATTCTCCAAAAGTTAATCAAAACACACACAGTCATTCACGGAACATCGTACAATTATGAAACCTCGAGAAAAGCGTAGAATATTATTATGTGTATTGACTATTGACAAAATTAACAAGACAAAGAAAAGTCAGGTTAGGTTGGCCAAGCAGGAGGTGAGATGTTATATTAATTTGCTTTCCGTAAAAAGAATAGGCAGTAAAGAGTACTTGACTACTGGCTATTACTATAAATCGCCAATCAAATTGACAGAGGCAAGTGGGTGGTGACTGGTGAGTAATAAAAGGTGTTACATGAATACTTCCACTACTCCTCCAAAATATAAACAAGTCACTTTAAATCTGCCTTGAATTTTTAAAAACTCCCCACTTTACTTATTATATACATGAGATTTCGAAGATAAAAAAAAAATATGAGGAGTCATATTTAAATATTAATTATATAGTTAAAATTGATAGAAGAAAGTATTAATTAATTACTTTCCAAACGATTTATATTATTAAAAAAAAATTTCTTAGAAGATGGCATATATATTTTGGACCAGAGGAGATGCATGAAGCAATTTCGTGTGAAAAAGGGCAGTGTGTGTAGGTAAGAGGTCAAATTGACTGTAGTACCTTGTGCTTGGTAAAAGGTAAGAATTAATGTTAAAAGTGTAATTGAAAAGAGGTAAACGTTAATTATTATGAATTGAATTAAAAGGTAGCATCAAGAGGTGGGGACAAAAGGATGAATAGAGTGAAACCAGGTGGTTTAATTAATAGGCGTGTAAAAGAGGCAAACATGGTGTGCCGTATTGTTAACTTTGGTATATTTTCAAGTTTTGACTCATCATTATGGTTTCCTTTCGATTTTTGGTCTTCTGTCCCCACCCTATACATTTACTCATGTGATATTATTTACAAGTCTCTTCCAACTTATTTTACATCCGGTAAAAAAACTTTAAATTTTATTAGTTATATCTTAAAATTAAACAATTTTTTAATTTTATCCCTATTTAATATAGTTATGCCTCATGAGATAAAGTTAATACAATAATAAATAAAAGGTAAAATTGTATTTTTATATTAAAAAAACTAATAAGGCATCTTATAAATATGATAAAAAATATTTCTCTTGTTGCCTTATAAATAGGATAAGAGGAGCATATATTACTCCCTTTAATCCTTATTATAAGGAACCAAATACATACTAATTTTCGCAGACTTATGAAAGATAGTTAAGTGTTTGTTTGGGAAGTCAAGAAAAGCACTTTTTTGTAATCTGAGATAAAACTTTACTCACATATTTATTTCTTAAATCGTAAAAACACTTCTTAAATACTAAAACAAATAGGCACTAAGTCATTAAATTTGTCTTAAATTGATAAAAAAAAAATTTCAACTTTACCCTTCTTTAAATGAGGTGATTTAACTTTTCCGATTTTGAATTTCAATTAATAATAATGATAAAGTGAGAAAAAAGTAATTAATAATGTACTTGGTGCCTTATATTTAGGACAAAATATTATTTCTAGTTGGGGTCTTATAAAAAGCATCGCGGGAGTACTTTCTCGCAATTTTACTATGTTTGTTTTAGTGTGTGTTCGGATCCCACTGAAAAAGCACTTTTTTTGACAAAACCTTGGTTTTGTTAAAAATCTACCGAACACCTATTTTAATGCCACAATAGCTTTTTCAGTTAAAACCAAGGTTTTGACATAATCTATTCTTTTCCTTTTTTTTCCATGTGGGCCCCATGCCATTCTCCCTCTCTCATCTTTTTTTTTTTTTAATTTCGATGTCTTCTCTGTTACTCTCGTCTGTTTTTTTTTTAATTTTAAAATTTTTGTGCTCCCTCTTATTTTTAATATAAGATATATTTATCTAATTTTATTATATTATAAAAATTAGTTAAATTAATTAAAATTATATATAGACAAATTTATATCATTTTTTGTATTAATTATGAAATTTAATATTAAATAATGGGTTAAGCTGTATCATTTTTAATGCCGTCAGGGGTTTTATTCTTTTATAATTTAACGCCGTTAGGTCAAATTTAACGGTTTTGTTAAATTTACATCATTTTTAATTGTTTCTTATTATTTTTGCATCTTCCAGAACTTATTTATATCAGACAGCCCTCAGAAAAAACTTAACTGTTAAATTTGGACCTTAACCCTTAAATAATACATAAAATATAATTTTATCCTTTATATGTAATTATCACAAAAGTAAATATCCTTTTGAGTAATTTGACCATGAAAAAAGCTATTATGATCATAACATCCAAACACTCTTACCTCAAAATCATTTTTTCCCATAATCTATTCTCCTCATAATCTATTCTCCAAAAGCTATTCTCTATTTTTTCTCCAGAAGCTATTTTCCAAAAGTTAATAAGAACACACCCTTAAGAAAATCACATTTAAGTGCAAATCGGTAATTAAGTTGATTGAAATTCAATATTATTGAGACTAATTTAATTTTCGAAAGTACATTAATCTAGCCAATGTTTAAACACCCCCCAAATTGTGATCTCTCTCTCTCTCTCACACCCCCACACAAAACTTCATGTGTCTAGCTATCTTTTACAAGAGGCTAGCTAGATACCATGTTTTTCTTGGATCAAATGCTTCGAACTTAGATGAGCATGTAATTATTGAATTTTTTTTATTAAAAAAGAAAAGAAAAGAAAAGCAGAATGACAATACATGATGAAATGCATGTTTATATTACTATACAAAATTTTTAGAAAAAAAAAAAACAGAAACAAAAGAAATGAAGGCACACAACACAACCCATTTTATACGGTGATGACCTTTGCTGGTGCATAATTTAATTTATTGCAAAGAGGTCCTGATATATATATATATATATATATCAATCAAGCAAACCACATGGCGTGTTTCCTCAGTCACCTAATCAAACGAACACGATCAAATCTGACCAATTCAAAGAACAAACAAGAGCCGTCGGATGATATGTCCCCATATCCAACTTATATTGCTCCCCTTTATTGGTGCTCTTGTGGGGTAACCCCCAAACAGCCTCGTCCCCACGTTTGTTTCTCATGTGACCGACCACTAACCCATATGACCTGTCCCTGCCCCCACTCTGTCCTAAATTAACTTCACTTTTCTATATCTATGGGTATGTTTGGTTGAGCGATTCGATTGCTTATAAGTTGCTTTTTAATTGTGATTTACGGTATACGAAGTAAGTATGTGAGATGAGTTGTGTCTCGATTTACGTAAAAAGCAACTTATAAGTTTTTATAAGTTGAAACAAACATGCTTTATATCTCTATACTTATATATATATATATATATATATAAACCCACGCGCTCTAGCTAGTCCATTATATTACAACCTACTTAATCGATCTCATTTCATTTCACACCAATATATATACACGGTTATATTGATATATATATATATATATATATATATATATATATATATATATATATGTAGTCTCTGGATCGATCGTCATAGAGTGAGAAAAGTTGAAGTTTTTTCGGGTAAGAAGAGAGAAAATTTTGGTGGCTTTTCTATTTTTGGATGATGATGGAAAAAGATGGTGGCTTGGGGCTTGAGATCACGGAGCTGAGATTGGGTCTTCCTGGGAGGGAGGAGGAGGGGAAGAAGAAGAAGAATGAGAAGAAGAGGCTGTTCTCGGAGATTGATGATGATCATGAGGAGGATGGCGGCCGCGGTGGAGATGATCAGAACAGCTCGTCGGCGGGAGGTTGTGGTGGTTGTGACCGGAAGGTGGCGGTGGTGGTGGGGTGGCCGCCGGTGTGCTCTTACAGGAGGAAGAATAGCATGAACAATAATGAAGGGTCGAAAATGTACGTGAAAGTGAGCATGGATGGAGCTCCGTTCTTGCGCAAAATTGACTTGGAAAAGCTCAAGGGTTACTCTGAACTCGCTCTTGCCTTGGAAAGCCTCTTTGGTTGCTATGGAATCAGTGAGTCCCTTCTCTTCTTCTTCTTTTTATTTTTATAGTCAGAAGGTGGACACCAACGGGCCTTAGTTTATAAGCGGGTTTAATTTCACAACTTCTCACTTACATAAAAGCTTTAACTCCATGTCATTAGACTATGAAGTCTTTGATTTTTCAGCCCAAAACCCTACTTGTATATGGATATGACATGAAGAAATATAACTGGCCGCGCAGAAATAGGTTGATGGTCATGATTAATTAAACCAACTAATTAATTAGCTCTCTGGTTTTTTTCTCTCCTTCCATTACAATTAATGACATAAGAAAAACAAAGATTTGAACAAGATCTTGTAATTCTTGATAGAGAAGAAGAGCATATTAATTGCTAGTGCTCAAATTGTTTCATGTTGTTCAGGAGAGGGGTGTCTCCGTTGATTTCCTCTTCATTAACTGTATCTATTATTAGACAACTTGTAATGGTTGAGATTTACTATGATAGATTTTTATTATAATGATATTCTTTATATATTATTAAATCTCAATCATTGAAAATTAATATAATAGTAGATATATTTAATGGAGGGAAAAATTAATGGAGATATCCTCTCCCTGTTGCTCATACGTATGGAATGTAGCCACTACTAATTAAAGATAGGTCATCCTTTTAATTATTATTGATTATTAAATAATTAACCTAAAAAGAAAGGACAAACGAAAGGTGGAACAATTTTTGGGAAAACGGGAGAGAGAGATACGTGTGGGAGAACAAAGAGCATATTACCATTACATATGCATGATCATATCATCACTTGACTTGAAGACAAAGAACTAAGGATATTCTAGAAGATTTTTATTATTTCATTATATTAAATTAATATAGATCAAGGAGTTTAATTAATTAATTAATGGACAGAGGAGGCGTTGAAGAATGGAGACAAAAGCGAACACGTTCCCATTTACGAGGATAAAGATGGTGACTGGATGCTTGTTGGAGATGTCCCCTGGGAGTAAGTCCTCCCTCTTCACCTCCGTTTCTCATTAATTCTTTTTTATTATTATCATTTTTTGCGTTAAATTTATTGTGACATCATCAATTTCCTTATATAGCCATACTAATTATTTATATATTTTTGGGGTTCATAATCATACGCGTAGCGTAAATATCAAACAAAATTTTTTTCGTTTATTATTATTTATGAAGAATATACTGGCTTTGGAATTAAAGAGACAATAAAATAATGTTCTATTTTTTTTTTGGGAGGGTGGAGTATGTATGCATGTATTTAATTATATATGTTGGAAAATAGAATAATGAAAATAAGAAAACGTGTTAAGTAGGAATGAAGAAGAAGCAGAAAACTTGTCCCCCGGAGTCATATGCCGTGTTTGCTGACCAAAACCAAGCCCACTTATTTCAATGCTTTTCATTACCCACTATCCCAAGTCCCAACAACTATATCCCATTTTCAAAACTATGTGCTATACTTATTCTCTTTTTTCCCCCTCATTTATAAATATCTGATATTTATAATAATATCAGATCCGAGTATTACTGAATGTGATTGATATTATTTTTGTTACATAATTTTTCTTGATATAGGATTTGAATCTTTCCAGGCTTCTAATTTTATTGGATATCCATGAAGGCCTTTCCAGCCATTTATTATTCTAACTGTTACAGTGTTACTACAAAATTTATAGCCGAAAAATATACTACCTCTGGTCTTAAATATATGACATAGTTTATAATACAAATTACACTATAAATTATGTCCTATATTTAAGACCGGATGGAGTATTTAAAAACCTAAATCCTTAATCGGATGCAACTCTTCTCTAGTATTGTGTGTAACATATTGATCTTCAGCGATTTGCATATATGTTCTATTTGCTTGCAGATAGGTTCCACACATTTGAGTAATAAATTTTACAAATGGGTTTTTTTTTGGGAAAAAGAAGAATAAATACCATTTAAACTCCAAAATCTCAAATAAGTGATTTTCCAAAAGTCTGAGTTGTCAATTGCTATACTCTTTTTGTCAATCTTATTACTCTTATTGTCAACAAAACCAATTTAGGATTTTGAAATTCAAGTGGTATTTTTTTGTCTTTTTTCCTTTTTTTTCAGCAATTTTCTCCATTTATGATTTCTTTCATCATTTTGTGATATTTATACCCTTTACGCGTATTATTTACTCAGCTGCATCAACTATACTCATCAGCATCTGGTTTTCAATCACTTCCACTAAACTAGTCCCACAGATTTACACACACTTGATCTCTTAGCCAAAAGGTCGAGAAAGGTATTAGTCCCACAGATTTACACACACTTGATCTCTTAGCTAAACGGTCGAGAAAGGTATTAGTCCCACAGATTTATAATATATATATGAAACTAGTTTGCTTTATTAGTGCTTTGTAGTCCACATACGAATTCTTTAATTATAAGTTGCCCATTCATCAGTTACGCTCAAGTCAAGTTTAATTATCCCTACTTAATCATCCAGATCTACCTGTTGGGGGATTGAGTTAAATTTTCCTAGTATTCATTTTATATCAGTTAATTAAGAAAATTCAACTACAGAATAATTCAGATTTAATAATAAATTTAAATATTGAAAGGTACTCTTATATATATATATATATATATATATATATATATATATATATATATATATCATATTCACGAAATTACGTATGTTAGCAAAATAAAAGTGTATAATTATTCATTCAGATATTCGTGACACCAAATAAGGTAGGTTGGAGTGTTGGACCACGTATATAGCCGACATGCGTGAATTCCTCGTTATCATGCTGAGAAGCCATAAAAATCTTCATAATAATAATGCTCTTACCTCATAAAAAAGACAAACATATTATTTTTCAAATAAAAAATGAAAAAAAAAATCCTTTAGGTGGTCACAATTTTAAAGGACTAATTTACCATAAAGTGTCTACACACCTGTATATTAATTAAGTTAATTTTATATTAGATTCTACTTAATTTATTTTGGAGAAAAATTAATTTGTAAGTTCCTATAATTTTATTCCAAGTCTCAGTAGTTTTTTTATTTTTTATTAAATCCTTATAGTTGCACTTGTCTTTAATTGAGTCTCTATAGTTTTATTTTCTTTTGATCAAGTTTTCATAGTTTCATCTGTTTTTAATTAGATAGTTTCAGGTGACTGATAAAAAGGTAAAAAATTATAGAGGTATCATTAAAAATCAGGTAAAATTATAAGGACCTGATAAAAAAAAAGTAATATATGGACCTAATTAAAATAGGTGAAACTACAATAACGTGATAAAAAGAAAAAGACTACAAGATGCGGATTTAAAATCAAGTTTAAATATAATGAAGTGCAAATTATTTTTTGATTTATTTATTTATGAAACATTAATTAATGATGAATTATTTATATATGTGTGGTTTAATTTTTGCAGAATGTTTATGGAGACATGCAAGAGGTTGAGGATAATGAAGAAATCAGACGCAAAGGGATTTGGAGTGACACCAAAAGGGTCTCTAAAGGGATATATAGAAGGCGTCACCAACTGATGATGATTTGATCTTATCAAAGTTATAATATATAGACGCAATATATATGTGATGATGAATCGAAGGAAAATTAAGGAAATTGCTACTCATTAATTCAGTTTAATTTTAATTAATTATGATATTTCCCAATTAAGTTCTAATGCCGTCGTGCACGTTTTGTTTATTTCCATTTAGTGTTGTCGTTTTGTTATATTTGAAGAAGCAGGCCGTTACCATTGTTCTTACATTTGCTGTATGAATCAGACTATTATTTTATTTTATTATAATTAGTCGTAATAATAATAATAATGGGTGATATATGAAAGTAGGACCTTATATTGAGGATCTATATTAAATTAGTGTTTCGCTATTTCTGTCCATTTTGCACTTTACTGCACTAAACTTTCCAAGTCAATCATTTCAGTTGCTTCTACCAAATTACATAGGAAAATTCATAGGTAAGAAAATAAATTACTGATAAATCTCCTCTTTATTTTGAGTTTTAACCCATGATCTTTAATTAGAATATATATATATATATATATATATATATATATATATATATATATATATATATATATATATATATATATATAATAGTAGCTTAATTTTGAAATATTTATTTTATTGTGTTACTGAGACTTCTTTATAATTTTCCCAATATCTTACTGTTGCTTTTTGTAATATTTTTCAATATATTATATTTGTTGGTGATTCGGGATTCTAACATAATCATAGATTTTTTATTTATATATGTCACCAATCAGGGCAATTTATATTGTTGACTTCTCTCTAAAACACGTTCATATATTATCTCCGAAACAAACATAATAAATACTTTTAAATATGTTAAAAGCTATGTGTTTAATTACTCTCTAAATATTATACAAAGGTGTCCATGGAATCAATAGACACCATGCCCTCCTATATCGTTAATCGTTCTAAATATAATCAAATCTTGAGACGATCAGTTGTATTTTAATAAATTGTGAATGATATAATTTATTATAAATTTTATAGATATATTTTTTGAGAGAAATATTTAATTCATGATTTATTGGAATAAAATCTCATGTGTACTGGTAACTTAACGACTTGCTATTGAAAAACCAAAGCAGCCTAAACAACACGAGAGATATGGACAGATTATCAATTTTAATTTGGCCACACAGAGTAATGCTTGTCAACTTAGTTTTCAAGTCTAACCCGTATTCAAATTCATTAATTTTATTATTATCTTCTAATAAAATATGTGTGTGTAGAGAGTAGTAGACAAATTAAAAGCAATACATTAATTTATAAGGTAATTAATAATACGAGATGCACAGGCATGAAAAGAATTTCTAGTTCATGTATCTTTGTGTGCACATGATTGATTAGCTAGAGCGAAGAGATTAATGGAGCTAGGTTTATCTTAATCCTAGGTGCAGAATCTGATCCGAATTAGAACATACCAAAATAACTAACCCATTTTTTTTTTTAAAAAAAAAACTAATTTCGATCAGACAAATCAATACCGTTGGCTGGCGTGGCAGTGAGACCATTTGTTTCGATCAGTATAATAATTTTGTAATCCCACACACACACACAAGTAAGTGAGATTAAATTGTCTGCTTCCAATGAACTCATTTCTCGATGTACTTAAACTAAACATGCCAAACAGAAACTAGTGTTTGTTTTTATTATATTAATAATTAATTAGCCCACTGTTTCTTGCATATATGCTTCACAGCTTCACTACAATAATCAATCTAACTTAGAAACTGTGGGTGTGCATGGTTACTGATTCAGTTTACATTCTTTGAATGTTTATATGACTTTCAGTTTCAGCTATATATATATATATATATTCCTTTGTTTATTATAAATTCATTTGGCCTTTTTCTTTTTTAACAAGCCATCTGTTATATATCTTCTATATTTAATCTCAGACTTAAACTCAATATACTTTGTGTTCAAGTAATCATAATCCCTTCTCTTTTGATCACTATATTGCCCTATTTTTTTTATTATGAAACATTTTAAATATTTGATTTTTGTTGTATATTTTTGGGTAGTTGCAGTAAGGGAACGGCAGCTGAAACACAGTCACATGTGCCAACTCATTTAGTTGATGTTATGATCAAAATAGAAAGATTCCACATAGATGAATTGAAAAAGTTTGTTGTGTTCTGCTAACTTGGTCCATTGAACAAATTTAGTTTAGGGGATTTACTCTTTAATTAAATTTATGTTATAAACAAGATTAGTCTCTTTTGTCGACATAGAACACTTATATCTCACAAAAAAAAAAAATGGTAATAATTATTCCATTTCTCTAAAAAACTTATCAATATATTAGCTACACATATATTTTAATTTATTAAAAATTACATGTTGTAATTTATTGGAACACAGATTTTGCGCCCCCCCCCCCCCCCCGAGGAGATTTTCATAGAAGTGGTTTTTCTTTAATTTGACTGTCTAGTAACTTTCAAGTTGTAACTTGCCACTCGATATAAGAAAGCGATCTTCTTTATAAATTGAACATATCAAATTATATTTACAATTAATTATTTTTATCTAAATTTCCTTGATTGTCTCATATATTTGGGAAAATTGGGGAAAAGGACCTCATGAACCGCCTCATTCGATAAAAATCATATATAACATTTGACTCATGACCATTTGGTTTCCGGCACATCTCGCAAATTCAGCAGCTAAAATGTTTGTCGACGACAAGATTTAGAGTGGTGGTCTGAAAGAATTGACAATGAAACATCTATTTTATCTGTCAAACCTCTTATTTATTTTGACACTGTTTAGAATAATAATGCACAGATTAATGGAGACACAAGAATAACATAAATATACTGATAAGTGTTTGATTTTACAGGTATCCCCCATAGAGTGTATTCATAATAATCACATACCTTAATATAATAAAAAGGCCTTCAGATAACCAATTGTCCTACCTGTAGTGGTTCGAAACCTCTAGATGCCGGTAATTACACTTTTGCCCCTTGAACTGCTACCTATTGCTGAAAACTTTATGCATTTATGGAAAGGGTGAGATTCGAAAGAATCTGAGTGGTAACAAGCTATCAATCATATAAAATGCGATAAATAGATATACAATATAATGCACCACATAGTGTAAATATAACAATAATACTGTAAATCGGAGTGTGCACACTATTCAGGGCCAAATCCCCTACTTGTCCGTGTACCTCAGCTGAATCCTAGACTATAGCTAGGTAATGTGCCCTAGGCACTGTATTCATATCACAAAATATAGCAATATACAGCATATCAACATTCACATAATGTATTAGAGATAGAGTTAATATCTGGAATTGCCTTTTTCCTTACCTGTCTGCCTGTCTAATATCCTGTGTCCGACTCAGGCTACTGATATATCCTAAAATTCTAAATTTATAATAAATGAGTTATTACTCATTCATATTCTTATTTTAAACTCACATAGTTAGTTATCTTTACCCTTAGAGTTTAAGGTAATTAAATTTTGCCATTACTTTTTAAATTTCGCATATCCACTAAAAGCTGGCAGGATTTTCATTAAAATTTGAAAATTCATATCTTTTTGTACAGATATCCAATTGTAGTGATTCTAAAGGCTATGTGACCATTTTTAAGGAAAAATATTTCCTTTAACCAACTGGGCGCACAACATTCCAAAATTACCATTTATTGGACACTATCACAGAAACTTGCCAGTTTTACTTAGCTAACTTAAAAAATACATAACTCTTAGTCTATAGGTACGAATGACCCATATGATCTATCAAATTAAAGTTTGATAAGTCTACTTTCATTCTGAAAAATTTCACATTCATTGGATATCATTTTCCTATTCAAAAACATCACACAGTCAGATTGCCACACAGGAAATCACACTAGCAGCAACATTGTAACTTTACAATTTGTATTCCAATGACCTAGAATTTATAATCAGGAACTATTCCTACATAGTTTTTCATGTAGAACACAATGATAACATCAAAATGATTAAATTCTCATTCCTTTATCATGCCCTATTCAAACCAGAATTCAGGATTAGCACAACAAATTACCAATTCACATTTCAACTACCAAACTTAGCTCATATACTTCCAAAAGAACATATAATCACATGTACATGATGAAAGCTTCATGAACCCTAACTAATCAAAATTAAGGCAACATCAACCAACCTCAACAACTCAATCAACCAAAACAACATATACATCAAAGTGATGCTCTTGCTCACCTCTAGATCTTTTCTTGATTTTCCACTTTTTTCACTTGCACGATGGCAGCTCAAAACACATCTCCTTGAAATTCTAAAACCATAAAAATGAAGCTCTCGTTAAGGGGGAAAATGTTTATGAAGAATGTTTGAGCTAGAAAAGTGCTTTATCAAGTGAAAATTAGCCAATAAGCTTATCTAGTGCACTTGCTCTTCTTTTCTCTTTCCTTAAGCTTTTGTTCTTCAAACGCTCTCTCCTCTCTTGGCTTTTGTTTTGGACAAAAATGGTGGCCTTTGTAAGAGATAAATGATCTTAAAATATCATCTTCTGACTTCTTACAATATTAATATTTTAATTACTATTCACATATCTAACTTTTGGCTTTACTCCTCATGTTTACTTGGCCAATATTACACCCTCTTGTTTTCTATAATTCAAGACTCACTCCCCCCCCCCCCGGCCTCCCTCCCTGTGTTTGGACGAAAGTGCCTTTTGGGAGATGATAATGGTCTATTTAAAATTCACAACTTCACCTCTTTAAATAGTATTAGTTAAATGCTAATTAACATGTGTTTGTTACCTAAAGTCATCATCTTTTTCCACTTGGTCTAAAATGCTTCTAAATGGCGTTATTTAAGGTCAAATAAATATTTCCCTCTTGCTTCCCTTGTTTGGACGTCCCAAGCCATAAATAAAGGGAAAATATGGGCTTTTAATTTTTATTTATCCAAATGATTATTTTTTCTTTATATTTTTGTAATTAAATTGAGCCTTCTTCTTTTTCTTAATTGTTGGCCGAAATTCACTATTATGAGTCCAAAAGTTGTGTTCTTCCATTAATCCAATTTGGATTCTAATAGTGAGTTTTTAAGAAAACAAAAATTGGATTTTATGTTGTATGTTGATCCAAAATTCGTGTAACCATTAATTACATTGTTTGGCTAATTTAAGTATATCAATATTCATCATTTTATTTTCTTTAATATCATAAAGGTGTAAAAGAATTTTGATGACTGAAATTTAAAATAGTACAGCGACTATTGCCATACCACTCTGGTCCATATTATAAGTCCATTTTACCTAAATCCCACATACCAATAAAAAGTAGTTAACCCAATGATTATAGGGTAAATTTCCAACTATACCCTCATTTATGAATGTGTACTTTTCAACTTTTTCTTCTTTATCTCTCTTTAAATTATTTCTTTATGGGTACAATAAATAGGGGCAAAATTGTCATAAGCTCATTTATGTATTGAAAGTGGACTTATAAATAGGACCAAATTTTTTGGTCAAAAATGACTTATAATAGGGACCAGAGTGATACATTGAAAGAAAGTGAAACAAGAGAGTTCACATCTTATAATCACATCCCTATAACCTTTTTAATTTTTAGTTCTATCCAAAATATACTTCATAATACATCCAATTTATGAAGTTAAAAAAAGAACTAAATTGTGATAGCGAAGAGCGAAGAAGGTATTGATAGAACAAAAGTGAATAAATGACAGACATATATCTTTCATAGGTCTGTGTGGCAAGACAAGGTAGGACATTTAATTGATGGAAGTTGGAGTAAAAGGACAGGCATGCATGTGAATCTGAGAACGCAAATTCATGAGCTCAACAAGTATATATATATATAGCTCCAAAACCCTAGCTAGCTAGTTTGTACAAGAGGACAAGGAAGCTAGAGCTATAAGCTAGCTAGCTGGATCTAGTTCAATTTATTGCTCTATAATTTTGAAGTAAACTAGGGACCACTTTGTGTGGAATTGCCTCCTCGTTAGGGCGAACAGGGAATTTAGCCTTTGAGTTTTCGTTAGGTCTTATCTTCTTCTTTTGCTTTCAGGAATAATAAAGGGTCCGTTTTTATGCTTCTCTGTCTTGTATTTTTTGTGGGTCTCTCTCTGCAACTTGAGAAAAAACCATAATCCTTCTTCTTGACAATACATATTCATTCACTTTAGTTCCCACTAAATAGTTCTGGTTTATTTGTTTTCGTCCTTTTCCTTTTTTCAAATTATGCTTTTCCATATTAATTGAACAGTATCTTGTATGCTTTTCAATGGCCGATATTATTAGTGCTAACCAGCTGTGATTGATCCATCTTGACGCAATGTTAATTTGTCCTTCTTTTTTAATTATTTTCAATTTCTTACCCCCAAAAATAATTTATGTGAATATAATTGAAATATAAGGTTGCGTTGTGGCTTCAAATCTTCTTGTTAGATGCGAAAACTTAATTGATAAGTGATCTACAAGCACTCTTTAAGAGCTAAAGGCATGTGCTGATTCTAGTTGTCTTCCAAAACCTAACTCACAACCTAAATTTTTGTCTATCAAATAAAATAAAACTCTAAAGAAGATTTATGAAAAATTTCCCTTCGAAAAATTTCTTTCACAAAGATACGTGAAATTTATTTAAAGACTTATGTCCAACTTTTCTTCAACTACATGGAATCTATCTTCCCCTGTGCGTAAAATAAAGACATTTATACATAATTGAAGATATTACTTCAAGTCTTTAATATAAAAGCTAGTTAGAAATAGATTTGGCCCTAAATATATAATCCCCCCTCTCTAAGATATTCATATCGATTGCATACATTAAGGGGTTTCGTGATTAGTTTTGTGATCAATTCATATTTACAAAAAGTTAACATAACTAATTTTTTTAGTCTATAGCTATTCAAATTAAGATCTTATATTTGGCACCCGGTATCTAGTATCTAGCGCTTTTTTTTTGTATCCTAATAATAGGTATCCGATCCAAATAACCAATTAATCTGGATCTATGCTTCGCGATCAATGCTTCTCCTCAAGAGTCTTTTTTAAATAAGGTGAGATTTAAACTCAATTCACTCATTTTATAGTTTAACTAATCTATCACTAGACCAAGTACTCTTGGCTACAATCATCAAATTAATATTGCTGTTATTTTGAAGGTCGTGACTTTATTATTGTATGGTTTCTTCAAGGTATTAATTCAAAGCTTATAATTGCTTTCTCCAAGAACGCATAGATAGTTCATGCTTAAGTAATTAATTAATTCAGAGACCATATATTGGTCATGACGCAAGACATGTATGTTTTAATTATTTTTAAACAAATAACGAATGGTTTTGGTACAATATGAATGATTAAGCAGCTCTTAATTGTGTTTTAAACTTTCACTACATCAATGATTGATCTTAATTGTTTCTTGTTTTTTTCCTTTTGATATATGCTTTTTTTCATCACACAAGAATTGGGTACACGAATCTAATCAATATTTTTGACTTTGTAAAGAAAGAAACGAAAGGCATTCATCACTTTTATAAAGTTATATAATTTCTTAGACAAACAAAACTCCATAGCTATCAAGCAATTAAGGAAAGCATGAAAGTTATGCTTAGTGGCAACGTTCAAAAGACTCATCTCTTCTTTTCCTACTTTTTAAGCACATGTACCCGAAAGTATTGTTGATTCGAATTAATTAAAATTTTTTAAAGAAATTATAATTGTTATATTGTATAACAATGTTTTTTATAAACAATAATCACGTAACGTTAAAAATTATATACTTATATAGAAATATCACACATTTATCGTCGTCGTCGTTGTTGTTATTATTATTATTATTATTATTATTATTGAAGAAGCACATTTATCATGATAAAAGTATAGAAAATCCAATAAAAGTATGATCGAGAATAATCATAAAATATTTTAGAAATCTTAAAATACTTCAAAGCTAAAATTTATTAAATTTTATATACATAGCTGCATATACAAGGATATCGTATTGACAATTTTGTAAAAACTTGACATGATCGATTATAATCGTGCATTTTATAGGGTTTGTTTGTTTTCACGGCAGCTTAACAAATAAGTCCAAATTACGCAAGCCGAGAAAAAACTCCTCTCACATACTTACCTCGTATACCGTGAATCACGAATTATAAGCACGTTTTAGACAAAAATAAGCCATTTCAAACGAGTACATATATGGGTATGTAGTATGTGTATGCATATGATAGGGAAAAACATTTGTTAATATCAGTGTTTGAGCAGAATACAAAAATAGTTGAAAAATCCCTAATTACAAATATATATATATATATATATATATATATATATATATATATATATATATATATATATATATATATATATATATATTACCACAATTACAAAATATATTACTTAAATGTATAAAAAATTTGTTTTAAGACTTTAGTCTTTTTCAGTTATATGCAACTTATCTTCAATTATATATAAAGAAAAAAATATTTACATATAATTAAAAATATATATTCAACACGATTAAAAAAGAGTCGCACTTACTAAACGACTTGATGTAAGTCTTTAAATATTTTTAACCAATAAATTTTATAATGTAGAATTTTTTTAAGCATAAAATATGTTACTATAGTACTCCCTCCGATCCTAATTATAGGACATATTTATCTAACTTTGGGGAAATTAACAATAGTAGTTAAATTAGTTAATCTTATTTATTTTTCAAAAAAGCCCTTATTTAATAAGGGTGATTTATGCTATCAAATTAAACATTAAACTTTGAACAATTTGATAAATGACATGAACTAGCACTGGGCTTGCCCGCATCCAACAAAAATTACGATCATTTATCAATTTTCAATGCCATGGTAATTTTGCAGAAACATTCAGTTTAATTTTGTATATATTAATTAAACTAATACCCCTCCTCTGCAAAATTAACCACCTAGTAATTAAACTAATTAAATGTAAGATATTTTTTAGATATATTGACCATGAGAATGGAATGATATATAGAATATAGGTGTATTATAAAATTATTATTGTATTTTATTATTATTGAGAAAGTATCGATAGAGATATTTTGAAAAAAAATTGATAAAAATTAAAAATTTATCCTATAATTAGGATTAAAATCAACTCTCAAATATTATCCTATAATTAGAATCGGAGGGAGTATTTAGTTAAAAGCATAGCATATACCAAAACTTAAAATATTTCGTTCAAAGTCATTATTATGTCCGGCCAAAAAAAAAAAGTCATTATTATGTCTGTTTGAAATAAAAAAGAAAAATGGAAAAAAGCGCCAGGTGTGGATTAATGAATGAGAGGTACTAAGCAGATAAAGGTACAAATGGAAGCGTAGATCACGGACGATGAAGTGACTGGGAGAAAGGGAAGAATATGGGGAAAGGCGGGGAAGGGAACTGACACGTGTCGGTGGGAGTGGAACCCACTTGGAAACCGACCGACAAAGAGACAGGGGCACATGGGAATGTAGGGCCCACAACGGGAACTTTGAGTTATTTATAAGCATATCGAGTCCGCATAAAGTTGACGTGTACTTGGTCACCTGCGACATATGGGCCCCACCTGTCCCCACCCCCACTCGATGCCCCCTCCCCTCCCCACCTGCCGCGCTTCACCCTCCCCCCCACGCTGCACACGAGCTCATTGACTGTGACGCCGCCACCGCCTAGCTAACCCACTGCCTCCACATTTTTACCTCCTTAATTATTCCCCTAACAAATTTAACCCATTCCGCTCTATTTTATTTTGATTATATTTAAAGAATTAGTTAAATTAATTAATATACGACACATATTTTTTATAATACTTTAATCATTTTTAATTCTCTGCTTTTCTATTTTTCTTAATTATTGATAAAAGTAAAAGAGTGTTAATATGGTCATATTGATAAATATAAAAAAATCTTATATTTAAAATTAAAATTAACTTATCAAATATGTCCTATATTAATAATCGGAGGGAGTAATGACTTTTGTGCTAAATATAAAACTTAGAATGTGAATTTTAGTACTACATACAAGAATTTTTTTTTCATTTTATTATATTTGGTATTTATCATTTGTCTCTAAATTAATTTATCTGACTTATAAATTAATATATAATTTAATAATGTACATGTAACAATGTTATAATTAAGTAGTTTATTTAACTTCCTTAAATCTTTTCTTAAAAAAATTAACCAAAGTCTTGAATAAAGGGGGGAGGGAGTATGAAAGAGTAAGGTGAAGATGTTAGATCAAGGCTTAGGACCTGTTTGGTTAGAGGGGAGGGAACGGATGAAAGGGGATGAAAAATAAGTTTATTTTCTTATTTGATATGAAAAATTGGAAGAAATGGATCCCAAAAAAAAAAAGCTTCTAAATCTCTCTCATTCTCTCCTTTTTATTTTTTTCAAATTAAGTGATTTTAGAAGGGATAAAAAATAAGTGCATACCATTCCCTTCCTTTAAGCCAAACAGGCCCTGAAAGGTAATTGGGAGGTTTCTTTATAATTTCACAAGGCAAAGTAACCCACGAGTTTGGTAGAATCGGGCAAGCGGCGTGGCCATGCATCCGATCAAGCACATCAAGTAGAATCATCCGGTGAGGACTAATGCTCGCTGCGCTGTGGCAGTGAAAGAACCACCCGTGGAGGGCCCACACTCTCAAGCAATCACATCACTGTCACCTGCACGGAAAATGAGCCTCTTCACTGACTTTTCTCACCGATCTCCATTTAACGTTTTAATTATTAGATAATATTTTAATAAATGAGATTTAAAAGAATGTAATAATATTATAATTATATATTTTTATTATATTTAATATCATAATACTCCCTTCATATTTTTTATAAATAATTTTTTTAGTCCCAAAATTTAAATAATTTTTTTATCCCTATTAAATATAAATATTTATATTAATCATTCACATTCAATATTAATTCTCTTTCATTTACTTATTTTTTATACATTCTCTCTCATATTTTATATTTATATTCTTTCATATTTATTACTCATTCTTTTCTATAAGCTCTTTTCATAAATAGAAACATATTTAAAAAAACATGAAATTTTTAATATATTTATTATTTTTAATTAATCTTAATCATTAATTCATTTTATTTAATAAAAATAAAATTATTTATATAAATAATTCGATAAAAGATTATTTAATACATAACATTAAATCCCATCAATTAAAATATAATTCAATAGGTGAGAAGAGTGTTAGCCGAGAAACCTCTCTACTCCCACCACCTGCACATGCTTTCTCCTCCCACGTGTCACCCCCTCGTTGGTCCCCCCTCTCCCTCTTCCCTCTTAATAAAACCTCCCCCCTCTCTGCTCCACAAGCTTTCAATTTCTCAGCAACCTCTTGCACAAACAAAGCTCCCCCCAAAGATATTTATTTCTACGTCTAAAAAGCAACGCTCATCACCATCCGTCACACATGTCTTCGTCGGAGAATCAACCGAAAGGTGCCGCCGTTGAGCTCAACTTCAACGACACAGAGCTCACCTTGGGCCTTCCCGGCGCCGCCAAAACCGGTTCCAAACGTGGATTCTCCCACACCCTTGAAGCCTCCTCCAATAATGTCCATACCTCAGCATCTGCTAAATCCCCCGCACAAAAGTTAGTAACCACAAAATTTAAGATCTTTTTTCTCCATCTTAATTTTTTTATTGTATATATGTATGTATATATGTGATATACTGACTGAGGGTGCTGATGACGACGGCGCAGGGCACAGGTGGTGGGGTGGCCGCCGGTGAGGGCCAGCAGGAAGAGCGTGATGAATAAATGCAAGTATGTGAAGGTGGCGGTGGACGGAGCTCCATATCTGAGAAAAGTAGATCTTGAAATGTATCAGAGTTATGATCAGCTTCTCAGCTCCTTAGAAACCATGTTTGCCTGCTTAACCATCCGTACGTATTATACTTATATATTCTTGGATCTATCCATATAAATATATGTGCTCTGAGAAGTTCTTAAATTTTGTGCCCATGTACAAAAAAGGCGTGATTTAGTCTTTTGATGTGGATTCTTACGCGTGTGTGTGTGTGTAATTACAGGGAATGATTTGAATCAGAAGAATTATGAGCGTGGAAAGAAGAATAATGGAGGGGAATACGTACCGACCTATGAGGACAAAGATGGTGACTGGATGATGGTTGGAGATGTGCCCTGGAAGTAAGTATAAGACTGAGTTATAGTACTAATTTCTTCAGTTAATTAATATATACCTAATTTCATTTAATTAATGATGTTTTTCTTTTATTATCGAACAGCATGTTTGTTGAATCCTGCAAAAGAATAAGGTTGATGATGAGTTCTGAGGAGGCTACTACTGGGTTAGGTGCGAGAAGAGGTTCATCAGAGTGAAGAAGATCTTGACCAAGAACTAATCTCATGACTCATGTCTGTACAGAAGCTTCGATTGGTTCAACAGATCCATCCTTAGAACAAAATTAAGAAAAGTGTACTGCGACTAGCAAGCAAAGGAATAAAGAGAGAGAGAGAGGAATGATCAGATACCACCAAAAAATTTGACGATTCCACCGTGAAATAAACTGTGACTAATTAATTAGCGACAGAATTCCGTCACTAAACTGATTTGGCGGCAATTCTGTCGTATGTTGTCGGTCTTTGTACTGTAATACAAATGCAAGTTTTGATGATTTTAAGGCTGCTGTGCTGTATATATTTGTCATATCCCAATTTTGTAATCCTTAATTACAAATTATTACTACCTCACTTTTATTGTCTAGATCTATAATATATATATATATATTTATAGTTCATATAGTTTCGATCTCTTCCTTTAATTTTCACAAGTTATTCAAACTTTACAACTGTATCTTTACACATTCTCTCCCTTTTTTCTTGGTTATGTATCGGAAAGATGGTCCAATAAAACAAAACAAACACCCCCCCCCCCCAAAAAAAAGTTGGTTCCATTGTGTTTTCTTTCAGATCTTAATTTCTTCACCTTTGGAAGTTTAAGTCCAGTTTAGGTAGCAATGTTTTATTCTTTTCACAGAAGCCCAGTTGGTAACGAAAATTTGGGCCGACAGCATCTTGAGAGGTTGGAGATAGTACTGGGCCGATCTTCTTTTAATCAAAATCAAATATCTTCCAAATTAAATGATAATTAGTAACCAATGGGAGTTGGTCCAAGTGGTAAGCGGCTTGATTTCGCTTAAATAAGGTCTCGGGTTCAAGCCTTGTGTATACAGAAAATTCTCATTGGGAGACTCTCCCACCATAGCCAGGTACGCGACGCGGGTCGGATCTCCAACACCAGGCCCAATTGGATTGGGAATCAACATGAATTTTGAAAGAGGCCTTTTAAAACAGAAATTAAAACCAATAGCTTTATAGGTTAGTGGTATAGATGCTTCCTTATAAGTAAGAGATCGTGGATTTGATTCTGCTTATAACTTATGTCTCTAGTGCCTTGCCTGCTGTTGTAATTAAAAGAAAAAAAAGAAAAATTAAGATGAAAATTTTTGAATATATTTTACAGGTTAAACATGTTAAAGAGTGGAAACTCGTCCTAAACATTATCTTCAAATTAAAAAAAAAGTGAAAAAGTGTAATTTCACATTAGAAATGGGGAAACCTCAGCTACAATGTTACTCTTGAAATATAAGACCTACTTTATAATTTAATTTTTTTATTAAAGTGGATCTTACGTTAATAATAAAAGGAAATAAAAAATAGTCTCGTGTGAAAATAAAATATAAGTGTATCCTATTTAATACCCATAAGTCACAAGGGATTTATTCGAGTCGCATTATTTATAAGTTGAATTCAACCACTGAATCATTACAAGTGAAACTTTCATATTTATAAATGGAGTTGCTTCATTTAGAAGTCAAAATTGTATCTATTAAATCCTTTAAGACTTGTTAGTATTAAATGAAATTCAGGAAACTTTTTATGTAATTTTCTTACTTAAAATTTATGAATAATTTTCTCAATAATTACAATATTTTTGAAAAGGAAAAAGAATTTGGATCCATTTTGGATAATCCATCTAAATAAAAATATATCAATTTTTATTTTATGGTCCATTCCCATACGAATTTTCAAGGAACCAGATGATTTAGGGTGGATCCTTTTACCCGGCAAGTGCCAAAAATCACTATAAAATAATAAAAACAGTAAACACAAAGCACTAGTTACCAATTACTCATATTTTTATAATAAGACCCTCCTATATATTGCACGGAATTTAAAAAATGAATCCTATTATTCACCATTTGCCAATAATATTACTTATTTTTTGTGTAAATATTGATATTGATAGAGTGAAAACCAATATACTCTGTACATGTAAAAAAAATACAGTAATATACACAGACTGATCTCTGTTGATCATGAAACTAACTAATGCCGGAAGGATATGCCAATTCTCTTTAGGAATTGAAAACTATGGGCAAATTACAAAGAACTCCCAAGAAAGAAAATTAGTTCCTAATAAGTCTTTTGAAATTAAAGTTATGACTAATAGATCCCTCATAGAACTTGTCTGAAAACACACCAGATATATTGTACATTTTCAGTTTGACTTGCAAACGCCAGAAGAGGACTTGTAAATCATCACAGGATGACCAAAAAAAAAATTCCATAAGTCCCACTCTAATATTTGCGAGTCAAACAGAGAAATTTATAATTTATCTTGTGTGTTTTTTTGCACAAGTTCTCACTAATAGGTCCTTTGAAGAACTTGTGCTAGAAACTCATAAGTTGTAAATATTGGAGGAGGACTTGTAAATCACCCCAAGATGAAAAAAAAAAATCACACAAGTCCTGCTCCAATATTTGTGAATCAGGCTAAGAAATCTGCAACTCATCCTATGTGGTTTCTTCTTCTTTTTTTTCACAAGTTCTTTAGAGAGACCTATTAGTAATAATTCAATTTTAAATGACTTATTAGTAATTAATTTCCTTGCCTAAAACTCCTTCGTAATCTTCCCGAAAACTAATCCCACAAATGATGAGCCACTAAAGGTTACCTAGACACCAATAATGGGGTTTCTGCCTTCATCAATTTCAATGGTAAGGAGATGCTGCGGGTCTGATCTGTTTGGTCCCTCAGAGTAGAGCGTCGGAAGGTAAGCATGGTATGCCGGCAGGTACCGAGAAACAAAATCCTTCACCTGCAAAATCACCACCCATGCAAGAAAGCTTGGTTATTAGTCATTACAAGTTAGAACAGACAAAAACATCATATGAGTTATACTCCCTCCACTCTTTTTTATAAAGATGTTTCTTTGATCTTAAATACAAGACCTTTCACAAATTTCCTCAAGCATTAATTACTTCCTCCGGTTCTTTAATATAAGAAATATTTGGAGAGTTGATCTTGGTTCTAAATATAAGACATAGTTTTCATATTTTTCAATCTTTTCCTAATTTACCCCTATTGATGCTCCCTCAACAATAATTAAGGAGGAGATGGAAGGACGGGATTAAGGAAGATGACTAGGGTGTTTTAGAAAATACATGTTATATTAATTAACTTAACTAAATTCCTTAATCAAATCAAATTAGATAAATATGTCTTATATTAAGGACCTGAGGGAGTACTTTTTTCCTAAAACACCCGTTGTTCTGGAAAGAAGAATTAATGAAGCGGCGCATCAATTGATAAAAATAAACAGGGGCAGTTGTGTAATTTGACGGAAAAAAATTTCAATAAACTTTCTCAGTCTTGGTAAGGTGGCTAAGAAATCCCTTGGCTAAAAGAGTCCCTTATAAAAAGGACTGAAAGGAATAACACATCTGTGTGCGCAGGTCTCAATTTGATCGATGGACATCATCGTTAGGGCTCTTGATGTTGTTGTAGCTGTGTGAGCAATAGTCTGGCCTCAAATCTTATGTTTCTTTGGAACAGAGAAAAAGCATCAATAAGAAGTTAGGTAGATAACAGACCTCTTCATCAGACATTCCAGGCTTGCCAGCCTCCCTCATGGCAATCTCAGCCTGCATATTAGAACAGAACATGACATGGAATTATATAACAACTAGGAAAGAGAGCCTTTTTTTTTTTTTCTGAGGAGGTTAAGGCTGTTAAAGCAGTCTACCTGCAGACGCCATTGGTAGACACAACTTGGGTCCTTTATCTTGATGACTATCCATGACTTTATGAATTTGTCCCATGCATCATAATAAGCTTCAAGGCGTCTATTTACAACTTCTAGCTGAGAATGTAAGCACAATTTGTTTTTCAGTTCTTCAATTCACAATAATGGGCTAAGGAATCTCCACTATGAAACTCAATTTGCGAATCAAGGAAAGCATTTTTTTGGATTCTAACCTGGGGATCAAAAGCCTTTACAGCTTCTACTGGAAGGGGCTTGAAACCCAGCATCCAACCTTCGAACAACACAACCTATACGACCATCAATTGATATGGGGAAAAATTAACAATTTGAAATCCTTATAAAACTTAACGAGAATGCCCGAGTAAATCTTATTGTTGTCAAATATGTCACTTTGGAATGCAACTTAATAGCGTTTGATTCTCTTACCGTCAGCGGCCCTTCAATTTCAGGCCAGGATGAAGGATCAGAACGGTCACCTCTTCCACCAAATGCTGACTGCAAGGTTAAGTAATTTCACCATAAAAAGCCATGAAATCAAGAATTGGCTCAACAACCAAATTATGCAAGTTATGGCCGTACTTTGTCGTATCGAGGCAACTTCATCTTTGAACCTGGACATTTCAAATTGAGAGAAATCAGATGTGAAATACAATACCATAGAGAAAGAAGATTGAAATATAGAGGCCCACCTTCTGTTTTCAAATTGATTAAAGCAGTCAGAGTTTTGATCGATAAATCAAGATCATGGCTTCCAGCATTCCCACGAAACTGGCAAGAAACAAGGCAAGAAAATTGTTTCAGTTCCCATAAAGTCTAGACATTATAGCGTTCTATCAAGACAACATGCAGATAGCTACCTCAAGAAGTGCATTTCCTGGATTTGATTCTCTTAGTTTACACTACATTCAAAATGCAAAATGTCATCTAAGCAAGAATTAACAAGGCAAGGAGATTTGTTGGAAGGGGGAAAACGACAGAGGAAGAATCTTTCCACATACCTGACCTTCATGCGTCAGATAAAAATCATCTATAGATATTGTTGCAGACTTCCTATAGTTTTCCATGTAACAGAGATTTGTTACTCAATGTCCTTTCTATATAGTCTTAATGACAAAGGATAAATTATCTTCCACAAGATTATGGTTGTTACAGAATTCAGAGCCTACCTGCCAGTTGTTCTAAAAAGATAATCAAGAGCAAAAACCAGAGTTGTTTTTCCACATCCCTGGGGAGCACTAAATCCAATCTGAACCACAAAAAATGAAAACTGTAAGGCACCTTTTGTAAACATATAAATAAAATAACTGGGCTTTTTCTAGCTTTAGTTGCAGTAGGTTATACTCTATAAATAACATCAACTAAGATAAGTGGATAAGTGGCCACTCTGCCTTGTAGTGCATTATATGGAGTCTGAATAGTGAGCTACACTATTTAAGGCCTATGAACAACTTGACCTGCTATAGATTCTATATTGTATAATGATATACAAAGAAAAAGAATATCAGAACTTGTAGTGGAAGCAAATCTATATACCACTAAAGGAGGTATATCTTCTCCATCTTTGAACTTTGATTGATGCTCAGCGATTTGGCCTTCACACCAAATAAAGACTGGTATGTAGTAATGATAAAGCCGAGCTTTTTGAGGCACGGTCAGGTACAATTCATTGAGTTGAAACAACTGGCATAGCCTCCGACCATACATTAACCACTTATCTATGGACTCAGCCACCCTCTCTGGCGTCAGACCTATTTTGTCCATCAAAGGTCCTGAGCATATAAAATCGTAAAGGTCCTGTACAGCTCTAACTTCAGCAGGTTTAGTGGGGAATACAGAATGCAAAGGACCCTGTCTATACTCATTGCTAGTAACAGAGCTAAGTGGAGTGAAATGATGCTGGAACCACGAATTCCCACTGCCTGCATGAAGAAACCACAATTATAAATTAAAGATCTCATAGGCAGATTCTTACAGTATTGGAAAGTGTGATGATCAACAAACCAACTTCAGGGATGTGTAAAAGCATATATACCAAATGTGTCTTTCAAATATGGAAAAAATATCTGTTTTCTTTTTTAGTGAAGAGTCCAATCATAGTTCCATGAGATAATTGAAATTTGTAGAGAATTAACTGTTATATAGGAATTAATGAATCAGGGGCACTTAGTCAACTAAAGTTAAGGGAAAAGTAGGGAAATAGGAAATGAGGCAGGCTTTCCATGCATCAATAATAGACCAGGACATAAATGTCCAAGAACAAGAAACAAAAAATTGAGGTCAACTCTACTCCCGGCTGAGCGATGATGAGAATATAATTGGGGCCTTAACCAAAAAGATAAATCAAATGTGCAAAAGTGGGGAAATCGCTCTCAATTTGACATATAAAGAAATTGAAAATAGAAATCCCAAGTTAGCGACTAATGTCTGCCAGGGGTATCAGTTATCAAGCTTCAAACTTCTCAGAAACAATTCGATTCTTAATAACCCTTCAGAATTCTGAATTAACTCTAATAAACCATATTCATCTGAACTCCCAACTAATCTCCACCAGTCAATTAGTCCGAAATTGGTTTGTTGTCACCCTCTCCAAGCATAAAGTATTATATCATCCAAACACCATTTCAGGAAACAGATGACTAAATATCAAAGAAACCGATTATCCAATGAAGGGAAAAGCACCTGATTTTGTGGAGTGTGTCGGCATTTTAGAGGACTTGGAAGAGCAAGATTGAGTGGGCGATGACAAGAGGGAAGAATGCAGAAGAGAGGAGTAACGAGAATTAGAAGAACAAAAGAATTTACAGTGGTTAGAGTAATAGCCATAGTCGTTGTTGGAACTATAATGACTGAAAGAAGGCGAAAGTGTAGGCTGCCATGGCTGAGATAAGACGTTCAAAGTCGCCATATTTCAAGCTATCCTGAGTCTCTCTCGCTCTCTCTTCCTAAATTGCAAGAGAAGAAGAAATCAGCTATGGAGGTGGGTTAGCTGCCACATACTCCTCGTCTTCGTCTCTGGTTAAAATACTGAAATGGAGGGCCATAATAATAAGACGAAGATTTTTTGTATTTATCTACATTTTTAATTAAATAAATAATAATATTGGTGTTTTGGTTCTTAATTGAATTAATATAATTTTTGGTCCTGAAGTTTGATCCAATTTTGGTGTTGATCCCTCAAATTTGAAATCGATGGTTTAGATCACTAAAATTTCACCCAATTTTGGTTTTAGTCCTTTAAGTTTGAAATCGGTAATTTTGATCCCTGAAGTTTCACCCGATTTTGGTTTTAATCCCTCAAATTTAAAAAGGACTTGGCAACCCGTTTTTGAAACCCGATCCGACCTGGAAAAAAAACCAAGTCATTTTCAAACTTGAGGGACCAAAATCAAAATCAGGTGAAACTTCAGAAACGAAAACCACCAATTTCAAACTTGAGGGATCAAATTGGATCAAACTTCAGGGACCAAAAATTATATTAATCCTTCTTAATTTCTGAATGTTTTTCACTCGCTCTTCTGGAGCCATGTCCCTCTTTGATAAAATACCAGTGTTCCCGGACCCGGACCGGACCGGCCGGTCCGGACCGGAAACCGCCGAATCGGTCCCTAGACCGGTCCGGTTCACGGTCCGGTCCGGGTCCCAAATTAAAAAAAAAAAAAATTTTAAACTTTTTCCTTTAGAATTTCATACTATAAGCCTAAAATTTTCAATTACTCACCGGTTTGGTCCCGGTTTAGCTCCGGTTTGGTCCCGGTTTGACCCACTGACCCTTAACCCAGTACCCCGACCGGTTCAATACCCGGTTCGGTCTTTAATACCTTGTAAAATACCATCAATACTTGGGTTCCTCACGAGTCATTTTCTGTTTTTTAATATTTTGGGCCACAATTAGTCATTTTCTTTTCCAAAAAAAATTCTTTTTAATCAATTTATACTCTACATGTTTATTTTCAATTCTCAATAATATTTTTATCCTTTTATTTTACTTCAAACCCTAAAAAATTCATATAAACTCCATCAAATTGAAAAAATAATTAGAATGAAAATCATAAAAGCATTTGTTCAAAAAATCATGATAGTAACGTGTCATCAAAGTATCACCTAGTAGTAAGGTTAATTACATAAATCACACAACATCATTGAACTTCATCAAAAGCCAATTTTCTAAATAAATTGTTAATAAAAATGTCTCAGTCGACAACCTCATCAAACATTCTCTTCAATCTTTCATTACATGTTTTTTTTTAACTCCAAACAACTTAATTTACTCTAATTAATTTACATAACACTTATTATTGTTTTATTCTATTATTAATAATCAAACAAAAGTCAATTCTCATAACAAATCTTACATAATGTTTTGATCATAAATATAACATTCAACATACATAACCATATATATGGCATATCTTTGCATATATAACTTTTCCTCCAATAGTGATATTTCCTCTAACTTTGGTTTGAGACTTGATTCCAACAGTTCATTCAAAAAATTAATAACTCGGTCTGAAAGTACAATTCAGATAGATCCTTGTGTTGGTCAGCTTTATGCGCACATTAAGTCCCAAATTTTGCATGTTTTGTCGCAAAACTCGAGGCTTTCCAAAAAATCTAGCAAGAGGGAACAACCAAAATTAACAATAGTGATGCATAGTTCAGATGGCAGAGAACTTCCAAGAAACTACAAGGTCACCTGTCAATTTATGTTAACAAATCATTACATCAAGTTTCAAAGTATTAGAAGGCCACATATGTTTTATCATGAGGTTCATCCTTAAACAACATATCATGAACCCCAGATAAAGGAGAGGGCCATTAAATGTATAGAAAAAAGAATGGACCAATGAACAGAAGTTAGAGAGAGAGAGATGAGGCCTTGGACTAACAATGAGCAACTCTCCTTCTATTTTGTTGTATACACCACATACCATAAACTGTTAGAACTAGAAGTGCCTTTAAGTCTTGACTTGTTAATCACTCTCTCTAATCTTCAGAACAGAGTTTCAAGCAGTTTCGGCGAAGACATAGCAGCCACATTTTTGAACTGCTAGGGGAAATTTTCCAACAATGAGCATATCATGTTGCAACTAACTCAATAAAAACAGGTCTAATACTGTACTAAGAATTTACAAAAACAGCTTTAGGCTTCTGTACTATATCTCTAATATACCTTGTCTTGTCTGTACTTCATCCGAATCGCGCATAAAAGGCAGCCTTTCGTATTCAGTTGCAGATCTTGTAATGCAACAGTTGTGGCTTTTAAATCTGATGCCTTGTACCTTGAATAGTGTTCAAGTGTTGGATTCTGCAGAAAAAACAATGAAGCTCACGTTGCTAATACAAATATTTTCGCCTGCACTATACCATATTGATTCCAAGATGTATTGTGGTCATCGATTTATACCCCAATATTTTCGAAGAAAAGCATTCAATAAATCCTGGCCTTAAAGTGCTGCTTATGAGGTCAGGATGTACTTTATGTATTTTTTTTAAAAGGTGGGGCTAAATTGATCGAAGCAGTGTCCAATATGGTAGTTTAATCTAATACTCCCTCCATCCTTTTAAGTCCCAACTTTTAGATTTGATATGTCCCTGATTACAAGTCTCATTACAAATTTCTAAGTGTAACTAAAACTTGGAGGAGGTAACAAGGTTCCCCCATCATGGGCCTACATTCCAACAAACTGAACTAATCGATAGCTAGTAGCACCAAATACCAATGGGGAAATCCAAAAAAAAAGACATTTTCCCTAAAATACTATTTATAAAGGAACAAAATTACCTGTCTTGCTTAATAAAGAAACACGTTCCAATGGTAGCATTTAATTGAGGGCAGAACTGGAATGAAAAAACAATTCTTCATGCATCAACCAGATTTGAGTGCTTTCTTGGTGTATGTGTGTGTTTAGAAAAATTGGGACTTATAAATAGGACTGGAGGAAGTACTAATTTCATATGAAAAGAAGATAAGGATGAGATATGAACCCAAGGGTGATATGACTGATCTAATGTCCATCTGGCTAAAAATACGGCTGATGCAGCAGTGAGTGAAGGAAGATAAGTCAAGAAACTATAGTCCATTAGGCTTAGTTCAGCAAGATAATTGGCCAGGTATTCCAATTCAAGGCTAGGACACTGCAAAAATTCAGTATATAAATAGATTATCAGTACTGAAACCAGACAAATTCAGCATGCCTCCTGTGGAATCATGACCAATAAGCAGCTTTGGCTAAAACTTATCCCTTCACCTTGTAAGAAGCTTGAGCTGCTCGAAGAAACCTCCTAAGAACCAAGAATGTACATACACAGTTTGATAAGACTAATTCAAAAGAGGGGGGGAAAATTTGAATTTCATTTTCTGTATAGATTTCTCAGTGAAAATTACACATTGATATCATCAGCATTGCTGAAAGAAAGCGAGTTAAAAAGATTACCTGAGGAAAATTTTTGTTGTGGGAGCAAGCATTTGAAATTGGGAACACTTGACCACTTGAGTCTCCATTTTAAGTACCTGCAACTTAATTCATTTATTGATGCAAGGAAGCCAATAATTTTATAAAACAACACCTTCAGCATGTACTGATCACAAGAAGCAAAATATAAGGTAAGAATGAATTTTATTAGCCAAAAAACAAGATAGGGCTTGACTTTCTAAGTTCTTGAGTTTAGACCTCTATGAAACAGCATTTGCTGTTAATCAGTTGAACATTAACCGTTTATTGTTCAAGAAATAATGCATACCTCCTCTTTTGTGTAAGTGTTGTCTGTGATGAAGCAGAAATCATCAATCCGCGGGGGACAAATTTCTTCATGCTTCCTTCAATCACAGAAAGCAAAGACATATCGAAAAGTTTCTCCAAATGCATTACAGTACATGACACACACAGTTATAATTGGCCATGCGAGTTTTCCTTTGTTGGCTGAAAGTAACAATTACTAGTTGAACGATTCTTGAACGGCAATCAGAATAAAATCAAGTGGAGTAAGATTCATAACTAGCCAAGAACAGACTGAAGATTATATGAAGTTGAGAACCATTAGCACGGTTGTTATCAATAACGTCAAGTCACATGTTGTCTTTCCTATCACCTTTCTTATACCATAATTCAAAATCTATATATCTATACTTACACCATTTATAAACCATGAACAATGTAACTCTGGCCCACAGTCTAGTTTTTTTTTTTTTCAATCTTTTAGAGAAAGATTTTGACTACCAACATGGATACAAAAAAAAAGTTGTTTATGTTAATTTGTTAACTATGCTAGAAGGCAAGAATACTTTTACTGTTTTTTTGTCTTTAAGAATCCTGCACCATAGATTTTGTCCAAAACAATCAATGATTCTTCAGTTATTGGATACTAATTACAGAATAGGCATGTACCTTATGCACTGAATCTTTTGTTGTGTGTCCGACAAATTCCATGTAAACAATGTACAAAGTCATGCATGTGCAGCAGCAAACAAAAGGGAATTTCTGATCTTCTACTTCTAGTTTGATATCTTGATTTTGATAATTGATCTTCATTAAATCAAAGTCATAACCTTGAGATGTTGCCATAAATTTTGTATCAAAGTCAAACCAAGGATATGGGGAGAGATCTAGAGGCTCAGATTCGCAGACCAGAAGCTTCAAACTGAGTTGTTCTTGTTCATTTCTTATTTCTTTAGTAATTGGATGGCCATGTGCTCTAAACTGTGTTGACCATATCTATGTGTGGCTAAGCTATTTGTTCTAGGATTAGTTTGATCCCACTCATGAACTAGTTTTTGTTATCTCTTCAGCATGATTGCTTTCAATATATGTGTGGTTCCTTATTGTGTTTTTACTGCACTCTCCTTATCTTGGCCAACTGAGGTTTATGTTCAGTATGTTCAGATGAACTTAGAAATAGGAATTCTAGAATATGGCTGTGCAATCAAGGAATGTGAAATAGCTTTTCTATTAAAAAGCAATTGTTAACTTGGACAGAAATGTGCTAGTCAGCCTCACGTAGTCCAATATGTTAGATCTAAAATATAAAAGTCAAAGATTGAAACCAATACTATCTAGTTCTTATTATCAAAGATAACATCTTTCTTGGTAAGGTGCATTTTCTTCATAAAAAACATCACAGAATAATTTAGCACCACACAACAGCATTAGCTCAATGGAATAAGTAAAAATTTTATTTTTATCATTACTGAATTACAAAATTACAGAATAAATTATACATATATTGGTTGAATGATATGATATTCATCAGAAGGCATGAAATCAACTTCACTATTTATGAGGCATAATGTTCACTTACGAAGCAATTAGCATGCAGGTGATGCCAAGTAGCTGAAGTCTTTGTCTTTCAATGTAACTTTTGGAGAGAAACCAATCTATGAGATGTACAGTCAGGTATAAAGTATCTGGAACCAATTTGTACTCCTCAGAGACCTGAAAACATTATTTTACATGAGAATACTGTCTGGCAGATGATATGAATCTAAAGAGGTATATAACTCTCAAGAATCAAATAGACACTAAGTTGAAGTTATATAATAATATAACAAGCTTAGAAATGAACCTTCTCTTAAAACAAGAAATGCAACTAAATGCACAAAGGATTATTCATTATAAATACTGATACAACACAAATAATCTACTCCACTCTGGAAACAATATCCAGTAATTCAGCTTGGACATGTAGAACAGGGAAAAAACTTGGACCAATAGTGTAAGAGAGGATTCATTTTCAACAACCTCACAAAGCAAAGTTGCATGTTATTTAGCTAACACTTGATGATGATAAAACGCCGTAAACATAGCAAGAAATTTAACAATGCAAAGTTGCAAACCTCTACAAGCCAGTCAACTAGTATCCCACGCATGTTTTGAGTGATATCTCGCTGAACTGTTTCCATAAAGTTGGTACAAGGTTTTCTTGCAAGCTGAGAGAAGAAAAGATTAGCTATAAGAAAGAAATACATGAGAAGAAGGGGAGAAATTATGGTAGTTACTGTTCCAACTTGCAAAATTGAAAAAAGAAATTGCAAACAAGCATCAAAACAGTACTTAAAAAAATTATTTGCTTTAACATGGCCCAATTAAAGTATGTTTTGGCATTCACAGAGCAATATATTAAGCTTGAGATATTACTTGGCAGCTGACAATGAATTATATTTGATCTAGTTTCCTTTAAAATCTTACATAAGTTTATCGTATGGAAATGAATTTTACATGTGCTTCCATTATAGGAATTGCAGTTTACATAACTGTTAAACTAAATATCTTCTCCCAAACATCATTTCTAAAGTGAACAATTCCTGTTCATCAAGACTCCATTAAATTAATGGGAATTGGGAACGTGAAAAGTTTATACGAACTTGCAAATAAGTCGATAGTTACATCTGAGCATGAAACAGTTGGCAGATAAAACCAGTATTACAGATTTTTCTTAACTTTTAAGCAAAGTTAGTAGAAACAATAAGGCTGTATAAGCAGAAATAAACTGCTCCATGCAAAAGGTATGCATTTATGACCCACCTCAAAAACACATAAATTGTCGTAGATCTCAGCAGCATAGTCACTGCATAATTGAGGATCTTCATGATCAGCATCTATATTGATAACGTCTTCATTCTTTGATGCACTTGGAGGTTCAGAAAGGCTAATCCTCTTGGCTGCAACAATTTGTGTATGCTCAAAAGTTAGTGACTGGAAACAAATACCTCAACTCAGAAGCAATTTCTTTGTTGAAGGTCAAGAGTGAATTGAGAATTTAGTCAAATTTACTAAACCTGCAGCATCACTATATTGAACACAAAATTACAAATTATTGTCCCTAAACCCAGCTTGCAAGCAACCTCTATGGTAGTGAGAGGTTAATAAGAGTTTCTGGATTTCTTTATTTTATGAAAGCACAATTGTTTCAAACGCGTGGCTCAGCAGTGATGGGAAAGATACATCACAGGATCATAAGAACTTGGGACTTACGGAAATCTAATATGACAGAAATGACTTTAAATTTCAAATACTACTCCACTGAAATAACATGTGCCTTCCAAGATATCTGATATCTTGCTTATCTAACAACAAACTAGTGTTGTAGATTGCTACAGGATAATCTAATCGAATTTACATTAATGAAATTTAGATTCCTCAAACTGTGTTGCAAACCAGGAAAACAACAAAATCAGACCTTAGAGACTTGTTAGCTCTTAAAATTGCATATTAATTGATTCACATTTCTTCAAGAAAATAATATGAAATTTAAGACATGCACTATCTGAAGTAGTAAAAAGGGGACTCAGGGCAATGCATAGGCTATGTCCTGCTCCAAACAGTATCAATATTTAGGGATCCAACATAAAAGCAATGCAGTCTTGTGTGTTATAGAATAAGCAGAAAACCTTTTGTTTGAGAAATCAATGGCTGAGGACATAATCCAGGAGTCTGCCCTCCAAGCAGACCATCATTTATGTTGCACACTTTGTTGCCACTTGTCTGATGGAGGGCATTGTCTCCCAAATTACTTGCACAGGTAGCATTAGCATCTTCTGATACAAGTCCAGTTTCTGGTAAACTCTTTGGTTGTGAGTCAACTTGAAGCTGTGGGAGCCTCCCAGGAACTGAAGGAACTTCTCTGGCAATATTGATTTGACCAGTTTTAGTCAGCTTGCCTTTTTTAGCCTGGTAGTCAAGTCAGAAGAATTAATTGAAACTTCTTAGCTCCACAACTTGGGGAGGAGGAAGAAAGACACTTTCAAGAATGAGGTATCAACCCACAAATAATTTTCAATAAGACACTCAACGATAGAGAAGAGTAGTATCCATAAAATTTATTTTTATTTAATCATATGGAGGTTATTTACAGCCAACTAAATGACAATAACCTGAATTTTAGCAGCATTGAAACAGTTCCTATATGAATTTTCACAGAAAACATTGGTAACATCCTGAAGAACAGCCCTCTTTTTACGCTGAGGACCTGTTTGATCAGAAGCTGCTCTTTTCGGGTTAGCTCGTAATGGCTTCCAATTTTGTTGTGTTGACTCCTTGAGAGGTGGCAGCTGTCCATTTGCACGAGAGGCAGCAGCTCGTGCACGAGTCAAGCAACCAGGGAGCTCTGCAGCTTTTGAAGAGCCAATGTTTTCTTTCTTCATGTCCACAAGATTTAGCAAAACATAGACACTAAATCTATATGCATAAATCCTGCAATGAAAAGATCAAATCAGGATAAAGGAAATAAACTGGAAGCCATAAAACCAGTATTTGTGAGTGACTGAGCACAAGGAACCAATCCCAGAAACACCAGATCCAAATAATTTATTAAGAAAAATTAAAAAAACTAAAGGTCTTCTGTTAGTGGCAATATTGAAGCAGTTGAGCAACCAGACATAGAAGAAACACTTCACTTGAAAATGCAGGCACTCATATCAACAGTAAACACTAAGCAATTTTTTCTTAGTCCATGTTTTTGAACAAGGAAGAACACAGCTAACGTAGACTATGCATTCATAAATTGAACATTCAACCAGCATGACTTATACAAGCAGGAAAACCATATAAATTTTCAGAAATCAACCTGGATTAAATATCATTCAGCACAAACACGGTGACATAATCCACAGCCACATTTTTTCCCAGTATAGCAGACCAATGTGGAGAAAATAATCTTTTAACAGAAAATACTCTTATAAATAGTCTATTGACCCTAGTTAAGTAAGATCAAGAATCTGTGAGCCCCAAAATAAAAAGAAAAATAGCATGACTTCATCTCACATTTCACTTAAAGATAGCTGATCACTCAATTCTTTCATGAAAATTTCAGAATAAACAAAGAATGTTTGCACAATGACATTGCAAAACTGGGGCAAATTAGTAAGCGACGCTCTAGTTGAGCGTTACAAACGCTACGGAAAAAGAGGACGAGGAAAACAGAAAGGAAGAGAAGAATTCATGAGTTTGTTTCGATCGGTTACGTAGAAGAAAAAATCTGTTCCTGAAAACCCGCATTCTCAAGCTTGAAGATTTGAAAAGACGTGGTGAAACCAATGGGCAAATTTCAAATGTGAAAAGAACACACATCGTGAAATAACAAAATCCTTTATCACCATGAAATGGGAAGGAACGCGAAGCACAATGCTCTGTTCACCCACCCTCATTTCCTTTTTCATCTCATCTAAGCTTCCAATTTGAAAACTTTACTAAATGTGAAATCTTGGGTTGTGTTGTGACGTTATCATTTGAATCAGATTGTTCTTACAGCTTCATATTAATAAAAATTTCCCATTTCTTGGCAGTGAAATTAGCAAAAAGAAAAAAGTCCAAGACTCAATCTTTCTTTTTTTGTTATCTTCGGGGTACATTATACGTGTACGACAACCGATCCCAAATCGCTTAAAAAGAGCAAAATCACTCCACAAATCCCTCCCAAAAAGAAAAAGTTTCTCATTCAAATATCTCCCCAAAACCCTAAGAGTACCAATCGTCACTACCCAAAGGAACCAGCATGGCGACAACAAAATGCAAAAAATGCGGAACAAAACACTGTTCGTTCAGTTCATGAAGATGAACCTGTGTCTATCTTGCAAGCTCCTCGACCTCCATGAGAGAGAGAGAGATAAGAGCTCGCAGACAGAAAAGGAAAAAGAGAGAAGCTTTCAGCTTTCAGGTCTTCCAAGAGTGTGCCAGCTATGGAAGAAGTGGGACAAAGTGAGAGTGTGTGAGCGGGATTGCTTGAGTTTAAAAAACTCAGTGAAATAATAATAAAAAAGAAAATATTAAAAAAAATTAATAATTTAATATTCGGGACTGTGCAGTGGTTGACCATTTGACTGGAAAAGCAAAAGACAGTTCTTTATGGAGCATGTTTAATTTTTTTTATAATATTTTAGGTTTCGATAAGGAGATTTTACCGTAAGATCTCGCGTGAGATCTGGTCGTTTAAGGTTCTTAATCACCTACTTACCCTTTGATCATCCTTTTATTACATCTTTCTCGCCTCTCCTCTTGGACTGTTCCTATGACCATGTGGGTAGTCTCGTCATTGCACTGTTCAGGTTCCAGATTGTTATATTGTAGAAATATTCTAAGGTCGGGTGTAGGGAAAGTTTAAAAATTAAGCCAGTTAAACAGTGCCACGTTCATGAGGGACAATTATTAACACCACGGTTTCGTCCGTTGGATTTTGATTCATTTGCTACCAACCATGGTGATATCAATATTCAATATATGTGAAAGTAGGACCCAATTGGTAAAAGAGTTATTGGTAAAAATAAAAAAATTGATAAAAAAGTTGGCTCATAAATTCAAATTTCATCGATGTACAAACCTTTTTTGTGATCAATATATATCTATGTAAGCATTTTTTGAGCCGTCAGCATAAATTGGTTTTGGTGAGCTTCAAGACTCAACTTACCTAAACTTTTACGTATAAAAAAAATCAATATTTAATCATGTAATTGAATTTTTTGAGGATGTTTTCTTAGAAAGATTGTTGAAAATTCCTCATTAATTTGGAGAATTTATTGCCCAATAATAGAAACCATTAAATGGTTGTAACTCTTTATCTATTGTATGCAATATATATTCAGTTATATGCAAATATATTTTATTTTGCTTTTGAATCATGAGACTTGTGCAACTCTTTCTCAATTGTATGCAACTCATATTTAATTATACGCAAATGTCTTCTAATTTATAGACTTGAACACAAAGTTAAAATAGGTTATATATAACAAAATGAGTTGCATTGAGATAGGTTCTTAAACAAATTTCAAACATCTTCAGGTAATAGATATTTCAATATAGGATTTTTTAGCAACTTATTCTATTTTTTTAAAAAAATTGTAATTAAGTTCGCCAAAAAAAATCGTAGTTAACGAAAATTGTGTTTGAGATGTATATTAAAAGATGATTATTAGATAGAAAACTGAATTTTTATGGGTATGTTTAAATTTGAGTTGGTCATACTTTGTGGGAAAATTGTTGCCTAATAAAACTAAAATTTATGAGTAAACTATATCAGGAAACTTTACATGACCGCCAGGTGATGAATAAAGTGGGGAAAATACTATTCCTTCCTTATTTGTTTGAGTTTATCTTCTGAAAAAATATAGTGTTAATTATGAGACTTAAATTATAACTTATTTCTTTGATAATGATAATTGATATAATGAACGTCTATTTAAATGATATTTTTTTTGCCAAACTATATGAATGATTGTTCTTTAAAAAAAATAATAATGTTTGAATTTCTGGCTGTTATATCATCATTATCATCATCATAGTGCAATTTACTACCAATCTAAAATTGATTAAAAGTTGGATTTTTACGTTGACAACGATTACAAATAGTATAATTATATTCTCTTTTAGCTAAAAAAAAAAAGCATATTTTCAGCTTTTGTTCGTTTTGAGAGTCAACCTAATCAACCCTTTTTGCGAGGCAACAAAATGATAAAACCAAGTCCAATTTTCATGAAGAGTCAATGAATATCCATTAATTAATTCCGCCAAAAGAAAAAAAAAACATAAAAACCCAAATCATGCATGCAATCAGTTTATTAGGGAAAAAAATATGAGTTAAGTTTAATTGATTGTGATTGGTTTACTAGTATTATAGAAACATACCAAACGTGCAAATTAAGTAAATAGAATTCAAAGGTTGGTGGTGGAACTGGAGGGAGAGATCCAGATCCAGGAATTCAAATTGGAGGACACAAACAAGACAACCTAAATCTTACTTAAATCTGAATCTTACTTTAATTTCAAGCCTAGGATTGCCTCATAGGAGGGATTGTCCCTTCATGGTTCTAATTTCAAGTTTAGGCTTACCTCTTGTAATTAAATATACATACTCCCTTCGATTTATAATATAGGTCATTTTAACTAATTTAAGGGGAAGAAGAAGTGACAATTAATTCAATAAATATATCATAATTATTTTTTCACTTTTAACCTTATTAAAAAAATGTGTTTGAAAATTTAAAGAGTGGGCAAAATTGAAAATTAGCATTAATTACATGAATAAAACAAAAAAAAAAGAGCATTTTTTATCTTACAAGTGAATATATACATACATCTATCTTTAGCCATCAACATTTTGCATATGTTCCTCTGGTTGTATCTATAATGTTTTATTGGATCCAAGTAAAACCTTAAACCTTATTAAATTTGCTTTAAAATTAACAATTTTCTAATTTAACTCCTCTTTATTATACCCTATACAATATACCTCCTAAAAAGAAAGTGCGCAGAAATAAGAAAAGGGTAAAATTATATATTTATATGATAAATTTAATGATGTGACTTATAATCATCACAAAAAAAAATTTGTCTTATAAATAGAATCAGATGAATATATTACAGTTAGGTTACAGTACCACTCTAGTCCTTATTATAAATCTTTTATAGAAGAATTTATTTTATTCTAAATATAAGTCTATTTAGAAGGTTGTTAAGGATTGTTTTTCAATTTTATTATTATTTAATTCTTGTAGGAAATAGAGAAGAGGGAGAGGTGATAACGATTTGTAAATGTAGAGAGAGATATGGAGAAAAAGTTTGGTAATGGGAGAGGCTAAAAAGCCTAAAGCAGAACAAAAAATCAAGCGAAAAAACCATCAGCTAACCCTTTGAAACATTATTCCTAAACAAACCACCATAAACAACATAGTAGCCGATCGACTACTCTATCCCACACACATCCTCACCTAAATCAAAACTAAGATTTGCTAAGGTATCTGCACAATTGTTCTCTTCCTTTTCGGTTTTAAAATGCGTCAAAAGTGGGAGGTATCTAAATTCTATAAGGCTCGTACCACCTACGACACCTTAGCTAAGCAATATTCTGGGATTCCAAATGGCGGCAGATCTAGGTAAATATTTGGGAGTTCCTTTGCATCATAAAAGGGTGACGAAGGAGAGCTTCATTGAGGTAGTAGACAAAGTGAAGAAGAGGTTATCTAGTTGGAAAGCAAATTAATTATCTCTAGCTGGACATGCTACTTTGGTAGGGTCTGTCACATCAGCTATTCCATCATATATAATGCAAACAGCCTCTCTTCCTATCAGCTCGTGTGATATGATTGATTGGAAGAATCGGAGTTTTTTGTGGGGAACAACACAGGAAAAGCGGAAAAATCATCTTGTATCTTGGGACACGGTTTGTAATTCAAAGATCAATGGTGGTTTGGGGTTGAGACATATTAGAATCCAAAATCAAGCATTTATGGCCAAATTAGGATGGAATCTCATCAAGGAAAAAGATTATTTGTGGGTAAGAATTATTAGAAGCAAATATAAATGTAGAAATGATCTAATTCCTCAAATAGACCTGAAAAGGATGGGGTCAAATACATGGGCAGGGATCAAGGCGGCATGGAGATTTGTGCAAGAGGGTACTGAAGTTGAGCAGGAAAGACAGAACGTCAGATGGAAGCACACAAGAAATGGGGACTTCTTGGTGAAATCTGTATATCAAGTGATTGCAAATGAACCTGTTAACCAGGAAGTCTTATGGCAGAAGATCTGGAAGCTGAATGTTATCCCTAGGTGTAAAACCGTTATGTGGCTTGTGGCTCACAATAAGCTCCTTACTAATGTTGAAATATGTAGAAGAGGTATGAATGTTGATGATGTGTGTGGTTGGTGTAAGAAAGCCCCAGAAACAGTTTTGCATGTGTTGAGGGACTACATGGAAACCAAGCGCTTGTGGATGGAGACGATAACATTACCACGGGATCGCTCATTCTTTGATCTTAACATAAAGGAATGGTTGAATGTTAATGTTCGACGCCCAGAGTGGGGTAACTGGTTTGCAACGTTATGTTGGTTATTCTAGAAAAGGAGAAATGAACGTTTATTTAAGCACAAGAATGAGAGCAATGAGAACCTTCGAAATTGTGCTCATGTAATTTTATCCAGCATGAAGAAGGCAAGTAAGAAACTAGCAGGAATCAACTTACAAGGCACAATAGTAACAGATAGGGGGGCTACATGGATGGAGCCAGAGGAGGGATAGACTAAAGTAAATGTCGACGGAGCATTTGCAAGGCACACGGGTGCTGGGTGCAGAGGAGTTATTCGAGAGGCTAATGGGAAGTTTATCATGTCCTTCATGCATAAATTGGAATTTGGGGATCATGTTACTGCTGAGCTATGGGGTATTCTTCTGAGTTTGAAAACAACTTGAGATCAAGGGAAGCGTAGAGTGGTATTAGAATCGGATGCACAAGAGGTCCTTAATTTGATTAATAGTGGGAATTGCCAAAATCATCCAGAAGCTGCTATCATAAAAGAAATTCGTTTGATGGTGCAACGTGAATGGAGAATAGAATTGCAGTTTGTTCCTAGAAATGCAAATCGGGTTGCCGACTATCTGGCGAAAGAGGCATTATCAACTGTAACGGGTTTTCACCCTATCTTGTATACAACAGTGGAGTTAACGGCTATTTTAGAGCTGGATCAGCGCACTCCTACTGATGTAGGTTGAGTCTTGAGATATTTCTCCTTTATGTATAAAAAAAAAAAGGATAGGTGTTTAGACCTAAGAAGGCTCCATCCTTAAGGATACTAATTGCTCAAGGAAGTACAATCATATAGATGTATTTAGCTACCCTAGCTGCATTTTGGACTATTGCAGCAAATTCAATTACTTCACTATTAAAAGTGGATTTTATGACAAAATACTACCTTTGCTCTTAGTGTCAACACCCGTTTCCATTTTGATAATCAAAGAGTAATAGACACAAAATTCAATGGGCATACATAAAAGTACAATTATACTGATAGAAATATTCGTTTACAATCCTAATGTCGTTCGTTGACGGTAACAGAAATTACAGCGGAAGTTTTAATATTTACAAATTATCCAAAATATTAAGGCATAGACTAAGGCATAACCACGTTCATATCCTTGCCTCGAGACACCTGCCACTCACTTATCGGCGTCAACGTCTTTGCCCTTTGGCCTACTGGTACCCGCTGAGGTATTTGTTTAAAAATAGGGTGAGATTCCGAAGAATCCCCGTAGAGACATAATATCGTTCATAGAAAATGCGAAAAGTAAATATGTCATGCGCCAAGGTATGCACAAATTAATGAACAATATAAATACATCATCGTCATGTATACATGAGTAGGGCCCAGCCCCACAATCTACACCGGTTGGACTTCTGCCAACTCCCAGTGTAAGTGCACCTCTGGCACTAACAGCCTCTTTCTAGGCAAATCATGTTATTAATAAAGTGCATTTACAAAACAATGGCATCCACACAATCACATAACTTATGGCATAGTGTATGAAGGATAATGTCCCTACCTCAAAGCTTTGATATCCCCTATTTAATCGTGTCTCGTAAAGCGTGCTGTCCCAGCGTCCGACTCGGTCCTAAAATATTAAATGTACCAGAAATAGGTCATAACCTATCCAAGTATCATTTTAGACTATTCCATAGTGTTTATTGTGGTTATATTAGTCTATGGTGAAAATTTGCGAAAATGCCCCCGGGAACCCAGCCCCGCCCCGCAATACCCGGCCCGATGGCACGTTTTTTCAAAATTTTGACTAAGGCTATTCTGACTTATTTTCGCCCAAGGAATCCATTTCTGGGCTTGAAATCGCCAAATTCATGGTCAAATTACGAAAATACCCTTACAGCCCCTATTTAGTGATTTCAGTGGCGTTTTCGTAATTATGCTTTTTCGACCTCTACCGAAAAAGTGCACAACTGTAACCCCACCTATTTTTTCCCACTGAGTCCAATGGAACCATTTATTTCATGAAAATCCAACTCCTTGTACCAGTTCTGGTTCTGTCCGAAATATTAAGGAAAAATGGAAAAAAATGGGGTTTTGTGTTTTAGCTCTCAAAACTTATACTTTTCCATTTCTAATCCTTGATTAACCCATTTAAACACTTCTTAACCATTATTCAAAGAAATTTGGGCAGCATAACCCCTTAGGATTAGGACTTTCCAAATTTACAAACTTAACAAAATAACCAAATCCAACCATAATCATCAACAACAACCACATCTAACATAGTCTTAGGATTTGTGAAGTTACCTTCTTGAGTTCTTTTCCTTTCTCTAGAAGTTCTCCTCTCTCTTTCTCTTTGGGCTCAAGATTTGCTTGCTAACCCATGGAATTTATGGAAAGGAAGATATTAGAGAAGAGATTTATGGAAGATTAGAAGAAGAAACCTTAAGAAATCATAACTTACCTTAACTCTTGCTTCCTTTTGCTCTCTAAGGGGCTGTTTGATTTTGTTTTTAAAAACAGTTTTTTTGTTTTAAAAAATAATAAAACAATAAAATCTGTTTGGGAAACTGTTTTCCAAAAACTTTTTTTAAAAATAAAAAAACAAAAAGTTGTTTTTAAAAACTAAAAAATAAAAATAGTTTTTAATTATTTTCTTGTTTTTGTTTTTCAATTTTTTATTTTTTGAAGCCGCCATTTATCCACTATCAACACTATACTACTAGTGACAACCACCGCCATGTCACTACCAGCGACAACATTGCTATGTCACTTCAAAAAAAGATTTTTTAAAACAACTATCCAAATAAATTTTTTTGTTTTTTTATTTTTTAAACTTGTTTCCAAAAACTATTTTATAAAACTATTTCTAAAAACAAAAAACAGAGAATAGAATCAAACAGATCCTAAAAATCACCAAGAACTCCCAAACTCACACACTCTCTCTTTTCTCTATTCTTTGTGCGTGAATGGGCATGAAAGGAGGAAGGGAAAATATGTATTACTTGTCATCTTTCATCTTTAATCCTAGCCCTTGATCTAGCCAATGGTTAAGATCTTTCCACCTGTCATGAACACCTTACCTTCCATCATGATATCTTGCTTTATGCCATACCTTGTAATCATGTGTGTACTTGGGTCTTATCTCCTTCCAAAACTTATGTCATATAATTTAATTAAAATTGAACCATTTCCTTTTTCCCTTCTTTTTCTATGTATGGGACGAATTTTAGGGAAGGTAAAGGAGAAAGAAAAATGTTTTTCCTATATTCCATAATTCATATAATTGACCAATGTATAATTCCCCCTAATTCCCCAAATTCTTGATTTATTCTACCAAGAATAATCCCATTTATGCCTTTTCTTGTATTTTTCCTTGATTAATTGCAATTAATTCCAATTAATTGGAAAATAATTAATATTGGGCTAAATTGGCAAAACTATAATTTTGCTATCCACTTAGTAATTTAATTCAATTTTTGAATTAATTTGCCCATTTCCTTATGAATATGAATATTTCAAAATTCACAAGATCCAAATTCATGAATATTCACCATTTTATTGAATTATTCAAATAATTACAATATATTTTTGGTGAATAAAATTTGGGATGTTACACTTAGGAATATCTAGCCTTAAAAGGTCTTTCCTCCTTAATACCTAAGGTTTGACCTAAATCTGGTTTTGATACTTAGGACACTTTTGAAAACAACACATTTTTGTTCCCTGCAAAACTGTGAATGAAAATGCTAGCCTTGAAATCCAAGGATAAATCTTTAACCATATTTGGTTTCTATCTGCAACTCAGAACTTTTTGTATCTTCTCTATATTTGAAGCAACATTACTAAGATACTAGGCTAGTTTCGCTGCATGAACTATCATATGCTCTTGATCGTCCGCAAGATTCAATTTTTGAAGAATTTCTTCTGCCATATTTTTCTCACAAAGAAAGAGTGTAGGAAGAGCATAGGGTTACGATGTTTATAAAAACTGTGGACGGAAGTAACTACTCAGAAAGTTTTTTAAAATGAAAGATGGGTTTTTTTTAAGTGATGGGTGTATTTGAAAAAAAACTTTAGGTTATTGGATACACTACAAAATATACTTTAGGATACTAGATGCATTTGAAAAAATACTTCAGGGGGCCCAATACAACTAAACCCAGGATTAAATAATTGATTTTTCCCTTGATTTTATATGATTGTTTTTTATATATCCTATGTAATAAATTGATTTTGTGATTAAATTTTACGTAAAATTTTAAATTCATTTCTTAAACTTAGTAATAGTATTTTGTAAAATGGACTCATAGTCTTTTCAGTAAAAAAATGTGCTCGTTTTTAAGCCAAGCTAAGTCACATATTTCATCTTACTCAGCCTCATGTCTACTCTTGATCTTGCTAAGATAATTTTGAATTAATTAGTGGTAATTAACTAATTATGTTTATATAAATAATACAAGCTTGAATGATGAAGTGTGCGTTTGGAATGGCTTATTTTTGTCCAAAACGTGTTTATAATTCGTGATTCACGGTATACGAGGCAAGTATGTGAGAGGAGTTTTTTCTCGGCTTGCGTAATAAGTGCGTTTTTCCTGTACAAAACGCTGAAACAAACACAGCCGAATATGAACAAAAAAGAATAAGCATAGAACATGGTTATCAAACATGGACCGGACCGGCTGGGCCAGTCTGAAAACCGACGACGTCATCATGAAACCGATCCAGGCAAGCCACTAAACCAGAATTATGTGCAACTCAGGCGAGTTGATGGGTCGCTCGGGTTGTCTTTTAAAAAAATAATTGTTTTTATGGGGTAGATGACCATATTAGTCAAAATTAACGGTAATTTTTGTGTTAACAACTATTGCTTTAATAATTAAAGAATTGTAAGTAGGAATATTTTGTTATCATCTATCTATTTTAATAATTTACAAGGAAAAATATTTATGATCATTGTTGATAGTGTCATTTGATTGTCAATTGATACCAGATATCAATATGTCAAAGAAATTGTAAAAGTTATTGAAAAAGTATATGATTATTTGTTTAGTAATTTAATGTATTGAATTGGTTTTGAGATAATATGATACTATGATGATAATTTAAATTATTTTTAATTCTTTATTCTTCATTAATGTGATACAAGATTAAATCTAAATTGATCCATTAACTCTTAATTCATTGTCTCAACTGATTCAGATAGACCAGTTTGAATTTAATGACATTGGCATAGAAAACAAACAAAGCTGGCAATTTGTCGTTATATATAATAACTGCATCATTTTAATGAATGAATGAATGATTGCAAACTCAAAACCTAAAGTTTTTGAAATTTTGAATTGAATACAAAGGACTAGTCAATAGTAAACGGGGTAAGGTAAGACTGAGGCTTTGTTTGGTTCAACGGAGGTTAAGTTAAGTGAGGTTTACTTAAGTTAGGTTAGAAGAGGTTATAATGTTGTTTGGTTCAACGAAGGTTAGGTTAAGTGAGGTTTATTTAAGTTAAGTTAGGTTAGAGGAGGTTAAAATGTCCTTCTACATATTTTCCTTCTTCTTTTATAATGTATTTATTAATAATAATTATTTATATAAAATAATTATTGGTGTAAGCATATAAATAATTATTTATAAAATTATTATTATTTGGAAAGTTCATTGAATCAGGAGGTCAAGTTAGGGCAGTGTTGGAATTTTAAAAAATTGTCATGGGCAATTTAGTCACAATTGAAGACAAATATTCTCTCACCTAGGAAAAACCCCAATTTTGGAGGTTTCAGAACCTAGGTTAGGTTACCACTAAAAGACAAAAAAACATCCAACACCTAACCTAACCTCCTTCCAACCAAACACCACTTTTTTACCCCTAACCTACCCCAACCTAACCTAACCTCCAACCAAACAAAACCAACCCCACCCCAACCTAACCTAACCTCCAACCAAACAAAGCCTGAAGGTAAGGCAAAAGGGGCGGTTGCCGAATTAATACAAATATAATATATATATATATATATATATAGGCATGAGACCCCGCATCTTTATGACAGATAAGCAGCATTCCTTTTCGTCCGTTCATGAAGCTTATGTGGACCCCACCACAGGCCCCGCATGAAAGGCCTATATCACTAGCCCAAACCTCAACTACTCCAAATTGTACCATGCGACCTTTTCCCCCCCAACGAAAATTGTACTATGCTACTATACTATACTCTATCTTTAATTTAAATTAAATTAAACAATGACTAACTTTGTATTTAAATATTTTTTAAATGACCCGTGAAAATGGGCAAGTGTTGTGGTCAGTTAGATCTATAGAAGTTAATGCATGCATTATTGATTCAACCATTTCGAGTGCTAAGATAATATAATCATCATTCGGTTTAAGATTTGTGGAGTGTACAAGCTAAGCATTCATAAATGCATTCTTAAAGAATCAATAAATAAGAGACCCGCACATAATTAAGATGCTTAAAGAACATGCATAATAATTAACTAGGTTATTTATGAGTATAAATTCTATCCATCTATTATATTTTTTGAAAATTGATGGTAGCAACGGTTCTTTTAAACAGATTGGTCCAGTTTATTTTAACATATTCTATTAATTATGTTGCATTTAGTTCAATTTTTTTTAATGGTTAGTTTTTTCAACAACATTTATTATTCAGTACCATTTAACATTTATTCTTGAAGTCTAAAAGCCATCTTTAAAAAAATATTTATCCTTGAAGTTCAAAAATCATCTTTAAAAAAACTATCTTGAAAAATGAAAAGATTTGAATCACTTTATGGAATAATCCAAAGAGCTTTAGTTTAAACTAATTTTTTTTCATCATGATTGTATGTAGTTATTTTCAAGTGATGAATAGAACTTTCTTTTAATAAGTACTCATAGGACAACATTTAAGAGTTGATATTGGTTCTAATTATATGACAAAGTTCTAATTTTTATCAATTTCTTCCCAAAATACCCCCTATTGATACTTTCTCAATAATAATTAAACGCAATAATAATTTAATAAGAGTAGATCGGAAGTTGTTGAGGGAGATTGACGACGCCGGATTGTGTGAGAGCTTGGAGAAGTTGTGTGTGAGGCAGGAGAGATACACGAAAAAACAGAGAATCAACATAATTGGATGTCATTTTAAATTTTAAATAAGGGTATTTTAGGAAAATAAATACGATTAACTAAATTAACCACTATCCTTAATTTCTCCAAAATTAGATAAATATGTTCTATAATTAGGACCGGATGGAATATTTACTTATTACTTTGTGATATTGATAGAATAATTCTAAATTGCAAAGTCTTGTAGTCAACTCATTGTAATGCCTTATATAATTAAGGGGGATCTGATCTAGAACCCAATTCTTCTATGGATTTGAAAACTGCGCTGGAATTTTTTTAATGACATAAAATTTAAGTGAGTAAAGTCGCAGGGCCTATTATTGTATTGTTTAAAAAAATATTTATAGAATTACTTTAAAATTAATACTAATTAACAAAATTCAACACATCTCTCGTTAATTTTAATCAATTACATGCTTGTCAACCTGTTTTTCCACCTTAGATAAACAGCATCACTATAATTAATTCTTTTTTAGTAAAGTGGCCAGTGCTTGTCAACCTTTCTTCTAATATGTCAAGGATTTGGCTCGTTGCTTCACTGAAAAATAAATACTCAGTAACTAAATAAATATGTCATCAATAGCCTTAGCTTGGCCAATAAAAAGTTTGAAATAATTAATTTATTTTCTTAATGCTTTTGTTATTATGAAATGCAAAAGAACAAGAACATGCGAAGTCAATAATAAATAATGACTAATTAACATCACATGCACAATATCTCAATTTTAATTTAATACCACCATCAATTTTCTTTTTGTCCAGTAGATATAAAAAAAAACTTGCTTAAATCTACTAAATACGTCCTCGTAGAGGCGGGTCTGTATGTTTGGCAACATCCCAAACCATGGTTTCAAAACATGGTTTACTCAACCTGAGATAAAACTTATCTCACACACTTACCTCGTAAGTTGTAAAAACTATTAAAAAAAGCTAATCTGAACACACACGGTGAGTGTTTGGCAAACCTCCAAACCATGGTTTGCGAAACCCGAGACAAAACTCATCTCACACACTTACCTCGTAAGTCGTAAAAGCTATTTAAAAAAGCTAATCCAAAAACACACGGTGAGTGTTTGGCAAACCTCCAAACCATGGTTTGCGAAACCCGAGACAAAACTCCTCTCACACACTTACCTCGTAAGTCGTAAAAGCTATTTAAAAAAGCTAATCCAAAAACACACGGTGAGTGTTTGGCAAACCTCCAAACCATGATTTGCGAAACCCGAGACAAAACTCCTCTCACACACTTACCTCGTAAGTCGTAAAAGCTATTAAAAAAGTTAATCCAAATTTAAAGTTAATTATTTTGTGAAAAAAAAAGGTGACGAATGAACTTAAAATTTAAAAAAGATTCTTAGCTTAGCATCATGGCAAAGTGATTAATTACCATTTGGTGATATAAAAGATTGAACAATTAGTGTATAACAGCTTTAAAATTTCCAGAGAAGTTACATCCCTACACGCACAACAATAATTAACTACTGATATCATTCAAATTAATAAATCAGATATCAATTCATGTTATTATGCTCACAATAATGATATGATTCTTAGCACTATTTGTGTCTATTCGAGAGGAATCACACTCAAGAACCTAGCTTCACTTTGAGCAAAATTAAAAAGATTAATTTAATTTTTAGTAGTATTTTTAAAAAAAACACTGATGGTTATAAAGTTAGAGATCTTAATAAATTTTAATTTGGTTAGAAAAGTGTTGTGCTCATGAAATTGGTGGACGACAGCTGTTTTGGACCGCCTTGCTTCAGGGCTTAGGATTTGAATTTTACTGTCTGTATTTGATTTTTAAGGTTTTGTTTTTTGGATTTTTATAATCAAAGAAAAACCAACAGCAAACAATAAGTTTGAATAATGTAAGGTACTCTAAAAAAACAAAAAATTAAAGGGAAAGACACTAAAAACATGAAATTACCAAATAGGATTTAACCCATGACCATTCGTTTTTAAGAAAGTTTTTAGATTACTATGCTACAAACTACAAAGACATCCCCAAGGGGGGAAAAAAAGCATGATAACCTAAAAGATATCTCACACCAAATCAGCAACTATGAATTCATCGTTATTTCTTATTGAGACTTGTCATAGCATACTATTTATTGAGACTTTTATTTTTATTGTGACCTCATATTTATTTATTCCAATAAGAAATACTTACATTATAATAGTAAATGCATTTTTTAAATTAAATAAGTAGGTACTAATGAGTTAGGGTTATAGGCAATATTGAATCCTCAACTTTTCAAAGGAAAAAAAACAACATTACGTTGAATAATAGAGTAGCTTTAATAAGTGTTTATAACGATAGGCCTTATTCTTTTCAAGTTACTTTACTTCAAAAGACCTCATTTTTTAACAATAAAACTGTAATTCATTTACTTAGAAAGAGCTTACAGATTAAATCACAATGTTAACTATCATTCATCATCCTCTGCCTCTCGAATAAAAGAAGGAATGTGATCAAAGAAACAAAAATTCCCGTTTATTTTATGAGAGTATTTTGCTCACTGATCAGCAATGGTTATAGTCTTCCTCTATATATGAGCAATCATAACATGTCAATCTCTATAAAAAGCCATCACCATCATTTTCTTGTATGAAATATTTTTTTTTTTGGGATAATTGTGAAAAAATCCTTCATTGGCAACTTATTTGCCAAATGGGACCTTCGCGTGCAGATTATCTTCCACATGTGCAGAATATCTTCTCTGATGTGCAGATGATCTTCCCTGTGTGCAAAATTCTTCTCTATACGTGTGCAAAAATCTTCCCTGCGTGTGCAGAAACCTTCCCTCTGTGTACAGATATTTTCCCTCCATGTGCAAGATATCTTCCCAGGTCCCATTTAGCAAATAAGTTGTCTATGAGGTCTTTTTTAACAATTCTCCCCCTTTTTTTTTTGGTGTACAAGATATGAAGAAATTTGAAACATTTCATTTATGGGGCATCACTTTGGATATAGTGACTTGATTGGATAACAGATTCGAACTGAAGCAGTTTTTGTATGGATTTAGGGCCAGTCTGATTTCTGAGATGCCAGACAAATATCAAGATCTATTGAGCTCACTGAACATACAGGCTTGCCCTTAATTAATATTATTAATAATTAAGTATCAAGATCTATTAAGGTGTATGTGTGTGTGTGAGTGTCTGAGTGATATAGTGTGGTTATTCACAGAGACATCAGACCAATAGTTTTAATCCCGTTTATTTTAAATTTTAAATATATTCTTTTTCGACTTATGTCATGTTTGGGACAAAAAATGAGGTAAGAGAGGCAGCAAGTGGAGGAGGAAATTATTAATTTAACATGTGTTAGTGGGTTTGGATTATTTTTTTAAAAAGAGAACTGCTTTTCATTCTGAAGCTTCCTCGGCAGATCTAATGGAGAAGATAATTTTTTTTAATGGAATGTTAAATGAAGTGTCCAATGTGGTATCAGAGGAATAATTTTATGACAATGTAATATTTTATTTTCCATAGTTTTTCCCTTTAAAGAGCAGACATGAATGTAACCTTTTTTACCCACAAATTACTTTAAAAATTATAGGAAAAATCTGTAAAAAGTCCTGTTCATAAATTTTATTTGTAAGGAAGACTTGATGTATTTTTATACATAGAAAATTTTGGTGTTTGAATTTTGATCTTTCTCGCTAATAAAATTTTCAAACAAAGTAATTTTTTGTGCATATAACAATGGGTTAAGTAGCAGATTCACGTAGGAAGTATATGCCTAGGAGCAATTTTGTCCTGAAAGTTTTTTCAGGCTTAATATTGCCCAAAAGTTTCAAAACATGGCAATTTCGCCCTATACCATTAAAATAAACATTGACCGTTAAAAAATTAACGTTGACCATTAACTTTTTAATGATATAGGGCGAAAGTGCTATGTTTTGAAATTTCTGGTACAACATTGAATCTGAAAAAACTTTTAGGGCAACATTGCTCCTGGGCATATACTTCTAGGACGAATTTTCTACTTAACCCTGTAACAATCTAAAGTATTTTTCTAATATCACTAAATATAATAATTTTGAGGGCTCATTGTTAATGAGAAAAAATTTATAGACAAAATCAAATAAAAAATTATTTTGGGATATGGTATGCTATTGAAAAATTAGAGCCGGGAATACGGGCCGGCCTTTACGGGCTGGGGCCTAAACGGGGCAGCGCATTTAGGCCCGCTTCCTAAAAAGTATCATATTTTTGAAGCCTGCGGCTTTACAGGGTTGGCCCTTCACGGGTTTGGGCCTAAACGAGCTTAAACTCATTTTAATTTAATTTAATTTTTTTTAAGTTTTACAATTTATTTATTATTTTGCTTTAAATTGAGATACATCATTTTTAAAACTCATAAATTTTTAGTTAAAATAATCATCTAATATCCAAATTAGTCTTTTTTTAAAGTTTAAATGAATAAACTATTGTAGAAAATAAAATAAATCAAACCAATTAATAAATGTTTGCCTGTTATTAATACTCTATTAGGTACTTATGTGTCTTTCATATTGATAATTTGATATAATATTATTATATTTATTAATTTGTTTGAAAAAAATATTAAATGGGCCTAAAAGGGCTAGCTCCATAGGGCTGCAAGGCTCGCCCTATAGGGTCGGCCCTTTTAGGTATGCTTCACTTTTTAACCTCTAAATCATAAGCCCGGCTCTTAAAGGGCTCAGGTCTAGATGGGCTCGGCCCGATTTTCCGGCTCTATGAAAAATTACTTTAGTGTGCTGGATGACTTTAAGATAATGGGTGTTACTAAAAAAATACTTGATATCTTGACCCTATTTTATTTGCAAGATTTCATCCATAATCCTCCTTCCTTCAAAAAACCGCATTGATGGTTAAAAAAAAAATGAAAAGGTATTAACTTTTAACTATCTCAGGGTAACATAAAAAAAATTATATCATTCAATTTGTCTAGTGATTACATTGGCTTCTTTGATCCAAATAACTACTATAAATTTGAAAAACATATATTCTTGTTGTCTCATTAAAAATCGACAAGACGGACAATTTTAAAATAAAAAGAAATTAATGCTTTATTGATTTTTAAAAAAAATTATTTTATTTTAAAGATTTTTTTAAGCCCAGGGTATCTACTGCCGGTAATGGTAATTAATCCCTTCAAACCATAGACTTAAAGGAATTTTAGAGCTGATCATAAGATTCTCTCTATACATATCATCAGAATCAAAGCCATGATTAGACGCTTAAAGAACCCAACTAAATGCTGACTATATTAAACCTCGTGGTTCACTCTAAGGATTTTGTACTTCCTCAGGATAAAGGATAAAGGATAAAGGGTATACAAAATCTCACTTTCGGCCCATAGTGAACAAGACACTGTCTAATGAGAGGCTTGTTATTATTTAAGAAGTTTTGGGCCCATGGCCCAAGTATCTGGCCCACCCAACTTAGAAGTGTGTCCATCTCTCGTGTTTTTGGCTGTCGTGTGCCTGTCTATCTATCCATCCTATTTTATATAAAAATCTTAAATCGTGTTTTTATTTGTCTTCCTTCAAAATGTCGACTCTCATAAGTATTTAAATTTAAAAAATCCTTTCTCACCTAAATTTTGTCTCTTGGACCTATTAAAAAAGAGAGAGAGAGATGATACAAAACACAAAACAGGACAAACAACATGTTGAAGTTTAATTGGCAGCTGCAACTTCATCACATAGCCAGAGATATAAGAACAAGTTTGCTCACGTTTTAGCAAAGGAAGGCCTAACCCACTCCTACTTTTTTAGTACTTGTCCTTCTCACCCGAGGACGTTAGCTGTAAACGAGTCTATGGGACTTGGTTCCCCAACTGTTTAATCTTATGTTTTATCAGGGCATCCATGCCTTCGTTTGTAGCAAAGGGGGAAAAAAAAAAAACAAACTCCGAACTTAGAAATATGCCAGCTGAAAAAGAAATCTGAATCATGAGAAATAACCTGAGATGCAATCGAAGGTCAGCCATAGTACCTTAACCGAAACCTAAAGCGGTTCCTCTAATTCCTTTAATAATAATGGTACCGTCTAGTACCTCGACTAACAATTGATGCCGCTTGCGAGAGGTCACATCGAGTGATAGATTCGGGAATATGGGCTAGCCCGCCGCAACCCGTTGTTATAGCCCAAATCTTGGTGAGTTGGCAAAACACCAACTCGAGCTCGCCAAGGCGGGCTGATGGGCTGATATATTTAATTAAATATTAAAAAATTTAAATAACATAATAAAAATAGTATAATTTAGAAGGGAAGATGTATTATTCCTTCTCCTCCTTGTTTATCCTTTTTCATGTAATATAATTAGCTATTTTATTAAAAAAAATAAATAAAAGAAGAACTTTATACTTGACAAAGTAATGTTTAAAAAGAAATTATGTACAGAAACATAATCAACGGTTTAAGATAAATCACCCAGGGAGAAAGAAAAGGCTCTGAGTGGGGTTGAACTGTCTCTCTCTTGGGATATGTGCAACAAAGTTCATGATTGAAACAAACAACCAGAAAGTGTCGTCGGACTAGAAATTGGCCGACAAGGACGATGAAAGGAAAAAGAAAACTAAGCTTACTAAATCTCCTTTGGCCATAATAGATGACCAAATGGAGGATGAAACTTTTGAAGAACATAATGAAGAGGGTATGAATAAAGAAGAATCACAAGGACCTATAGGAAAGGGTGCAGAAAAATCAACCAAGAAATTTCCCTCATAATGTACATCATTAATGGGGTTTAATGGAGTGGCATATAGCTGGTAAATAGTGGAGAAGATTTATTGGGAGCTTCCCGAAGACTCAAAAGAAACTAAGAACAACTCAAGAAGAATTTAATGAATGGTGTGAGCCCTGGAATTATACTTTGATTCTCACGATTCCAGGTAAAAGGCTCAAATTGTGTATGGTGAAGGACGCTCTCAAAATCATTTGGGGATTTTTTTTTCTTTTTGAACTAATTGATTTGCCGAATAACTACTTTTTAGTAAGATTTACAAATGCAGAACTCTGGAGAGCTCATTTTAAGAAAGCACTTTGTGATGAACCTTGGGTGGTGAAACAACACTGCGTTCTTGTTCAACACTGGTCCGTTTATGCCAACCCTTACCATAATCCTTTAGGGAGGGAGGAAACATGAATTCGGATACCAGATGTTTCTTTGTTCTGTCACAATAGACATTCTATTGCTCGAATTGGCAATAGGGTTCAGATAACCTTGAAAGTTGACATGAATACTTTGGCAAAATTTCAGAAGAAAACATCAAAAGTGGAAAGAACTAAATATGCCAGCATTTATGTTGAGTGGAATTGTGTCGAAGGTCATAGCAGCTGGGTCTGTGTATAATGTTGAATATGAAGGTTTAAGCATCATTTGTTTTGCTTGCGGAAGGTATGGCCACCGGAAGGAAAACTACCCATATAAGTGTAGCAGAGTGTCACAGAATACAACTAACTTCCAATTGAAACCAATGGTGACAACTCCTGTGAGATTGTCGGAAAATAAGAAACTGGAGGAGGAAATTCGGTTTGGGACATGGATGATTGTCCCACGGACAAATAGGAGTCAGTTCTCTAGGAGGGAAGATAAGAGGAAAAGTCAAATGACGGGTGTACGATCTAACAATAATACTAAGAAAGAGAATACCTTTAGTTGAAAATCACATTTTGTTGTCATCAAAGATTTTGGGGAAGAGGAGGGAATATAAATGTATGTGTCTTCGAGTATGGTGACTGGGGAGATCGAGGTTGGTAGAAGAAATAGGTTGCAGATAGTTCCTTTTGAGGATAAGAAAGTGATTACTACTTTTGATAAAGTGGGAGGCTTAAGAAAAGAAGTGAGTATGATTTAGAAAACTAAACCTAAAGTAGAGTTTAAGGTAAAGGGTAAAGAGAACAAGCCCCCCTCTAATAGGCCGAAGGACCAAGTTGGGCTGAATATGTCCAATGAACCATAAAAGAGAATTGGGCCAGCTTCATCCTTAAATAAAAAAAGCAAAAGAAGTCAAAACTCTCATATGGGCTTGGAGGATGTGGGGAAAGACAAAGAAGGGACACATACCTACCCATACAAACCAATATTCATCGTTTCACCTCGGCTGCTAAGAAGTGAAACTCTGAGGTATTTGGGTCAATAGGGAAGAGGAAAAGACGTGTTTTATCATGCCTTCAAGGAATTCAATAGCGCCTTGAAGACTATCCCTTCTCCCAGTCCTTACAAGATCTAGAACACTTATTAAGAGATGAACATAAAGATATATGCTTGCAAGAAGAACTCTTATGGATGCAAAAATATAATTCAGAATGGATTTTCCTGGGGGATCGCAATACTTTATATTATCATACAAAGGCACTCATAAGAAGACGCAAGAATCGGGTCATTCAACTTCAAAACAATCAAGGCGATTAGATCCATGATGAAAGGAGGCTATTGGAAATGGCGTGTGAGTATTTTCTGGATCTTTACTCTCTTGATAGCCAACACCCTTCCCCTACTCTGATCCAAGGAGCTTTCCCTGATATATTAGTATCTGATATGATTATGTTAGAAGCACCATTTACACTAGAGGAGCTCCGAAGGGCATTATTCGAGATGAAGCCTCTCAAGTCCCCTGGTATTGATGGTCTGCATGCCATCTTTTTTCAGACTCATTGGAATATAGTAGGACCGAGCCTCCTCTCCCTCACTTATCATTTATGGTTTGGTGGCTCCCTTGATCCCTCTTTAAATAAGACCCTCATTGTATTAATCCCAAAAATATCTGCGCCCCAATCTATAAGCGAGTTCAGGCCGATTAGTCTCTGTACGGTAGTATACAAAATCATCACCAAAGCAATCTCCAACCGCCTCAGAGACATACTGCCTAAAATCATTGGCCCTTACTAGACAAGTTTCATTCAAGGTAGAAGCATTATCGACAATATTATTGTCTCGCAAGAAGTTGTACATTCCATGAGGAAAAAATAGGGGAAGAGTGGTTGGATGGCAATAAAAGTAGACTTGGAAAAAACCTTCGATAGACTACGATGGGATTTTATTGAGGACACATTAAAAGATGTGGGTTTGCCTGAGAAAATGATATCACTAATCATGTCTTGCATTACTACAACAACACTACAAGTACTATGGAATGGGAAGCCTTCAGAAGAGTTCTCTCAGCAGAGAGGGATCAGACAAGGAGACCCTCTCTCTCCTTATATTTTTGTTCTTTGCATGGAGTGTTTATCACAACTTATTACAGCCTCAATTCGAAGTGGAGCTGGGAAGGCCATTAAAATGGGGAGAAGGGGTGTACCCCTCTCACATTTATTCTTTACAGACGATCTCATCTTGTTTGGACACTCCACCGACTCTTAAACTCAGGAAATTCAAAGAATACTCAATGAATTTTGTGGTGCTTCGGGATATAAAATCAGTCAGTCCAAAACTAAAATATACTTCTCAAAGAATGTCCCACAATCTATAAGAAGTCACATAAGCAGCCAATTGAGTTACCAACAAACTGATGCTCTAGGAAAGTACTTGGGCGTACCACTTGTCACAGGAAGGATCACATCCAATACTTACAAATATATCCTGGAGAGAGTGCAAAGTAAACTAGCAGGCTGGAAATATCAGTTCCTCTCCCTTACTGGTCGAATCATACTAGCCAAATTAGTTTTGTCATTAATTCCTTTTTTCACGATGTAAAGTATTTTACTACCCACCACCTATTGCAAATATATAGAAAAACTTGTCAGGAAATTTATATGGGGAACTACTACAGATCAACGTGGAATCAATCTCATCAAATGGGGAGATCTATGCCAGCCTTTAAAACATGGTGGCGGTGGCCTACTGCGGTTGGAATCACAGAATAGAGCTTTTCTCTTCAAGTTGATCTATAAAATTTACTCACAGCCTGAATCTCTATGGGTCCGAGTGCTCAAAGGCAAATATGCTACCAACGATAATGAGCCTGGTACCTTGCGAAGACACTCTTCTTACTTTTGGAAAAACCTGGTAAAAAATTGGCAGGAAGCATCGTTCTACATAAAATGGCCCCCAGTTGATGGCATAAAAATAAAATTCTGGTTTGACTTTTGGGTAAGGGATCAAGGTGAATTGAAACATCTTTCCTATGCTGAAATCTCAGACACAGAACTATCAAGACCAATATCTGACTATGTTGATGGACAAGGCAGATGGAAATGGTCTTTGTTTGAGGACCGCTTACCACCAGTTATCATTCAAGAGATCTCTAAAACCAAGATCTCAATGTTCCTCTCAAATCCAGCATGCTATTAGAATATTGCAAAGGATGGATCATTCACTACTCGCTTTGCCTACCAATAGATTGAATCTGGGAATTGGAAGGATGCAAAACCCAAGTGGACTAAGCTATGGAAATTACCAATAGCTCAGCGTGTGAGAAATTTTTCCTGGTTGCTATTACAAGGAAAGCTGCTTACTAATGATGAAAGATTCAAAAGAGGGATAGCAACTGATATAAGATGCCCATTATGTGATGGAGGTATAGAAAACATCAACCATGTTTTTAAGAATTGCCCATTAGCTTCATCTGTATAGAGGAAGATTGTACCATCTGACATTCAAGCAGCATTCTTTAGGATTGACATTATCAGTTGGCTATCATCACAACTAAGAAGTCCTTACTATAAATATCCTGGAAGACAGGGTTTTTTTATTACTTGCTGGAAACTATGGGAAGCACGAAATCGTAGACTATTTGCTAATGAGATATTCTCTTCTGATGGTCTTGTTGCTCAAGTTTGATCAATCGCTCATCACACGCAAAATAGTTTCACACTTTTTACAGCAAACGCCTGAAATCTCAGTTAGAGTGTAAAGTTTGTATTACAGTCACCTTACCTGTACAGTCTCACTATATTGTACTTGCACAGTTTTGATCAATGAAATTCCACTTTATTCAAAAAAAAGACAAAGAAGGGGCAGTAGGCTCATATAATGGTCCATAGAAACTTGAAAAAATCTGAAATTAAACAGACAAAGACACCTAAGCAGACTTGACTTGCATAGTGGTGAAGTTAATGCTCCAAATTAAAATAATGTAAGGCTACTACTAGAACATCTAACCAGCTTATTGGAGAAATATGAGGTGGAGTTTTCTTCAGTATTGAAGGTGAATTCCATTTTGTTGCTTCCAAGACCCCTTAACCCAACATACTCAGACTTTGACTTTGACGACGCTGACGATGATTTGGAAGAAAGCATGTAGGTGATGGAAGAAACACAAGAGGAAGGTCAAGTTGAAGGCCATGAAAAGTAAGTATTCCATCCTATTAAAGCTTAATCTGATTATCTTAATGATCGTAGCATCATGGAATTGGAGGGGGCCGAAAGCCGTGCCTTCCCAATTATAGTTAAAGATATTGTGAAAAAGTATAATATTGATATCCTCTCTCTTTGAGCCTCGTATAAGTAGAAAGAAAGCTGATTTAATTGTGAGTAAATTGGGGTTTAGTCATTGGATCGCGTAGAAGCGAATGTTTTTGCAGGTGGAATTTGGGTATGGTGGAATAAGGTGTTAGATGTGATTAATTTTGATGATGTCAAATATAGATGTTAGATGTTAAGAGCAAAAAGATTACATCATCTATTTATCTTATAATTTGACTAACTACTATGTTTAATGTGAATTATATTTTAAATTAGTTAAGAAAAGAAAAAAGATATCAAGTTAGATTACGGTGAATGGTCAAGCAAAAGAGTAAGAAGCTATTGAACAAAGAAGTTATTAAATATGAGGAGAAATCAAGAAAAGAAAGGAGTTATTGAGTTTGATTATTGAGAATGATCAAGAAGGATAAAAAAGGAAGAAAACAAGAAATTGAAGAAAGAAAAACTTACAAAATATAATGGGAATATCAAGTTTCAAGTTCTTAGATTTGGTATTGGAAGTTGTTATACTCAAATGGAAGTTGTAATGTTTAATCGGAAGTTAAAGTGCCTTATATCGAAGTCATATAAACCTCACTCAAGTAATACTTCATTGCACCTCCAAAAGTGATTTTCACATATTTCACTCGAGTGAAGGAAGCATCACTTAAGTGATTATCCAATTTCAGCATACTCTGTTCAGCTTTATTTTTTGTTTAGCATGAGAGAGGTTTGGTAATTTGGTTATATCTCCTAAACCACAAATTCGATTAAGCTGAAACTTATTTCATATAAAACTAGACTTCAAATGGGACACACAGACACTAAGATTAAGTTCAAAGGAGTTTAGATGAAAAAGATATGAGTTTTGAAAGATGACACTGGAATTTCAAATGTTATTCTAGAATAGGTTCAGTAATTTGAACATATCTCCTATGCCATAACTACGGTTGAGGCAAAACTTATTTCTTGTGAAACTAGACTCTAAATCCAATTTATGGACATTTATTTAGTAATCAAATAGGTTTAAATGAAAGAGATATAAACTTTGAAAGTTAGTACTCAAAATCAACTTTATGTTCCATATCAGATGTTACGAATTGGGTTATAACTTTTGGAATATAATGTATTTGGGATTGATTCTAGTTTCTGTGAAAATTAGACTTAAAGAGCTTTCTAGGGATAGGCCATTATTCAAATTTGGAGTTACAATCGAAGAGTTATGCCTACTAGAAGTTGACCTTTGTGCCAAACTATCTATGTTTTAAAAAGGAAAACGGGCACTCGAGTGATAATAGATGCACTCGAGTGATGGAGCTTCACTTCCAAAATTTCAGCAAGTCACTTGATGGTTATTAGATCAAGTAAAGAGTTTAAAGATAAAATCGCTCAAGTAATGGGGTAAGTACTCAAATGATGGGCATCACTTGTAAGTTACCTACAAGTTAGTTACAAGAGATTTGAGAGTTAGTGATTTTCTAATGAAGATCACTCAAGTGATTCAAGAAATCACTTGAGTGATTCTTGATCACTTGTGGGACACTTGCAAGTGATTTGAAAATCACTCAAGTGATTTCAAGTCACACACGATTGATACTATTCATAGTTTTTAATTATCGTCTTGGTTTTTTTTGATATTCTTTCAAACTCATTTAAATCTTGATTATCTTGTTCCTAACCATTCCTAATCATCACTAATCAAGTTTACATAAGGATTATAGGTGATTAAACCTGGATTAGAGCTCGACAGCCAAAAAGCAACTTTTGTGTCAGAAGCTTCCAACGGCTATTTCAACGGTCATATTTCTATAAAACTTAAAGACAAAATCACAACAGGAATATGAATGTGCTTAACAGATACTTCAACATCTCCAACAATCATTAAAGCTATACCAACTATAAATTGAAAAGCATTCAAAGCCGAAGAGAGAGCTTGTGCTATCACCGTCAAGATGATGAAACTTTGACTCTAACATTCCAACTAATATACTCTTTGTTTCTTAGTGTTTACATAATCTACTTTAGATAGGGACATTGTTTATATTATGCTTTAATGTTCATCTTAATTCACTTTTGAGAGCGAAGATCATTGTAATCCTTAATTATCAAGGTCATATCCTTACGGGGGTGTAAGGGGGAGTAACTCAGTGTGAGAATTTTAAAAGGCTTTAAAAGTACCCGACTAAACTTGTGAGATTGTAGAGACTTTTCTTGTGCCGGGATTAAACAAGACGATAGTAGATTGAAAATCTTAAGTAGAGCTTGGGGATTGGAAGTAGGTCATCAAGGATTGGGCCGAACTTGTATAAATCATAGTTTGCATATTCTCTTCCCTAAGCTCTTATATTTCTAGCAGATATGATTTAAATAACTGACTGCAGATTTATGATTCATCACTTTCATACTTATTGATTTTACTAAGATGAGAAAATATTTTCAAAGTTATCAAGTTTTTATCTTACATTCAATTCACCCCCTTTTAGGTGTCAGTCAGTTCTAACACAAGGATGATTTTAAGGTCACATATTTGTTTTCTAATGTTCAAATTCTTTATTGTGAAACTCTAGTTAGGAGAACCAACAATACATGCTTGCTCTCTGTAGTGTATGGGGAAACAAACCAACTAGTAAGGAAATTTCTTTTGCATTCAATCAATTCTCTAGCTGAAGCGATAATGATACTTGGCTAGTTTTGAGTGATTTTAATGCTTTTTTAACACCAACCGATAAGATAGGGGGTTCTAGTCCTTCAATCATTTCTATGCAACAATTCCAACAGTGTACTAATACCTTAGGTTTGTTGGAAGCAAACTTCTAAGGCAATAAATTTACATAGGAAAGAGCTGGGGTGGAAGAGAGGATAGACTGAGCTTTTAATAATATCCAATGGGAGTAGAAATTTCCAAGTACCAAAGTTATTCATGGCTTATATTTTAATTCAGACCATAGAATATTGATAGTGGACTTAAACCCATTAGTGGGCAAGGGACCAATAGGAAAAAATTTAGCTATCAGTCTGCCAGTGGTCTCGAAGAAAGCTTTAAAGAAGTCATTAAAATTTCTTGGATAAATAAAGATTGAACCAAAGGGTTAAAAGGATTTCAAGAGGCTGCTGTGGTTTAGAATGAAAACCATGTGGGCAGTTTCTCAAGGAAAAAATGACAGATCATAAATAGGTTGGAGGGGATTGAGCTAGTAGCTCAAGAGGAGATCTTATGGCACTAAAAACCGTGTTGTAAATAGTTAAAATGGGGAGACCGCGATACCATATTTTTTTCATGCCTCAATTATGGTTAAAAGGAGGGAACAATGCATTGGGGCTTTGAAGAATTATACAAATGAGTGGGTTGAAGGCCCAAACATTCTTAAATAAATGGCCATAGATTTTTCCAAAAATCTTTATACTAAAGACCAATTTGTAACAAGTCCAATGGGTTGGTTTTCAAACTTTCCACCTTTCTTGGGTGAGGAAATTGAAACTATAACTTGTATATTGAGAAAAAGAATACAGCTTTAGCCATGGGGCATTCAAAGCACCAGGATCGGATGGGTTACAACCACACTTCTTCTAATCTCAGTGGGATATAATTGGTGATAAAATGTATGAGTTAGTTGAGGAAGTTTTTATGAACCCCAGTCTTGTAAAAGATCTTAATCACATAAGAGTGGTTCTTATTCCAAAAGTTGATAATTTAAGTTAGCTTAAGGAATTGAGACTCATTTCTCTGTATAATGTTAGCTTCAAAATCATTACCAAGTTGATTGCAAATAGGTTACGGGCCGTTATGGATAAACTCGTAGCACAGGAACAATACAGTTTCATCATAAACTGGTCTAGCTGTGGTAAAATTATAATAGCTTAAAAAGCTATTCATACAATGAGAATGTGAGGTAAAAGACGAAGCTATATGGCCATTATAGTAGATATAAAAAGGTATCAAACTTAAACGGTTGGCATCAAACCATCCAAAAGATAATACCAAAATGGTTGGCAATGGTTGTGTCCAATATCCTAAAGTATTTTTTTGGGTGCATCTAATGCCTTAAAGTATTTTGTGATATATCTAACACCCTAAAGTATTTTTTAGGGGCATCTATCACCTAAAAATACTTTTTTTGTGTGAAATTTTGCACTTTACAATTGATATAATTTAGGGTGTTTGATACACTTGAAAAAATATTTTAAGGTGTTAGATGCACCAAAAAAATAGTTTATGGTACTAGACGTACTTTAAAAAATACTTCAGGGTGTTAGGTACATGTTAACTCATAGAAACCAACAGTATTTGGGCACTTTTTCTTATCTTTTCACTTTTGTTTTGAGTTCAAATTGTGCATATTAAGAGATTATAGAAGAAAATGTGATAGAACATAAGTTAAAACAAATTTTTGTTGAATCATGAGTTAAATACACATAGTTTTGATTATTTGTGAAAGTTAAAGAGCTCATGAATCCCTCTCCTTGTAGGTGGAGGATGACAAGTTGTAAAAGCTCTCAAAGATCATGGGAATATGTGAAAGAAGGGAAGAATGCAAGACGAAGATGAAAAAGGGCACTATGAAGGAGAAGTCTGCATTTGCTGTGGAATCCGCTGTAGCCAAAGTCATAGCAAAATCACCTGAAAAAGCACTTCTTTTATCTGGTTATGTATGACAGTGCCATAGCAAACCTATGGCGAAAGCGTGAAACTGATACTATGCGTTTTGAAAAAGTGACGATGTTGATGCTATTTTAACCTAAGAGAGGCTCCAAAAAGCATTGATTCTACATAGGGGAAAGGTCAATAACACAAGGAGGCTACTTGGGAGAGAGCTCTTCGTGATTTTGGAGCTTTGGGAGGAGATTTATGAAGAAAGTCAAGGGTTTTCCTTGTTTTTTCTGGTTTTTCTCTCTTTTCTTCCTATTTTACTAATATGGTTATGATTCTTAAGCTTAGTTGTTGGGTTGTATTGATCATGAGTAGCTAAAACTCCTAATTAGGATTACTTTTACCTATTGTATGGATTGAAACTATTGGATTATCTTGCTTTTGTTGGTTAATGAGTATATATGTTGATTTTTCTTTGAGCTTAATGCTATCTTGTGCTTGATCACCACATGATTAGAGTTTTTCAATTGAAAGATGCTTGAAAGAGCTATTTTGATTATAGAACTTAAGAAAAATCATACTAGACTTGAAGTTTGGGGATTAAATGGATGGTTTGTTATTATAATAGAGATATATCTAACAACCTAGCATAGTCAAGTGAAGGCTTGTTTTGGAAAGATGATTTTCATTAATTGTAAATAAGAGATTGAATATTTTTAATGAGGATTAAAAATCAATCTTGACTTGAGAGAGCTTGATTGATGAGAGAGCTTGATTGATGATTTTAGAACCTTTGACTAGCATATAGACTCATTTCATTAACATAAGTGGATAATTGCACAGTTTCATGAAATACAATGGGAAAGAAGTAATCCTAAGTTAATACCTCTTGAAGTTAGACCCAATTTTTGAATTTCTATTGTTTTGTTTTGTTATTTTTATCAAAAGTCTTTATACAAATGGATCAAATTCAAATGATTCCATTCAACCTAATTAAGAACATAGTTAAATTAGTTAACTCGCTTTTGTCATAGTCCTTATGTATCGACACTCGTTTCTCACTAATTTATTATTTGCGACCTGTATGCTTGCGGAAGCTAAATGGCGAAAAGTACACTAGTGAAATATTTCAGGGTGCTAGGTGCATTACAAAATACTTTAGGACATTAGATGCACCTGAAAAAAATACTTCAAGGTACTAGATGCAGTTTAACCCTAAATTATAATATTAGTGTTACTGACAGTCACAGATGAGCTTTTAATATGATATTTTGTTAATTTTTCTTTAGTCTAAATCAACAAATTTTCTATAAATTTCATCTTCTCTCTTAGTGATTTCTCATAATATTCATATTTATTGGGATATTTTTATTTTTTATAGGGAAAATTCCATTTAAATTTTCAAAACCACAGAAGTTCTATTAAGAAATTGAAATGACATAGAGATGATTGGGAGGAATCTAGGATTTTGAAGTTTAAGTGTTTTTATTAAAATGCCCCATCACATAACATAAACCACACTCCTCTTTCTCTTTCCTCACCCTCTCTTCATATCTTCCTTTTCTTGTGTCAGCTCCCCACTTTAGATCTCGCCGTCTCTAGCCTCCCACTCTCCCCCGCAGATCAAGCCAGCAGCACCAGTGACAACCAGAAGCCCCTTGCTAGTCTCTGAGGAAAAAGCCCCCTGCTAGCCCGCTTACACTGGCGCTTGTTACTCAGGGCTTGTTGGCACAACCATGTCGAAACCTTGTAGAGTGTGAGTGCCAACTGATTGATAAGCCTGCAAGGGCAGCATCAGCAACACACCACAGTGTGTGTAATAACCCAAAAATGGGATTAAGGGCTAATGACTTCAAAAATGATGTAATTATTGTTAATTAAATACTTTTGAAGAATATGATGTGAATTTTAATTCGGATGTGTTTTGATTGGTGCGCGAACCCTGCATATAAGCTTAATTGTGTGGTAAAGCTTGTAATGAACCCTAGTATGGGGGAGGGCGCATGGTTGAGTAATAAGAATCATAAAATGCATTTGGTGGTGATTTAAGTGAAATTGCCATAATCAGGGGAAAAATTGGTAAAAAGGAAAGTTATCGACCGATTGGTCAATTATTGAAGAGGAAGCTCCTTGGTAACTTAAAGATGAATGGTTGAGATTCATTGAGCAAGAGAGTGGAATCATGTGTGTGTGAAATCATGTGTGTCTATGAAGGGAGAACAAGATTTTGACATGTGGCATTGCATGAGCCTTGGATGATGGTCAAAGTTTCAAACTTTATTCCCTCTCTTCTCTCTCCCTCCAAGTCGGTCATCATGCATGGGGAGGGCCAAAAATCTGACTTTCATCATCTTTATCATCTCTCTCTGACCTTCCATTGATGTGCAAGCTTAAGGAAGAAAGAGAAAGAAGAAAGCTTGAGGTTAATGCTCCATATAACCTTGAATGCTTAATTCATCTTCATTAATCTTGTTCATGGTGATGAGAGCTTCATTGTTATGGTTTTAGATTTTGGAAAGGTGGTGTTTGAGTACTTGAGGAAATTTGAAAGTTGAGGAATCAAGAAACTAACCTTAGGAAGAGGAAGAGGTGAGTATTTGAAGTATTTTGACATGTTTATTGTAATCATTGGTTAAGTTTTGAGATTTTTGAATTTTGCCTTGATTTTGGTATAATTTTGGGGTGCATGAATTGCCTAGTGTATCATATGGGATTTGGTGTCATATTGTGTCTTTGTGTCATTGGAATTGATTTATAACCTTGGAAGGAAAATTGGTGTCATTGGCTAATGTATGGGAATGTGATGACTGTAACCCCCTCACGGTAATTATATCCGGACTACGAAATTTGAGTGAAATAGAGACCAATAAGACCAAATCATTTTTTTATCACTTATCTCCAAGAGATGGGGTGTACAAACAAAACATTTAAAACAAAATTCATCTGATCTCACATTTACTTTCGAATATAATTACCTATACAGTTATATCACATAATAAATATCAGAGTGCGTAACCAAAATCCCGGCAACCCCGGGTTACTTATATATATATATAATGGGTTTAAAGGTTTCCCAAAATGGGGATTACATGACCAAAGATTCATATTTACATCTCATATACACAGTAATCCCAAAGTCCAAAATCCAAAACAGATAACCAACGGTCCAAATTCTAGTATGTCCCTACTAACCTTAACCACTCCTGGTTGGCCGCTTATCCTTGGAACCACTCGCCCTGTTTGAAAATGTTAGTCATTTGGAAAGAGTGAGATTCTAAAGAATCCCAATAGTAACAAATCATTCATACCACACGTAATCACATAGCATGTAAGCAAATTATCACATAACAGTAGCAACACAAATCACACTCCACCCTCATCCCCTTTTACCGCCGGGAATGCACACCGTCCTAACCCAAACCGTCGTTAGCGACTCAGGGACTGTTGGTATGGCAGTGCATACGAATAGCCTTACGGCTCACGTATAGCTTTTCGGCCCACAAATAGTCTTTCAGCTCACATAATCACAAATGCTACACCCTAACCTCATCCCCTTTTACCGCCGGGAAGGCACACACCCTTACCCGAACCGTTGTTAGCGACTCAGGGACTATTGGTATAGAGGTGCATACACAATTTCATAAATATTGCAACATACGAATCCATAATAAACTAATGATATAACACATATATAATGCATCACATAAGATATAAAGGATAAGTTACTACCTGCGTCTTTCCTGACGTTCTTTGGCTTCGCAGGCTCACGAGGGCGACATATATCAAATCCTATACCAAATTAGGGACAATCAATCAATTTCTTTACCAAATGTATATTTCCATAATACTCTAAGTTAGTTATCATTTAGGACTCTTTAGGTGGCTAAAAGAGAGGCCTAAACATATGCCTTAACGGTTGGAAGAACTACCCTGAAAACCCCTTATTCGAAAGGCAACGCAGTGATTTTAGACTGGCTCACTCGAGTGAAGATGACCTCACTTGAGTGATGAGCGACTCATGCTCGAGTGAGAACGGCTCTCATTAGCGAGTATTTGATAGTGAGCAGCTACTTCAGCCAGAAAGTGCTCACATCACTCGAGCATAAAGCTTTGTACTCGGGGATGACTCCAAATCTGCTCGAGTCCCTGGAAGTGCAACACAAAGAGTGACAACCCGAGAGCACATACAATCACCAGAGGGACAAGCTCACTTGAGTATACCCCCCAGTGCTCGGGTGAGACGGTTTCACTTGCGAGTGCCGGAACACATTCTTGAACATCAACCAGCGAGTGAGGACCTGAGAGCAACCCTAACTCTGGACTCACACCATCACTCGAGCAATCCCTTGCTCACTCGAGTGACCACCAACTTCACTCGTGGTTACAGAAGTGCACTCAAGCTCCACTTATAGAACCCAGGCAAAACTCGAAGCAGAAAAGGGAAACTACACATAGCACTCGAGCATGATCTTCCCTTACTCTAGTGTTGCTATCAGATTACCCAGATCGCAGCAGATAACAGAAAATTCCCAGATGGCCAAAACTAATGCCAATGACTCCCAAACTTCATTTAACGCACATACACACTTAACCATGCCTAATGAACACATAGGCAACTCCCAAAACACCTAAAAACCATTCTAACCACAATCAAATGCTTAGGTCTCTATGACACACCCAATGTCCAAATTTCATTCAACTCAATTCAAACTTTCCAAATCAACTCTAACAATCAAATAACTCCACAATAGACTAATTTCAACATCATCCACTATGAAATCCATATATTCAATATTGACACATACTCAAGGCTAAATTTCCAGATTTCACCCAACTTATCCAAAAATCACAAATAATATATCAAACTGCATCAAATCCTTACCTCTTCACTTTGCCAAAGTCAAATTCTTGATTCTCAAACTTCCAATTTTGTCCAACACCCAAATCAACACTATTCAAGATTCTGAAATCACCACAATGAAGCTCTCAATGAGGTGCACAACATTAGAGAAGAGGATTTTAGCAAAGAAGGACCATTACTCACCCAAAATCAAAGCTTTTACTTTCTCTTCCCTTGCTCAAGGTCATCAAAAATGGAGAAAGATGAGAGAGAATATGATAGGTGAGGAAGATGATGATGATGAAGCATACTCCCTCCCCTAGCCATACTCACAAACCGCATAGGAGAGAGAAGGGAGAGAAAAAGTGATGTTTTGTCCTTTTATGCCATCCAAGGGACTACACAATGCCACATGCCACCATCCTACACACTCTTACATGAGCTCACATAGATGCAAAGCATGGGATTCTGACCCATGGTTAATAGATCTCAACCCTTGATCTCAAATCTCTAAATATACTCATATCAAATTTACATCATATTTCTCTAAAAGTGTTTAATTACACTAATTACAATCAATATCAGAGTCATTAGCCCTTAATCACAGATTAGGATATTACAATGACCAAAAGCAAAACTTGTTAAAATGAGAATTTAGTTGTTTTGAAGTTTCCATTAGGTTCCTTGTGTAAAACTAAGTGGGAATAATGTTGGATAAGAATTTTGGGACCATTGGAAGCATATTGGTTAACTTTGGAAAATTCTGTCAGTTGCTGCATTTTGGCTTTTGATATGCCTCACTCGAGTACACAGGGGTGTCACTCGAGTGCAAGGGTATTTTGCACTATGAGGCCGTGTCTCTGGGAAACACTTGCAGCTAAATTGTCAAGGGTGTGTGCTAGCACTCGCAAGTGTCATGCTATCACTCGAGTGCCAGATACAGTGCTCAAGTGTACTTCTCATTCTAGGGTTTCTGTAACTCTCGGGTAGTCACTTCTTGTGCCTCACTCTGTAGGACTCAGGTGAGTTTGAGGCTATCACTCAAGTGTTGTGGTTATGACTATAGTGATGTGATCACTTTCTATTTTTGTGGTTGCTCTCGGACAAGCATTCGCACGAGTGAGCTCCTATGCTCGAGTGCAAATCTCGTTATCACTCGAGTGAGGCCTTCTTCACTCGAGTGAATGAGTCAAAAATCAGTGTTATACTTTTGAAAAAGGGGTGTTTGGTGTAATTCTTCCTAACCCTTTAGGCATGTGTCTAGACTTCTAGTAGCCACCTAAAGAGTTCAAATGATAACCAACCTTAAGTGTTGTGAAGATAAGAAATTGGAATAGAGAATAACCCATCATCCTTAATTTTGGTTTATAGGGTTTGACATTTACCCTGCTTGTGAGCTATCTGTGCCGAAGCACGCCAGAAAAGGACAAGGTAGTGATACTTTCCCTTATACTATGTGTAAACGCACTGTATGTATGTGTTATCATTGTTTTGTGATAATTGTGAATGCTGCAAGCCAGTGAGGCTATGTGAATGCCAGAGAGGCAATGTGAAAGCCAGAAAGGCTATGTGAAAGCCAGTAAGGCAATATGTTATGTGTATGCCAGTGAGGCAACATGTATATGTAACAACTTATATGCTGTGTTTTGTGTGCTACTGTGCTATTCTAAGATTTACTTGCATGCTATGTGTTTATGTGTGGAATAAGTGATTTGTTACTACTGGAATTCTTTTGAATCTCATTCTTTCCTTTGACTAACCTTCAGACAGGGCAAGTGGCTCCAAAGGGAAGGACACGACCAAGGGCAGCTAGGACTTCCATAGAAATATAATTTGGGTAGTTAGTTATCGGATTTTGGTTTGGGATTACTGTATATTGTTGGGATATAAATATTATTTTGGATACGGTTGTGTAATCCCCCTAAATGGGAATGTATGAACCCTTAGTATATATATATGAAACCCGGGGGTTACCGGATTTTTGCCGTACACTTTGATATGTAAAATTATGATTTAACTACATATGTAATTATATTTGGAATTTGAATTTGAGACCAGGGTAAGGCAGAAATTTTGAAAGAATTTGTGAAAACCCTACCAGAAGGAAGGGATTGGTTGGAAATGAATTTTAATTATCTGCCGGTCTCTAATCCATTCTAATTACGCATTTTTGAATTATAATTATGGTTTTCAAGGCAGGGGGTTACAGTGTGCTCCGTTAAGGTGCCTCCCATGACCTCGTCTGGGAGGTCGATTTTCAAACGAAAGGAGGAGAGAGCTACTATCGACCACTCACGACCACCATCTCTTGCCGTCGTCTTTAACCCTAACTCATTGTTGTTGCTACACTTTCACATTATGCTTGCCATTTCTCTCACCCTCTAGCAACAATCGAAGTATGGAAATTTGATTTGTGGACAATATCCTCTGTAATACAAATTTGGTATTTCTATGGAACCTGATAAGTAAAATATTTGCATATTTATTTTCCCTTTATAATGATTTTGTGGATGATATTTGAGCTTAATGTAATGAATTTGGGTATAATTGATAAATAAATAATGATCTTGGGATAAAATAGAATTTATCAGAAAATACTAAATTTGAACCCTATTTCAATTTTCAGGCAATATCTGGAGCTTTACATGTCGGATTGGGATGTTCTTTATATGGATAAAAAGCTAAGAAAAAGCTCTACAACTTTTTTGTTGAGGCCAAAACCCAGTTCTGTCTTTATGGGTTTCGAGTTTTGGTTAGAACTTGAGAACGTGAATTTGTCCCAGTTTGATCTTTGCCTATTAATTTGACCATAACTTGAGCTATAAATGTTGAAATGAGGAGCTTTCACATGTGTTTTTAAGCTAAGATCCAAAGCTATAACTTTCATGAAGATCAAAATGTGAGACTCTACCATTTTGACTGTTAAAACCAAAATTAGGCTGCAATCAAGAAGCATAGCTGCCATAAGGTCAACATTAGTGGCTTAAGGTCAAAATTCATGCCTAACAAGTGGAAATCTTTACACCCCATTCATCTATAAATAGAGGTGTGGAAGACACAAGGAGGACACACCATCTTAGAGTTAAATTTCATGCATTGTATTGTTTCTTGCATGCCTCCTACATATAAGGTTTAGGTAGTCCTCCTTTATGAATGGTATAGGTTGTCCTCTACATGGAAAGTTTTACCTCATATATGGAAGGCTAGATTTTTCCATTTTCATACTTCTTGTAGTTGTATCTCTATGATTTAGAATTTAATAATTAATTTTTATGCAATGTTTATGAATTTTTTAATTTATTTTGATTTTATTTTTAATTTCATCATAAGCTAAATTTTCATTTTCTTAGAGTGATGATGTAACTTACTAATGATGGATTGAATATTAACTTATTAAATCTAGTTTTAATTTTTCCTTCAATATTGAGTTTTGATTATTGTTCTTAATGCTTTCGATTGATTGACTATCTTTTAAATGATTTCAATATGCATGTTGAGACCGGGAAGAAGATGCATGTGTGTAGATCCTACAATTAAAACCATAAGCTACATATGAAATAGGAATATATTCATATGTGTTGTGCAGTCTTAATAAGTTCTATAAATCTTAATGCATGATTCATTATTTTAATTCATATAGGGATATCTTAGATTAGCAATTAATTATAGAATTGCTTGACCTTGGAAGAGGCTAGTAATTAAATAAGGGAAACCGACTATCAATCATGTGGAATAAATTAGACTAGAATAGATAGGTGATTTAATCCAAAATTTGCTAAGTGAAATCTAATCCCTAAGGCTTTTTCTTATAGTTGTTTTCATATTAATCGCATTCATATTTAATCATTTTTATTTTGTAGTCTCAATTACCAACTAATTGATCGACTAAATAGAATTAAGATTACTAATTTTGGTATTTAGTGATCAATCCTCATGGAAATGATACTCTACTCACCTCTGTATTTCTTATTTACAACAATGTACATTTATACTTTTTAATAAATCATTTACACGCGTAATAAATCTTTGGCGCCGTTGCCTGGGATTGTTGTATTAATATCAATACCAAGTAATTTTAATGCTAATTTGGTCTTTATACTACATTTGATTTTTTTGGTGTCTTGTGTTTCTTTCCAGGCTTTTACTTAATGCATGACTAGATCGAAGGAGACTGAACTACAACCTTTTGATTATGAGATCGAGAGAACTTGTCGAAGAAATCAAAGAGTTTAAAAGTAGTCTACTTCAATCCTGAGCAATCCGATGGCAAATCCGGGGGGAGAAACAACAGATACCAACACTTCGTGACTATGCAACACCAACAGTCAAGGGAGAAAATTCTGGAATAAAAAAACCGCCAGTAGCCGCCAACAATTTTGAAATTAAACCTACAATTATCCAGATGGTGCAAGCAAATTAGTTTAGTGGTTTACTAACAGAAGATCCTAACACACATATAGACAACTTCCTAGAAATCTGTGACACATTCAAGCATAATGGTGTTACTGATGATTCCATTAGATTTAAACTTTTCCCTTTTTCACTCATGGATAAGGCTAAGAGCTGGTTACATTTGCTACCAGTGGGAAGCATAACTACATTGGATGTCTTGGCGTAGAAATTTTTGGAAAAATACTGGAAAAACTGCTAAATTAAGGAATAAAATTGCCTCATTTACCCAGTATAAACTAGAAAGCCTCTATGAAGCCTGGGAAAGATACAAAGAGTTGCTAAGGAGATGTCCTCATTATGAGTTACCAGATTGGTAGCAACTGCAAACTTTCTATAATAGGATGACGCACAGCTCTAGAATTATTATATATGCTGCAGCTGGAGGATCTTTATGAGAAAAAATCTAGATGATGCCTACAACTTACTTGAGGAGATGTCAGCCAATGCATACTAATGGCCTTCTGAACTTAACATTTCAAATAAAGCACTTGGAGTGCATGAGCTGGATACTCTTACAACTTTGTCTTCTCAAGTTGCATCTATATTCAAACAAGTGAGCTCATTGACAACCCAAGCAAATGTAATGAACATTCTTATTGAAAATTGTGATCGGTATGGAGGACCTCATATGAGCACGGAATGTCAAGAAGGACACCTATTCATACCGAAGCAAGCTCATTACATCGGAAATCAAAGAAATGATCCATTCTCAAACACTTACAATCCAGGTTGGCGAAATCATCCAAACTTTTGTTGAAGGAATAATCAGAATGTGTTCAAGCCACAAGAGAACTATCAGCAACAAGCTCTTCAACCACCAAACCCATCATAGCAGAAAGTGAATGCGGAAGATGCGCTAGCTCAACTAACCATGAATACATCTCAATTCATGACTAGGACTGACGCAACACTCAAAAGCCAAGAAGCTTCAATAAAGAACTTGGAGATCAAAATGAGCCAAATTGCAAATATGTTGAATTCCAAACAACCAGCAACTCTACTAAGTGACACTGAAAGAAACCTAAGAGAGTGTGTGAAGGCCGTTGCACCAAGGAGTGGGAGCCATAAAATTTCAGAATCTTTTGGGGGTTAACTGAAATAAAATTGTTTGCATAGGTGGTAAGTGATATTTTCCTATTAAAAATATTAAAATAATAAAGAGAGTGAGAAGACTGGCAGGACCCACAGTACAAAAAGTAACAGAAGTTAAGTCTCTTTAACGGCGTTGCTATATCTGCTCCCAAATAAATTGTTTATGTCTACTTTTTGCACCGAAAATAGAAAGTTCTTATGGGTGCTCATAATAAAATTGTTTATTGCTAAATTTGCATCTTTGCCCAAAATGAAAAAAAAAACTAAACTTATTCAAATATGGCCCCTCTTTCTCTTTATTACAAGTCTACTTGTAAAAAAAATTTTAGTCCTAAGTATGGGTTTTGTTAGAAGTTATTAATGATCGTTTTTTAATTTTACACTATATATTACATTCCAATCATTGAATGATAGTGATATTTTTGAAGTAGTGCCATAAATTATCGACATACTCATTACAAATAATCAATATATATATATAAATAAATTTTATATCAAGGCGTAACAACGTGTGGAAAAATGCTTACTTTTACAAGTTTCATTCTCAAACAAAGATTAATGCCTCGTTTGGTATGATGGAAGAGTTTTTGATGGAACTTGAAGTGGAAATAGAAGTGGAGGTGGAACTAGAAATGAGGGTGGAAGTGAGTTTTAAAGTGTGTTTGGTATGTCAGTGGAAGTGTAGTATTATTTTTAATATATATATATATATATTGATAATATAAAAGTCCCAAAATACCCCGTTGAAAAAAAAAACAAACGGCCTGTTCATCATCTTCATCGTCCACGTCCTCCAGGATTAAAATGCGCACACCTGAGCATGCTGAGTTTGCCAAAATCGGAGGGAATTTCGCCGGTAAGCTGGTTGTTGTTGAGATCGAGGTGCATAAGTGAGGCGAGGTTGACAATGGAGGGCGAGATCCTACCTGAGATAGCATTGTCGGTGAGGTTCAACACAGTGAGCCTTTGCAAGTTTCTGATTCCAGCGGGAATCTTGTCGGAGATGCGGTTGGCGATTGGGTCAAGGACGTAGAGAGAAGAGAGGGATACAATGGAATCAGAAACCTCGCCCGAGATGGCCTTCCAGTCGGCGACGACAAGCTTGGTGAGGCAATCGAGTTTGCAAATATTCGGCGAGATGGTGCCTGCCATGTAGCCAGAGCGACCTTTATCGGGGGGAGGATGCTAGACATCGCCGAGGAGATGAGGATGTCAAAGAGGGAGTGAAGAGGGAGGCGGTGACAGCGCTTGAAGAAGACGAAGGGTCGTCGCCGTCGCCGTCGCAGTCAACGATAAAGGGTCATCGCCATCGCCTTCAACGATAGAGGGCCGTCGCCGTCAATGGTGGAAGGTAGTCATCAGTGAAGGCCTCTAGTGGAGGATGGTCGTTGGCGGTGGAGGGTAGAAGAGAAGTGAGAAAGGCAATTGAGGAAACAGATCTTTAGAAGTGGAAGTGAAAGTCACTTCCATGGGGTAAGTGTTAGAAGTCACTTCCGCCATTTTTTGTGGAAGTGACTTCCATAAGGAAGTGACTTCAGTTGCACCAAACATCCCAAAATCTGAAATCCACTTCCAATTCCACTTCCTCCCTTTCAATTCCATGCTACCAAACGGAGCATAATAGTACTCTTTGTATCATTAACTAAATTGGGAGTTGATCTTAATTATAAATGTAAGATTCATTTTTAATATTCATCAATTTTTTTTTTCAAATTACCTTATTAATACCCCCTCAACAATAATCACGTACGAGAGGGAGGAATATATTAAGGAAGATAAAACATGTCATATTAATTAACTTAACCAACTTCTTTAATTTAAGTAAATTAGATAAATATGTTTTATATTAAGTACAAAAGGAGTACTCTTAGGCAAGGTTGTCAGACTCACAAATTTAAATAAACTCATGAAAGTGACATAAAATCGTATCGTATGAAATCATAAACTTATAAAAGTTTACTTTTATCAATAAATATGTATTAATAGTATATAATAAAATATTAAAATATAAAAAATAACAACAATTTGATTTAAATATATTTTAAATCCAAATAATTAAAATTAAATCCTTTAACATTAATAATTTATCATAGTCAATAAAGAAATTTTTATAAAATTTATATATAAAGCCACTGAATATGATCAAATCAAAAAAGTTAGAACGAGTTTAAGCGAGATGTGAGTTAACACGATTTTGGAAGATAAAAACATAAAAACAGTAAACTCAGTGTGTGAATTCGCGAGTTTAACCGAGTCTACAACTATCATGAGTTTACGAGTGACTAGACACGATCTTATAAATTAGAAACTTAAAAAGTTAAAAACAGTAAACTCACGAGTTCAACAATAATGCCTTCAGGCAAAAAAAAAAAAAAATACAAAAGGAGTACTCTTTTGGTCCTTAATGTAGGTCATAATTAGGGAGTTGATGTTGGTATTTAATGTAAGACTTATTTCACATGTTCATCAACTTTTCCCAAATTAATACTATTGATATTCTCTCAATAATAATCAAGTAGTCATGTAAAAAAAATTCAATAATCAAACAAGAGAAGGAGGGAATTAAGAAAGATGATTGAGATGTCTTGAAAAAATATATTATACTAATTAACTTAATTGACATTATTAATTTACTTAAATGAGTTAATTAAGCAATTTTTTTGCCAGTTGTAATTAATCATTACATCTATGATAAGATGGGTATTTTATTAATTGTTTATACTATTTATTACTACTATATTTTTCATGGCAAAAGTCCTTCATTTAATTATGTGTAGCTACTAGCTAGGATTTAGGACTTAAGCTTCATGCGAGGATGAGATACAATCAGCATGTTTGGTACAACGAAAATCAGCCACAATCGCAAAAATCAGCCACAATCGTGCGATTGAAGCCCAATCGCACGATTGACTGGACGATTTCAAATCTCATGTGTTTGGTTTAGTGATTGTCCAACTGATGCTTTCCTCTCAATTACATGATCAATGTGAAGCTAGCCAAGTGAGCTTCTGGCTTTAGCGATTGACCGTTAATTTAGCATTAAATGTCTTCTCGTCCAAAGCTGATAGAGAGACGAGGACGTCTTGAGGCAACCACGGTCACGTTTGGCCATGAAGCTTGCTTTTCCGGTGTCCTTTTCAGGTGCATGATGTTGTAGTTCGGTTGGCAGCGTCCTTTTTTCTTTCTACTCCAAGTTTCTTTCTCTACTGTGGCTAAGCTTTGTTCTTGGTAGATGGTGGAAGAGGCTCGCCGGTGGAAGAGGCTCGCCGGTGGAAGAGGCTCGCCGGCGACGGTGAAGATGGAAGGAATTGCCGGCTAGAAAGATAGTAGAAGGTGGAAGGAGATGACATCAAGCTTGTGGCGCCAACCCCCCTCTGCCCTCAGCTCGCATCCTTGTGTCTCAGCTCCGTGTCAGGTCTTGTTTCAACTCCAGCCCATTTTTCAACCTGGGAGTAGAATAAAAATTGCAAAAGTTCTTATATAGGGACTAATTTGTAATATGTTGAAACTATTTAGGGCTTGCCTAAAATTATTAACAATTATGGGATCTTTTCTGTATTTTTCCCTGGCCATTTTCTTCACATTTTGTAATATTCAGACATTTTTGGGCCTTTCTATAGATTTTCCCAGTCTTCAAATTATTAATTCAAACCCCCAAAATCTCTAATTTTCTTCCAAAACACCTAAAATATAAAATTAAGTAGAAGGTATCATCAAAAGTTTAAGAAACAATTGCACAAAATAGTTAACAAATTATGATTATTTTGCCTCTAATTGCAATTAATTCAACACAATTGTCTCTGACTAAAATTAATATTTAATTATGCAATAATGTCCCCAAAAAATACATTAAAAACCCCAATTTCTGATTTATTCGCATTTTTATTGTAATTTTATTATGTATTTTATCATTGCTAAATTTTCAAAGTTAATTTTTTTCACTTTTCATTATTTATAAAATTATTTTCTTAAATATCACAAAAGCCACTTATGTAAAAACCAAATCAAACACCCTTTCACTTTCATAAAAGAACTTATCCAATTATCAATCCAAACATTAATTATTTTATCCAATTTTAAGATTCTATTCCCTCCTGTCCTATTTATAAGCAGCATTCTCTCTCATAAGGTTGGTCACTTTTATAAGCAAATTTTATTTTTTGTTTGAAAATGTAAGTTTCTTTTTCTTATTTTACTCTTATTAAATATCCATTCTCTCTCATATCTTATACTCATTATTTCTCATACTTTTTATCTATTTTCTCTCTTATACTCTTTTCATAAATATGGGCATATATAAAAAAAATATGGTATTTTTGACATATTTATTATTTTTAACTATCAGTTCATTTTACACCATAAAAAAAAAATATTATTTATAAATAAGATCAGAGTATAAGTTAAAATAAGAATAGACAACTTATCCAAACACGCCCATGTGTTGTTTAAATGCCGTGAAGGCCGAACCTCGTTCTGGTGGTCCTTCGCTCTTTTGTCTTCATCTGTATGACTCAGAGCCACACTCATCAGATGCTGCGGCGGAGAAGATAGAGATACAGCGAAGATTAATCGTTCCGTATTCGACAAAATCCAAACCAAACTTCTCTTTTTTCTATTTTTTTTATTCTGATTTCTGAGGCTATATACTTTGTTTGACAAGAAAGAAGAAACCCAATGCAATCTCTTCCCACCACTCGCGAGACATTTTTTCGAAGATTCTCTGTCTTCTCGGCAATTCATTTCCAACTTGTCTTTTCTTTCCATCAGAATGAAAATTACCATTATTTCATAACATCCAAAACGATAGTAAAGTTTCCCCCCCCAGAAATTCTGGAAATTATTTTCTGAGCTCGTTCCGTTTCCGTCAGTTTCCTTCTGGGCCAGCTTGCTTTGTTTTTCTTATTATTCTTAATTGTAATTGTAATTTGCAGAAGGAAGGCATATAATACTCATTGATTGCGTGATTCCCGGAGATCCCACGCATTATTGCACAAATATATCGTCTTTCGTTTTAATCCAAAGATAAAAACATTTTGGAGGGATAACTTCCAAAATTTGACTTGCAATTACGCTCGAAGTGGAAAAAACAGCTTAGACTCTGTAGTGGGTAACATGGGATTTTTAATCGGCTCAATCTTTTAGTTGAAGCCGATCAGTTTTCGTCAAAATTCCGGCTGCCAGTTGTTGACGAGGTAAGTCAATACAAAAAGCCCGTAAAAGAAAAAGGGCAATACCTTTCGTTTATTTATATTTCCAATAATGGAGTTTGTTGAGGCGTGCTAAAGACGATTTCTTGTAGCTGAAAAAGCCACCTTTTATTTCGATAATTTAATTTAAATCTGTAGTAAGTTGGGTCCTTTTGGTTAGGTGTGTGAGGCCTTACGAGAGAGAGAGAATTTGGGTGCTCTTGGGGGCTGAGAAAGGAGGAAGTTTGAGAGATGGGTTCGTACGGAAATCTTGCAAGGAGGGCTTTGGATACCGAGATGCCGATCATGGTTAAGGTACACACCAGAAAGTCACTGAATAATAATTATCATTAATTTTTTTATAAACTTTCTCTTAGTTAGAAGTTGAACTTGTTGTAAAGTTGTTATTATTAATAATAATGAAGGTGGATGTGAATTTGTGTCATGTGCCTGCAGATGCAGGAATTGCTTCGAGGAGCCAAGAATGCCGTGTCCTTGGCCCAGGTTTCTTTTCTCCCCGTTCCCAACGAGTGTATTGTTAATTTAATCTCTTCGTGATGACTATGGACTTGGTTAGAAAAAAAGGGAAACATGTTATCTTATGTTTTTGGTTTCCAATGTCTGATTTTAAATTAGCCCTGCTAGCTTGGGATTCGGATTAATATGGAGACATCGAGAGAAACGATAGTTGTGGCTGCCACTCAAGAATAGGGCGAGTTTGATGGGGGTTTTGATGATGGTGTTCGAAATTTGTGATGACAGTGTTGTATTATAAATCATCCTCAACTTTGAGGAAGTTTAATAGTTGTTTTTCTGCACTTATACATTACATTTAATGGATAATATAATCTGAGTTAGAATGGCTTGGTCATGAAATTTTGCCACCTTATGGCCTACATGGTAAATAATGCATACTAAATGAAGGAGAGGCAAATTAGAAAAAGATACAAGTAAGAGTTATCGTGTTTATCATTTTGGGCTGCTTACTGTTATTATTGAGGCTCCTTTGAATAAGTTGTCAAAGTCTATTTCTGCCTAAATTGGACGTTGAAAATTTATGAAGGGGCCAGAATTGTTAATATAATATTGTAATGCTTTGGTAAAGTACTAAAAGCTTGCAGATTAATTTAAAATTGTAAGCTGAAAGTGAAAGTAATGCATCCCTGATTCTGGATCTGCTTTAACTGACCTTTTTATATGGGTCTTGATGTGTTTAGTTATCAGATGGAGCTTTCTCAACAGTTTTATTGCTCTGACTGCTGAAAGTATTTTGCTAGTTTTTTATTTATTATTTGCCTCTTACTTGTATCTACAATCTTTAATGGGCTCGATGAAATTTATGTTCTGTAGGGAGTGGTTCATTGGCAACCTCCAAAGCAAGCATTGGACAAGGTGAAAGAACTCGTATGGGAGCCTTCAGTTAGTCGGTATGGTGCTGATGAAGGTCTTCCTGAACTTAGAGAGGCCTTGATACAAAAGGTAAACTGCTAAACCGGTCAAGTTTTATCCTACAAATTGAACTTGTAGAAAACTATGCCTTACTCATTGGATATCTTCATTTGAGAAGGGGGCATTATTTTGTTTTGTTCCCTTCAACATAATCTATAACATAAGTATAGGTAATAATATTGTTTTGCTGAAGGATGATAACCTTTACGAGTCATACGTGTTATTTTTCTTCTACCTTCACTTGAACTGATAATTTATAGATAAAAAAGTAGTGATGGTCTTGTTGAGGTAATTTGTGATAACTTATGGGATATATATCAAGTGTTTCATCATTTAGAATCTGTAATATTATATTCTGTTGATATGTACTGGAAAGAACTTTCTTGGGTTTTCACTGATGATTTATCTTATACTAATGGTACATGAATGGATCAAACATTAATTTGAACTTGTGAAGAAAAATTGATTCAGCTTTGGAATGTGCAATTATATAACGTCAGGATTAAGTTGATCAATACAAATTCTGCAGTTCAGGGGCAGGCCGCCTCTGAATTTGTTGGGGTTGAGTTAGATGGGATGATTGGCTCACTCAATATTCGGTTTTAGTTTGCTTTATATATTTGTCACAAATTGCTTTGTCTTTTTGACTTTTGGTTTCCTTGTTTCTTTCTTTGTTTGCAGTTAGATCTTAACTCTGCCTACAAAGATCATTTTGTTGTGTCATAAATGGCCTTGTTCCAGCCAGTTTGCTCCCAACATCTATGCTTTGAAAATGCTCTTTCTTTCTTTTTTAATCTTTTGTCTTTATGGCTTATTCAACATAGATGGATTTTGTTTATAGCTATTTGCATCTTAATTACTTGCCGTTTCTAAAATTTACTAAATCTGAATATGGATCTTGGTTATCATTTCAATTGATTATTTAGTTTCTTTTTCATGCAGTTGCATGATGAAAATAATTTGCAAAAGTCTTCAGTGATGGTTACAGCTGGTGCTAATCAGGTGACTAATGATGCCCTATTATATAATTATCCCTGTATACTCTCTATTTTTTATCAGAAAAGAAAAAGAGAGCATATATTTCTTTTGAAGAAAAGGGCATGTACAAGTATTTGACGTTCCATAGACTTCTTATGCTTATCCATTATAAATGCACTAATGCCTTGCTGGCTGTCTCACCGAAAATCCTGTATTGAACCTTCATAGTATAGCTTCTTTTGCTTGCTGTTTTGTAATAGTATGGCCAAGGATCTAACAGGAGAGGGAAGGCTAATTATTACTGTCAAGATGAACTGTACCTTGTGTTCTTGAATTCATCATTACTCATAATTAAACATTTGATCTAGTAATTGATGAGTAATGGTCGTTTTCTGAGTACTTATAGCTTTCCATGAATGCTGTAGTTTATATCTTTCAACTAATGTGATTCTTCAGTATTAACGCCTTTTACAAATGCAGGCATTTGTGAATTTAGTCCTTACACTATGTGATGCGGGGGATTCGGTGGTTATGTTTGCACCTTACTATTTCAACGCTTACATGTCCTTCCAGATGACTGGCATCACCGATATACTTGTGGGTCCCCATGACCCCGAAACACTTCATCCAGATGCAGGTAAGAATTCTGATGAGGCTTACTCTTTCTTTTGATTTTATTTATATTTAAATCCTAGTAGTACATTCTGATGAGAAACTATCTGTTCAATGCAGTCTCTAATTCTTCTTGCAGCAAAAGTTGTGGACAATTAACTAATTATTAATATCTCTTAGACATTAGTCTTCTCAATGTACAGTTCCTTCTGCAATTTTGTTCTCTGTTTTGTTTATAGAAGTGTTTTGATTCTCAGATTGGTTGGAAAGGAAATTATCAGAAACTAAACCTACCCCAAAGCTTGTCACCGTTGTTAATCCAGGCAACCCAAGTGGAACCTATATTCCAGATCCTCTTCTTAAGGTCCCCCTCTTCACCTCTTTGACCGCAAGATTTGTTACTGTTCTGATTTTGTCAAAGTATTTGAGATTTTCCATTTCAGTTTTGTCTTTTTCACTTTTCAGTTTACTGCAATGAATTTGGTAATTAACCTCTAGATTAATTTTAGTTTCCCCCCCCACTTTCTAAGCAATTTACTTTCTTTTATTTGGCCAGAGGATTTCAGATCTCTGCTTGAAGGCTGGCTCTTGGCTTGTTGTTGATAATACATACGAGTAAGTTTGTAAAATGCTACAATTATAACAGCAGTAATTTTATTTATTCGATGATTGGCAAAACTTGATGAGAGAATGTCTGGGATATCACATCACAGCCTTGTACATATTTGCCATGTTTTTTAATATCAGAGACATCAGACAGAGTAAGTATGTTCAGGAAATGTTAAATCCATAGTCTCTCCGGCCCTTAATAAAAGCGCATGTTTGGATTAGTTTTTGGAGAATGACTTTTAAGAATTACGAGGTAAGTATGTGAGAGAAGTTTTGTCTCAGATTGTGAAAAAGGGCTTCTGAAACCACGGTTTTGTGGTTTCCCAAACACGCAAGACATATTTATGGAGTTGATTTTGGTTCTAGATATAAAACATAATTTTTATAGTTGTCAATCTTTTTCTAATTTACTCTTATTAATGCTTCCTTAACGATAATCAAGATGGAGAGGGAATGAGGGAATTAAGAAAGATGACTAAAGTGTTTTAAAAAATGCATATCATATTAACTACCTTAACAAACATTTTTAATCTATTCAAATTAGTTAATTAGGTTTTACATTAAGGACCAAAGGAGTAATTCAATTTCGGTGATGTTCATTGAGGGTTGTCTTAGTTTCACACTTGCATTGCAGGTTGTAACTTTATATTCTAATTGTTTCTCCGATGAATCAAAAAAATGATGTAGGTATTTTATGTATGATGGTCTGAAGCACTCTTGTTTGGAGGGAAATCACATCGTTAACGTTTTCTCTTTCTCAAAAGCATATGGAATGATGGGGTGGCGTGTGGGATACGTAAGTATTACTTTCTTATACCAGTTATTATTTTCATTACCAGGAAATAAAATCATTGAAATTTATATGATCATTTACGGGGACACGCTGGATATCCTGATACCAGTATTCTTTATTGTTGTCAAGGTGATTCTGCTTGGAAATTTTTAGTGTTCAGAACTAATTTGTGCCTCCCAAGTCTGCAACTTCCACAAACTATGTTGTGGGCTTTGTATTTTTCAGAAACTACCTGTAATATATTCTATTACATTTTTCTGCTGCATAAAGCATAAAACTTTTATAGGTTTATTAATGTGATTAAAGGAACTCTGGACTATTATTATTTGGTTATTGCAGATAGCATATCCATCTGAAGTAGAAGGTTTTGCTGCCCAGCTTCTGAAAGTCCAAGACAACATTCCTATCTGTGCTCCAATAATCTCGCAGCACCTCGCCCTCCACTCCTTAGAAATGGGACCCGGGTGGGTTACAGAGAGGGTACAGAGTCTTGTGAAGAACCGCGATATCGTTTTGGAGGCGCTGTCCCCTCTTGGAGCAGGTTCTGTAAAAGGAGGAGAAGGAGCCATATACTTGTGGGCAAAGCTCCCAGAAGGCCACGCTGATGATTTCGAAGTTGTTCACTGGCTTGCCCACAGGCACGGGGTTGCTGTTATTCCGGGAAGCGCTTGTGGGAGTCCGGGGAATCTTCGGATCTCATTCGGAGGCTTGACAGAAAATGATTGCAAAGCTGCTGCAGAAAAGCTTAAGAGAGGCTTGGAAGAACTTGTTGGAGGTGGTTTAGTGTAGTGGCCTTGAATGATAACTTTCTAAGCGCACAACACCAAAATTATATCTTCTTGGTACATCCCCACAATCAGAAATGAACAATGATAGAAAAAAAATTAAAGAGAAAAGTCCATTTTTGAGTGGATTTTAAATAATTGAGGAGTTTTTACACACTCTCTACCTGAATAAAGCTTTAGAGTAGCCAGGATTTGTCATTGTCATTTTTCAATGAATTCTAATACATGCAACATTGTTTCATGCTTCATCATTTTTGTGCCACGTATGGTATGTGTTGACTGCCTCGATTTCCTGCAAAAAGATGAAAAGCATATTTCTTGATACTTGCCTTGTCCTCAGTAATGGAAGTTGGGGGATTGGTTTCATCAACAAAAATCTTGGCTCCACCCTTCCTTGTACTTACGGTGTGTTTGGATTAGTAACAGTAAAAGTGGTTTTTATTTCATTTGACTTTTGTAAATTTAAGTTTGAGTAAAAGTCAGAAAATGTATTGTGATTTATGTTTGGAATGATTTTATGTACATATGGTTATTGGGTCTTTTAGAGTAATTTTATCCTTTTGTTATTAAACCTTGCTTTTAGAGTAATTTTATCCCCTTTTTTTATTAGAAGCGGGTCCACTCTTCCTTGTACTTATGATGTGTTTGGATTGGTGGTGGTAAAAATGGTTTTTATTTCATTTGACTTTTGTAAATTTAAGTTTGAGTAAAAGTCAGATAATATATTGTGATTTATGTTTGGATTGATTTTAAATACATGTGTTATTAGGTCTTTTAGAATAATTTTATCCTTTTTTAATTAAAGCAAGGTCCATGTGTCATCTCACTACCATGTGGCAGTTTGCTTTTTACTATCTCTCCATGTTTTCTCTCTTTCTCTCTCATCACGTTTTTTTTTAACTTAAAGCAACTGGTATCTGACGCATTTTCTGGGTCCTGGCCTTCTTTGGGCCAGGTAAACCCGGGCAACCGACTACTCCGGATTCGAGCTGGGTCGGACCCTTTGGGTTTGGACCAAAAGCAATTAAAAACTTGCTCAGGGTTAAGGGACAATTTTATTTTGAAAGTTTTCTTATAGGTAATTTGCCTCGGAAGAGTAAAAAAGAGAGTAATTTTGCCATGACCATTATCCTAGTTAATTTTGACTGTTAGTTGATCAAATATGCTGAACTGATAATCCACATCATTTTTGTTAAGGTATAAATTTGCCTCGGAAGTTTATATATCATCTACTTCATTTTTTTCAAAGTTAGATTTAAAATTTTTAGGGCAAGTTTGCACCTTAACAAGTGGATGACATGTGGACTGCTAGCTTAACATATTTGGTCAACTAATAGTCAAAAGTAATTAGGATAACAGTAAAAAAAAATTACTTCTAAAAAAACTTTCAAGACAAAATTACTCCTCGGTCACAACTTTTGAGACAAAACTGCCCCTGAACCCAACCTGCTTATACTTTTATCCCACGATTGGACCAAAAGGAAGATCACTCCATAGCCATGCCAAACATGAGAGAAATGATAGTTGGGGCTTCAAGTGACTTCTTGGACAAAATAAGTCAGGCTGGGCTATGAAACGTGATGTCAAACACACACATTGTTTATCTATTTAGGGAAAAAAATTCAAAATTTGATTGACAAAGTTAATTGAGGTCTTACATTAAAGTAAACCCTTCTACCTACTCTTATATTTAAGATTGGATCGAGTACCTTGTTAAGAGTTAAGAGAGTAATCCGTATTTCTTGTCATGAAAGCTTTTAATTGCATGTTAACATGTCTGGTTCAAGTAATACATCTGCCAAAAAGGTTGGTACATGGTCCCCAAACTATAACGTTTGAGAGTGCTGGCGACATCAAGAAAGATTATTATTATTATTATAGCACCCAACCGTTGGTTCTGCTTTCAGTTTTGCTGAAGAATCTCTATGCTGGGATGATCCATAAATTCACCAACTTTTGGATTTAAATTTAATATTTCAAATCCAAACAAGAACGATGCAGAGGAAAAGAAAGAAAGAAACTTGAAAAAGAAATGAAAAGCGAAAAAAAGAAGAGTAGATTAGATATAACGAATAACGTTGCAATGTGATTTCAGTTATGATAATAAGCAAAGTTGTTGCTGGCTTGTGGGTCCAACCCAACGACTCCGATCATTTTCAAGCGCTAGTGCGCGGTCCATGTTTCTGTGAATATCTGAAGGTGCTAGGGGCAGTTTCGTCATTACACTCACCTTCCCTGTCCGTTCACTCGACATTTTTAAACGCCGCCATCGAACTCCTTCTCTCCTCGCTGCTGGGGGTTCTAGAGAGAGAGAGAGAGAGAGAGAGAGAGAGAGCATTTGGGATCCGTTGAGCTTGTTCTGTTTTTATTCGTATGAACTCAGATTTTTTCTGAACTGTGAAGAAGTATTAACTTGGGGATTCGTTGGAGAAATCTGACGGAACGAAAAATGGGTGGGACTTCATTGGCGGGCTTGCAAGAGCACATCAAATTGGCGAGAGACTACGCTGTTGAAGGACTCTATGATACCTCTATCATCTTCTTCGATGGGGCAGTTGCACAGATCAACAAGTATTCTTTCATTTCCTGTCAATTTTTTCTTCTGGGTTATTAATTTTTGTATTTCATTGGTTTATTTTCCTATGGTTCAGTGTCAGTGACCTTGAAAATTTCGGTTTTGTTGAATCTTTTTCCTAGTGGTGTTGGTTTACGAAAATGGCGATTTGGTTGAATTGTTTAAATTTTGTGATGTCTGGGGAGATTCAGTTTTTTTTTTTGTGTTTGGGGATAATCAACTTGCGAAAGAGAATCACTGGTGAATGCATTAAGGAAAGCTTCACTTAAGTGTATTGTAATTGCTATAAGCAATCGTATAATTGAACGTTGTAATCATCGGAGTTTTGGGCTGTGTGACTGATTACAGGCCTACCGCCATAAATTGTTGAGTCTTGCATTATTTTGAAGGAAATTCATAGATTTATCATGACGACATGTATTGATATTAATTGGGTTTGAAACATGATGTTGGGCATCATGTGATTAAAGTTAGTTTGGTGGTTTGAACTGCTTTTCACCTGCTGAAGATTAAAACATGATTTCAGGCACCTAAGCACCATTGATGACCCTTTAGTTCGTACAAAATGGATGAATGCTAAGAAAGCCATTTCTGAAGAAACAGAAGTTGTAAAGCAGCTAGATGCTGAGAGGAGGGCTTTTAAAGAAACCCCCACTGGCAGACGGCCTCCTTCACCTCCGATATCTACTAAATCATCATTTGTTTTTCAACCATTAGATGAATATCCAACTTCATCAAGTGGTCCCATGGATGATCCTGATGTCTGGAGGCCTCCCAGTCGAGATAATACAAGTAGAAGACCCACAAGGTCTGGTCAAGTGGGCACTCGGAAGTCACCGCAAGATGGGAGTTGGGCTCGAGGTTCTACAAGAACAGGTACTACTGGGCGAGGGGCAAAGAGTGGTGCTACAAGCAGGGTTAACTCAGGAGCCCGTGCATCAACTACAGGAAAGAAAGGCACTGGTTCAGGAAGGTCTAGCAAAGCAGATTCAGTTGTAAGTTTATAACGCAATCTGATTGGCATGATTTTTTTGGAGTCATTTCTGTTCCGGAATTCGGTTTCTTCTATGAAGTTTATTTAATGTAGAAATTCATTGTATATAGATGCTATCCCTAATTTAATTGTCATGGGAGTGAGTCAACAAAATACCAATAATTTGGTTGCCATCAGTAGCACCTTTGTGGAATATTTTGCTCTTTAAGATATTGCTCATGCAAGGGCAAGTGATGTTTAAAGCTGGTTTATATTGTCACATGTATTCCTCTTAAGTTTTCCAGTTTTGAATCTAATAATTGGTTAGATGGTCAATTTTCTCCTAAGCTGCTTTATATTAGCTTCTTTTTCTTTTTCTTTCTCTCCTTTTCTGATATGACCATTTTTGTGGTTGATGAAAAATTCATCAAGATCAAAAGTTATAGGCATTGCTTCTTGCTGGACTTTATTTTTTTGTTGGTTATATGAAACATTAAGTCAAGTAATAGGGTATTATTGGACAGAAAGTGTGCCAAGTTCAGCCAGTTCTAAAATTCTGAAAACATCTATGCTGTGTTTGACATTGTGTTTGTTTTGGCCGAAAAGCAGTTTTGGCTGAAGACAACATGCTATTAACCTCATATATTTACTGCTGGGTTCTCACAATTTGTTTACTTAATGGATAGAATGGTGATGCTGAAGATGGCAAATCAAAGAAAGGGCAATATGAAGGTCCTGATCCAGACTTGGCTGAGATGCTTGAAAGGGATGTGTTAGAAACAACTCCTGGAGTGAGATGGGATGATGTTGCTGGGCTAACTGAAGCTAAACGACTTTTAGAAGAAGCTGTTGTGCTTCCCTTGTGGATGCCTGAATATTTCCAGGTATATTTTTAATTTTGAATTCTCCAAATTTTGGCATCCTGGAATTATACATTTAAATTTCAATGTATGATTTTGTCCTAGTATGAGTTATAAATTGGTATCCTGATGTGAAATGATTTATATGCTTGCAGGGAATTAGGAGACCATGGAAAGGTGTTCTGATGTTTGGTCCACCAGGAACTGGGAAGACACTGCTAGCTAAAGCTGTTGCTACTGAATGCGGGACCACTTTCTTCAATGTTTCCTCTGCTACTTTAGCTTCGAAATGGCGCGGAGAAAGTGAGCGGATGGTGCGATGTTTGTTCGATCTTGCAAGAGCCTATGCTCCTAGTACAATTTTCATTGATGAGATTGATTCTCTATGCAATGCTCGTGGGTAAGTCTTGTTAAATTTTCAAATGTTCATCTCATGTAATAGCTTTCTATGAGCGTTTTCCCTGCATAAATTTTTTGTCCTTGTTTATGCGGAACATATACCTTATTGGTCTCTGATTTGTATCTGGTTTAGGGAATGGAGATTCAACGTTGCTTCTTTCATATAGAACCAATTCAGTCCTCTTCTTATTCATAAACTTGACCTTTGATTGAATTAACTTTACATCATCAGGGCATCTGGGGAGCATGAATCATCTAGAAGAGTAAAATCTGAACTTCTAGTTCAGGTCGACGGTGTAAATAATACTTCCACAAACGAGGATGGGACCCGAAAAATAGTAATGGTTTTGGCTGCCACTAACTTCCCATGGGACATAGACGAGGCACTAAGGTTTGAATTCCGTGCTTCTTTTTATGCTTAACATAATTAGCCATCACTGGTATAAAAAGAAACAAAAACCGGTAACCAGTGTTAGTAATATATTTCTTCTAGAAATTCTCTTTTAAGTGTACAAGTCTACTCTTGCTGATCCCATGTAATCTCCGTGAAATGCAGGAGAAGACTGGAGAAGCGTATATATATCCCTCTTCCAAATTTTGAGAGCCGTAAAGAGCTAATCCGAATCAATTTGAAGACTGTAGAGGTTAGTGGAGAGCTAGTATTACTATCTAGCCTATATGGATAGAGTTTCTTATATATTTCATATATTTCTTTCAAGATATTTACTCCACACTTACATATACACACTTCTTAAGGTCTTTAGTTGACTTCTTGTATGAGTACAGAGCTTCTTTCTTGATATCTCAGACGTCATATTTTATGTTACTTATTGAGTTTTGCTGAGCCTTTATTGAAGACAAAAAGGGTTTTGGTTTGTGATCATCCTCAACAAGTGCTAACTCTTTAGTAAGCCTAATGAAACTTTGTTGAATCAGGTGGCCCCTGATGTAAATATAGACGAAGTGGCTCGCCGAACGGAGGGCTATAGTGGAGATGATCTGACTAATGTCTGTCGTGATGCCTCGTTGAATGGTATGAGGCGTAAGATAGCAGGAAAGACAAGGGATGAGATCAAGAACATGTCAAAAGATGAGATTTCAAAAGATCCAGTGGCCATGTGTGATTTTGAAGAAGCTTTGGCTAAGGTGCAACGAAGTGTTTCACAGGCTGACATTGAACGTCATGAGAAGTGGTTTGCTGAATTTGGATCTGCATAATGTGCGATTGAGTGACACCAATTTTATTAGTTCTTTGGCTGTGTGGTGGTGGTGATTTGTCTTTGTTAATGTTCATTTGTAATTTTGAAGTCCAAGAGCAGGGCCTTCTGTTGTATCTTTAACAACCATTAATATAAATCCCATATGCCTTAAATTGTTTGTTCTCTACGTGTGCCAATTTGGAAATGTTTGATTTTCATGGCATTGTTAATTATTTATTTTAACTCCGCCTATGTTTATAACTGGTCCCAAGCTTAGATAAAAAAGGAGGGTTGTGTTAGGCCCCGACGGCCAACGTAAAATCATGTCGAATCTTTTATGAACTTGGATCAATGAAGAATTGTGCTAATGCTAGGTTGTTGTTTGTAAGTAACGAACTGTATGGCTCGAATACAGTGAGAAGTAAGCGAGAGCCGCTGCATCGTCACCCGGATGTAGTGTTCAATGAGTAAGGGCTATCGCTCTTTTTTGAACGGAGGCGGCTAAAGAAGCCAATTCATGAGAGCAAGGTCAGCATTGGCACTTGGAACATTGAGACTCTAAATGACAAATCTCGAGAAGTGGTGAGCATAATAAATGATCGAAAGATTAATATCTTGTGCCTTCAGGAAACTAAATGGGCAAGAGAATGGTCTGGAGAAATTAATGGTTTTAAACTCTAGTACATAGAAAAAGTCAATGGAAGGAATGATGTTGATATCATCGCTGATAATGAATAGAGGAAGAACGTGGTGAAAGTTAAAAAGGAAGTTAAAAAGGTTGAGGATTGAATCATTTCCTTAAGAATGATTAATGGGAAGGATACTGTAAACATTATTAGTATGTATGCACTTCAAGTAGGAGCAAAAGCACATTCTAAGAAAAAATTCTGGGAAGATATGGAGGGGCTAATTCAGAGTATTCCATTAATTGAAAAGATTTTTATGGGAGAAGATCTTAATGGACATGTTGGTAAGGAGACAGAACCTCATGCAAGGGCTTATGATGGTTTTGGATTTGGGGTGTTCAATAATGAAGATCAATCTATTATTGACAGAGTACAAAAAACCGGACCGGACCGGCCGGCTCGACCGGTTGAACCGGGAACCGGTCCCTGGTCCGGTCCGGTTTGATCAGTAAATCGGTCAGACCGGTTGGACCAGTCAGAACCGGTTAAAACCGGTGGTCCAACCGGTTGATCCAGTTTTTTTTTTTTTTTTCAAATTTTTATTTTGTGTTTTTTGAGGGCAAAATGGAAAGTTGAAGACTAAAATGAAGAGAAAAATAGATAAAGAAAGAACAAATCTAAAGAAATGAAGAAAATAATGAAAAAAATTATTTAAAAAGATATAATAATTATAGGAAATGAGATATCTTTGCATAAGTATAGTTATTATAACTAATACTAATAGATTTTAAACATTTTTTTCTAAAAATCTTTATTTTTATCTATAAAAGTTTAAAAATATATTAATATATATTATCACTAATAAATTATAATATTTTAATATGACCGGTTCAACTATCGGTTAGACTCCGGTTGACCCATTAACCCTTGAACCTGTGCTGTGACCGGTTCATTGCTCGGTCCGATTTTTCATTCCTTGATTATTGATTTCTCTCTCGCATATAACCTCAAGATTGTCAACACTTGCTTTAAGAAGCGGGAGGGGCATTTAATAATATACAAGAGTAGAGTTGCCAGAACACATATTGACTTCTTTTTGCTAAGGAATCCTGATGGAGGACATTGCACTAACTGCAAAATGATCCTTGGGGATGGCGTGACAACACAACATAGAGTTTTAATCATTGATGTGAATATTAAGTGTATAAAACAAAAGTGCCAGTAAGTTTTAAACCCAAGGGTCAAGTGGTGGCAATTAAAGGGAGAGAAATGTGAGAGATGTTTAAGAGAACTCTTTTGGAAGAGGGGGAGTGGGAGTTACAAAGAAGTGCTGATATCATATGGGAGAATATGTCTAAAAAGGTCCAGAAGGTTGCTAAAGCAATTTTGGGAGAATCAAAAGGCTTTGGTCAGCAAGATAAGGAGACTTTATGGTGGGATGAGACTATTCAAGAGAAAGTCAAGTATAAGAAAGATTGTTTTAAAGCCATACACTTATGTAATAATGTTGAAAATTGGGAAAGGTATCGTTTGGCTAAAAAGGAGACTAAAAAGGCAGCGAGTGAAGCTCTAATAAAACATACGAGAAGTTTTATAAGGAGTTAGGGGCAAAGGCAGGAGACTATAAGATTTACAAGATCGCAAAGAATAAGGAGAGAAAATCAAGAGACTTGGACCAAGTGAGGTGTATAAAGGATGAAGAAGGTAAAGTTTTGGTTACTGATGAAGATATTAAGAATAGGTGGGAAGTTTACTTTTATAAGTTGTTCAATGATGGAGGGGGAGGGTTGCCTTGTGACTGGGAAGATTTGACAACTCGAGAAGGGGATTCCAATTTGTCATTTTACCGTAGGATTCGAGTTGGCGAGGTTAAGGAAGCTTTTAAGAAAATGGAAAATGGTAAAACTGTTTGGACTTGATGATATTCCCATTGAAGTTTGCAAAATGTTTGGGTGAAAAGGGTGCGTTGTGACTTACAAAATTATTTAATGAGATTTTACGATCCAAGAAAATGCTGGATGAATGGAGAAAAAGTATTTTGATCCCTATTTATAATAATAAAGGGGATATTCAGAATTGTACAAACTACAGAGGAATTAAGCTTACGAGTCATACAATGAAATTGTGGGAAAATGTAATTGAATATAGGTTGAGGTTAGGGACTGATATTGCTGAAAATCAATTTGGATTCATGCCAAGAAGGTTTACAACAAAAATGATTTATTTATTAAGGGGGCTAATGGAAAAGCATAAGAGTAAAGGAAGAGATTTGCATATGGTTTTCATTGATTTAAAAAAAGCATATGACCGTGTACCAAGAGATGTTTTGTGGAAAGACTTGGAAAAGAAGGGGGTGTGAGTTGCATATATCAAAGCCATTTAGGACAAGTATGAGGGGGTTACAACCAATGTTAAAACGCCTGGAGGTGTTACAGAGGACTTTCCTATAAGGATTGAGCTACGTTAAGGATAAATTTTGAGTCCTTATTTATTTAACCTAGTGGTAAATATTTTAATTGAGTTTATAAAAGAGGGGATCCCTAAATGCATGTTTTTTGCGGATGATATAGCTCTGTTGGCTGAATCTAAGGAGGAAATTAATTCTAAACTTGAGATATGGAGACAGACTTTGGAATTGAAGGATTTTAGTTTGAGTAGGAGCAAAATTGAATATATGCATTGCAATTATAATAAGAGACAATGTCAAAGTGAAGTGGAAGTTAAATTGGGCGGGCAAATCATTATGCAAGTGACAAAATTTAGATATTTAGGATTAATTCTACAACAAGATGGTGAAATTGATGGAGATGTCAATCATAGAATTTTAGCTAGATGGTATAAATAGAGAAAAGTTGCTGGAGTTATTTGTGATCGGAAAGTACCTAATAAGGTAAAAAGAAGGTTTTATCGCACTACTATAAGACCAGCAATACTATATGGTAGTGAGTGTTGGGCTTTAAAGGGACAATATGAACATAAAATGGGGGTAGTCGAGATAAAGATATTAAGATGGATATGTGGTTATACAAGAAAAGACAAGATTCGTAATACTCAGATTTGTGAACGAGTTGGAGTGGCCTCTATTGAAGGAAAAATGGTAGAAAGTCATGTGAGGTGGTTTAGATATGTTCAACGAAAGCCATTGAATGCTCCGATGAGGAGGGTTGGTCAATCAATATGGAGTCCTATAAAATGAGGTCAAGGAAGGCCGAAGCGAACACTCAATGAGATCATAAAGAGATATCTTTTGATTAATAATATATCTAAATATATGGTTTTTGACAGAGCGTAATGGCGTCGTGGGATCCATGTAGCCGACCCCACTTAGTGGGATAAAAGCTTTGTTGTTGTTAATTATTTATTTTGCCAAATATTTTAATGCATTTTTAATTATTTATTTTGGAAAATATTTTAATTACTATGACGTTAAAATTCAAATCTCACCCCTAACTGTTATGAACCATTTGCCTGAAAACACACACACACACTTGCATTTCTCTAATTGATAACAATCATCAATCAATCAATCATCAATTTTATATTAGAAATCTTGTAATATTTGTTTAGTAACCCATTTAACTCACAAACGGGTCGGATAATCATATCATCAAAATTGCCCATCTGTTATTATTGGGGTTTGACTATAAGGAAGAAAGCAAATTGAATTTGAAATTATACGTTAGATTATGGATTACAATTAATAATTATATTAATGTGGTCCAAACATACCAACAAGCTTCATATTCCATGATTGTAGGAATCTCTATAACTAAGTTATTATTTTTTTCTGGCCAATCCATGACTAGGCTATTAGTGCAAAAAATTATATTAATGTGATTAAATTTGGGTTAAACGGTTTATTTCATATTTGGTTGACAGGGCTGATAATCACACCATTAAAATTGTTCATGCGTAATTATTGGGGTTTGAATATAAGGAAGGAAGCAAATTGAATTTGAAATTATATATTAAATCATGAATTACAATTATATTAATAATTATATTAATGTGGTCCAAGCATACCAAAGAGCTTCATATTCTATGATTGTAGGAATTTCCATAACTAGGTTATTAGTGCAATAAATTATATTAAAAATGATATTAATATGATCAAATTTGGATTAAACATTTTACTTCATAATTGGCTTACAGGGTGGATAATCACATCATCAAAATGGTCCATGCGCAATTCTTGGGGTTTGAAAAGGAATAAAGTATATTGAATTTGAAATTACACGTTAAATCATGAATCATAATTATATTAATAATTATATAATTGTCATCCAAGCATGCCAAGGAACTTCACTTTCATGATTGTAGGAATCTCCATAAATTATATTAATAATTAGATTATTAGTGCAAATTTTTTTAAAAATTATGTCTTAATGATAATGATTTGATTTTAAAATAGTGATTCCCAGTTTTTATTATTGGTGAATGAAAATTATGTTTCCATCAATGGTATTAATAATGCAAAGGTGAAAAATAAAGTTTTCAAGTATTGACTTACAATTACAATATTAAATTTAATACCGCAAATAATTGCAATTAGGGTATCAATCGAGAATTTAGAAATATTTCTAAATAATAATGTTGACTTTGAAAATAAATTGGCTTTTGATTTTCATGGATGATAATAATTATCCCATGAGCAACAATTAGACCTCATAAAAAGGAATTTATTATTTTTTAGATGCATGATAGATTTTTGGAAATATATAAAAGGAAGTTTATGGAATATTATCAAGGGTTAAGGTGCAATTTTAACAACTAAGTTTTTCCTGAAGGGCGTAAAAACCCCTAGCGGCGTTTGGAAAAATTTAGTGGTTTTATTGAATTTGCACCATTTTAAATTATTTATTATTATTTTTATCCATTCTAAAACTTATTTATGCTAGACGCTCATCAGAAAAAATTTGATTGTTAAAATTGCACCTTAACCCTTATTATCAATTAGTATATTAATCGGGATACTAATATGACAATAAATCTTATTTAACATATAATAATAATTAGATATTAATTGAGATATTGATAACTTTAAAATTAATTTTTTTAATTTTTCAACAATAATAGTAATTAACTTCATAAGCAACCAAGGATTTTTAAAGAATAAATTCATAATTTTTCAAACGAATAGAGATTCTTACTAAATTTTATTTTTATAATTCTAAATCAAATAAATAATATTATGATATATCTCATATTGAGAAACATTCCTGGTACAACGCAGGAGGAGATATAACCTGTTCTATTTGTAAACATTGTAAAAGTAAATATGTAATTTTAAAATATTACTTTTAAACAAAACAATTTAGCTTGTGAATTTCATAATATATGAAAGGGTTAAATTACAAATTTAACAATAATGTTTTACTAAAGATATAGGGTGTGTTTATTTTTGTAATTGGATAAGTAACTTATTTTTATTTAAACTTATGGAATCTTAAGATTAGAAAAAAGTTAGATTGGGTAAAATGATGAGTGTTTGGATTAGCGAGCGATTGGATAAGTAACTTAAAGTAACTTATGTAAAAGTGAATGATGTTTGGTTTGACTTTTGTATAAGTGAATTTTGTATTAATTAAGAGAAAAAATTGTAAAAATTATGAAAAAATGAAGGGATAATTGTGAAAAAGTCCTCATTGTCAATTTAATTACCAATGGGACTTGGGAAGATATCTACACACGGAGGGATTTTTTCACAATTTTCTCAAAAATTAACTTTGAAAATTTGGTAACGGTACAATTGTAATAAAATTATATCAAACTCTAATTTAAATTGGTACACTCTAAAAGTCTTTTCTATTATACACCTCAAGCTTAAATCTTTAAAATTATATCAAACTCTAATTTAAATATTAAATCCTAACTCATATTTTCACATAGCTCAAAATCTAACAAAATAAACCGATTAAACCTCAATAATACCTCCAATAATCCAAATAAATTATTTAAACTAAATTTAATGTATAAAAACACCATATAGAAACTAATTTATGACATGTTTATAAAAAAATTGATTATAAAATCATAAAACAACTAAATAATAAATCTAAATTGATTAAAATTAATTATTAATTATTCTCTACATTTCTACAGTTATATATTAACAAAATTCAAAACTTGCTTAAACTCTTATCCCAAAGCATTCTCTAATTAGCAAAAGATTACTATCTAAAGAAAGAGAAAATTATTTAGAACAATTTTTATAAAAAAAATTTTGTGATTAGAAGTGATTTTGAGTACCTCATTGATCCCCAAAAATATGAAAATACTCCTATCAATATTATTTTACACACACACATGCACATATGCTCCATTTTGAGGCTTAAGACTTTTTCCAACTTATAACTTTTTTTACCTTAAATCCAATCGTCGAAACAAACACCCATTATAGGCTTGTTTGTGAGAGCGTTTTGTACAGGAAAAACGCACTTATTACGCAAGCCGAGAAAAAACTCCTATCACATACTTGCCTCGTATACCGTGAATCACGAATTATAAGCACGTTTTGGACAAAAATAAGCCATTCCAAACACACACTATAACTTTTTTACTGTTTAAATCCGTTTGCCACATTATATAAGGCCGATTTCACGTCGAGACAAACGAGCACATATATGACATAATTAAGTTTTGTTAGAGGTAAAATTACATACAAACATTTTAAAATGGGACAAAAGTAACATCGCAGTCAACTCAGGCAAAACGCTGGTTTTGTGGGGCCTACAAAGTGAGGGGAGATGTTCTCTTTCTTGTTCACGTCATCTCTTTCACTCTCACCCCCACCCTTGCTGTCTCTCCCCCCTCTCCTCTCACTCTCACCCTTCTGCTCCCTGCATGCGTCCCTCAACTTTTACTCCAAAACAAGAATGATTGTGCAAGGAAGGACCCATTGTAAATTTATTTTCTAGAAATTGCAGAATTGGTGAATCGTAATCTATGCTTTAACTTTTACTCTAGAACTTTGATCAAACAACTCATCTTCCCACTTTAATCCTATTTTACTTTTTTAATTCGCATCTCCCCCTGCCTAATTAAATTCCCGTGGATTCCCTCAAAAAATCCTTCAAATATGTAGCCGATGGAAAGGAAATGTGACTCTGGGGATATGATGGGTCAGTTTAAGTGAAAGGGGGAGGGTGAAAATGATGGTCCCCGACGCCGTTGCCGTCATTGTGATGATCAGAATCGAAGCGAGGGGGCAAATGGAGCTGTTGGAGCAAAAGAGCAATAGATTAGAGGGAGTTAAGGTAGGAGAGGCGAGCAGAAGAGAGAGCATAGGAGTGACGAATGATTTCATGGAGAAAGGCACAACGCTAACGGCAGAAGGCGACGACCGGGAGATCATTGATGTTGGAGGAGGTGCAGCCGATTGGGGCATGTATGCCAGTGAATGGGAGTGGCCGGCTGATAGGTCTGTGAGAGGGGAAAAATGAGTGTGAGAGAGACCGGAAGGGTGGGGGTGAGAGTAGTGAAAGAGATGACGTGGACAAGGAAGAGAACATTTCACTTGACTTTGCGGGCTTCTCAAAACGGACATTTTGTTTGAGTTCACGGTATAGTTATTTTTAGGGAAAATTCCAAAAAACTACACTCAAAATATACAAAGGACAAATCAGTACAACGAAATTCAAAAATGACAAATCAGGCGGGTGTCAGGAAAAAGAGGAATCTGTCCTTTTGAAATTTCGGTCAAATTACGAAAATGCCCTTCAGCCCTCAGTCGCAATAACAACATCGGAGTTGTTAATGGCGAATCATGAGGTGTTAATGGCGAGGTGAGTGTTGTTATTAAACCTGAAACTTGTTAAGTGTTGAAAGAAGAAATTGGAGTTGTTAATATCGAATCCAGAGTTGTTAATGACGAGATATGTGTTGTTATTGGTCCTGAAATTTGTTAATTGTAAAAGAAGAATTTCAGTTGTTAATACCGAATCCGAAGGTGTTAATTCCGATGATCATGTTGTTATTCGAAGTGTGCATGAAGGGCATTTTCGTAATTTGGCCGAAATTTCAAAAAGACATATTACTCTTTTTTCTGACACCCGCCTGATTTGTCATTTCTGAATTTCGTTGTACTGATTTGTCCTTTTGCTATTTCCAATGTATTTTTTTGGAATTTTCCCTTATTTTTACCCTATTTTAAAATATTTATATGTAATTTTACCCCTAACAAAATTTAATTATATCATATACATCTTTAGTAAAACATTATTGTTAAATCTGCATTTTAATATTTCTTCCCTTCAATGTAACATAGTTATGACTCATGTTCCACACATACGGCCCACATTTGCACTCAAATTTCTTCATCTTTACTCAAATTTCTTCATCTTTAATTAATTATATATTTATTTGACAAAAAAAGGGTACCCTAGTGCACAGGTTCCCATAAGGTGGAGTCTGAGGAGGGTCAGATGTATACAACTTTAACCTTACTAGTAGAGAGATTGTTTCTAATATTTGACACATGACATCAATCTTTATCGTTGTTTTAAGGCTCACCCTCTTAAAAAACAAAAAAATAAAGAATTATTTGTTAAGAAATTGTAAGAAGTTTCTGATAATAGTCTAAATAAATAGGAAGACGGCCGGTGGTGGCAATCTCAACAAAGATTTGTAGGGCTAAAATCGAAATATTGGATTTATGTGAACGTCTTCTTCTACCCTCACCCTTTGCTACAATCGCCTCTCATTGTTATACTTTGTTTGTTATCTTCCCCTCCTTGAGCACGACCACACAAAGGGTGAAGAAATTAAGGGCACGAATAAATTGATTTAAAAAAACTATGTGACCATTTTATTTGAATAACTTTTTTTCAATTAGCTCTATTCATCTTCCACACTGCTTTCTTCTTACCATAAAAAGCACGCATGTAAGGGCCCCGAAGAGATGAATGAAATAAGGGACAAGAAATGAGCTCTTTTCTTCTCTGTCACGTTGATCAAATAGCAATAACAAGGATAAAAAACAAATCTCTCTCTCTCTCTCTCTCTGTATATATATACACGTATAGCAACAGCGTGTAATGGTTGAAATTCATGAGGGAAGCGATGAATAGAGAGTATATGGGAATGTTCAAATTGAAAGGCGTGGTGGATGTTTCTTTTACTGTTGTGGTTTTCTTCAGTGTCTTCTTCACCAGAAGCCTCACAGCCTCCAACCCTTTACAAGGTATATAATTAACCACCTCTGATCTGTGTATATAAATAATAGAAGTGGTTGACTTAAATGAGAATAATGGGTTAGTACTGTGGATATATATGTACACATATATACAGGTGAATTATGCAAAGGAAAGTTCTGTGGGGAAGGAAGATGCCAAGAGACAGAGCAATTCCCTTTTGTGGAGTGTATATGCAATCCTGGCTGGAGCACCTTTCAAAACATCACTTCCCTCCCTTGCGTTCTTCCCAACTGTCTCGCTCTCTCTCTCTCTCTCTCCCTCCCCCTCGATCCTTCTCCCATCTAAAATATAAGTCATTTTTTAAAAGAAGTCAATTAGTGAATCATTAATATTTATTTGTCAATTTTAAAAAATACTTATTTACTCTCAAAGTACCACGTCATCTGAACTTTGTTCAATAAAAACACAGAAATTCAAATCATTTTAATCCTAGTTGGTTGATTGCTCATCTGAAATAATTCACATTTTTTTTTTGTTTAACAAAATTATTGATTTATCATTTTGTTTTTTCTTTTTCAAATTAAGATGTTTATTTTTCTTAAAAACAGAATAAAAATGTGAATTGTTTCAGATGAATCATTGGTTAACTATGATTAAAATGATATGAGCTGTTATGATTTCATTAGATAGAGTTTAGATGATGTGGCACTCTTAAAGTATGTAAGTATTTCTCATAAATTTTTACCCTTTAATTAATGTTTAAGCAAGCTCCTCATATTTTTCTTTCTCCTTTAAAATCTCATTTAACATGGGTAAATTTATCAAAAGATATGTTTTTAAATATTTGATATGAATGTATAAAACATTTTTTCTTGATTTTTTTTCTTTTCTTTTTCAGGCAATTTAGGGGAAGATTGTAAGGGTGTTAATCTTCGGTTTAATGAAGCTCCACCTCCATTTAGACCACCCCCTCTTGCAAATTCTGTCTCTCCAGCAGATGGTAATTCACGGCATCCATTTTTACAGCACACCAATCGATCACTAAAACAAATCATCTCAAATTCCCTCTGCAACATTTCAATTCCTCTTATTCTTCTTTTTTTTTAAAAAAAATTCATCATATATAAATGCATTTTTATTAAGGAAAATTACTATGAGATCTTGAAGAAGTAATTTAATCAATAAAAAATTCCCCAACAAGTAAACTATATGACATATTTGTTTTAACGACCAGATTGCTTATAAATTGCTTTTCATGTAAATCGAGACACAACTCCTCTCACATACTTACTTCGTATACTGTAAATCACGATTGAAAAGTTGCTTTTAAGCATTCCAATCGTTAATCCAAACGAGCACATAATAAATTCTAATATATAAAATGATAACATGGTTAGAGAGCAACAATAAATTGTTTAGCGGATGATCTTCTCTATCAATATGTGTATTTTTCGATATTTGAATTTGTGTTATCCTATTTACATAAGAGCGATACCACTTACCTCCTTTACCAATACTTGTTGGTTAAAGAAGATTGGTTCTAATAAAATATACCAACTTGGTCCAATCAAAATAAACAAGTGAGGTTATACAACATCATCTTACAATCATAAGTAAGAAATTTGAAGGGACAACTTGCTTGATTAATAAACAAGCTAAGTGAGGTTATATCAATAGAGTTAAGTCTATCAAAATGAGTTAGTCCATCCCGTTGGAAGAAGTGTGTGATCATATCTTAAATAGAATTGTCTCCAATAAAAAAAGTGCACAATCAAAATAAGCAAGTGAGGTTAATTATATAAACATGTATGCTTGAATCATATAGATATAATGTGAATATTGATTTAGATTGAATGATGCAGAAGGGATATTATGTGGAGCGGCGTTCTGTGGGGAAGGAAAATGCGAAGATGCAAAGGATTTCCCATTTGTGAAATGCAATTGCAATGATGGCTGGACCAACTTTAACAACGATTCTCACCTCCCTTGTGTTCTTCCCAATTGTACTCTTCTTCTTCATCTTCATCCTTCAGGATCTCATACCTATATATATATATATATATATATATATATATATTTCATAATGAATAATGAATATTATATTATTGCAGGCACCATTGATTTTCACTGTGGAAATGGAAGCCCACCACCTCCTCGTCCAGCTCCTCCCCCATTTCAGTTACAACTGCCGAATCTTACTGATCGTACGTACATTGCTATTTCAATCATAAATCATTGATTTGAAGTTGCTATATTATGTAACAATGTGACATTGTTTTAAGGATTAAGGTGAAAAAATACTTACAGACTTTTTTTTTTAAAAAGTTCACCCAACACTATAATTTTTTTTTGGTGCAAAAATAATTATAAATTTTAAAAAATAGGGGTAAAAGTGACATTCCTATTAAAAACAAGCCTCTGCAAGCAAAAGATCAATCGTGGGTCAAAGGAAGACTTTTTTTTTGCTAGAGGTATTTTGATACTTTTACAAGATAATATATGACAATTAGCTAGATTTAATAGTTGTGTCACTTTTGCACCCTTTTTTTAAATTTTATGGTTATTTTTACACCTAAAAAAAGTTTATGATGCTAGATACACTTTTGAAAAAAGTTTGTGAGTATTTTTACACCTTAACCCTTGTTTTAACTATATCTCAAAATTTAACAACTTTTCAACTTTACTCTTGTTTAATATAGTAGTAAGGGATAAGTGAGAGCTGAAGAATAAAATTATACATTTATATAATAAATTTAATGAGGTGGCTTACACGAATGGATGGATGGATGGATCTACAGCTTGCTGGATCAATGGTATATGTGGGCCGGATGGAAGATGTGAGAGAGATGGTTCCGATCGCAAGTGCCAATGCTCCGACGGCGCCGCTAATCTTCAAGGCGATCCTAAGCTCCCTTGCTTCAATAAATGTTTGCTTCTTTCTTCATTCTCTCTTCTTTTCATCTTAATCTTATTGTCATATGAAACAACAAACAAATTAACGATAATTAAAAGAGTTTTGAACATCATCATGATTTTATATGTACATTAAATAAGGTTCTTGGAGAAGTGTGTGTGTCTATATTTATTTCTTATTTTTGTGCTTAATTATTGCGGTCTCACAATTTTCATGCTTTTTTTTTTTTAAAACATTCTTTCTATACTGAGAATTATATATGTTGTCTATGTTCCCTCTTTATGGATAATAAAATTATTTTCCCCCTATTTTGTTGAAAAATCAGTTCTGTATAAAACATTTTTTCTTGATTTTTTTTACAGGTCATTTCGGGGGCGATTGTAATGGTTTTAATCTTGGGTTTAACCAACCTCCACCGGGGCCACCTCCTCCTACAAATTCTGTCCCTCCAACAAATGGTAAGTATTAACTCTAAAAAATATAATTATCTAAGTAGAAAGAATGTGAATTCCATATAATTTCAAATGAAGATCTCAATAGTAAGTATACTCCCTCCGGTCCTTAATATAAGACGTATTTAAGAAGTTGGTTTTGATTTAAATATAAGATAAAGTTTTCATATTTGTCAATCAATTCCTAATTTTTACCCCCTGATGCTCTCTCAATAATAATTAAGAAGGAGATGAAAGAAGAGAATTAAGTACGGTGACTAGGGTATTTTAGAAAATACATGTGATGTTAACTAACTTAACCAATTTCCTTCATTTAATTAAATTAGGTAAATATGTCTTATATTAAGGAGTGGAGGAGTAATTCATTCATTCTCCTCAAATTGTGAGATCTATCCTGATAAAGGATCTAAGATAATTTTATCTCGAATTGCCACTATATCATTTCAATTTTCTTCCTATTCATTGAATTTAAATTTCACCATATATTACTTTGTTTCTTTTAATTAATAAAATTTTGGGGAAAGCCCAGGGAGATAAGATTGGGCCTATAACTTATCAAAATAATAGTATGGCCGTATTTGAAAGCTAACTTTCAAGTTTCAACTTGAGGTTGTAACAGTAATTTTGCATCATGAACAAATAATTCCATGTGATTTTAATTTTAATTTCTTAATCTTTCTTTTTCTTTATCTGAGATCCATCCCAAATAAGAAGGCACGAAAGCTATTATTGTAAACAATGACTATGGCATTTACATATGATCCCCTTTTCTTATTATTAAGCAAGTCTTCGGAGAAGGCTTAGTTCATCTATGATTTACTCATCCAGTCTTTAAAAATACATGTCATATTAACTACTTTAATTATTTTATTAATCTAATTAAATTAAGTAAATAAAATACTATCTCCGGTCTTAAATATAGGACAAAGTTTATAGTGCAATTTGCACTATAAACTTTGTCTTATATTTAGGATTGGAGGGAGTATGTTTTATTTCAAAGACTGCAGGGAGCATGTTATATCTTTCGTTTCTTTTTTAGTTTGTTTGGAATAAGTGTAAGTAGTGATTGAATTTGTTTTGCGTTACAGGAGACCTTTGGAATGGATCAGGCAAACTATATATGCTAGTCTCTATGATAGTAATAGCAGCCCTTGCTCCAAGCATATGATCAATGTACCAATCAGCATATATTATATAAAATTGTTTATTAATTATTATTTGCAATTTTCATCTGAAATGATGGTGTGAATTTTATATGGTGTCCATTAGTACGCTTTTATTTTTCTTAAAAAAATTATCTAATATATGATACAATAAACAAATTTCAATTTATAAGTATTGTTAGGCTCAAATTTTGTATATTCTTCTCATTTTACTAACTCCATATTGCTTTTCTGTTGCACTAGACATGACAATATATTAGATTTAGATAGAGAATTTCATTTTTTCCCCTTTAAGATGAGATGAATTTAAAATATGTACAGATATAACGATTAAAACATTTCATTTAATTTCAAATAAATTTAAGCTTTCCTATATAAAGTCAATGGATGGTTAATTTTTAAACGTCTCCTTTTGCTATACATAGTCACTATAATCTCACACCTAGTTTGGCATGGCACCGACTCGTGATGATAATTTTTTTATTCGATCGCAAGAGACATGCAATTTGAACCACAAACTTCTAATTAAGAGCTATTAAAGATTCTTCAGTTAAATTTATTTGCTTTGTATAGATAATGATTTTATATAATATTACCTCCGGTCCTTAATACTATAAGACCCAATTGACCTCTTGGAAAGATTAAAGAAGTTAAATAAATTATTTTAAAGTATCTATATTTATCCTTTTTATACCAAACTAGTTTATTTGACTTATAAATTGATATATAATCTAATAATACAAAACATATCATGATTAAGAACTTGTTTGATTTTGTTTTTAAAAACAAAAAAACTTGTTTAGAAAACTGTTTTCAATTTGTTGTTTTTAAAACAAAAAACAAAAAGTTGTTTTTAAAAACTAAAATAAAAATAGTTTTTAGTTGTTTTCTTTTTTTGTTTTGTTTTTGTTTTTAATTTTTGGAGATTGCCACCTATCCATTATCGATACCATATTACCGGTGACGACCACCATCACGCTATCACTAGCGACGGTTGCTCCAACATCACTTCAAAAACATATTTTTTAAAACAATTATCCAAACATTATTTTTTTTTGTTTTTTATTTTCAAAACTGTGTTGAGAACAAAAAGAAAAACAGAGAATAGAGTCAAATATATACCTAACTAACTTATTTAGCTTCCTTAATCTTTCCTAAAAAGATAGTAATATCAAAAGATTTAGTTGTTGATAGAATATAATAATATTGTGCAATTCATGACTTTGTAACCGACTACATCTAATGAGATAAGACTTGTTGCTAATAGAAGATTACATAAACTGTTTATAGAAAAAAAAATACTGTCTTCATTCTAAATTATAAGTAACATTTAACCCATTCACACAAATTAAGAAAATTAGTTAAAATTAATTGTTTAAAAATTACCCCATTTTCTCCAAATATTTTTAATTAAATGCAAATTCTTGGTCAACTCTCTGAATCTCTCTTTCCGGCAAAATAATAAATCAACAATATCTAATCTATACCAAGGTACCATTAAGAAAAAAAAATATCAACTGCCACAAGATTATACAGAATAATTTGTAATAGAAAAAATAAAAATTTATAAAATATAATTTATGAATAGATATGGAGGTAGTAGTAAATTTCAGGGTTTTGAAACTTGTACCATACCGGAAACCGGTGAACCAGTCGGTAAACCGGTTTAGTCTAGGCATCAACCTAGTTCGCTATTTTAAAAAAAAAATGATTTTTTTTATATTTTCTTTAGAATTCCATATTAATAACCCTAAAATATTTAATTTTTCACCGGTTTAGTCTCGATTTAACTCCAGTTCGATTTTGATATAACCCATTAACCTTTGACCCAATACCCTGACCGATTCAAATGGCCGGTGTGGATTTCATAACCTTGATAAATTTCATCTTTGATAAGACTAGAGGATATATAATTGGAGAGAAATGTGAAGGTGAGTTGTATTATATTATATTTGAGGCAAATTTTGAAGTGAATACTGCTAGCTAGCTGTAACAACAGAAACTTTTGAGAGTCTTTAATTTGTTGGGTTACGACATCTTATAATTCGTGACATGAATAAATAATATAATAAATAAATTATACTTTCGCTTTGCTCTTGTTTGTGTCTCACCAGATAGAGGCCAAACACAAACACGCACACACATGGTTGTTTAATTTTCTCTCTCTTCTCTCTGTTTTTTTTTTCTTGGGGGTTTCAATTGGCACTGTAGAATTAACCATTAGCCTAACGAAGCTATGTGAGGTCTCAGTCTCATGGAACAATATTTGCATGCACTTCATTCGTGTATTGTCTTGTCTCTCTCGACCACTCCAATACTTAAGAATTTACTATGTTTTACTTGTTGTCTCATTTTAATTTGAAAATGTCCATGTAATTCATTTTTCACCCATTTACTGAACAATTATTTTAATTTTCAAAAGCCCTCAACCAACTTGCAAATTCACCCCATCTCAATTGAATCTCTTGGGAAAGTCATCTACTCACGTATCTATTTATGCTCTTTTGTTCTTTCTCATGTCTCCCTTTTTCCCTTTCAATTATTTTAAAGAATACTGACCTTATTCTTAATATAAGATCTAGTTTGCAGCATAATTAATCTTATATTAAATATCAGAGGTAGTATTACAACATCAACAAAAAGTCTTGTCCCATTAAGTAGATTCGACTATATGAATCCCCCTACACTATTATACTTTGTCAACAATTAAATTTTTAGAAAAATTATATTAATCGAAGGTCTCGTTCAATAATATATAACTTTGTTATTGAGTACGATCTTCTTTGTATATGATTAAACCACAAATGAATTTTTTACCATTTTTTTAATAGACGTCATGCCTAAACTCTTTGTCATATAATTATCTCCTTGATTATATAATTTGTAATCTAGTTGATTTTGATTTTATTTAAATATTCATGTTGTGACAAAATTAATTTGTTATTCTGAGTGAGAATCATGTCATCAATCTCGTCTCTTATAAATTAACATATTATGAGTATAAGAACTAATTATACATATAGAGAAAACTATAAAGGTCCAATAAAAAGGGGGGGGGGGGAAATCATACAGCCACTAAAAATAAAGTAAAATTATAAGAAGTTGCATACTAATTTCCCCTAAATATTATGTGTGTGTCATTAATTCTTAATTTTTGAGTCGTCATGTGAATATTTAATAGTTATATTTAAAATGATAACACGAATAAATTCTTTAAAATATATATTATAATTGTATTAGCAAAATAAGAAAATTAGTGATATAATTATAAAGGATTAATTGTAAACAATCTCAAATTTTAAAAATAAAATATTTGTTTTTCTATAATGTAAAATTCAAAAGAATCATATATCAATTATTTTTTACCAAGATATAATATGTTTATTTTATATATATATATATATATATATATGCGGATCTACATGCATGCTTGATGGACCATAAATTCCAATCATGGACGGACAACTTCTTAGTCTTTACGGGGCCATGTAAAGTTGATCCTTAACTTCAGTCCTATAATGTCAAATTTTGATATAGCCTAACTATTGTATTCAGTTCTAGGTAATTATAAATCATATAATTTGTTCCAAATCATCAATAATATTAATATTCAATATGAAATATATATTATGTAAAATTTATAACAATATTTTTTTATAAGGGTTTTTATCTCTCCCAATAAATATGCTTGCCAGGATTCAAAGTTGAATTCTCCTTTTTGCATGTGATGCCGCTGATCAATCAACAATTTGTTAGTTTATAGTAATCTACAATACTGATATTATGAACAATATGACTCTTTTTTCAAATAAATAAATAAATAAATCGGTGCATGTGACATATAGTATAAATGAAACAAATATGCTACACTAATTTCCAAAAAATGAGCAGATTGATTTGTTGAATATATAAAATTAAAACAGATTTCATTGAAATTCTCCAAAATCATTTCCGTCGTCCTTATTATAGAGAGTTTGCATATTTTGAAACAAATATCTAATAAGAAACTAATTCAATAGGGAGGTAGACAAAGAACATTTTTGTACCACAGTTATTGGTGGTGGTGGAGATTGAGCAAGATAATGTTTCATATCTCTCTCGATTGATTGGGATAAGAATAAAATGGCCCTCAAAAACCACCAAATCACCCATCTTTGTTTTTATGTGTCCTACATATACCCCCTCAAAACTCTCAAAGTATATTCAATTTAAAAATATAAACATCAGTACATTAAAAAAATATAAGAAAATAAATCCATCTTGAAGAATATATATATTTAAATACATGTGTCAATACTTAAGATTTGGAACGTGTTTTATGGATTTACATGTAATGATTGAATAATTAATAATTAATGGTCCGCTCTATACATAAACTTGTGCGAAACAAGTGTTTTCATTAATGTCGGGGGCTTATAGGTTATAATCCAACCGATACCAAATAATATTCGTTAAAAGTTTTTTTAAGTGTGAGGTCATGAATTCGAATGGTCTGTATAAGGTATAATAAGAGTGTGAATTATGCAAAAATTTGTTTTAAGAAAATCTCTCTATATATAATAGAGACAACAACTCGTAATATTGTTGGTTTTGATTGAATTTTGAAACTATACGTGAGGTGACAAAGGCCGGACAACTCATTTTCGTTTTGATCCATTTTGAATAACAAAAGAGATATACATGAGATTGTCACAATTCTCAATTACGCCATTTTTTTATCCATAAAACCATGACAACATTGGTATACTCCTCTGGACCTCAGCTCCTATTAAGACACTTCTATCATATTTTACATTGACCAAGAAAAACTTCAAAATTTATTAACTTAGCCTAAAAATGTTCACAACTTTCTAACTTTATCCCTATTTGACTATACATGCACTTTCCAAGAAAATAACAATTTACACAATAATAAATGAAGGATAAAATTGTACATTCATATCAAAAAAATTAATGAGTGCCTCATAAATAAGACTGAAAAATATGCACTCTCTCTGCCCCATAAATAAGATTATAACACACTAGTATATAATAGAGAAGAAAAGGGAATATAATTTAATTTGGACACATGTGTGTGTGGGTCTCTTCATGAGTTGATAAGTATTACTTTGAACCAAAGACCTTATCTGCCTGCCTGAAATCTCTACATATGTATGTGCACGCCATTAACACTACCGCAATCATACACATTGCTTCAGCAAAACGACAAAATTCTCAATCAAACCAAAGTTCCACATTTTCATTGGTTACAAATTTTTACATAGTTTTTTCGGTCGATACAAATTTTTACATATGTATGACAAGTTTTATGATTAAGAAACATGTGTCACCAACATCTTATCTAAATTTCACGTGTATTTGGTTTCACTCTGAAAATTTACTTACTCCTTTGGTCCTATGGGCAGATAGAGAAGAAAATATTTAGTTCTATTTATAGTGTAGAGAGAAAATTTTTATATGAATGTTCAATTTCACTCTTCATTTATTAATTATATTGATTTTTTTCTTATGGGATACCACTTTGGTCCTATTTATAAATCCATTTTGACAAAAAAAATTTAGTCCTTATTATAAGTTCATTTTTAGAGTATAAATGCATTTTTTTTTTACTATTTTGCCCCTATTAATTGTAATAAACAAAAAGAATTTATTCATGTTAACTTTTAGAACTAATCATAGATAAAGGAAAAATTAAAAATTTAACCCATAATTTATTAGTTAACTAACTCTCCTTAGCATGTGAGAGTGAGTTAATTTGGATTTATAAATAGGACCACTCTTATCCTATTTAACTAAATCTGAGTTAATTTGGATTTATAAATAAGTCCCTTTTAACTAAATCTCACATATCAATGAAAGGTAGTTAATTCAATGATTATAGGGTAAATTTTCAACTATATCCTCATTTATAAAATTAAAGGATACTTTCCAACTCTTTTTTTTTATCTATCTTTAAATTATTCCTTCATTGGTACAATAAATAAGGGCAAAATTGTCACAATCTCATTTATTACACTGAAATTGGACTTATAAATAGGACCAAATTTTTTAGTAAAAAATAACTTATAGATAGAATTAGAGTGGTATATTAAATAGGAGTAAAATTGGAAAGTTGTTGAATTTTATGGAAGATTTAAATGAAGTTTAAATTTTTCCTTGATATGAGTGAAAAATGCTAGAAGTGCCTTATATATATATAGGACAAGAGGAGTAAATAATAGTGTCAGAAAAGCTAATCATTGTTTCGATTTTCTTATCCATCAAGGCCATTCAAAGTGTGTGTGTGTGTGTGATTGGTTAGCTAGCTAGGGTTTCATCCTTAAATGGGGTTATTATTATAATTAAGAAGAGAATCAAAAGTAAAGGATTTAATTTGGCGAGCAGGTTTAAAGGGATCGAGAAGAATAAGGACAAAGGATGAACATGTGCGTGCATAGTAGAAGATAAAACTAATGATGAAGTCAAAATGTAAATATGGCGTGTTGTCGTTGATCAATCCATAATATTAGGGTTTGACTAATAAGCTTATTGGAGCAAAATCTATATATAGTCAATGTGATTTTAACTATATTGCAGAAAACATATTGAAGGGATAGATCTAGTAGAGAGTCATCATAAATCATCACTGAAATAGCTAGCTAGTAGTTGTTGATGGATGACTTTGAAGAAATTAATAATGATATATAGGAAGAAATATAAACCAAACAAAAGCACAATATTGCCCAAATCCATGAATCTTCTTATTTTCAATAATCGCGAAAATGACCAAAACCTGTACTACTGATATGGGTTTATTAATTATAAAATGAACCTATCTCCCCAACATGATCCCATTCTACACAACAAAATTAGGACCATTCAGTTCATAACAAGACAGCCTACGATTCAGCCGGCTACACCGCTTGCGTCTGAAAATATCAGACATCGACTGGTTAAAATATAGACAGATAATTTATAATTAATCAATATTAGCCAAATTTTTTAATCTATGTATATTAAAATTAAAGGACTGGAGGTACCGTCAAGCGCTTGGATCAACTAGTTGTGGGTCAATTATCAAGTGGTCTTATGTTCAAGCTATGGGTATACAGCCGCAATAATTAATTGGAGATAGTGAAGTTTCTCCCATTGTGAGTTTACATTCCTACGAACCAGATTAGTCTTTTGCTAGTAGCGTCGGATACCTGTGGATTAATCCCAAAAAGTGAGTTATAACTACTATATACGTATATATAACCTAATCAGTTATTGATAAAATTTTTTATATTTATATATAATATAAAATTTTAATAAATTATACTATCGAACAGGTATAATTTATATAGCTCATATTTGCGATGTTAGGTGAAACAACAATAGTGATGTGCTAATCACCAACCAACCATTGGTAACTATATAGCCTCCAATTTGTTTGAACGCTGTTTACGTTCGATACTATATATAGTTAGGTAGCTACGGAGTTTACTAAGTTAAAGTGACTAGGTATGCGACGGTCCAATACCGTGGTGACACGTGTAATAACTAGCCTGAACTATGATGTCCATGATTGCCAAGCATATACTCTCGTTTCTTCTTTGGCTTCTTATGATCTTGTTTGTTTCAAGCTAAACAAAAAATATCATTAGGAATCAATATAATAAACAAATAATACAAATTAGTATTCTATATTTTTTAATTAGTGAAATAACTTTGAGATTATTCACAAATTTTAAAAATTTAGATATTTTAAAACAACATCATCATAATATTGGGCTTCTAATTAAATGTTTTAACAGTGTTTGAAATTTGAATTTATACACCCACAGATATATAAACACTCAGTGAAGGGTAGAATCGCTTTCAATACTTAGATTATAAAGGGTTTTCATTCCTTTCAATAAATGCGCTTCTTGTAAATTCAAACTTATGTTTTCTTCTTTATAAAATGGAGATGTTTACTATCTCAACCAAAAATTTTTTAGTTATATATACACACACTCTTTTTGTTTCTAAATGTTTCACTGGAATTTAGAAAAATTTTAAACTCATTAGCTTAATTTACTTTTATTTAATATACACTCATGTATAAGAGTGTGAAGTTTATTATACAGTAATAAATTAATGGTGAAGTTGTACATTCATTGAAAAAAATCTAAAACTTATAAATATGATAAAAAAAACCCTTCGCCCACATTGTAAGTATTTCATCATTTTAAGTTTGAAGACAAAAATGTTACTGTATGTGTGCTCCACCATTTTACCCATCATTCAGACTCTCTCTCTCTCTCTCTAAACTCTAAAAGACAAATATTGCAGGCATGTCCTCTCTTTTACCAATAATTCACTGGCGACTCAAAACCCTTTGCTTAATTGCCAAGTTTTAATTTATTGGAGATAATGTGTGTGTGTGTGTGTGTTCTGTGTTCTGTAAGAAATTTCAATGTTGGGGGAAATATAATTGAGGGGACAATACCTATCGTGGTTATTAGTATAAATATTTTTTTAATTCAAAATGACAGTGTATACTTTCTTTAATTTTTTCCCAATGTGATGTCTATGGAAGACATTATATAATGCACTTGTCTATGTCTTGATGGTTTGTGGCATGACAATTTGGTTACATTATTGGCCTAACTATAGCGTACCCAATCCATGTGCTTTCTTTAAAGGGCTTTCAACTTAACCAAAGGTTTTTCCTCGTTTCCCTATCAATAATTGCGGATTAGAGGCTATTTTAGCCATAGAACTTTTTTGTGGTTAATTCCGTGACAAATTTAGCTACAGAAAAATTCTGTCGAAAAAATTTCCAATGGAATTTCATACGGATTTTCCACAGAATTTGCCATGGAAAAAAATTCCGTAACAAATTCTGTCGGAAATTAAGTGTTTTTTTTGTAGTGTTCTATCTGTAGTGCTCTATCTGGAAGCTGCTACATCAATAGTGATGAAGGTAAGTTGTGAAGTTAGTAGAGCTAGAGCGAAATTCATAAAGAAGCCGTGAAGTTAGCAGAGTAGTGGAGGTTTTTATTGAAGGTATTAGGGCGTCAGGTGGAGTGGGAATCGACACAATATTTCATTTTCTTTAGAAAAAAAATAGTTAATATATTTTTAAGACTTCCTTAGAGCCATATGGGTTATAATTAAGGTCTTGATTTCCTATAGGACCCGATGCTATAAGTAAGCTCGATAAATAAATTATAAATTATGGGTCAAGTTCTACCCATAAATTGATCATCCATTTTTTTTTAATAATTAACTAGGTATAGTTAAGTAGTTAAAAGAAGTTCACTAATCTCTATCAGATGGTCCTGAGCTATAAATAACCCACTTAAAAAAATTTATTTAAAATATAACTATAATATAATTATATTTTTGGAAAAAATATTTTTTAAAATTTATTTACAATATTTAATTATGGTTATGACATGTTATATTTCAAATTTATCTATTTCACAATTAAATTCCAAAATTTTATATGAATTATGGCTTCTGGTGCTTACTAAATTGATTCCATAATTATTATTGTTATAGCATCTTAATTACGGTATCAGTTGAATATACAACCGATATCATATTGTACATTACTGCGTCAATTACACTTCAAACAGAAGCAAACTTATGTCACATGAATTATTACTTCCGTTCTTTAAGTAACTGATGCCATATTGTACCTTATAGCGTCAGTTACATGTAAAACAGAAGCGAAATTATGTTATATGAATTATCACTTCTATTTTTCAAGTAACTAATACAAAATCGTGTAGTTAAATTAGTATTTTGTATTAGTGAATATAATTATATTTTGGAAAAAATTATTTATAGTATTTAATTACAATTATGACATGTTATATTTTAAATTTATTTATTTCACAGGTAAATTCCAAAACTTTATATTAATTATGGCTTATGGTGCTCAATAAATTGATCCCATAATTATTATTATTATTATAGCATCTTAATTACGACATCAGTTGATTATACAACTGATGTCATATTGTATATTACGGCGTCAGTTACACTTAAAACAGAAGCGAATGTACGTCACATGAATAATCACTTCTGTTCTTCAAGTAACTGATGCCATATTGTACATTACGGCGTCAGTTACACGTAAAACAGAAGCAAAATTATGTCACATGAATTATCACTTCAGTTCTTTAAGTAACTGATGTAAAATCATGTAACTAAATTAGTATTTTGCACTAGTGATCGGACGGGATAGGGAATAAAAGATGCCTTTATAAGAATATACAATATACGTATCAATTACATTTGTTCAATTTATTTGAGGGTACTTTTTTTAAGCCAATTTCTGGCTCAATTAATAGGGATAACTCTTCCAAATATATTTTCTATATTTACATAGGCTCAAACTCAAGACCTCATAAGTATTCACATTAAAATCTCTTCTACTATGTCCAACATGCATATTTTTTCTGAATGTAAAGACCTTAAATTAATTAACAATATTGATTAGGATTCAGCTATAGGCTCATAATGAAATGAAACACGCACATGCAATGTGTTTGCACTTTTCGTGGGAAAAAATGGAAGCCTTTTGCTTTTGACGATAATGCTTGTGTGGGTTTTGAAATTAAAATGACGATGTTTCTTCCAATAATAATAAAAGAAGAGACAACTTTGCTCACTCCAAATTCCACTTTGTAAGGTTTGCAAAGCAAATCCAAATTAATAAGTTGACCTTGTCACATGTCTAATATCTTATTAGACGTTATATTCTTTAATTAAAGTTTTCTCTTTCAGATAATACTCCTTATTGTTATTATAGTTGTGAACAATGTAGCTCGTTAGAACTTAGAAATAAGCCCTCACTCTAGTTGTTATATAAGTCATCTATCAACCACTTCACATAAATTAAATAAAGTAGCTTGGTTACTCCAAATTGTTAAAAGTTACCACTATTTTTGAAAAATTATCTTCAAATAAAATCAACATCTATATCTGAATATTTAATTTTTATATTATAATTAATGTTATCACCCTACAATACAAGTAATTAATAAAATTTGTTGGTAAAAAAGTAATTAACAAGAGTATTTGTGGAAAAAATTAATACTATTACCAAATTTTTGCAAAGTAGTTTAAATTACAGATAATAGAAGTACTTTAGCTAGAATGACACTTTATATTAAGAATTGGGGGAGTATATCTCTATGCATCACACGAAGGAGTCTAAATTGAATTGTATTGTTTACAACTTTTAAATAACATAATGTGGTAAAGAATTTTATATTGACATTGGTAATAATAATTTTGCTATTGATATTATAATAATAAAGTATTGGTTAACAGTACATGTCATGTATATATTCTTTGGGGAAAAAAAAATCAAACCATTTTTACCATCTCACAACTTCAAAAATATACCCAAGAGTCTTACAAATAACATATTTGTATCTTTGTTAGGACTTCAATAATCAGATGAAATGCAAAAATTTTAGGTCCTTTCTTATATATCATTCTCTCAAATTACATAATTAATTATATACCTAAAATATTATAATTGATAATATTCCAAAATTTCCATGAAACCATCGTAGCAAAGTTTTCATCTAGAATTTGAAATACATTTGTTGTGAGTTAGATCAGAATTTTCCATTTCTGACATAAGTATAAGATAATAAATTGCTATTTGTTAGAAATACTTGTTTTTTAATTACACGAAGTTTGAAAAATGAGTGTTTGTTATTCATTATTTAGGAATAATACAACTTATTAATGTGCCCATAGAATAAGTTTTAACTCCAAATTTGGATAGTATATGACTCTATATAAGTATATATGACTTCTAGGACAAATATAAATATATAATATTGAGATTCTTTTGGAAAAAAATCATATATATAATATATAATGTCCCACTCACACATGGATATAGGATTCTCATATCTAGCTACTTTTTAATGTTGATTAAAACAGGGGATAATGATGCGTCTGGCCGACTACATTTACTTTATAATTTGATTAATTATAATCCCATGATTAAGTGATTTAATTTCCGTATTTTAGTACTTAGCTACAAGAAAATGTACTCTCTCCGGTCCTTAATATAAGACATATTTACTTAATTTGATTTGATTAAGGAAGTTGGTTAAGTTAGTTAATATGACTTGTATTTTCTAAAATACTCTAGTCATCTTCATTCCTTAATTTCTTCATTCCCTTTCTTCCTTGATTATTGTTGAGAAACATCAATATGGGTAAATTAAAAAAAAGAATGAAAAATATTTAGGATCGAGATAAACTCCCCAAATATATATTATATTAAGAACCAAAGGGAGTACATCCATAAGAATGTCAAATTTTTTTCTAAACTGAAGATGCAGTAAAAAATTAAAAATCACGTATAACAAATAATTATGTAATATATTATCATCACTTAGATATAGATTCCACATAAACACGTAATACTAATTAGTTCAATGCTTTCTCTGCTTCTAAATATAAGATAGAGTTACCTTTTTTGGATATCTTAAAAAGTTAATTAAACTATTTTAAAATATTTATATTTGTCATTTTTTCTCTAAACTACATTCCTCCCGTGTAATTCTCTTATCTACTTTCAATAGACTTCTTGTTTTCACCTATATAAATTGTTGGTAGAGGAAAGTGAGATTAGAGAGAATCTTAGTAAGACACAGATACCATAATGCATGCATGATAGATGCTATGTGTATGATATGTTAGCTTTAATTAGATGCATACCTTATAATGATATTTCTGCATGTTTAATGTTTCATGCAACATAACTATGGGCACAAGATAAACAGAAACAGAGCTTCATTATTCAAATATGCTCTACACAATCAAGTAAAGCAATCACATATATCACTACACAAGCAGAGATATCGAATACATGCAAATAATGTAAGTTTCCTACCTTAAACTTTTTCATCTCGTAAAGCGTGCCTCAAAGTTCATGCCAATAACTTAGCTCTCAACTCAGTTCTAAAATTTCAAATGTACAAGAATTATGTTAAAACCCATTTTTGAACTATTTCAGGCATTGCCATAGTATTTTTAGTAGTTATATAAGTCTATATTGAAAAATTACCAAAAACCCCTGGGAACCCGGCCCCGCTGTACCCGATTCGACAGTATTTTTCCTGAAATGTTGACCTAGGCTATTGTAACATATGTTTGCCCAAGAAATCCATTTCCTGCTCCGAAATTACCAAATTCATTGCCAAACAACGAAAATGCCCTTAGCAGCCCCTAATTTAGGGTTTCAATGGTGTTTTGGTCATTTCACTTTTTAGGGCTTTTCTGAAAAAGTGTTTAACAGTAACCACACCTAATTTTCCCTCATGAACACCATGGAACCATTAATTTCATGAAAATCCAGCTCCTAGCCCTCCAATTGGTCATGGCCAAAACATTGGATTCTCCGAGAAAAATTGGGTTTTTTCAATTCTGCCTCTAAAGACTTGCTCCTTTATACTCCTAATCACTTTATTAACTATTTAAGTACATCCTGACCATGATTTAGACTAGATTTGGGCAGCATAACGGCTAGAGTGCATCCTTTTCCCAAATTTACAAATCATAGAAATCATTCACAAATCTACTAATTAAACCAACCACAGCAGCAGCAGAAACAATAATTTGAAGTTTAGAAAGTCACCTTTGTTTTCTTCTTGCTCTTCCCTTCTTGGCCGAAACCCTAACCCCCCAACCTTGAAATTTTTGCTTCCTAACACCTTAAATCATGTAGAGAGGAAGCTTAGGAGAAGGATTATACAAGTTAGAAGCTAAATCACCCAAGACATCAACTTACTTTGCAACTTTTGCTCCTCCTTCTCTCTAGAAATCAAAAATCTCTCTCTCTCCCTCTCTCTCACTCGCTATGGCGACTGAAATGAGAAGGAATGGGGAACAGAAAGCTGATTTAAAAAAATATCTCGTTTTCCCTATCTAATTAACCAAAAAAAAATGTTGACTTTCAAGGCTTGAAGTTTATCCCTACGTAATGTTAACATAGGCCCAATTAACATGTAACCATTTCCTTCCCTCTATAGTCACTTGAGAAGGTGTCCCGTAAATTACAAAATTGCAATCACATACTTTCCCTATTTTTTGATTTATGTAAATTCTGGTAGATTTTTCTGCCTAAACTTTGAAAAATCATAACTTAATTTGTAGACATTGAATTAGAGTGATTCCAAAGGTTATAGAATCCTTATTGAGTCTAGTTTCAAGAAAAAAATATAGTCTTTAACCAATTAGAAACTTAACATCCTCAGAATTCAAATCTTTGGACACTGCCACTAATGCTGACCAGTCTCACTGGGTTATTTCAAAAATTTATAACTCTTTGTATACTGCTCTAAATAATTTTTATGACTTATCAAATTAAAGCTTAGGATGTCTACTTTTACTCTATAAAATTTCATAATTTTTGGTCATCATCTGGTTATCCAAACCACATGACAAATTCACTGCCTCGCAAGAAGTTTTCACTGGCAGCATAATCACATCCTCCAAAATTCATCCTTCCATTTCATTAAATGCTACAAATGTTTACAAAGCATATTGGGGAATAAAATTTGAGGTGTTACATACAATATATGATATGATTAATCAATTTATTTAGCTCCCTTAATCTCTCTTAAAAAAGTCAACTTTATCTTATATTTAGGATCGGAGGGAATAGTACTATATAATAGTCCATCTCTCCCCTTTAATATATTCTCTTTTAACAAAAAATTAAATAAAATGCTTTTGAAGATTGATTAACGGACACAATTAAATATTCTCTCAATTTAATATCAATAAAGCTAGGATATTAATTCCTATAGTTATATATATATATATATATATATATAGACACTCACAAATTCCGCTTTGAAATATATGAAAGAAAGGTAGACATCACAGGCATGCTCTTTAATTATTCTGTATATATATGTAGTATTAAGAACACTACAAGTTACTCTAGAAAAAATGATTTATCCAAATTAATCCAAAAATAAAAATCCATGTTGTCTTTTCATGCTCACTGAAATTTCATGCATGTGCCGTCTCACATGCCTCAGTTTCTTTTTGATAATGAAATAATTGACATCTAAACAATCATTTTTTTCTAAAAAAATTGATAGGCAAAGACTCTAGAACTTGAAATCACTCTTAACTTTGACCCTTGTTTATGGACAAAGAAAGAAAAAAAGTGAGAAGAAACTACCGTTAGTTCTTTCCCTTCGGTTGATCCCGAACTTGACTTAAATTTGAATTAATTGCCCCTAGTACCAAATATTTAGAAAAAAATATGATTTTATCTTGAGATGTTGTAACATTATATTTTTTGGAATACAATAACAAGTCTAAAACATCATCGTAACATCAGAAAGATCATGTATATTAGTGCAGATGATAATTAATATACAACTCTCTTCTTATAATGCTTGAGAGGAAGTTTTCTTTTTATAAGTTTATTTTGAGCTCTGGGAGTACATCAAATTAAAAACTTCATTTATATATTTATTTATTAATTAACTGAAATGGACAGTACATATAAAGTCCACAAAATTAAAGATGACGATATATCTGTTATAAAAAAAAAAAGATGGAGATATATCATTGATACAGGTATGATATGTTATTGTCGATGGCATGAATGTCAATGAATCAATTAAGTTAGGGAAAATTAGAGTGACAAACTTGGAGAAAAAAACATTTATTGATAAGGACCATAAAAATTATAATTATTTAGAAGAATCAAATATAAAAATATAAAAATGAAAATACTAAAATGCCCCTAACAAAATCTTTTGCATTCCCTCCTACATTCTCTCCCATATTCTATTTTTAAAACTAATACAAAATTCTAAATATTACTTAATTAAACAAAAGTTTTCTCAATTTTCATTTTCGACAACTTGCATAGATATCTAGGGGAAAAACAATTACAGATTCATTGATTTTGTAAATATTATAATTTTTTTAAATATCAATAAAAATTTTAATTAAAAATAAAAATTATATAATTTTAACAAAACTCAAGGTCTTTTGTAATTTATTATTACGTTATACCAAGAAAGTTTATACAATTTATTTTCATTTTTGAAGAAAATTTATGTGTGTTAAGAAAATTCATTTAATGTTAATAAAATTTAAAAATATATATAAATAATTTATTATATCTAAATAATTAAATGATATATTGATTAAATGAATATGGAACTTGGTAACAAAACATTAAAAAAATATGAGTTTAATTGTTGTTAATTAAATATTGTATTGATTACATGAATATGAAACATGGTGAAAAAAATAAAAAGATACAATAATGATGGGTGGTTTTAGTTTTGATTTTAGTTATTTTTTAATCAAATACAAGAGATAAAGGAGGAATTTAGTTAGGTGTATGTAATTTAGTAATTTAAAATTTATATTATGATGTTTGATTTTTCTAAATAATTACAATTTTTATGGTCCTTTATAATAAATATAATTTTCTCTATGTTCTTTATTTTAATTCTCCCTTAAGTTAGAAACACACTCAGCACACATCCCATATTGAAAAGAACAATCAAACAATATTAAAATAGAAAAGATAAATATGTGTGTATGTGTTACAAATGACAGTTGCTTAAGTATTTCTTAGTGATGTTTAAATTCTAAAGCCCGCATATATGGGTAGAGGTGGAAATAGCAGTGTTCTTAGGCTCGGATCAGACCAGCCGGTCCGATCACGAAACCGTCAGACCGGTGGTTCGATTTGGCAACTGACCCCGGTTTGACCGGCTTTTTCAATTTTTTTTAATATTTTATTCAAAATTTCATATAAATAATTCTAAAATCTTCCCTTACTCATTGGTTTAACACCGGTTTAGCCACGGTTTGACTCCTATCTGACCCTTGACCCAGTACCCCGACCGGTTCAGTGACCGGTTCGGGTTTCAGAACCTTGGGAAATAGGCTAGGTTAGGCTAGGCTTTGCTTAAATAAGTCTGAGCCTGCAACAGATATTCAAAGCCTGGGCCTGAGCCTGAGCCTGAGTCTGTATATAGGCCTTTTTTTATGCCTGGGCCTTCAAAAAGCCTGACAAGACTTGAAGTCTGTTTAAAGGCCTACTTAAATAATGTAGGCTTTTAAATAGCCTTTAAAATATATGCTTCCAAATTCATATATAACCCCTCACAGTTATATACAGTCATACATTATGTCTTAAAAGCCTAATATCCATTTTTATAGTAATTTAGGGCTTAGTAAGGAAAAAGAAAGAAAGAATGTCGAGTGATAACAATTGTCTGAGTAAATAGGAATAAGAAAAACTAATCGTCTGTTGACTAATGAAATATATTTTCTTAAATTGACTAAGTATAACCAATAACATGTAAAACCAGATTTTACCTTTTCCACCTAAATTAGGACAAACTTCTCTTACTCAGAGTATAATATTTCATTTGACACTAAAATAAACTCTTAACATTTATTATGCTTAAGTGGAGAGGGAGCAAATTAGGGGATGGTGAGTAAGTTAGTGTTGTCATCTCGAGTGATCAAAGAGAAGAAAAGCAAGGATGAATGATTTATGTGAAAGTAATGGTTAAGTGTAATGATGATGTGATGTGAAGCTTAGAACTAAGGTTAAATTAGTATATTTATAAATAATTTATAAAATTATTTAGAGTATATTATATATACTTATGTAATAGTATACATTAAAAAAAATGCTAAATAGGCCAAGCCTGTAGGCTTGTAGGTTAGGTCTTATGAAAGTAGGCCTAGCTTGTTTATCTAAATAGGCCTAGCAATATTCCTGAGCCTGACTTATTTACTAAAAAAGCTAGACTAAGCTTTATGCAAGATAAGCCATAGGTCCCTATTAGAGGCCTGACCTATTTCCATCTCTATATATTGGTATGTATTATTATACATCTTCAAATCATTCGTTAATTAAATGGTTTAAATATCATGTAAAACACACACACACACACTCTATGTGTATATATATATATATATATATATAATGGAACCGACCTGCCCATGTTGGAGCCACGTGATGAAGGGCATATGCAGTGCGTGAGAGATTGTAATTTGAATGTGTTTGTGTGTGGACACCACACAAAGCCCATATGTCCCATAATCATGTTCTTGTTACCTCACATCTCTCACAAACCACAAGACCATGCATCACTGTTTATTACTCTCATCACACACACACACACACACACACACACACACGAATCTCTGTTTTTTATTATTACAATGTTTGAATGCAACATAAATATTAATTCAAGTTTTGCTGTATATATGTTCACTTCTTCATCACCCACTTAACATGTACATACCACTTTTTATCCTTGATATAAGAACTTGTTAGAGGGTTGGATTTGGTCTGAACTATGATGTATACCTCAGTCATAACTATGGTATGAGCTTGTTAGGCTAATATACTACCTTTGGTCGATCATAAAAATTTGGGGAGATTAAAGAAGCTATATAAATTATTTAATTATAATATATATGATATGATCTCTCTAAAATACTTTTGTGTATTATTATATTATATATCAATTTATCAATTAAATGAATTAATTTGAAAAAAATGATAAATATAAGAGATAAAATAAAAAAGGGGCCTTATATTTAGTTCCAAAATTCACTTCCAAAAAGGTCATATATTAAGGATAGGATGTAGTATATAATCTAATTTACTCATGAATATTTTAATGAGATTATGTCCCATTTATTCAAATTAAAAATTTTATTTTATTTTCTTAATGTATTCAAATTAGTCAAATAGCTCTTATATTAGAGATTGAAAGGAGTATATTGGTACTGGATCTATATTTCTTTAAACAACACCTAATTCTTCCTTTCTTCACATTAAAAGGATTTGAATTCTGATCACCATTGGTTCTCTTTTATTTCATCCTCATCAATCATCTAGACTACTTCAGTTATTTTAATATAGTTTTATAGTACATTATATCTATTTCTCTCAAACTTCATGTATTTTTGTATTTAAAAAACACTGAATTTCTTTATTTTAATAAAATCCTAATGTTATGCTATTGAAAACTGACTTTATTGAACAAAAAAATAAATAGTAGATGAGAGGGTTCTGCAATAGTCTTTTTCCTTTGGTGGGATCTCTGCTATTATATTTATTGTTGAGAAAACTCAATGATAAGGTTACAAAAAAAAAAAAAAAACAATTGGAGTATGTAGTGTGGGGGCTCTTTGTATTATATATGAAGTTTGACAAATATATTACATTATTATAAATGGTCAACAATATAACGCTGCTTCCAATAAATTTAATATATTGTAGCCTTATTAATTAGGAGAAGAAATTTTTTTAAAAAAAAACCATGAAATAGGAGCATAGTATAATTACTCCTTTGTTTGATGGAGAGGAATGAAGATTTCAGAAGAGAGTGCTATAACTGTTACTACTATAACTATAATTTTGACCCCGTTCATTGTTGGAATATTTTGACCGAACCATTAATTTAGCGAGAGCCCTCATCAATTTGAAAGTCAAAAGAAGTATGCAACCACATTTACAATTTTAAATTACGACATATAAGAATAAAAAACGCAATCTAATATAAGCTAAATTTCTCAAATCATCATCTCTCCCTCCCCTCCTAAATATAGCTATATAGGTACTAGTTAATACTGCTCCAGTCCCTAATATATATACGATATAGTTGGGGTTGATCTTGGTCTTAAATATAAGATATAGTTTTCATATTTGTCAATCTTTTCCTAATTTATCCCTATTGATGCTCCTTCAGCAATAATCAAGGAAGAGAGGGAATGAGGGAAATAAGGAATATGACTAGGGTGTTTTAGAAAATACATATCATATTAACTAACTCAATTAACTTTCTTAATCTAATCAAATTAGGTAAATATGTCTTATATTAAATACTGGAGGAGTAGTTAATATAGGGGTTGACTTTAATCTTAAATATAAAATCTCAATTCATTTATTTTCTAAATTTATATTTTCCACCAAATTATCCCTATTAATTGTGCATTAGGGGATTTCTATTGATGGTTAGTTTAATGCAAATGATTATTAAAGAAGTCATTTAATTTTTAGGGAAATCGATACACATTTATTATAAATAACTAACTTAACTAATTTTTTTAATATATTTATAAATTAATTATCTAACTCATATATTTAGCACTAGATGGAGTATTTCTTTTCACTTATATACTAGTGAAATACATCAAAGCAGCTTTCTGCCCTATATATATGTGTGTGTGTTATACGAGTATATACAGAAGACACACACACACACACACACACACATATATATATATATATTTATATATATTTTCAAGTAATGATGTAATGATTAGGTTAGGTAGCTAGATATTCATATGAAACCAAAAGAGGGAGGGGGCATTATGTTTTAACAATTAACCACAAAGAACAGAGAGGGGGTAAAAAAAACAGAGAATAGAGAGGTCCACATGAGGCCATATGAGACAAGGAGAACCAAAATCCAAAAGACACTAGAAACCAAAACAAACTTTACCGCCTTTCATGGAAATGAGCACATACACAAAGTTAAGTTAAAAAGAAGCATTCCCCATATGAGTTTATATAATTTTCCCCTCATCAATAATGTTTTTAATTAAGTTTTGGTGAGGCTAGCTACTGAATAAATGAGTTATAAAGTCCATGCACGTTCCTCAACTTGAACATGGGTTTATCTCAATCAATGTGCTTGTCTTGTAATATGATCATTCTTGAGAAGATCGAAATTATGTGCTTTGTCTTGTAAGAGAGGAGAGAGAGATTGAAGACCATATGTTGGCAGTTATAATTGGATTTGAATGTTTTTTCCAGCTCGCTCCGAGACAAGACCAAGGCACATGTTCATCCATGAGGGACCCTCCCCTGAGCCATCTCTAAGTACATTTGAACAATGTTGAGGATAAAGTCGTCTTTTTCTTAGGTGAGTTACTAAGGGTGTATCCAAATTCCTTTGGCTTGAGACTAATGCTTGTGAGATTTGAAGTGCATTAAAAGGTTTTCGTTTATCTTAATAAGTGTACTTCTTTAAATTTGAATTTGTGTTCTATTTTTTACGGTGAGTAAGACCACTACCACCTCATCCAACAATATCAGTGATATTAGACTACTCCAAGCACCATCCATTTTTACGACAACATGCACCTTAATTTGATGTCCAATTCCGTCCTTAACAATTCATGTTTAACTAGACCGTACGTACCATATAACAAATTACTCATTTCTTCTTAAAGATAAAAATTAGATAACTGATTTATAAAAATTGAGAAAAATTGGCTAAGTTAGTTATTTTTGAAAAATTATATATTGGTTTCTCTAAAAGTATTTCAATTAATAATTTCTACACACACATATGCAATCAACACAAACAATATAAAAATAAATGATAAATTTAGAAGATAATTGAAGGCAAAAAAAGAAATGAAGATAATTAACTATGAAACAAACTTTTTAACTATCTAGTATCTACTATCAGCGTGTTTGTTTCGGTGTTTTGAGGGGGGAATCGGACTTCAATAGTGTTCAATTGGACTTGAACAGTGTTTTGATCAAAAGTGAGTGTTAAATTTGTTTCAGCGATTGGATTTAAGGTGAAAAAAGTCATAAGTTGAAAAAAGTCATAAGCATCAAAATGAAGCTTATTGGAGCTTATGTGCCTGTATGTGTATAAAAAAATATTGATAGGAGTATTTTCATATTTTTGATGATCAATGAGATACTCAAAATCACTTCTAATCACAAAACTTCTTTTATGAAAAATGTTATAAATAATTTTCTCTTTCTTTAGATAGTAACCTTATGCTAATTAGAGAATACTTTGAGATAAGAGTTTAAGATTCCATAAATTTAAATAAAAATAAATTATTTATCCAATCATCAAAACAAACTCACCTTATATTTGGGAGGGGAGAAATACATACCTACTAACCAAGGCGACAGTTATCAAGTGGGCGGGAAAAAGACGGCCCAGGGTTACATGTTGTGCAAAGTACAATAATTAGAACAAGTATTTTTCACCTTATTACACATAAAGTTAAGAGAAAAAGACCAAAAAAAAAAAAACACTTCAATATTAAAATCCTAAATAAGTTATTTTCTATTAAAATAAGTTATCAATTATTATACTCTTGTAGTTAATCCTTATATTTTTATTGGTAATAAGACTGATTTGGGATTTTAAAGTTTAAGTGGTATTTTTTTTATCTTTTTCCCTAAACTTAAAAATTTTGTCTCAGGAAACAAATAAAAATAAAAAAATTGTATTTTAAAAAAAATGAAATATAAAAGTTTCCATCACTTTTCATAACTCTTCTTTCATTTTGTCTTCTTCTCCTCAGGACGTCTCCACCACTCACCCCTCACCCCTCACCCCCACAAAAGTAATGGTCCTTTCTGTCTTTAATGTAAAATATATTTAAAAAGTTGATATTGATGCTCAATATAAGATAAAATTTTCATATTTGTTAATCTTTTATTGATGCTCTCTCAACAATAATCAAGAAGAAGAGAGTGAAAGAGAAAATTAAGGAAAGTGACTACAGTGTTTTAGAAAATATATTTTATATTAACTAACTTAACCAATTTTTTAATTGATCTAATCAAAATAGATAAATAGATCTTATTTATGTACTTTAACAATAATAGTAATAGAATAATAAAAATAATTAAAAATTACCTGTGTCTCTCCTCTCTTCTCATTGTGTTGGTAGGGCAGTGTAAGGGCAAGTTCGTCGCCATTGCATCTACCCCATCTGCTCTATATATACTCACTCCCCACAATCATATTTTCTCGCCTCATCTTTATCTCTCTCTCTCTCTCTCTATATATATCACCACCAGATACCTACTACTAGCTGATTATATTAATCAACTGAACTTTGTTCTGTGCATAGTTGAATCCATTAGTATGCCTTCCCTCTCTGAAGCCTTCAGAGCCCACCCAGTCCACCTTCACCACAAGAACCCTGACTTCCCTTCCCTTCAAGAACTTCCCGATTCCTACGCATGGACCCACCTCGACGACCACGATAACCACACGGCCGCCGTGGACGACGGCGTCCCTCCCGTGATCGATCTCGACGACCCCCATGCTACTACGCTCATAGGCCATGCATGCAAGACCTGGGGCGTGTTCCAGGTGGTCAACCATGGCGTCGCCACCGGTCTTCTTAATGACGTTGAGTCGGCCGGCAAGTCCCTCTTCTCCCTCCCAACTCACCAGAAGCTCATGGCGGCTCGCTCCCCTGACGGCGTCTCCGGCTACGGCCTCGCTCGCATCTCCTCCTTCTTCCCCAAGCTCATGTGGTCCGAAGGCTTCACCATTGTTGGTTCTCCTCTCCACCATTTCCGCCAACTCTGGCCTCATGATTACCCCAAATACTGGTAATAATTAACTACTAAATTCATATATAATTATCAAAAATTTAGGGCCAGATATTGAAAATATCATCATGGGAGGGAAAGTACGAGGGACATGTCAAATATATAAGAAAAGCCTTTTTACTCATCTTTAAATGCAAAATTTAGCAAAGATTACAAAATTTGGGAGGAGATGGTAGGTGCGCCCGGATTCTACATATGTGCACCAAAAATCCACTTGCTTCTTTCTGTTTGTTTATAGCTTTGTTTGGATACGTGTCCTTTCTTTGTAAGTTCTTATCAAGCAACAGTACTTCCCGTTTTGATTTTTCTAACACTCCCATTTGGGTGGTCTATTTTGTTTTTTGTCGTTTTCCCTACACACAGCAACGTTGTCGTGGAGTACGAAGAAGCAATGAAAAAGTTGGCTCAAAAGCTAACATGGCTCGTCTTGGCTTCCTTGGGCATATCAAACAAAGACATCCAATGGGCTGGCCCAACAGATGATGGATTGAAAGGGGCTTGTGCTGCTCTTCAGCTCAATTCTTACCCGACTTGTCCTGATCCAGATCGGGCCATGGGTCTCGCCGCCCACACCGACTCCACCATACTCACTATTCTCTACCAAAACGCCATCAGCGGCCTGCAGGTGCTTAAGGAGGGGACTGGGTGGGTCACGGTGCCACCGATCCCTGGCGGCCTCGTGATCAACATGGGCGACCTGCTCCACATTTTGTCAAACGGGTTGTACCCAAGCGTGATGCACCGGGTGTTGGTGAACCGGACCCGGCAGAGGCTATCGGTGGCATACCTTTATGGGCCCCCAGCGAGTGTGAAGATATCGCCACATCCAAAGGTGGTGGGCCCAAGTAGGCCACCACTGTACCGGCCGGTGACGTGGAATGAATACCTGGGCACAAAAGCGAAGCATTTCAACGAGGCACTGTCATGTGTTCGGCTGTGTGCGCCCAAAAACGCCATGTTTGCTGAAGGAAACGACAGCCACGGCCACAAAAATAATAACAGCGTCCAAGTGGGCTAGATTGGAGATTTGTAATAATAATAATGATAGCTATGTAGTACAATTTTTAATCTTTTTTTTTTTTCCTATTGACCTGACTCATCTAGGCCACTTTGTTTTATGTATGATGTGATTAAACTCATTTGTTTCTCCTTAATTATAATGGTGATTTAATTTTCACTTGTGGCTTAATTGTTTCTAGTTAAACTTTTACCATTTGTGTGTGTGAGAGAGATGTAGTATTCATTTTTTTTCAAGATTTAAAGGGGCAAGTACTGATAACATGAGATTAGGGATTGAATCTACAACCTTCCACCATTTACAAAAGTGCTTTTCATACTCCTAAGTTATCACTACTGCAAAATATAGATTTTATTATCCTAAGTGTGTGTTTGGATTAGCTTTTTTTAATAGCTTTTACGATTTATGAGGTAAGTTTGTGAGAGAAGTTTTATCTCGGGTTGCGCAAATCATAGTTTGGAAAGCTCCCAAACACACACTAAAGGACGTCTGTTTTTAAAAAAGGAAAGTAAAAAACAAAGACAGTAGTATTTTTATAATTCCGGGTGGAAACTAAATAGCTTTAGGCGTCCCCAATTCAAATAGGGACATCTAAAGTGTGACTTTAGAGACTTTAGACGTCCCTATTTGAATTGGAGACACCTAAAGTAAAAATAAAAGGTTTTTTTTTTATTTTAGGTATCCCCAATTCAAATAGGGATGTCTAAAGTCTCTAAAGTCACACTTTAAACGTCCTTATTTGAAATGGGGACGTCTAAAGTACATTTTTTTAAAATCAAGGATGCCCTTTGGTGTCTCTAATATATTAGATACTTTTGAAGTTTTGGAATCAGGGGCACCTTTATGAATTAACGACTCCGTGTCGGTCCTTACTTCTCTAACTCTCTTTCTCTCCCATTTCTCTTAGATCCTTTCGGGGAACCTCCCCCAAGTTGGTATCAGAGCCGGAAGGGGAAGTAGGGATGTATTAAATACTTTGAAGTTCTAGAAAATTTATGAAGCTATTATGAATGTTATTTGATAAGTATGGTATGTGGTTGCGACTTTGTTTAATCTTCCACATCAAAAAAATGTTCTATAAAGCTAAGGTTTTGCTTAATATTGTTACAACCGATAGCACGTAAACTAGGAAAAGAAGTAATAACATAAGGACTTCATTCGTTTTTTAAGGCTATGACTAGTAAGACCCGACAGATAAAGCAGTTATGTCAATAGTCAACTTGAATGTTCATATGATATTATTATTTGCTGCTTTAAATGTTGGCTAGGAAGTAACAATATTTGCATATCATTATCTTTATACGAGAATACATGGTAACATTTAAAATAGTTCCATAAATAACATAGAAACTTCAACCTATCTAGCACAGTCCTATGGAACTGGACGGTAATGATATCAGTGTAAGGAAGAAAGTTTCATTATGTTTAGATCTTTCTCTTTCTGCTTCAGCTCCTCTCGTTCTTCTTCTGCTCCTTCTTCATCTTCAAATTCTAGTGTTACATCAAACAAAATTGTAGGAAAATCTTCCTTACAAAATAATATTTTCAATAATGAAATCTATTTTGAAGATATTGATCAAAATTTCAGTGATTGGACTATTCCAATCATTGACAAAAATGATTTGTATAAACTAGATAATAAATTTTTTAAATCTTCTGATTATATAATTAGAATAGTTAAAGAAACTATTCCTCTAGGTTTAGGAAATTAAAATCTGACATGCCCCTCTTGTTAGAAAAATCAATTTTGAAACACCAAAAGAAATATAAATTTATACACATCGGATGTGTTCAAATTGCCATAAAACCTTTAGTCAAAACTGGTTTAGATGTCTCCACCTTAGTTTGCATTAGAGATGGTAGGCATGGAATCTTCTTTTAGTCCATTTTTGGGATGGTTGAAGTAGGTCTCTGTTATTCTCTGGAAATTCTTGTATTTCATCACATTTTTCTCATATATTTGTGGTTTTAAACAAAAATTGTGCATAAGTTTTATACATATGAAGAAAAATGTGATATGTTGAAAATACTTGAAAAAGTGTAAATTTTGAGCTAAGTGTATAGGGTTTTAGATTAAATTGAAGAATTGAAAAGCTCATAAAATCCTTCTCTTTGTAGGAGGATGATGACAAGAAATAGAAGCTTACATGGATCCTTGGAGGTGAAGAAAAGAAGAACAAAAGCCAAAAAGGAAGATCAAAGTAGCTTGAAGGTGTCCCCGGTTGCTTTTGCTACGCCACAGCGAAACAAAAGTGAAAACACATCAAAAATAGGCCCTTCTGACCGCGTACGCTGTGGGTTCGCTATAGCGAAGCGAAAGCGAAAACACATCAAAAATAGGCCTTTCTGACCGCGTACGTTGTGGGTTCGCTATAGCGAAGCGAAAGCAAAGTCGCGATACGGCAACTGTGCGTTTTAAAAAACTGATGTTTCAGCTGGCTTTTTAACCTAATGGGGGCGTCGAATTGAAGGTATTCTGCACAAGGAAGAGCTCAAGAACTACAAGGAGGCTTCTTGGAGAGCTTGAAGAGGATTTTGGTGCTTCTTGGAGGAGATTCTTAGAGAAATTCAAGATTTTTCTTCTCTTTTTCTGGTTTTTCCCCTCTTCTCTTCTCATTTGCTAATATGGTCATGAGTTTTATGTTGAGTTGTTGGTTTGTATTGATTATGAGTGGCTAAAACCCTCATTTAGGATTACTTTTACTCACTGTATGGATTAAAACTACTATATTTTCTTGCTTTTGCTAGTTGTTGAGAATATATGTTGATTTTTCTCTATGCTTAATTACTATCTTGTGCTTGATCACCACATGATTAGTTTAGTTCAATTGAATGATGCTTGAGAGAGCTATTTTGGTTGTAGAACTTGAGAAAAATCATGTTAGACTTGAAGTTTAGGGATTAAATGGATGGTTTGTTGTTATAATAGAGATATATCTAATAACCTAGCATAGTCTAATGAAGAATTGATTTGGGAAAGATGATGTTCATTAATGATAGACAAGAGATTGAACATTGTTAATGAAGATTAAAAATCAATCTTGACTTGAGAGAGCTTGATTGATGATCTTAGAATCTTTGACTAGCATATGGACTCACACAATTAACATAAGTGAATTAATTGCATAGTTTTATGAAATACAATGAGGAAGAAGTAATCCTAAGCCTTTAAACCTTGAAGTAGAATCAATTTTACATTCACCTTTGTTTTATCTTATTGTTTTTAGCAAATTTCCTTACTTGACATACTCAATGTCAAATGATTTCATTCAACCTAGTTAAGAACATAGTTATAATAGTTAACTCGCTTTTGTCATAGTTCTCGTGGGAACGATCTTGACTTATCACTTTATTACTTGCGACCCGTGCGCTTGCGGAAGCTAAACAGCGAACAGTCTCCATGACGGAACAATCTACTTCAATTGTTTTCCTAACATAACAACTTCACTTCATGACGATCCTATTATAGATGTCTTGAAGTTAAGCCTCAAATTACATGGGTTCAACATGAAACCCGGTGTATCACCCATAGTATTGATCTATAAGGTTCAATATAAAGTCATGAATTCATGTACTTCAAATGTTAAAATGTTTAACCAAAGTAAAGAAAATTGTTTGTTCCTAACATATGCTACAAAAACAAATGTTACGATTCCAAAAACAATAAAATGGGAAGATGTAACCCTTCCTAATGATTGGGATTTAATTAAAGTTGCTCCTATTATCCCAAAACCTGCAACTGATTATTACAGAATTAGGCAAAATGAAAATGGAGATGTTAGAATCACTTTTGATGGGAGACAATTATTTAGTGTTTCTAAAACTCCTTCAATTTAGGAAAGCTTTAAGATTGCTTTGGAACAACCTTCTATGCATTCTTGTAGCTCTTCTACAAAAGAACCAATAATTTCACCTTCTGTAATGCAAGGTCTTGATAATTCAGCCAGCGTTGTAAAGCCTGTCTGCCAAAACTTAAAAGATGACCAGGTGGAAACCCAAACCTATCAATCTCCAACATATTTCGATATGATAAGAGTCATTGAGGAACAATTTCAGTTAGATAAAAAAATTTTACGAAAAGATTTTTATTCTGACCAAAACAAAGAAAGACAAGAATGGTTTTTCACAAAACATAAAAGTGAAGAATTGCGAGATCTAATTCAAGAAAGGTTTTACAAAATGCTTGAAAGGTATAAACTTCATATTTCGTTCTTTCTATGGTTTGATGCCTATATAGAAGAACATCATATAAAGGATTATCCTTTCAAACCAATTAAAGACATTAATGCCTCTTGGCATTTGAAAAATGGAAATAAGATAAAATCTAAATTTCCACCAAAACAATCTTTCAAAATCTCTAGTATTAAAATTGGAGAAGCTTCTGTAATTGCTTCACCTTTTAAAACCAAAGACCCCAAATTTGATGCAAATTCAACTGATATTCAAAATATCATTGAGCAAAATAATTATACAGATTCAAATCTTCAAACACTTGGAGAACATATATTGAAAAAATCTGTAACTTCTAAAGCTAGTAATACTGAATTATCTAGCTCTACAAGTTCACAGCCAATTTTTAAACCTTACTCTATTCCAAAAATGTTTCGAGTAGTATTAGAAAAGGAAGTTTCCATCAAAGAATTGAAGAAGAATTAAAGGAGATAACTCTTCCTGAAACTCCCCCTAGGAAAGAAGTTTAGAAATCTTCAACAATTCCTTCTTCTTCTCAAAAATTAACAATTGGTGTTTTAAAAGATAATCACACTAGTAGAAGTGAAGATTGTCCTAAAACCCAAAAATTGAAAACATAAATTGGAGAAATCCAACAAATTTATATTATCTTAGGGCTACGCCCCCGGATATTATGCTGGAAGAAAGAGACTCAGCTTTCTAACAATTCAATGCAAATAACATCTATGTATGGAACATAGATGTCAATCTAAAACAAATATCTTGAAAATCTAACAACAAATGATGATGGTCAATAATGCCTATGCCATATATAACAATTGCCAAGAGGAAGATGTTGTACATATATTGATTTCTGGTTTTGCTAGGCAACTCAGAGGTTGGAGGGATTACCATCTCACTTATGAGCAAAAAAATCAAATACTCCAAGCCATAAAAATCTCTCAAGATGTTGCTATAATCACTAGTGATGGTGAACCAATGTCTGATGCTGTTAACTATCTTATAGTTAACATAATTGCACACTTTATTGGGGATCCTTTACTTTGGAGAGATAAATCGATAGATATTCTATCCAATTTAAAATGCAAAACCCTATCTCATTTCAAATGGTATAGGGATAATTTCTTGTTAACAGTAATGGCCAAAGACGATGGAAACCATCCAATCTGGAAAGAAAAATTTCTTGCTGGTCTTCCTAGATCTCTAGGAGACAAGATTAGGGGGAAAATCAGAAATCAAACCGATGATGATCAGATCCATTACGAAAACTTAACATATGGACAGCTTATTGCAATTGTTCAAAAAACTGCTTCAAAACTCTGTCAAGAAGATAGGCTTCAACATCAACTTGCCAAAGAAAAAGCCTCAAATCGGAAAGATTTAGGATCTTTCTGTGAACAATTTGGCTTTCCTGCCTGTAAAAAGTCTAAAAAACTTAAAAACAGACATGAAGACAAAGATCACAAGGTTAAAAGATATTATAAAAAATATCATAAGAAACTTTGAAAAAAACATAGGAGTAATCAACCTAGAAAATTAAAAATCAATTTAAATCAAAACTTCCGATGGATCCTTCCAAAGAAAAAAGTGTTTGTTTTTGATGTAGTAAAAAAGGCCACATGGCAAGATATTGTAGGTTTAATAAGAAAATTAATGCCTTACAACTTGAAGAATCAGTTTTTCAACAATTAAACAATCTTTTGATTGAAGAAACCTCTTCTGAAAAAGAATATGAGATATCCTCTTCTGAGAATGAAGTAAATGGACTTCAGCAAGAAGATATTTCATCTTCATTTGATAAAGATGATTTTCAAATAAATTGTTTAGAAAAGATTGCTGAGAGCTCTAAGCTTGATGACCCAATCAAAGAATCAGTATTAACTGATTCTAAAAAAGATGTTTTTCAAATAAATGTCATTGAAGAAGACTTGATTTTTGAAATTATAAACTCTCTTCCGAATAAAGAGGAAAAGGTCAGGTTTTTCAATAAACTTAGAGATGGTACAAACTCCTCTTCAAATTTGAAATCTGCTAAAAAAACTTTGCAAAAAACCTTGCAAACAAAATATGATTTCTCTGAGATAATGAAAGATTTCAGAATAATCTAAAACCTATTTCAATTTCTGACCTTCAGAATGAAATGAATAATTTAAAAGAAGAGATAAGAAATCTGAAAAATACTCAAGATTTCCATTCTCTTATTTTAAATCAAATTCAAGAAGAAATCTCTAGTAAAGAAAAGAAAGAAATTGAAGAAATCAGTGATTCAGATGGTAAGGATCTAGGAGCTTCTGAATCTTTCTAAAATCTTATATCAAGGATTTCAATCCTAAAATGGTATGTCCCAGTCAAATTGTTGTGGCAAATAGTTTGGTACTGGAAACAATAGCTTTATTTGATACTGGTGTAGCTTTAAGCTGTATCAGAGAAGGTCTGATTCCAACCAAATTTTATGAGAAAACCATAGAGAATCTCTGCGGACCAAATAAATCACCATTAGATATTAGCTACAAGCTTTCAAACGCAGTAGTTGAAAATAATGGTTTTCAAATCAAAACTCCTTTCATCTTAGCCAAAGTTTTGTATCAAGATGTAATTCTTGGTGCATCTTTCATCATTCAATTAATTCCTTATCTAACAACAGAAGAAGGAATTGAATCCCAATTAATGGGCAAAAAAGTTTTCTTTAAATTTGCTTATCCACCTTATACCAAATTTCTTAATTCTATTGAGTATAAGGAAAATCAAATTAATTTTTTAAAAGAAGAAGTTTCTTACAAGGTTATTGAAACCCAATTAGAGAAACATTTTCTAAAGCAAAAAATTGAAAATGTTTTGAAAACCATTCAAGATACAATTTGTTCTGATCTTCCTAATGCTTTTTGGGAAAGAAAAAGACATGTAGTCGATCTCCCTTATGAGAAAGACTTCAACGAAATAGCTATTCCAACGAAAGCTCGCCCAATTCAAATGAACCAAGAACTTCTGGAACACTGTCAAAATGAGATCAAAGACTTGCGCTTAAAAAGGCTTATCTGCAAAAGCCAAAAACTACAAAAAAAAAAACAGCATATTACCCTCAGAAATTACCCACAAAATTCTATTGTTGAAATCAAATTACCGACGGATTAGGGACGAAAATGAAATTTCCGACAGATTACCGATGGAATAAGTTCTATCTCTAAAAATTACATGGAAAATTGATTTACCATGGAATTTTTATTCTGTCAAAAATTACCAACGGATTTTCGATGGAAAATTTTTTGTCGGTAATTACCGACGGAAAAATTCCATTGGTAATTATCGATAGAATTTTTTCCGTGGGTAATCCGTCAGTAATTTAATATTATTTAAAAAAAATCCAAGTGGCGACCTTAAAAGAGGCCACGTGGACATTATCGAAGGACCCCCACCGCCTGCACCTTGGTATGTGCTCTGATGCCTTTGCCAATTTAGCTGCTTTAACCTTTCGTTATTTATTCAAGTAATAATATATATAATGTAATAAATAAAAAATATATAATATTAAAATAAATATATATAATATTAAATATATATATATATATTTATATATTTCATTTTTTATAATATAAAATATAAATTTTTTTTAATTTCTTATTTCGTTTAAATATTTAATATTAATATTAATATATATAATATTACATATATATTTATATATAATTATATATTTCATTTTTTATCATATAAATTTAAAATTTTTTAATTTATTATTTCATTTAAATATTATATATATTTATATATAATTATTTTTTTTTATGATATAAACTTTAAAACTTTTAATTTCTTATTGCATTTAAAATTTTTATTAATAATATTATATATATTTAATATATTATATTAAATATTAATTTTATGATATTTAAATTTTTATTTGTTATAGATTATTTTTATTTTTATTAATTTATATAAATTATTAAAAGATAATAAAAAAAATATTAGTTTTACCTACGGATTACCCACAAAATTCTGTTGGTAATTTCTCGTTAAAATTACCCATGAAATTCTATGGGTAAATCGTCGGTAATTACCAACAGAAAAAATTCTGTAAGTAATCCGTCAGTATTTACCGACAAAATTTTTTCCATCTTTAATCTGTTGGCAATTAGCTACACATTACCTATGAAATTCTGTCAGTAATTTCTCATTCAAATTACCCACAGAATTCTTTGGGTAAGGCATTGGTAATTACCGACAGAAAAAATTTCGTGGGTAATCCGTCAATATTTATCGATGGAATTTTTTTCCGTCTATAATTCCGTTGGAAAATTTATTTTCCAACAGAATTTGCGGACAAAATTTTTTCGTCAAAAATCTGTTGGTAATTGTTTTGACTGAAAATCCGTCGGTAATTCGATGGAAATAATTCTGTGGGTAATTCCGTCGATAATAACATAATTTTTTTTGTAGTAAAAGCCCTTGGTCTTGTGCAGCTTTTTAAATCAATAAAAATGTTGAACTTGAACGAAGAACTTTGAGGCTTGTAATTAATTACAAGCCACTAAATCAAGCATTTCAATGGATTAGGTATCCAATACCTAATAAAAAGGATATTTTAAATAGCCTTCATCAGGCCAAAATATTTTCAAAATTCAATATGAAATATGCATTTTGGCATATTCAAATTAGCAAAAAGTATTGCTACAAAACTGCATTTATAGTTCCATTTGGCCAATACGAATGGAATATAATGCCTTTTGGTTTGAAAAATGCACCTTCTGAATTTCAAAAGGTAATGAATGAATTCTTTTATCCTTATACTAAATTTATCATTGTTTAAATTGATGATGTTTTAGTATTTTTGGATTCAATTGACCAATATTTCAAACATGTTAAGGTCTTTATAGATGTTGCTAGGTATAGTGGTCTAGTAGTTTCTAAAACCAAAATCAGTCTTTTTCAAACAAAAATTTGGTTTTTTGATCATCATGTAAACCAAGGAACTATTGTTCCAATTGATAGTGCAATTCAGTTTGTCGATAAATTCTCAGATCCAATTGTGGACAAAAATCAACTTCAAAGATTTTTAGGTTGTTTGAATTACGTAGGTGATTTCATTCCAAACCTAAACAATATCATTAAGCCTCTTTATGAGCGTCTTAAGAAAAGTCCTCCTCCTTGGACAGATGATCACACTAATATGGTTATCAAAATAAAATCCCTTGTTCAAAATCTTCCATGCTTATATCTCCCAAATCCACAACCTTTCAAAATTGTTGAAATAGATGCCTCTGACATAGGTTATGGTGGCATTCTTAAACAAAAAAATTGATGGTAAAAAATCATTGCATTGCATTTACTTCAAAACATTAGAATAGGGCTCAACAGAACTATTCCACAATCAAAAAAGAAATTTTAGCAATCGTTTTGTGCATAAATAAATTTCAAAGCGATTTGTTAAATCAAAATTTTTAGTAAGAGTTGATTGTAAATCTGCAAAAGATATTTTGCACAAAGATGTTAAAAACTTAGCATCAAACAAATTTTTGCCCGATAGCAAGTAATTTTAAGTGTCTTTAATTTTAAAATTGAATTTCTCAAAGACTCTTCAAATTCCCTTCCAGATTTTCTAACTAGAGAATTCTTGCATGGGAAATAAAGTGACAAAAAATGTCAGAAAAAGAGAAGAAAAAGAAGTGAAAGGGCAAAACCCAACAAAAAGATGATCTAGAAAGGATCACAAAAAAAGAAATTAAGCAACTCAAGGCTGCCATTGAGTTATCAAAAGGGTCATACACCCAACAACTAGGATCATCAATCCACCAAAAAGGATCCTCTTTGAGGTCCAAGATTTTTGAGCAATCTGCTCCCAAAACTTCGGGAATCATAATGGATGCAAAAAATTATGAATGCCCAATTGAAACACTCTTAGCCTTGCAATCTAACCAAGCATTGGCCAAATTACCAACCAAAAGTTTGGCTGACATAGCCTAAGAAGAAGATTCTAAAGCCCTTGCCTTAGCAATCAAAACCAAATCTCAAGAGATTACTCATGCTGGTTTATCGTCAAAAAAAACTGACCTTATACTCTCAACCTTCGCAAACCACATTTGTGGCAAAACCAAAAAAGGTCATAAACCTTTTTTCACACAGAACCAGGTTTCTGTGACAAAAATCCTTATGCCTTAGCCGCAAAAATATTTCCAAAGGGATTTTTCTTTACCCTCAAATATTTTGAGAAAACTCAACAATTTTATGAGCTTATTCTTGTAGATACAAAGTCTACAAAAATAAGGCATTTTCTGGACCCTGCTAATCCAGAAAACAAAAAATATTTTTGGATATTAGACATTCCGAATCAAAAAGATCCTATCTCTTGGAGATTGGGGTCAAGATTTAAACAAAAGAAAATAATTTTTTGTCAAGTTTAATCCAATTGGTTTCAATTACTGGGATTATCTGGATGCTTGGTATTGTACCTTCTTGTACCAAAACCCAAAATTTAGCCATACTTGGCTATTTATGTTTACATATGGCACAAAATACCAATTTCCACTATGGTTTAATCAATGGTGGGATTTCTTTGGACCATGTCCAAAAATTCTTCCGACCACAGCGAAAATTGGTTTTAACTATTTCAAGAGGTGTGCCAACCTTAGTGAAGATCTCTTCCTAACATATCTTTATTATTTTTCAAAATTTAGTTTAGCCTGGGTATTCAAATGGAACTTCAAATACGGTGCTTCTAAGTATCAAAACTTGTTTCCTATTTTGCAAAGGACTCCTTTTGTTAAATGGTGGGCAAGATTTCCAAACATAAAAAATGTGTCTGAAACGGCACTTAAAAAATAGTTCAGACAGAATCCCAAGTCCCTGATGGCGGGAGATCATGAATCCAGTGTCTTCCTCAACCAAAAGGCTACAATTCAAGATTGTTTGGCTTTGGCAACCGATAAGGACAACCTTACCAAAAAACTTCATGAAATCCTTGGGCTTCTTTAGAGTTAATTAGATGAGCCTCAAAGTAGCAGATCGGCCCAATTTTAACACCCCAAATTTTATATCCACCAAATATATTGTAATTATTTGAGAAATTCAATAAAATGGTGAATATTCATGAATTTGGAATTTATGAATTTCATAAATGTTCAATTTCATGGGAAATTGGGCAAAAATAATTATGGAATTAATTTGGGTAATTTAAAAAGCCCAATATTAAGGTCCAAAAATGAAGAAATTTTAGATAAAATATTTGGTCCAAAAATATATGGAAATTGGCCAAAGAAAAATAAGAGAAGAAACTGGATTAGAAAGATAATAACAAAATCGTAATTTTACCAAATTATCGCAAAATTAATTATTTTCTGATTAATTGAATTTAATTTTAATTAATTAATTAAAATAAAGGAAAAATATATATTTGAAATATTTTGGTCAATTTAATATGAATTTATGAAAAATTTGACCAAAAATGCAATTTTGACTAAAATTGAGACTTTACTTGTATACGTAACCTGGACAAGTTGTGAAGCCAATTGAAACCATAGAGAGGGGCCCCTAGGTGTCTCCTACATGTGGCATAAATAAGGAAATATTGATTGGGCTTAATGAGCATGGTTATATGTACATAAGGATTTATGTACATAAGTTTATTTTTGCAATTTTGGAAAATAAAACAAATGAATAAAATAATGCAAAATATATGATAAATAAATATATCATCATCCTCTTCAGCCCATTTTCGTGCTGCAACAGACCTGAAATAAGTGAGAGAAAGTTGAGAGAGTTTAGAGAAAGAATGGGAAGAAATCTCGCAAGGTAAGCCGATTTCTCCGACGATTTAGCTCCTAACGCGTATAACTCCGACCCTAAGCTACTCCTCTTTGTTCTTTAGGGTTTGGAGGCTCAAAAATTTGTTGTCCAAGGGTTAGGGTTTCATTCATCTTTGGGGAAAAGCTTGTGGGAGCTCGAGGTAACTTCCAAACCTTCGTATATTAACTATTCTGGCTGCTCTGGGCAATTTAATCGGTGAAATTTCACTGGATTTGCCATTGGTTTTAAATTTTGGAAAAGTGTGTTCCTAAGGGTTATGCTGCCCAATTTTAGTTCAAATGGTTGTTATAACTCAATTAGATGGTTAATAAAGTGGTTAGGAGTAGAAAGGAATGCGTTTACGGAGCCGAAATCGTAAAACCCCGATTTTTTCCGGAGAACACCATAATTTTGGCCAGGGATGTTTGAGGGCCTTAGAGTTAGATTTTCAATGATTTGATGGTTCCATTGGGTTCAGGAGGGAAAATTAGGTGGGGTTACAGTTGGGCGCTTTTTCAGAAAAGGCCGAAAAAGCATAATTACGGAAATGCCCCTAAAACCCTAAAAGTAGTGCTGCCAAGGGCAATTTCATAATTTGACATTGAATTTGATAATTTTGAGTCTGGAAATGGATTCCTTGGATGAAAATACGTCAGGATAGCCCTAGTCAAATATTTGAAAAAACGTGCCATCGAGCCAGGTATGACGGGGCCGGGCCAGGGTCCGGAGGGCATTTTGGTAAATTTTCACCATAGGCTAATATAACCACAATAAACACTATGGAAGTGTCCAAAATGATATATGGATAGGTCATAACCTATTTCTTGTACATTGGGTATTTTAGGACTGAGTTAAGAGCCTGGAGTTGGCACATTCCACGAGCCGAGCATCTCGAGGTTAAAAAGGGTTGAGGTAGGGACTACTATCTCTCATATACTATATGACTATTGTATGTTATGTGTTACTGTATTTTATGATATGAATGCGTGCTAGAGGCACAGTATCTGGTTGTGGTTCGGTGCCTAGCCAAGGTATATCGAAAATCCTAGCTGTATCGGTGACTCAGCTGAGGTACATGTAGGGGTTCTAACTCGATGTTTGGCCCTGAAACGTGTGTACACATATAAATCAAATCAAACTTTCATTTTGCTTAATATGGTGCATTGCATATTTAATTTTCACATTTTATATGTCGATAGTATGTTTCTACTGGGATTCTTCGGAATCTCACCCTTTTTTTCTAAACCAAACATCTCAGCGGGTGCTAGTAGATCAAAAGGAAAGGACGCAGATAAAGGAAAGTGACTGGCACGTGTCTCAAGGCGAAGTTAAAGCTCGTGGTAATAGATAGCTTATGTTGTAAATATTGTCGCCTTTTGTATCTTGACTGGGGACTGTAAACAAATACTTTTATCAGTATATATTTACTTTTCTGTATGCATGTGAAACTTGAACTCTATTACTCTGTGTATATCAAAATGGAAACGAGTGTTGACACCAATCATCAGATGGGTCGGATGACGAAGACCCGGCCTAATACTTTGGCCATGATTTAGACAATGAAATCATTAGCCTCGACGAACATTGATTCCATGGGTCCCAAAAAGACAACATCCAATGCAGATGTCTCAACTTTCAGTAGAGATTTGACATAAAGGTAAAGAATCTTCACTGTTCAAAGGACAATCACCGTCCATCAAACTTTCACTGTGTCACTTTACACTATAGCACATGTGAGCAGAAATAGTGAATAGGAGCTGTCGCATTTGCCTATAAAAGAGGCATCCGACTTCACTTGTATTCACCCCGAGTTATGTTGACGACTCAATTCTCTCTCCCCTCCTCTAGGCTGATAAGCCTTGTATGTTTTCTTTCTTTAAATTTTAAATTTCTGTTCTTATGTTTTTGCCTTTGTTCTTTGTGTTGTAATTTCTTTATATTTCAATAATATATTAGTTTTCTACTCTCTCTGTTTTTTCTTTAATTTATGCATTTGCATCTGCATCTGCATCTTATGAATTAACGACTCCGTGTCAGTCCTTATTTCTCTAACTCTCTTTCTCTTCCCTTTCGCTTAGATCCTTTCGAAGTACCTCCCCCAAGTTGGTATAATTAAGGACGCCAAAGGGCGTCCCTGATATCCAATGGCGTCCCTTATATATATCATTAGGGACGCCATTTAATTTTTTTAAAAAAATTTTACTTTAGACTTCCCCAATTTAACTAGGGACGTCTAAAATGTGAATTTAGATTTTTTTTTTTTAACTTTAGATGTCCCTAATGCATATAGGGATATCCTTATATGCATTAGGGACGTCTAAAGAAAAAAAAAATTAACTGGACAATTTTAAGCGTTCCTAAATTAAATTTGAGAGACAAAAAGCAATTCAAATTTAAACTGATAGTACCTTATTGGTCAGTTTTATATTCTTACACTTATCTTTCTCTTCTTCTTGATTTAAATGGAAGACCCTTCCCATTGCCGCAACCACAAGAAGAACCACTATCACTACACCTTTTAACTCTTACTTCATCTTTATATACTCTTTTTACTCTTACTTCTTCCTTTCTTTCTCATTTTTTCACATCCAGATCTGTTATGCTTTCTTACCATTTTTTATTATTTTATCTTCTTTCTCTTTTTTCTTTGGGTTTCGCTTATAGTTTATCTTCTAACTCGTGTTGTTATGACTTGAAGATCAAGACTCTGAAACATACGTAAGGCCACGTTCCCACCGAGAAAACAAGATTCATCTGTCCCTGTCGCTCTTCTCTATTCATTATTACGAGAAAATGAATTTTAATAATAGAAGGAGGCAAGTTTTTTGCAACTGATTCCTCTTATTATTTTCATCTTCTACCTATGAGATTTCAGCTTTTGAGTTATTATTGTGTAGATTTTGGATTTGGATTTCAGATACTAGATCTATAATTTTATTAATGATAATCTGTAATTTCTGGTTTTAAATATTGTTTAGTCTAGATCTGTAATATAAACCATGTTTTTTAAAAAAAACACTTTAGACGTCGTCATTTTAAAATGGGGAAGTTTAAAGTAGGACTTTAGACTTCCCCAATTTAAAATGGGGACGTCTAAAGTGTCAGTGTAGCACTTTAGACGTCCATTTTTAAAATAGGGACGTCTAAAGTCCAGACCTTAGCCATCCTTTTATTTACAGACGTTATTGCCATTTTTTATTTCATCACTCATATAGACGTTCCCTTGTTTTCAGACGTTAAAAGGCTTAAAAAAGAGACGTTAAAAGCGTTTTTTGTAGTAGTATACACATATATTGTCATATGATGTAGTATTCTGTAACACCCCGAATTTTATATTCACCAAAAATATATCATAATTATTTAAGAAATTCAATAAAATGGTAAATATTTAAGGCCAAAGGAGTTAAATATTGGAAATTGAAAGGTGAATAGTGTTTTCAATGAAATTGTCTGCGAGATAGTAAGTTTGTCATGTAATTTTGGAAAACCAAATGATAAGTAAAAATTATGAAATTTTACAAGGTGAAAGTAGACATCCCAAGCTTTAATTGGATAGGTCATATGAATCATTTGAAGTTATATCCAAAAATATATGAATTTTTGAAGTTAGTCCCAAAAATCTGGAAAGTCTCTGAAGCAGCGGTCAAATAAATAAAATCTGGCAATGATATGCTTCTAGCTGGCTAAATTCCATATTTTTCTTTAAAACTAGACTCAATAAGGGTTCCATAGCCTTTAGAATCACTTCGAAACGATGCTTACAAAATTAGTTATGCTTTTTCAAAGTTAGGACAAAAAATATGCCAGAATTGGCATTATTCCGAAAATTGAAAATAAAACGTGTTAGAAATTGATTAATAGAATTAAAGATTCCAAGTGTCAGGATCATATAAGGAGGAGATTAAATTATAATGGATTTGTATGAGCACATGTCAAATTGCATTAAAATAATGCTACATGGACATAGTAATTATGGTTAATGATGAAATGGTACACTACCTTGAGTGCATGACTGAAGAAAACTCATTTCACTACTTGAGTGCATGGTTGGTTTAGTTGGAAGAGGCAATTTGAATAGTAGAGCATGTGAGAGGGGACGGTTTTGAGCCAACCAAATGGAGAGAAAAATTAGTTCCATGCTAAGGGAAGCTAAATGGAGCCATCATGACATAAACTTAAAGGAGGAGAGGATTGTGACAAGTGTCACAATAATAACCCTTTGATGAAATCAAATGGTGTAGGATGAAGGGAGAAATTTTATGAAGGCTCTTCCTTCCTTTTTCCTTCATATATTTCGGCTAGCACAAGAGGAAAGAAGAGAGAGAGAGAGAGCTTGAAGAGTCACTACAAAAAAACGTGATTCCATAGCGGATAAAAATGGGTATTAGTAGCGGTTTTAACCGCTACAAACAATATTAGTAGTGGTTCGTGAAACCGCTATTAAATCCTATATTGCAAGCGTATTTGTAGCGATTATTAAAAATCGCTACTCAAGGAAAATAACCGCTACTTTATTTGTAGCGGTTGAATCCCACAGCTACAACATCGCCAAGAGCTATTGTCTTTTTCTGGGAATTTTGTAGCAGTTATTGAATTGCTACAAATATCAAAACCAAAATTTTCAAGGAGGGAAATCGAAGGTTTGTTCCATTTTGTAGCGGTTCCTTAACCACTACTAATATGAATTTAAAAAATGGCGCCTTAATTAGTAGCGGTTATATAACCAATACAAATTTCATCAAATTCAAATTTGGCGCCAAAAAATTTATTCACGTTAGAAAAAGTTGCTCTAGTTAGTAGCGGTTTAATATCCGCTATAAAAAATAAATAATTTTTTTTAAAAATGCAATCATTGGTTTTATTTTTTTTAATATTAAATTAAATATTTTATTTTATTAGTAGTTTATCTAATTTAATTAGCTTATTATTTAATAGTTTAGCTCATTTATAAATTAAAAGGAATAATTTTAATTAGTGAGATAAGTATAAAGATTGCATTGATAATATTATTGAGGATATGTAGGTAAAAAGGAACTATTATGTTGTGTACTACAATTTGATTATGTATGAAAAATAGGTGAAAATGAGAAAAAGGAAAAAAGCTCTTAAATATCTGCAAAAAAATAGTGAGGATATATTTTATGCAAAGAAAAGAAGTATTAAAATAAAAAATTTTAAAAATTGTTACCATATTTGATCACCTTATTCAGCTTCTCAACTCATACAAAAAAATTTGTAAACGAGAGAAAATGAAAGAGGGGTAAGGTGGAAAGAAGTGGGGAAGTGTTTGAAATGAGACGTTGTGGGAATATTTAAAGGGATCTGCGTAGCATTTGTAGCGATCAATATAGCCGTTTTGTAGCTGTTTTTAATTAATAGCGGTTATTTATATTTTTGTAGCGGTTTTTTAAACGCTACAAATATTGAATTTATTTTTTTAAATATTTTTTTAAAAGACAAAACCATAATTTGAATTTGATCACTCATCCTCGCCATCCCTATAGAAATTGTGTAGAAAAATTGTTGTAAGTGATGTATTATTTTGTTTTAAAAATTTAATTAAAATGATGTGAACTTAAAAAAATGCACCGCAATAGAGGTAAATTGTCATCGCCTTCAGGGAAGAAGTTTTCGAAATTGGCGGGCAGAAATAGCTCACTCTTATAGGTGATGTTATTGCATTCACCCACGTCGTAAAGGTCTCGTAGCTTTAAATGAACGACCATGTGCCAATCCCTGTGCCTCTCATCCTCGACATAATAAACCTACTATGCCTCTTAGGCAAGAATGTACGGCTCATCATCTTGAGAATTATCAGTATGAATTAGCCGTGAGAAATTGACTGATTCGATCCCTAAGTCGTCAGTTGTCAGTCCCCGGGAAGTAGTGGTATTTGCCCACACTAGGTCCTTCGGCCCCTTCAGAACATACCTCCACGTCCTGAAGTGAAGGGGGAACCACATCCAATTTGAGCCCAGGTCGTTCAGGAAACGGTTGAACAGGTGACCCACATTGTCGATGGGCTGGTCCGTGCCCTCATTCCATGGCACAACAACTCGTAGTGTCTAGTCTATACTGTTCAGACCAGCAACGTCCAGCCTCCTCGTGGACACATTCCCCTGCTTATCTGCACAATTTACCGCACGTTAGATAAATTGTAATTCAAATTTAACATTTTGAATTTAAATAAATAATTTATTCAATAAAAAAATTTATTTACCTTGAACCTGCACCTCAAACGCAGCAAACCTTGAAAATGACCCTCGTGGGTTGTTCTGCTCCCGCGCCTCCTCCTCATCGAGGAACTGCTCCATTTCTCTGATCCCAATCAGGATCTCGAAGTCCTCGTTTGCATCATAGTCATTGACGCTGATATCTCCCTCCCCCAAATCAGGCACCTCTAGTGCGGTCGTCTCCTGTGGGATCATCTGCGGTGGCTGTGGTAGGGCCAACTCCTGTGGCTGCTGTAGGGGGATGGTCTGAAATGCCGCGGTCGCCCTCCCTCCAAGCTACCCCATCCCTCTGCCCCCTGCTCTACCACTGCCACCCCACAAAATCGGTCTGGGGATATCGGGCTCCTTCCCCCTATCCTGTCTTGAAGCCATATCAACTATAAAAATTCAAAAAAAAAATTTAGTCACATTATTATACAAAAATATAATACAAATAAAATAAGTATTGTCCGTACCTCAAGTACAAATAACGAGAAATGCTACAGCAAAAAATTTTTCACAGACTTCTGAACGCTCAAATCTAAAAGAAAATACTTAGAGAAAGTTCAGGAAACAAAATGGCCAAATGGGAAAATAGAAGGAGGGGAGGCTTTATATAGTGGCGGAGTTTGTAGCGGTTCTTGAAATAACTGCTACAAATTATAAGATCTTTGAAGTTCTGTAACGGTTATTGTACAAAACCGCTACAAGTTTCATGACCTCTGAAGTTCTATAGCGATTATAGCTTTATAACTGCTACAAATAGGTGACGTTTGAAATTTTCTAGTGGTTTAATTGATGAAACCGCTACAAATAACCGCTACATATTGACGCGTCTTAGTCGCACCAAGTGGCGAGAACTTTGTAGCGGCTTTTATTATGTAACCACTACAATTTAACTGCTACAATTTTTGGTGGGAAATGCGCGCCATATTTGTAGCGGTTTCTTTTATTAACCGTTACAAAAATCATTGTCAATATGTCACGCCATTTGACGCGTAGCTTGCCACTATAAGTTTATAGCGGTTTAGTTTATAACCACTATAAATTTTACTATTTGTAGCGGTTAATTATAACCGTTACAATTTCACCGCTACAAAATACCTTTTTTTTGGTAATGAGTCTTGAAGTTTTAGAGAAAAGAAGAGAAAGCTTAAGGTATGCAGTGATCTCTTATGCCTTTTTCCTTGTAATCTTGCTTAGAAAACCTTCTCTAAACCTTTCTCTTCATGGAATCCATGATCTTGAAGACACATCTTGAGCTCAAGGAGAGAGAGAAGAGGAAGCCTAAAGAGAGAAAATCTAAGATCTCAAGAGGTAACTGTATAAATCTTATATCTATACAAGTATGAAGTTGTTGTTGGTGAATGTTGTTGGATTTAGTGATTTTTGGTTGAGTTGTAAATTTGGAAAAAGCCCCTAACCCTAAGGGGTTATGCTGCCCAAATTCCTTTAAATCATGGTTAAGATGTGTTTAAATGAGTTAATAAAGGATTAAAAGTGGAAAAGTAGAAGTTTTGGAAGCTAAAACAAAAAAGAGTATTTTTCCTTCTTTTTTTTGCCTAAGTTTTGGCCAGAACCAGAACAGGAGGAAGGAGCTCGATTTTCATGAAATAGATGGTTCCATGGGATTCAGTGGGCAAAAATAGGTGGGGTTACATTTGGTCACTTTTTTGGAAAAGGCCGAAAAAGCATAATAACAAAAACGCCCCTAAAACCCTAAATCGGAGATGTTAAGGGTATTTTATAATTTGACACTGAATTTGATAATTTCGAGCCTGGAAATGGATTCCTTGGGTGAAAATAAGTTAGGATAGTCCTAGTCAAAATTTTGGGAAAACGTGCCATCGGGCTGGGTACTGTGGGGTCGGCTGAGGTCCGGGGGCGTTTTGGTAAAATTTCACCATAAACTAATATAACCACAAGAAATACTATGGAAGAGTCTAAAATGATACTTGGATAGGTTATGACATATTTCTTGTATATTTAATACTTTAAGACTGAGTCGGAAGCCAAAAGCGACATATTTTACGAGGCACACTAAAAAGGGAATAAAAGAACTTTGAAGTAGGAACATTATTCTTCATACATCATGCCATAGTTATATGCTTATGTGGATGCCATTGTTTGTAAATGCGCTTCATTAATCAACATGATTTATCTAGAGAAGGGCAGTTAGTGCCAGAGGTGCACGTACACTAGGAGTTGGTGACAATCCAACTAGATGTAGATAGTGGGGCTGGGCCCTACTCATGTATACATGATGATGATGTGTTACGATGATGATTTGTTATGATGATGTATTACGATGATGTGTTTATATTGTTCATTAATTAGTGCATACCTTGACGCATATCATATTTACTTTCCGCATTTTTTCTATGAACAATAGCATGTTTCTACTGGGATTCTTTAGAATCTCACCTTTTTATAAAAAAAATAAACATCTCAGCAGGTGCCAGTGGGACGAAAGGCAAAGGTGCAGATATAGAAAAGTAATTGGTGCGTGTTGCAAGGCAAGGTCGAAGCCAGTGGTTATAATTAGTTTAATCTTAAGATATTTTGGAAATCCTGTATATATTAGAATTTTCACTATGTTTCTGTATTTTGTTGACGACGACTTTGGATTGTAAACGAATACTGTTATCAGTATAATTGTACTTTTCTGCATGCCCATGGAATTCAGTCTTTATTACTCTTCGATTATCGAAATGGAAACGGGTGTTAACATATTCTACATACACTTGGATAATAGATTTGGTCATAAGTATAATGAACTAGTTGAGAGTTTGTTTTGATTTTATAAGTATAAGATCTCTATCTACTTTAATTTATCTTTTAAATTCATAACTTCTTTTCTTAAATTATTCCTATTGATTACACATATATGAAAGGAGCTTTCATCGATATGATAATTTACAACGCAAATTGGTTGCAAACAAACATTTATGAAAATCAGTACAATTTTGTTTATATAAATAACTAATTCAAATAATTTTTTTATTTAGAAGCCGATACATAAGTAAGAAAGGGGAAAGGGGAAAGGGGAAAGGGGAAAGGGGAAAATAAGAAGACAAGAAATGAACAGAAAATGGGGGATGGAATTGTGGTGGCGAGTCGGGGAGAATTGGCGTAATTTTGAATCGTACAAGGAGAAAGAAGCCGACATGTTTCTGTGTCCCCAAGTCCCTGGCCATATCCACTATTTGGGCTGTCACTCTCTCCTTATTTTAATTTCTCAGCAACTCTTCAAAGTTCAAATCCTCCTTTTTTTTATAACACGTTTGGCATTCAGTGTCTCTAACATTTTTTCTGAATCATATTAATAGGTATCTGAGTAACCGACTAATTTAGATTAAGGCTTTACAAATAGGATACCTCTTTCTAAAGTCTTTTTGAATAAGATGAGATTTGAACTCATTCCGCCTACTTTATAACCTAACTGGACTATCGTTAGACCACGTACCTCGAGTACTCTTCACACCCTCTTTGTATATTGATATATATGCACAACTGTTGTTGGCTGTCTGCTTGGGCCCGCTTCCACTTGAGATTTAGATTTAGTCCCCACATCCATGACAAGTGTACGCATACGTTGGTGTGGACAAGAAACACAATTCATTATTACCATGCCAACATCAAGCGGTGTCTAACTGGGAGAATCGGTGAAACTTTCCATTTAAAAATTTAATTAGTCAGAAAGACTTAAGTTAGAGTATCAGTGATTAAAATTTTATAGAGCACCGGTACTTTTTATACATGAAAACATATCATTTTTTCTAACAGATAAAATTTTTAAACAAATACTTTTTATTTTTTATCAGGTTTTCCTTTTTAACTTAATTTTTTTAGTGTTATCGTGTACGAATATATATACAGAGGAGATAGTACTTTTGACATGCATGAGTTTTTTATTAAAAAAAAAGGGAGAATTATTTAAAAAGACCTCATGGACAACTTATTTACTAAATGGGACTTGAGAAGATATCTGCACATGGAGGGAAGATTTCTGCACACGTAGGGAAGAATTTTGCACACGTATAGAGAAGAGTTTTGCACACAGGGAAGATCATCTGCGCACCATGGAAGATATTCTGCACACGTGGAAGATAATCTGCACGCGAATGTCCCATTTAGCAAATAAGTTGCTAATGAGGGATTTTTTCACAATTTTCCCAAAAAAAAACCCACAAACTATAAGCTAAGTGGTCTGGAGTTTCATATCATACAATGCACTTGATCCAACCATAGTTAGTTAAATATTATTGCTTACTTTCTTTGTTTTTCTCAATATAATTTTCATATATAAATTTGATTTTCTCTAAATGTGAAACGTTTTGATTAAATCTAATCATTGAAACCATTTTTACCCCAGTGAAATAAACAAAAGGCCCTTTTTAGGGATTCGATTGCTTATAAATTACTTTTTAATAATGATTTACGGTATACGAAGTAAGTATGTGAGATGAGTTGTATCTCGATTTATGTAAAAAGCAACTTATAAGCAATCGTAACGTCCAAACAAACATGCGTGTTAGCTAATCACATGGTAGAAAATCGGCCAAAAAAACATCACATGGCAGAGAGAAAAAATTGCTTGCTTCACTGTACAACGAGAATTTTGAGAGAGAGCGTGTGTGTATTCCATGTCCCAAAGCGCCAATGTTACATTGATCCATCCTTTATACAAGACTTCAACCCGTTTTATCTTATAGCATGTTTATCATTTTTTAATAATTAATCTATCTAAAGGTTTGATTGTTGATGTAGCACAATAACACTGTACGATCCATGTAACTAACCTCACCTAGTAGGATAAGGTTTGTTATTAATATATGAACTAATATATAGTATGGTCTAATGTATAAAAATATTTTGAAGAGATCATATCACATATATTCAAATTAACCAACTCTTTTTATTTTTTTAATTTATTCAAATTAGTTAAGCAGTGCTTATATTAAGAGTGGATTTAGTAATATTATTGATCTACACGAATTATTTTGATGCTTCGTGCAGCTTCTCAGTTATCCAATTTTGGTCTATAAATAGAGAAGCAAAAGTGATCAATGCGTTTTAACCCTATCAATATATAATCCCTGCACTTGTAATAAACCTACAAATGCCACGAAGTATAAATACTTATAATTTATCTTACCTTTTAATGGAATTTGACAATACAGACACATTTTTAAAATAAAGTAATTAATAATTTACTAGCCATGAATGGTTTGGTAACTAATAATTTACAAGCGATGCCGACTTTTTTCAGTTGATTTAGCCTAACTTTTCCAAACACTTAAATCTTTCTCGTTATGACATAATAATTTGGGCAATAAGTTGGTAATTTTATTTTTTAAAAAGATATAAGAAAATGAAAATATATTCACTGAATTAGAATCAGTAATTTACTTTTAGGATTACATGTCGCATGTGTTTGGTATCACTTATTTTTGGATAATAAGTCCTTATTACGTAAGCCAAAATAAAACTTCTCTCACATACTTACCTCGTATACCGTGAATCACAATTTATAAATATTTATTATCTAAAAATAAGTTATTCCGAACAAGCACAGTCTACCAACAAGCGGTTAAGGTGATAATTAAGTTGTCTCATTTCTATAAGAAAAAAAAACCATAAATTGAATATAAGTGTACTTATTGAAAAAGACGAAAAATCATTTATGTTCAAAGCTTAAAAAATGATTATTCTCAAGCTTAAAGTAATTTGGAATACTTGATCGATCAAATCAATATATATACAACATATGTGTGTCTATGTAAATATATATAGTTTCGTTTCGTTTGAACACGAAAAAACATATATACAGTAAATGTGTCAGCTTTCAATTTCTTCATTGAATCAGTAATTTGGACGTGAAAATATATATAGTTTTTTAGTCAATGAACTGAATTATGAGTGAAGAATTAATTGAATAATTGTCCCTCTTTCTCTATTTCTGCAAAACCACGTGCTCCTCCACACTGACTGTACCTTTCAGAATCCACACATCTTATGAGTTATGATATCTCCCTTGAATTTCTTATTTATTTATTATATTTTAATATTATCAAATCCTATCAATTTTGTTTTCCCCGTATATAAATATATAGTAAATACATACACGCTTCATAACAAAATTTTACATGACACAATATTAATTTTTAAGACTGAGACATGCGCTCTATGAATACAACTTCACTCCAGAACAACTATATATTACTGCAACAAAAACATTAGGAAAGATATAAAAATATGGTAATTTGTTCAAAATTTACATCGGTAAAACAAATGACGTATACGAAAATTCCTACGATGACTAAAAGCAGCGATCAATAATTTGATCAGAAAAGACTTTCTACGTAGAACAAACCAAAACAATATTACATTCGTTAAAAATATAACATACATAAGTACTCCTTCAATAATTCAACTTAATTACAAAAGTACTATCACCTTTTTTTATCATGTCACTTGCTTTACATACATACATACAGACAGACAGATATTATTTCCTTAATGATATCACTGTCATACATTAGATATGATAAATGTATAAGCAAGAGAGTATATGTAATAAAATTACATGAAAAATACTTTTTATGCTAACCTCCAACTAGTTAACATTAAAAAGTCAGGGGTTAGAATTTAAGCAAGACTTTAATTTGATCTGGAGTCAACATATGTTTAAATAACTGAAGGTTTCACTTTAGTTTTAATATTTATCATTATAATCCATAATTTTAATTTCTACCCTTAATAAGTAATTTTCAATCACAATGGTGGTTAGCACTTTCAAGTCCTCTCTTAACTTTTTGTCTTATAGTGAGTTATCTTTTCACGCAGTGACCAGCTTGATGTAATCTCCCTTACCAATTATATTTAATATTTGGTGATCAAGCTAATTTAATTATTTGAGTAACGGAAATGATAAAATTATGGGAGAATGACACATTTGGGTCCCTTAGAAAAAATAACTAACACAATTATGGGTGCCTAAAATTATTCTCATTCTGCAAAAAGAGAGATAAATTTATTCTCATCGCTATCATTGCGTTGAATCCCTAAAACTCAAATAAAAAAAATTCCTAAAACTGAAATGAAAATCGCTTACTTCCTTCAATTAAATTTATTTACCAAAAAGTATATATAATTAGGCCTACAAGTTATAAATTGTACGTAATATGTTATTGTTACTTAGCTTCCTCGAATTTAACACTCAAATTAAAAAGGTAATTAAAGATCTACAATGAAGCAAAATTTAATGGTATTTGAATAAAATATTCTTTTATTAAATATTTTTATTTCTAATACCCCAACTAATTATATGTTCATTAATAAGAGGTAAAACAGTACAAAAATAATTAACGTTTCATCTTGAAAAAAATCATAAGAAATCGAAAATGACAATCATTTTGAAATGAAGAATTGGTGTATAGTTAGCTATAGCTAGTAGCATGCATGTCTAATAATTAATTAGTAGTTATTTATGTCCTGATTTTTCATCAACTGTATTTGTTTCATATTGTATTCCTGAACAAAGCTGAATAAACTTAAAAATTTCCATCTTTATTAATTAACCACAGTGTAGATATAGATATTTCTAATAATCTTCTAGAGACATTAGCTAGTCATTATTGGAGTAGCTAGGATTAGATGAAAATCGTTGTGAAACCAATCAGTTCAAAACCTTTTTGAATAATTTCCCGTGTAATTTGTCATTTCACAAAAGCCATAGTTTAATCGTAATCTCTCTCTCTCTCTCTCTCTCTCACACACACACACACACACACACTCTAATGATAATGAGGGCCAAACCTTATTATTATTGTTAGATTGATGTAATAACTAGTTAATAATCCAATGATCAATGAATCCTACCTTCTGAAGATGATAAGGACATTAAGGACGTAGCCCAACTTTTTAACACAATGATTAGATCTATCAGGTCTCTACATAATCTCTTGTTGATAACAAATTAATGGTTCTTAATTATTTGACAATGACTAGATAATCACATCTTAATCAAACGCATCTTCTTTCTTCCAAAACCTTTCTCTGCCTCTTCTTTGTTATCTTCCCTCAAACTTCTTTCATTTCTGCACATTCATTAACTAACCACAGATTTAACAAAGTTGAGGAGATATGAGCTTTAAAGGTTTCTCTATCGAAGTTTAAAGTATAAAAGGTTTTTGCCTTTTTCAATAAGTGTATTTTTCAATATTTGAATTTGTGTTATCTTCTTTATAGGATGAGACTATTTACCATTTTAACCAACAGCTTGTTGATTAGTAAAAACAACTTTTATCATAACTAGCTTTTACAAACTGAAGTTGGAATAAAAGTCAGTTAATGTAAAATAATTTATATTTGGAAAGACTTTTATTAAAAAAAATTGTCAGTTTGACATAAACTTATCTAAGCACTATTTTAAAAATCTAGTTTCAGAATATTCAAATATGAAGAAAAGTCAAAAGTTAAAAAATAAAACTGAAAGTTAGAAGAAGTTGCTTCAGCTATAAAATTAAATGACTTTTGGGCAAAAAGTAAGTTATACCTAAAGCTATATTCCGAATACTTCTCTGCTCCTCCATATAAGACCTAATTAATCAATTTGAATAAATTGAAGATGTTAGTTAGGTTAGTTAACATAAAATGTTTTCTTCTAAAAATCCATAATCATATATCTTAATACCCTCTCTTTCTCTTTTACTTGATTATTATTGAGGGAATATCAATAAGGTTAATTTGAAAAAAAATTATAAATATGTAAGATAGGTCTTACATTTAGGGCTAGCTAACATAAACTCCTCAATTAGGTCCAATTTTTTTCATCCAATTACCTTTTTTCGTCCCTAGCTGACTTCTAAAGCTTATTAGCAATATCCCAATAACAACCCTATATAATATTTAAGTTGAACAAAATATATGAGTTTCCAATATTATCAAATCGCGCGTGGCCAAAACAATAGTGATTGACAGAAAGACAGGAGTCTTATGTTACTGTGGTATATATACGTACGCAGATTAAGATGCCTTTTTCGTACGTATAGTACAAACCGAAGGTATATATGCCTGTTTAGAGGAATCCATCATGGATAAGTCACATACGAGAATGATTGAACTGAACTACATACATTGAAACTAATGTGATGTGTCTAAAACCAAAAAGGTACAGAGATAATAAATCTATCAACTTGGAACTGATAATTAATTAATTGCATGGCCAAACCCAAAAAACCCTAGTTTTGATGTGCGTGGTGAAGCATTAGAAGTTGTGTCTCAATATGGACTGATAAATATTTTTGGATCAAAAAAATAATTGAGAGAAAAGAGAATCGATTCCATGTTGGATCTGACATATCTTGCACGGTTCTTCAGCTGCTTATATATAATTAATAACTAGTGCATATAACACAGTGGTTGTTGCTAGTTCCTTCCAATGAACCCAGATTATAAATCATCATATTCTAGTTCAAGTGTTTCTGTCAAATATCAGAATCAAACTCCTCGTTTTAATTGTCCAGAAAGAAATCGAACCAATCTCAATCGATCACATCAATCAAAATTTAAAATAAAAGTATAAAACCTTAGATTTTGATTTTTTTTCGTTACGTTCACATGCATTATTATTATTTAGTGCGACGAGATGTTTTTAATAATTACTTGGAGACGTACGTGTGTGAAGGCCAAAGTCAGTCGTTGTCTCTTGAGAGAGACTAAGAGGCTTTTGTTGGTTTGCTTATTTGTTTGCTTGCACCGCACGAGCCATAAGTCTCCATATCAAGATTTGCTTTCAAATTTGTTAGTGGTTGCTCTAGGATTCTGATTAGACTCAAATGAAATTACACACATATATAATATTTTTCAGAGAAAATCAATGAAAATTCATTATTTTAAATTTTATTGGGAAAAAAAGACCTGGATTAGAGCACAACTATTTTCTGTATAATGAAATACTACAAGAGTATATATATATACTTTCTGTGTTTTAAAATATTATTGTTCAGAAGGACCTAAATAAAAGTGCTGATATTTTTTGAATATAAAGACTTGTAGAGGATCGAGGGACTCAGAGAGCACTTATAAGAATATTTAATTATAAATTACCCACTGTGATAAAAATTGACCAACTTTTATTGTGGGTTAAATTCTTACCAACTGGACCAACCTTTTATTCACTATTTTATATGTGTGTTGATTAAAATTGACATGTAAGAGTCTCTTGGTTAATATGCATGCAACCGTCAATGATGTGATAAAAATCTAGGAGTCACTAAACAATCTCACACACACACACACACACGGGTTTGAGATATCAGCTATAATTATCATCGATATAAAGTTAATAAAGGGTTGTATTATTTGTAAATTATGAAAATGAGGATTATAATTTATTTGTTTGGATGGATGCAGCGCACGAGTCTTGTAACGATTTGCTGGCAAATTTGGTGAACGGCTGTTTCTGATATATTTTCTTTTTGGATTTGGATTTGACTGAAAGGAACGTGTTTGAGTGAAGAAGTTTTAACCTCCTCTAAGCTATCTCACATATAAAATATATATATATATATATATATATATATATATTATGAGTATAAGGCTTAGAATTATTCCAAGATGATATCATATAGATATCGATGCAATCATTTTCTGATTTGTTTTGGTTTTTTGTGTTTGTTTCTCTGCTACTTTTAGATTCTCTTTTTACTATTCATATGTTTGAAAATTTGTGTGTGTGATAGTTCAGTTGTAATATTCATATATAGCAACTTTTTTCCAATTACTTGTTGCCATCCCGTTGATTTAGGAGGTTCTCTTCTCCGGAGACATTGCCCTGTATTAAAGCGTCTACTATAGATAAATATGAGAAATTTAATTATGGCTGTGGTAAATTAGATTATTGTTTTGTATGATTTAATTCCATGGGTATAACTTTTTAATTTTTTTCTTCTTCTCAACTTCTTCCATGATAATATCACTCCCCCCAGTTAAACTCTATTCCTCTAATTCTTAATATAAAACATATTTATCTAATTTGATTAAATTAAAAAAATTAGTTGAGCTAGTTAATATAACATATTTTTTAAAACACCATAGTCAGAATCCTTAATTCCCCCATTCTCTCTTCTCTTTAATTATTATTAAAGGGGCATCAATAGGGGTAAATTACGAAAAAAATTGACAAATATAAAAACTTTACCTTATATTTAAGATTAAGTTTAACTCTCCAAATATGTCTTATATTACAAATAGAAGGAGTGCTATATATCATTTGTCTCAATATGCTCTGTGCATGTTTGTGTCCAAGACTATATAAGGGCAGCACAATGTATAAGGCTCCACCTAGTGGCATTTAGGGAGGGATAGATTAACACAGTTTTACACATGCAAGTGAAGAGATTGTTTCCAAAATTTAAACTTATGATTTCCAAATATCATAACAACGACATTATCATTGCTTCAAAGCTCATCCTCAATTCTACAAATATGATTATGATTGATTTAAGTTGCTTATAGCTAAAATTTACGGAAGAATATTACTCTAAATTACTATACCTCTGGTCTTAAATATTGATAAATATATATTTTAGAATTAAATAGGTATAGATTTTAGGATAAAATTGATTAAATTTATTAATATTTTATATATATTGAATTATCTTTTATATATTTTCTATCTTTTAATTAAGTTCAGGATAAAAAGAAATTTTGATATAAAATTTATTTATCTCCTATTTTATTGTGCATGAGATATTATATGATGAAAGAGATGAGAAAGTATCAAATTAAAAAACGAAAATTGCAAATAAATGAGCTCAAGCAATTATATTATATATCCAAATGTGAGGATATGATATACCACCAGGACGTGAGCTGGAAGAAAACAAAAGGATATCATTTTAGCGTATTAGAGATGTGGGACCGTGCAAGGAAAAGGACAGAATCAATTGTGATCGGATGGAGGAGATTTGCACAATAAGATAATATATCTTTTTGAATGCGAAAAACAAAAGATATCATATTATTATTTGGATAAAGAATGAAGATAAAGGTGGCCGAAAAAGAGTCCTAGCATCTATTTAAAGGAGAGATCCGAACAGCAGGACCGATCAGAGCAGAATGAGAAAGACACAGAAAAGCGGAGATTGAGCGGAGAATAAGAGGAAAAGAATAGAGAATTAGAAGCAGCAGTGAGAAATTGAGGGAGTCTTCGACAGTCTTACTTGTTTTCGTGTTTTTCTTTATTCTTTCGATTTGAATTTTTTTATTTCATTATGGATTTTATTTTAACTATGAGTGGCTAATTTTCTTTTTAGACCTAGGAAAACTATAAACTCACTAGTGAATTAGATTTTATTTCCATAATTTATTAGTTATAATTTATGTTAATTTTGGTTACTTAATCTTGTTTTATTATGTCCATTTGATAATTGGCCACCATTATATGTGAATTTGAGAATTAGGATTTACCTTAACAAAGGGAATTTTAATTAGGCTCTAAGATTAAGTAATATGGGATTAAAATACGATTTAATTTGCGATTAGGATAGATATATACCTAATATCCCTATATAATTGTTGAAGAGTATGTTTGAATTATCTTGCCTCTTGAGTAATTAGGTTAGACATAACAGTTCTACTTAAGAGAGGGTTGTGAATGGACCGACAGGCACTTATAGCTATTTATACTCGAGATTAACAAAATTAACATTTTAGATTAACTAATTAAATGGATTTAAGATTTGGAGCGCTAGTGAGAGATTAGTGACTCTAGGTTGTGTTTGATATTGATAGTTTTCGTTATTTAATTTCTTTTGATTTTTCTCATAACTAGATTCATTTAACTTAAAAGAAATTGAGATTTTAATACCTAAAAATTAATTAATTGATTTTTCATAGAACGATACTCTACTTATCACTTTATTACTTAGCACGATCCGTATACTTACAGAGCGCATCAAATGTATGACTTAGTTTACAGTGTAAATTATATTACAAACTAGACGCTACATTTAGCTGCAGAGGAGAAGTACTTCATTTGAATATGTTTTGATATATACGGTGAAAAATGGGTTTTGAGCTTCATTGTATAAAATGAAGTTATGTTTTGAGGTCAATTGGGTGTTGGGAAGGTACGAGGGAAAAGGGCGCTTTTGTGTTTTATCAACAAAACTGTTTATTACCACCTTGTACAACATAAAATTATTTAAAATAAATTAATTCAAACATTATGCTTCTCAAAATTTGGTGACGAGCAAAACATAATTTTTGGTCAATTTACTTCGTATTAGGTTTTACTTTTCAACTTTTACAAGTTTTTCTAGAATGGAGGTGGCAAGTTATTAATTTATCTCAATGTCAACATTTGTAATTCAAAAGGTCATGAAAAATCTAATACCCCGTAAAGTGAACAGCACAAAAAGTAAAATAGACCTCAGAAATAAATTTAAAAATGACAAGTTTCTTGATATATAAAATGGTAGCTAGAGAGAGCTATTTCTAATATTGGAAACTCATATTGAACCAGTTTTACAATGTCAGCAAAAACCAAATTCCAGAGACTATGAAATAAATTAATAACCAACCATATTGTATTGGATACACGTACGACGAACCAAACACACAGGACCACTCAGTCTAATAAGCCATTTTTCCATCTGAAAGATGAACAATATAAAATATCCAAAGCAAAAGGACAGAGACAAAGGTGGCGATTTATCGCATGGCAAAAACATGTTACGCACAAAAACTACTATTTAAAACATTTTCCTTATTATGGTAACTACCGGACGTTTTCACAACTTAGGAGACTCCCATTTTTGTTTTTCTTTCTTGCTGTTTATCAGAATGAGGAAATAAAACATGAAACAGATGATTTGTATGATACTTCATTCCTTTTTAATATTTTTACATTATGGGTTTCAATTTTTGCCATGATGTTACACATGGTTCTTCTCTGTTGAACAAATCCACACCAGCAGGTCACAACTTCATGGAAAAAAGCCTGTTCGGTTCATGGAATCAATGAGAATGCAATGAAGATTACATGAGTTTGTTTGGTATAGCCTTCAAGAATATGGGAATCCAATAGATTATTCATATTTTATTAAATTAACATAAAAAATCATTTATATATATATGGACGACTGTGGTGATGTGAGGTCAAGTGGAGGAGGTAACATGTCTTTATCATATTCTCAAATATTGTAATCTACATTCATATCTTCTAACAATGTAATCTTAATTAGAGTCGGGAATTAGGGCCGACCCTTGACGGGCCAAGGCCGGCCCTAAAGGGCTCGGTGTTAGGAAAATTATAGTTTTCAAGGCCTGGCCAGAGAGCATCAGGGTTAGGGCTGACCCGCAGGTCCGATAAGTCCTTTTCACAATATTTAACTATTTTTCCAGCGTATCTTCCCAAAGAGATATAATCAGTAAATAATAACGATTAAAGTTTTAATTTAATACATAAATATTGTCAACATTAAGGTTTAAATAACACATCTCTTACAATAAACAAACACAGTTACTAATATATAATCAAAGGTAAAATTATGTCCATAAATAACTCATACAAAGGTCAAAGTATAAGAAGGCAAGAAGCTAAATACTCTAACCTCTAAACAACATGAGTATGACGACTATCATTTTCACCTTCTTCACCACTATCATCAATTTCAAAGACATTTGATTGTGTTTTACTTTGAGTAGGAGGTTCAAGTAGTCAAATAATCACCTCCATAAAAAATCATACTCTATCAGGCAGAATGGTATATAATATGATTTTATTCTAAATAGGCAAAACAATATACTCAAAAATCATACTCTATACAATATGATGACAAAGTGACATAGATTCAATAAGGCAATTCAAAAATGTAACATGATTCCTTTCAAAGCAAAAAAGATAAAAAATAAACGGGCTTAAAGAGCTGGCCCGAGGCCCTCCAGGGCCGGCCCTTTTAGGCCCGACTTCCTTTTGAGGCTACAATTTGCAAGCCCGGCCCTTGAAGGGCCAGGGCCGTCCCGACGAGTTTGGCCCGTTTTCCCAGCTCTAATTCTAATAGCTGATGCATTGGCCAAAAACCAAAAAAAAAAAAAAAAAGTAATCTTGATGCATCTACTTAAGAAATCGGCATCACAAAATGTAATCCTTTTTATGTAAATCCAACCAAACATCTGAATCGGTATATTGCATGAAGATTGTGTATAATCCTCTTTCACGGAATCAAAACAAACAGACAATGAGTTTCGGGGAGGCTGCCATGAGAACATTATTTTACATTGACAGGTTAACTGACAAATACAAAAACTTGTAATGTGTTTATGTGAATTAGAAATAGAAAGGAACTATATATAAGGCCCATATACAAGGAATGTACTAAGATCATATATAGTGCAGGGCTAACTCTATCGCCTTTGGAAGTTGAAAATCTTGATTGAGATTGCAAATATAAATGCAAAGAGCACTGCAAATCCAACAACCACAGCGGCACAAACGCCTACGTAATCATGTCTGAAACCAAAATAATTTCTTATAAACTCTTGCACTGTCTGATTATTTGATGTCATTGTGGTTGTAATGTCTCCAAACTGTGAAGCAACTAATCCATACAAAGTCCATGCCACAGGACTTGCCCAGTAGCACCATCTCCACCATATAGGAATGCTCTGTAATACAAGAATTGCAAGATATTAAGAAAAACAAAATACCCCTTCTGGTTCTTAACGTAAGAGCTAACTGGTTGGGGTTGAATTTGGTCCTAAATATAAGATATTAATCCTTTCTGTCTCCCATATTTATCATGTTCCCCCAAATTAATTTACCTAACTTATAAGATGATCACAGGGATATTTCAGGGAGATCGGGTCATATTTGTCGTAATTAACCAATTAACTAGCTAAATAGCTCTTGGAATCAAAGACCGTAGGTACTACAGTAGGTATCAACAATTGAAGGTTAGCTTTGGTAATCACTTACGGGTTCCGGGACGATGAATCCTGAAAAGAGATTCCAGATTCCATAAAATGCAGCAGCAACAATTGAAGCAACATGGTAATTAGGAGTGACAGCCACAGCCATCATCCCATAGAAAGTGAAGTAGAGCAATGTGAAGTACATGAAAAACAAGTACCAAAAGAATTTCTCAACACTCCATTCAAATCCAATCATTGCATAAACTATGGCACCATATGTCACAGCTTGAACAAGTATATAGGGTAGCTCTATTATGACCTGCATCATCAAAAAAGCAAATTTGCTTTAGTATGAGACAACAAATCCAAAACAAGAAAGTGATTCAAACCTATTAAAAAATGGAGAGAACTACTATCCAATTCCACACCAGCAATCTTATCAGTAAAAAGTCCCATAACAAGTGAACAACATACAATGACAAGATCCAGTGTAAGAAATAACAATAGGTCATGTCATATTGACAACTCAAAGGACTTTTTGGCGATTAAATTCCTTGCGTGGGATTGCACAGTAATATTCCCTAAAAATTAGTTACCTGTGCAAATGCATAGGGTAATGCCGAGTACATTCCAGCAGCTCTTTCTCGGTAGAAAACAGTTCTTTCAATTGCTACCACTGGCTGTACAGAAGCAGCATTCTGAACGCCAAGGAAGAGAACAGCAGTGTACATTGAACCCATGGCATTGAAAAGGTCTTGATTCTTTGAGCTGTGAATGTCACAAAAATATATCAGAATAGAACGGGGGAAACAAAGTTGGCTAAAAAAGCATTTCTCCAAACATGAAAGATATAGAAGCATAAACTCACGTTTTAGATCCAAGGTCCCAAAATATCGTTCCAAACATCAAGGCTATGATAGTAGTAAATAAAAACCTCACAGCCGTATAGGGTGGATTGCGCCAATAGGACCAACTTTGTTTCCACAAGCAAGCCAAGCATTGGTTGAGAAAAGATTGTGAGTATTGAGTTGGGAAATGAAGATCCTTAGAACCAAGAGCAGGCTTCCCCAGTTCTTCTATAAGCTGTTTGTTTCTCCTACATCCAACAATAGGATTTTAATCCATAACAAAATGTATTGTATTAGATAAGTTTATGCACATGGGTCTTAGATTACCTATATAATTCAGATTTTTTGTATATCTCACTAAAATCAACACCCAGAGAAAGTTCTTGAGCTGAAGATGTAACTTCCAGCATCCAAGTTGCTGGATTGTACCCATCTTTGATTTTGCTAACCCCATCAATACTCTGAACAAAAACAGTGGAAAATCAGCATATGCTGTGATTATTAACTTAAACAGAACATGAATTTAAGACATACACTACCTCAAAATACTTGATCAGATTGCAAGAATGACGACCCAAGGGCCCAACATATATTTCTTCGCCCCCACGTTTCATGAGTAAAAGCTGTGATCACATGAAATATATAGAAGAGGTCAATACTCTGGTGAAGAATGAAGCCATAAGACACAAATTTTGTTGGTAAGTAATCAAATTTCAATTCTACCTCATCAAAAGATTCAAATATGTCAATGCTTGGCTGATGGATGGTGCAAACAACTGTTCTACTGGTGTCCACTGTGTTCCGAACTGTTCTCATAACAATTGCAGCGGCTCTTGCATCTAATCCAGATGTAGGCTCATCCATGAAGATTATGGAGGGATTAGCCACTAGCTCAACTGCAATAGTTAGTCTTTTGCGTTGTTCAGTTGAAAGACCATCCACACCAGGTAAACCCACTAGTGAGTTCCTCAATGGTTCTAATTCCACAAGTTCCATGACTTCCTCAATGAATATCTATAACAGTTAACCAAATCCAAAAGCAGATAATCAACCTCAAACTGTGAGGTAAAAAATTGAAAACATAATATTATGCATCTAACTTTTAGGTGCTTACCTTTCTGGTTTTGAAATCAATTTCAGGAGGTAAACGAAGCCATGCTGAGAATAGCAAGGACTCATAGACAGTAACATGGGGAGAGTGGATGTCATTCTGCTCACAGTATCCAGAGATTCGGGCAAATGTTTCTTGCTTTTTAGGGTACCCCGAGATTTCAATGTTACCATCAATATACCCACCAGTTTTTCTACCAGCTAGAACATCCATTAAAGTAGTTTTACCAGCTCCACTAATGCCCATTAGCGCAGTGAGAACACCAGGCCGAAATGCACCACTCACACCTTGCAGAAGAACCAACCTATCCTCAAGCACACCTTGATCTTTCATTTCCTGCCAATTAAATTCGAAAGAATTAGGGTCTATTTTAGCCCTATAGGTAAAACAAGACCTTCTTATAAATCAACAAGATGTTATTGAGTAAATTTGGTCTGCCAAGGAAAGGAAGAGCAAGCCAATCACGTGCAAGCAAGCAAGCACATTAGAAATAAATACCACTGGAACTGTGTATGACATGATTACAACTTTGAAGATAAACACCACTAAATTGAGCTCACTTCAGCCTTTTCGTAAAACCTGTTCTTAAATTATAACTTTGAAAGTAACCAACCTGTGGCATGTCAACTGAGTATACAACTTCTTTAAAGGTGATGGAATGTGGTTCAAAAGGAAGAATCATTCCTCGTTTCCTCCTATCTTGCCTGAAACCCATTGAACTCTCTGCAAGAATTTTGGTTTTTGGGTTAAGAAAAAGAGCATGAGGTCAAGGCATACTACAAATTACAAATAAACTCCTAACATGTTCATTCATGTTCACAAAAAGTGATATCGATTATACTAATTACCTATACATGGTAATTCAACTCCTTCTTGAGTCTGGCCAATAGATGCATTATTGTCTTCTGGTTCTTTGGGTATCGCAGCATTTGGTTTGCCAAAAGCTACATTATCACGCAAATTTATTGATTAAAATTATGATTTAGTGCGTGAAACTTAAGGAATGGATTTTGAAGATAGATTCTCACGATTAAGGCAGCTGAGAGCTACGGCAAACATGATGTTGAAAAGAAACATAAACCCAACCAATGCACCAACCCCTATCCAATACCAATATGCATCTGTGAAAAACCCCCGAGACTTCAGAACTTGAATTCCCAATGGAACAGTTTCCTTTGGGAGGGTCTGTATAACAAACAAAGATAAGTTAAACCAGATATTTCATGGCTAAAACTAGATGGTTTAAAAAATTTCTAGTTGAAGTATTACATGGTTCCAACTCTTCCCAAGGAATTCATTGACCACTATTGCATTTTGCCCATACATTAAAGGTGAAATCCAGTATCCCCAAATCCACCAGGGCTTGATATTCTCTGTTTCATTGGAAATAAAAGAAATAAACACTGCATAAGATTCCATTTAAGTGAAAGATCTAAACTTGAAACATGTGCAAACCTATTTCACCTCTTGAAAGAATGAAGCCACTCAATCCGAAAAGTGTGAGCAGTGTAAAGGATCCAAATGTGTTAGCCACAATCATGTTCCTACCGAGTGCTGCAATAGTTCGGAACAATCCAGAAGCCATTTGGCTAACCAGCAACAGAAGAAGATATTGCTTGAACAATCTGCATCATGAATAAGATAATCCCACATCATATTTAAGATGCTAAAATGCAAAACAAGTTATTCAAGACTCTCAAGTTTAAATAAAAAAGGAAGCTTGTTTACCTGCTAACATTTGGATCAAATCCAATTACATAGTAAGTCAGAAATACCCAGACAGCAACTTCTATAAATGTGATAGGGATTTTGAGGATCCATGTGGGAATCGCATAAGACCATGAAGGATAAAATAGGAGGTCTCGTTGCTTGTAAAAAACAGGAAGCTTTGCTATGGTCATAGAAAGTTCAGACATCCCATTAAACATGATCATGGTTAATGTGAAAAACAGAGCTCCAGCATAAACTCCTCCATGGTCCACAGAATCACGGTGCATCTCAGTTCTCAGAAAAAGTGTCATGGTTATCAATGCAATGATCGCCAGCTAAAATCAAGAGAAATATTACAAGTCAAGATCATGTGTGCAAGCATAAGAGTACACAAAAGGAAATTAGAAAAGAAACATTTTTTTCTCTTTTTGGAAAGGAAACGCTATAAGACAGGATTTTATGTTATAAGAAAATGAGCAAAGAGACTCGATATAAGGCAACAAGCAATACGTGTATATTTTTCACAAAAATACTCAAAATATCAGTGCTTCTGAGGCTGCAACCCACCTGGCATGTCTTGAAGATATAAACAAATGAATTCCTCTTCATAAGCAAATACTCTCTTGAGAAGTTAGCCCTCAGCAGTTCCTTCTTGTTAACACCATATTTCTTAGTGGTTAATGCAGCTGGGTGGTTCTTTGACCTGTCAAATGGGTTTGCAAGTTCGTCCCCAATTCGCCGACCGATATGAAATGATTGAAATGCTTCAGCAAATTGAGTCACTGTTACAAAGTGATATGGTTCATCCCTACGCACCCAATATTGCTCTTGATCTTTTCTAGAAGTTACCTATAGAAAAAGATCTCAGAATATTTGTATTTCCACTACATATAAAGCTGCATAAAAAAAGGAAACGAGATAAACTTTAACTCACTTCTTGAAGGAAATCTGCCACACCTTTCCTTGCAGGACATCTAAAACCCATTGATTCAAAAAAATCAAGAACATATTCACGGGGTCCTTGGTAGACAATTTGGCCATCAGAGATTAAAATAATATCATCAAAGAGATCATAAGTCTCTGGTGCTGGCTGTAGCAAAGAAATAACAGCGGTGCCATCAAGAATGTGAATGTATTGCCTGAGACAATTTACAATCTGAAATGTTGTGGAGCTGTCCAAACCAGTGGATATTTCATCCATGAACAAAGCTTTTGCTGGTCCAACTAACATCTCCCCTGTTGTCACACGCTTCCTCTGTCCCCCAGAAATCCCTCGCAACATGTCATTGCCCACCATTGTATCAGCACAAATATCTAGCCCCAAGACCTGAATAATTACAAATATATGTACCTTGGGGTTGTTAGATAATGTCTATGTCCTTCACTTCAAAATGAAGCTTTTGAATTGAAAAGGCCATTAACATGGAATCAAAGGCTTACGGACGACTCAGTGTTACGGAGTTGAATCCTTGCCAACCCCTCTATGTTTTCAAGTCTTCACCTAATATATTAATTGTTAAGCCTATGTGCTAAACTATTGAGTTGAAATGGTACCTAAAAAGAAAATCTTAAGAAACCGTAGAGAACAAGAGATCCTGGTGGTAGTTCTACCTTTAATACATAATCTGTAACTAGGTTTGCATCTTGACCTTCGGTTGCTGTTGCCTGGTATATAATATCCCAATTAGATGCAATGATATTCTATCATTTAAAACATAGTTTGAATGTCATGAAGAGTGATATTGGCTTCTTTCTTACCTTCATGTAGACATCAATATCTGGATCAGGCTTAATATTTGCTTCTCTCTCTCTTTTAGACAACTCTGTTAGCAAGTCTGTAGAACCCCAAAATAGTATCCAGTCATGTTTAAGCCACCAAAACTCAAAATTACATTTTGAGAAAGTATAATAAAGTATAAATGAAAGCGATGATTTTATTTAAATTGACCAACCATAGCGTGATCCAATCCCTTGGCACCTTGCAGAGAAAGCCAAAGTTTCCCTTACAGTCATCTCTCCAATATGAACATCATGTTGGCTGATATAAGCAGCTGTTCTCTGAGGTACAAACTCGTTCATACCATGCCCATTATAAGTCACTCTCCCAGATACCTTTAACACAAATAAGCCAACAAGTTAAAACCAGGAAAATTGATATAGAAATCTAAGACGCGCTCAGTGCACAAGGATCCCACTAGATGGGGCTTGAGAAGGAATATATGTGCGTAGTCTTAACCCACACAATTGGAGAGGCATTAAAAAGAAATATCCTTTTAGTTTTCACCTTAAGATTTGGGTCAAGCTTTCCAGCCAAAGCCAAAAGGAGTGTGGTCTTTCCAGAACCAGGAGGACCCAAAAGAAGTGTCAATCTGCGAGGTTTAATGATTCCACTAATATCTTTAAGAATAGTCACATGTCTCTTTCTACTTGGAAGAATATGGAGAGAATTCAAGAAGCTCTGAAACAAGTGAAAGATTTTATCAGACACAATGATATAGAACCCATAGAAATTTTAGAAAAAATCAGTGGTTAAGAAACAACAAGAGTTGATGAACTAGAATCTTTCCATTGTTACCTCCACTATATTAGCTGTGAAGTTCGGGACAGTAGGCAAAGCTCTGCTTCCCACATTCACTTCTGCCTCTATATTTAGATTCTCATAACGAACTTCAATGGTAGGAATATCAATCCCAACTCTACAAAATCATTAGAAGATTCAAGCATAGAAAGGGGGGAAAATAAGCTTTTTTTATATATATAAATAAAGTAAACTAATAATAACAATATGGCAGTCTAGATGATGAAACTTTCCTGTTTAGTTTACCTATCAATTCGGTTCCTAAGCTTCAACAAGAATCTCTCATTGTCCTCTTCAGCGACTCTAACCAACCTCTCAAGCAATTTCCTTCTTTCCTGAAACCCAAGATCGGTGACGTCGATTTCATCGGCGCCGCCGCGGGATGACGTCAATAACCCTTTTCTGAGACGAATGTAAGTCGGAAGCTTCTCAAGCGAGGCCCATTTCAGAGCTTCTTCGTCTTCTTCTGCACGCGAAGATGCAGAGAATACTTCAGCAGAACCATTTCTCCAAATCGTTGAACTTCCTGATCGTAAGCTGTTACTTGCTTTATATATGTTCGCGCCTTCCATTTCTGCCTAAGAAAGCAGAAAAATGGTAACTTTTTTGTAACTTTCGCTCAGACTCAGAAGCTCTGTCTCTCTCTCCCCTTGAAGAATGGAAATGGCGGAAGGTTGTTACTGAAACCCAGCGTTGTTTCTTTGTGATTGTGCGGAACAGAGAGAAAGAAATTAAATTCAAACACCGATAGTGCTGAAAAATGGACACTTTTTCTTTGAGTGTATTTAGCTTCCTAACCAAGGAATAGATTGAAATGAAGAACAGAGCAATGCTTGTATATGTGTGTGTGCATATATATATATATATGTAAAGCTTCATGGAAGAAAGAATATTTTCTTGCCCAACAAAATGTGGGGAAAGAAAGGGTTAAAAACAAAAACAAAGAGGACGCGGAGAAACGATTCATTACCGTCCGAATTTGTGAGGGTGTATATAGTTCTGTTCACCATATGAATCTGATAAGACATTACCCCACATGTAAAAATGTATTAAACATGCTATTATTGATATTTAATATAAATCTCGTAGAATGTACTCTCTTTTTTTCCCTTTTATCCAGACTGTAGAGTTTATTTAGAGAGTTGGTATTGATTACCGATGTAATATTATTTTATATATTTATCAATTTTTTAAAAAAATTAGCCATATTAACATTATGTCTAATAATAATAGACTAAATGTTAAAGGAAGGGAATTAAAAAAGATGATAAAAGTATTTTATAAAAAAATAAGTGTGTTTGTTATTATTTATTGAGGATTAATAAACACTTATTACATGAGTTGAGATAAAAATCCTCTCACATATTTATTTCATATATCATAAATCACGATTTATAAACATTTATTATTTAAAATTAAATTATCTCAAACCAACACTAAATAATTATATTAACTAATATAACTTACTGGGAGGAACTTAAAGTGTGAATCACGACTCATGAGTATGTTGTGAATCCCATGTGATACATTCTCACTTTTTAGATTTCTGGTAAAAAAAAAAATCTGTTAATTTCAGAGAAAACTAATGATTTTTTATTTTCTTTTTTAAGTGTACGCATGTCACTTTCTCGAGTAACTTCCCCGCCAATAGATATAAGGTGTGCTTTTCTATTTCTCTTCTCATGCTTTTGGTCCTACTGTTTGTATGCTAAATAATTTTCTAGTTAACCGAATAATAAATACTGTATACAGAGTCAACTATGAGTAACCACATTAAATAAGTATAATAATAATAATAAGCCCTACTATTAAATATAGTTTACTTTCATACCACTATATATTTGCCCCTTCTTTTAGTTCTCTTGTATTGAGAAGCCCGTACATCATTAAAAAAATTGATTAAATTAGATTTGGCATGGTTTTTTATTTTTGAAAATGTTTATATTTATCTTGAAAACGGCATATTATAATATAAAAATAATCTAAAAATGATCATTTTATAGTTTAAGAGTGACCAGAAAAATCAAATCTCAACTCAACAGTTTTAAAAAATAAATAAAAAACTATTTATTTTTCTTAAGCATATAGAGCGTCCAACCCTTATGAATAATAAAAAAAAAGCAGCATTTTAAAAGAGTTATCTCAAATAGGTACGATAATATTCAAATATGATAGCATAATAATATGTTATATATTTCAATCAAAAAAATTTATATATATATATATATATATATGTCATTGAACAAAAACCTGGATCGGACTGGCCGGTTGAATCGATAACCGGTCAGTGATTCGGTCTGGTTCACCCATTGAGCTGTGAACCGGTATGATCGGTTAAAATCGGTGGTTCAATTGATTAGATCGGTTTCATTTTTTTATTCTTCTAATTATTATCTCGCACTATTTTTTAGGGGAAATTGAAATGTTGAAAATCAAGATGAAGAGAAAAGTATGTAAAAAAAGAATAAATATAAAAAAATGAAAAAAAAATTATTTAAAAGAATATAATAATTATAGGAAAGAAATATCATTGCATAGGCATTATAACTAAAACCAATAGATTTTAAGCATTTTTTTTCTAAATATCTTCATTTTAATCTATAAAAGTTTAAAATATATTAATATATATATTACCACTAATAAATTGTAATATTTTAAAATGATCGGTCCGACCAGTAGTTAGACCCCGGTTAACCAATTGACCCTTGAACTTATGTAACATCCTGATTTTTATCTATAAGATATAACTATAATTAGGAAATAATTACTTATAAAAAGTAAATTTAGTAGGTAATTTTGGAATTAAAAAAAAGATCTAGTTAAAAAAATTTTAAATATACATATATATATATATATATATATATATATTAAAATTATAATAAAAGAATATAATGATAATAATAATAATAATAAAATACACTACCTTATCATGTTGGCTCCCCAACACGATAAGATAACATGATAAGATAAGGGGTATGGTGCCACTACCCCATATATATATATTAAAAGAACGATAATAATAATTTTTTTTTTTAATTGTTAAAGTAGGAGGAGAAGTACTCTAAATGGCCCCTCCCCCATACACATTTCTCGCAACAATACTGCGTGAAGTGTGGTGCAGAAGGGGATATAAAGTATGTTTGTTTGAGCTTAAATTTGTTTATAAGTTGTTTTTTACGTAAATCGAGACACAACTCCTCTCACATACTTACTTCGTATACCGTAAATCACTATTAAAAAGTAACTTATAAGCAATCAAATCGCTCAAACAAACATACCCATAGTAATAAGGTTTTGATAGGAATATTTTTTGTTTTTTAGGGATTAATAAGATATTTAAAATTACTTCTAATCACAAAAATTTCTTTATGAGAATTTTCTAAATAAATTTATCTTTTTTATTATGGTAATCTTGTGTTGATTAGAGAATATTTTAGGATTAGAATTTTGGATAAGTTTAAATTTTATCAGTATATGACTATAAGAATGTAGAAGATGATTAATAGTGAATTTTAATCGGTTTATTTTTATTATTCATTTGGTATAATATTTTATAATGAATTTTCTGTATAATCCATTTATAAATAATTATATATTAGACTTTTTAATAGGTTAAATTTGGATTAAATGATTTATTTAAATTAGTGGGGGTATTCTTAAAGTTTTAATCGGTTTAGAGTTTCTTAAAATGAAGATTTATAATTTAGTTATTTTAAGTCCTAAACTTACATTGGGGATTTTATGTAAGAAAATGAAATTAATAATAATCAATGACTTAAATATATTATAGAAAAATATTTAAATTAATAACTGGGATTTTAGTACGAAGTTGGAATTTTTGGGAGTAATTAATTCAAAACTTTAAAATTTTAGAATCAAGTTAAGTAAATCAATTTTTCTAATAACTCAAAAAGTTATTAATGTATAATAAATTGACTGTTGTAGATTGCTTTTTGGCGTGTATTTGAGCTTTTGAACTAGGAGCCTTATGATTATAATTTGCTTTGTCGAGAGATAACCACTTTTCTCTTGTTAATGGGAGGTTACTTAAAGAGGAAATAAGGGGGTGAATTCTTATACAAAAAGAGGAAATAAGGTGGTGGACTTCTAGGTGTACACTGGTTTGTCCTTTTGCCCATTTGTATCTATAGGGCCTTGACACCCCACTAATGTATTTATAGGGGGAACCTATGGTCCGATCTTGTGCTATGTGGATTTTGGTCGTTCCATATCACTTGATCGGTGAGCTTGTTGAGTTAAACTACCAGTCATATGAGCAAGTCCTAACTCATGGGTTCAGTTAGAGAAAATAAGGGAGGACAAAGAATAAATTTTTATGTATTAATTCTTGTACATTTATGTGATAAATATGCAAATAAGGTTATGATATTGTCATAGACAGGAAATAAGGGAGGATAAAAAATAAATTCTTATGTATTGATTCTTATGCCCTTATGCGATGAATATGAGAATGAGATTATGATATTGTGAATATATACATGCATACATATGGTATTTTAATAATGCTACGATTTTATAACTGTCCCACTTGACACCTCATGGGCACTTACTTGTATGCCTGATGAGATGAATAGTTAGTTGCTGAGGTTTTTGTCTCACCTCGTTGATTTAACATTTTTTCATGTGATAGTTATCATGCGGATCCATCAGGGAAAACTCTGGAAGTTTAAACTACTTATGCTAAGAGTAATGCTTCTATCTTTAGTATATGTTGGATTATTGTATATTACCACGTTATGGCTCATTTTGCATACTCTTATTTATTTTGGAGATTTAATATTCTAACTATATATGGATTGATTTGCGAAGCAATGAGAAGAGTCTTATTATCCATGATAAATTTTAAATAAATAGTCTATTATTTTGCATCATGGGTAGATATTTGTAAGGACTTAAATCCTTTATTATCATGGTAGAGTTTTCAAATAGTTAGTTAAACTCTTTTCTACCATGGTAATCTTTTTATTATCATGGTAGAGTTTCCAAATAGTTAGTTGAACTTTTTTCTACCACGATAATCTTTTGAAAGATGAGTTGTAATCTTTTTATTACCATGGTAGAGTTTTTCAAATAGTTAGTTGAACTATTTTCTGTCATGGTAATTTTTTAAAAGATGAGTTGAAATCTTTTTATTACGATGGTGGAGTTTCCCAAATAGTCAGGTAAACTCTTTTCTATCATGGTAATCTTTTGAAAGATAAGTTAAAATCTTTTCTGCCAAGTAGACCTTCGGATTCAAATTTTCCCTCATGTGAAACGGTATTGTTCATTATCAGAGGATTTGATTAAGTATTATGAAAATTGAGTTTTAAGGAAAGGATTTTCCAAATTGGTTAGTTGAACTCTTTTCTACCATGGTAATCTTTTGAACGATGAATTGTGATCTTTTTATTACCATGGTAGAGGTTTCAAATGATTATAATAATGCATTTTTTTAAAAAAAAATATTTTATCAAATCCATAGTTAATTACTGTATATAAGAAAAAGATTTTACAATTATATCAAATCCAAAGTGAGTTACTATGTGTTAAGGAAAAGATTTTACAACTTGTGTCGTGACCCGTTCATTGCCCGATCTGATTTTTTGTTTCTTGAAACATACAATTAAGCAATAGGGGTTAGTATCAGTGAAGGTGGCGGTTTTGGCCGCTTAAGTGTGTGTGTATAACCAACCGGTGTTAGTCCTAATAGAAGTGTTTTTGGCTCCTTAAGTATGAGGGCTCATGTTTGAATCTGTGTAAATGCAAAAACTCTTTCTAGAAGAGTTAATCAGTTAGATCATCCAACATTACTCAAATTTGACTAATTAGATAGCTGAATCAAAAACTTATGATTTGTATGTTTTTTTTTCTTTTGGGGGGTGGGGTCGGAATTACTCTCGTAGTGTGAATGATGAATTTTGAACTTGACCACATAAATATAAATATATGAAATCACTTGTGTTGTGTGGGTACTGAATGTTGACCTGACCATGTTATTCACATGGCCGTCCAATTCACAAGAATGTTGACCTGACCATGTTATTCACATGGCCGTCCAATTCACAAGGCTCACAGTTGTGGAAAGAAAAAAGACTTATTTCTTTATCATCTGCATGCATCTCTCTAAATATCTCTCACTTGTGGGAAACCTGTGCTCTTAGCCTCTCTCTGCAGCGCAAGTGCATCGAGTCTATAAATGTGTTTGGATTAGTTTTTAAAGAATAGTTTCTAGAGAAAAAATAGTAAAAGTGATTTTACAGAATAGATTCTGAGAAAAAAATTATTTTGATAAAATGATAGTGTTTGGACATTGTGATCAGAATCACTTTTTCCATGGTCAAATTACTAAAAATGACATTAACTTTTGTGATAATTACATATAAAGGATAAGATTATATTTTATATATTATTTCACATTAAATTGCATAATAAATACAAAAAATAAAATAAATTTATCTATAACATTAAAATTATAACATTTGTCAATTATGTAATATAAAAAAATAGATCAAACATATATATATATATATATATTATATAATAAATTGTATAATCAAAAAATTGCCCAACTACCAAAACAAAGGCATGCAATAAACTCATGCAGAAAAGGTCATTACGGGAAGGAAAGAGAAAAAAGGGGAAATGGGGAGAGAAAAAGGAAAGAGGAAAAATGTGAACATACTAAGATAATTAAACTCGGACCGGCCACTGAACCGGTCGGGGTACTGCGTCAAAGGTCAATGGGTTAGATCAGAGTTAAATCAAAACTAAATCGGGACCAAACCGGTAAGCAAGTGAACTTGAAAAAAATATTTTTTGGAATAGTTTTAGAATTTGATAAATTTTTAGCATCAAATGATCATATTTTTTAGTGATTCTTTTTGTATTAGAAAGTAGACATCTCAAACTTTCCATAGAGTCATAATTTATAATTTTTGGAAATATATAAAATTAGATATAAATTTTTAAAATCAGAAAAATCTTAATAAATATTAAACCAGTCAGACTGGTCGGCCGGACCGTTTAGATAGATGGCCAATTCGACGATTCTCATGGTTAAACCGGCCAGTCCAGTTCGATTTTAATTACATTGGAAAATGGAGAGAGTGAAGGAGGAAAGAGAAAAAGAAGAAAATGGGGGGGAGAGAGAGAGAGGAAAGAGAAAAAGGAAAAAAATTTAGTTTTTTCCCAAACCATGGTTTTAAGATAAAAAAGTGTTTCATTTATTTTTCAAATGTTTGGCAATATTTTCCTCAAATCATGGTTTCAAGTTAAAAAGTACCACCTCCGGTCGTAATTATAAGATAAGGTTGATTTTTTTGGAGAAGTTAAAGAATCTAAATAAGTTACTTAATCATATCATATGTTATATATCCTTGAATTATATATTAATTTATTAGTCAAACTTATTAATTTGAAGGAAAAAAATATAAATATTCTTAAGTAATTTAATTAACTTCCTCAATTTCTTTAAAAAAATTAATTTTATCTTATATTTAAAACTGAAGGGAATCCTTTTTATAGTTTAACCAAACACACTATATCCCCAACCACATTCATTTAAGAATCGGTGGCCTCACAACTAACTCAACACTCTCTCTCACACACACGCGCACAATCCTAAACTCATCTATTATTCCTCGTAAAAGTTTGATCCATTGGTAAGTGTCACTGTCAAAGTTGGACGCGAAATCAAAGTTAAACTCAATTACACACTCAATCTCTTCATTACCAAATGTAACGCAATTGGATTCAACGTGATCTGTCCCACGCATTTTTCATGCATGCACTTGCACTAATATAATTCCTTCTGTCACTTATGTAAATCATATTTAAAGAATTAATCTTGATTCTAAATATAATATATAGTTTTTATATTTTTCAATCTTTTTCTAATTTACCCTTACATATTAATGTTTCCTAAATAATATAATCAAAGAGGAGAAAGAAGAAGAGAATTAAGCAAAATGAGTAAAGTATTTTAAAGAATATATATATATATATATATATATATATATATATATATATATATATATATATATATATATATATATATATATATATATATATATATCATATCAAGCAATTTCCTTAATATAATCAAATATGTAAAAACCAGAGGGAGTATTACTCCTCTAATCCTATTTATAGGGCAGAGAAAAAGATTTTTCATATGAATGTACTCTCTCCGGTCTATAATATAAGACACTTATAAAAGAAAGACATGATCCATGATATAATTTACCTTCAGTTTAATTAATGTTCTTTTTTTTTCCCATGTAATTAATACCCACTTTCCAACTTTGCCCACTTATTAGATCCCCCCTCTCTAAACATTCCCAATGTAATTAAACAATTTCTCAAAAAGGGTAAAAGTGAAAAAAATTTACATTTTAGAACATATTAAATAACTTAACTATCATTTTTTGTTTCTCGTTATATATCGTTTAAGTGTCTTATATTATGTATCGGAGTGAGTATACATTCATTTATTGTATCGAGTTTTTTTTACGAGGTATAATATATATTAAATAGGATAAAGTTGAAAAATTGTTAAGTTTTATAGAGAATGTTTGGAACAGTGATTGACATTTTTAAAAATAGCTTTTCAATCGTGATTTATGCTGTATGAGGTAAGTATATAAGATGAGTGTTGTCCCAACTTATATACATAAGCACTTATAAACTTTTTATAAATGATGCCAACCCTGCACTTAATCAATTAATAATACCGTGGAAGTGCAGATAAGAGGAGTGATCATAACTAATTAGGCAAGAAAAAGTCAAAATAAGTTAGTTAGTCGATAAGAGGCTGATTGTCCTTTAATTGCTTCAGCTTTATTAATGCGCGGCTTTGTCCATTTAGAGTGATGCAAAGAAATTTGGAACAAAAGGACATGCAAGACATGAGTACGCGTTTGACGTTGAAGTGTTGTTATCTTTTCTGTGCAATTATATATGGAAGCAAAAGAGGGTTAGCTCTTGAAATTTTGGGAAATAAAAGTGAAGGTTCGTCCCATATATTTAGCTGCATAATGCGTCAAGTTAGCCATTAATAATTTGTAACACACTATTTTTTTTTATATTGCATCACATTTATAAGAGTTTAATGACTCAATTATGCAGTTTAAAAAAAAAGTTAAAATTAGTTAAAAAAAGGGTTAAGGTGCAAAAATAGCAAAGAACTATTTCGCGAAGTGCACTCAGCACAATTAACTATTTTTGGGTGCAAAATTAGACATCAACAATATTTTTGGGTGCAAAACTAGACATCAACAATATTTTTGGGTGCAAAAGTAGCAACGCCGTTAACTCATGATAACTTCCGTTACTTTAACACAATTTTAGAATGGTTAAGGTGCAAATTTAGCAACAAACTATTTTCTTATGAACACTAAACACAATAATTTTTCACACGAGCATTTACAAGACAAATATGAGCATTTACATTAATAATCTTACTTTATTTTTTTCATAAGAGCATTTATAAGACAGATAAAGGGATTTCAAAGAATCCGGGGAATTAAAAATTTTTGGACTTTCATATATTTATCTTGTAAATGCCTATATTTATCTTTCCACTGACAAAACCTAACTTTTACTTGACTAAATGGGGTGCAATAAAATTTTGTTAACTCACTGTATTCTTTTAAATCTCTTTATTTTGTCTTGTAAATTCTTTTATTAGAAAATTGGTGGCACCCATATTTTCTAAAAGGGTTAAGTTGAAAATTTAGCAATGAATTATTTCCCTATGGGCACTAACGCAATTATTTTTCTTAAGAGTATTTACAAGACAAATAAAGAGATTTAAAAGAATACAGTGAGTTAACAAAATTTTGCTGCACCCCATTCGGCCAAGTAAAAGTTAAAGTTAGGTTTTGTCAGTGGAAAGATAAATATAGGCATTTACAAGATAAATATATGAAAGACCAAAATCTTTTAATTCCCCGAATTCTTTGAAATCCCTTTATCTATCTTATAAATGCTCTTATGAAAAAAATAAAGTAAGATTATTAATGTAAATGCTCCTGTGTAAATGCTCATATTTGTCTTGTAAATGCTCGTGTGAAAAATTATTGTGTTTGGTGTTCATAAGAAAATAGTTTGTTGCTAAATTTGCACCTTAACCATTCTAAAATTGTGTTAAAGTAACGGAAGTTATCATGAGTTAACGGCATTGCTACTTTTGCACCCAAAAATATTGTTGATGTCTAGTTTTGCACCCAAAAATATTGTTGATGTCTAATTTTGCACCCAAAAATAGTTAATTGTGCTGAGTGCACTTCGCGAAATAGTTCTTTGCTATTTTTGCACCTTAACCCTTAAAAAAATAAGTATGTTTGAAAATGATTTGTTCTAAATATGTCCTTATTTATGAGGGGACAAGTAAGAGAGAGAAATAATAAAGTAAGTATAAGTATTATTAACCTTTTAATTAATGCAATATATATAATTAATGAAAACCAAAATGAAAAAAAAATGTATTAAATGTTTAGACAACTCTTGTCTAGCCTTTATAAAAAGAATCAAACCAATTCAAAATTTAGTCTCTTATAAAAAAGATAGGAGGAAGTAATTGTTTTAATTGAACATCATATTAAACTACTTTCTAACAATGTACACAATATTATAAACGTGCCACACCATTCTCAGTTGGACCATTGAAAGGGAGTTTGTGATAGCTTATTTTTGGATAATAGATGTTTATTATGTAAGTCGAGATAAAACTTCATACTTACCTTATATACCGTAAATCATGATTTATAAGCACTTATAAGTTAAAAATAAGTTATCTCAAACGAGCATTTTTCTCATAGCCTTTGGAGATTTTAGACCTTAATGGAGAAGGAAAAAATAATTATATACTCCCTCCACCCCTAGAAGGTGTTTTATTATAACCATTTTTCTCATATCAATAAACTCTCCAAGGAAAAAAAAATTGCCTATAAACTCATCTAAATGATATTCCCTTCGTTTCTAAATAGAGTTAAGGGGCATTTTTGTCCTGCAAGTTTTCACCGTGGGGCAATTTTGCCCCTGTCATTATCTCAGTTAATTTTGATTGTTAGTTGACCAAATATGTTGAGCTGACAGTCTATATATGTCATCCATGTCATTTTTGTTAATGTGTAAATTTGCTCCAGATGTTTTAGATCTAACTTTGAAAAAAGATAAAGTAGATGACACATTGACTTTAGGTGCAACTTTACATCTTAACAAAAATGATGTGGATAACATGTAGACCTCTAGCTCAGCAAATTAGATCAACTAACGGTCAAAATTAACTAAGATAACGGTAAGGGCAAAATTGCCCCTTGGTGAAAACTTGCGAAATAAAATTGCCCCTTAATCCTTCTAAATATAGTACATATAGTTTTTTAGGTTTTGTTTTGTGTGATTCCACCTTTACTCTTCAAATTCTATTTTATAAGGCACTTTTAATATATCTTACCTAAATTAAGAAAAATATTAAATTTCATTAGCACTATCTTAAAATATAACTTTTCAACTTTATTCTATAAAAATAAAGTCTACACAATAATAAATAAAGGATATAATTTTACATTTATATGAAAAAAATTAATGATGTAACTTATAAATAGTGCCAATAAAAATATTCTCTCTTTACCTTATAAATAGAACTAAAGAAGTAACTCATTAAATCTTTTTTAAATTGAAAATAGTTTTTCAACTTTACGTAAATGAGGTTTTGAATTAGAAAGAAAAATATAAAGAACCACAACTAAACATTAGTTGCAACTGCAAAAAATGATAAATAAATATTAATTACTTTTCAAACGAATTATGCCATAAACATTAAAAAAAAAATCTTCCAAAAATGACTTATATAATAGAGGTGAGGTTAAGTCACCAAAGTCCAAATTTGTATCGGTTTTTTGTAGGAAACCGCTACAAAATATCTTGCCGCTACAAATTTGTAGCGGTTTAGGTTAAAACCGCTACAAATACTATAATTTGTAGCGGTTTAATATAACCGCTACAATTGCACCACTACAAAATACCTTTTTTTTTGTAGTGTCTTTACCTTATAAATAGAACTAAAGAAGTAACTCATTAAATCTTTTTTAAATTGAAAATAGTTTTTCAACTTTACGTAAATGAGGTTTTGAATTAGAAAGAAAAATATAAAGAACCACAACTAAACATTAGTTGTAACCATAAAAAATGATAAATAAGTATTAATTATTTTTCAAGCGAATTATATCATAAACATAAAAAAAAATCTTCCAAAAATGACTTATATAATAGAGGTGTGGTTAAGTCACCAAAGTCCAAATTTTGGACGCAATTAATGTAATTCTCCAGGCCACATGACACCGCCCAGGAATGCTTTATTATCAAAGGAAGATTTTAAGATGGAGGCTCTTAATTAAAAAGGACAGCTTCTTCAATAGGTAGGTCACATAAAATTTGGCACTACGCATACTGGTTTCTATGCAACCTCTGTTAGCTGATGGCTGTTGTTAATATGACAATGACATGGAGGATATATCAGAAATTCTCTGATTTCACACATAGAAAGACATATACAACCAAGTAAATAGGTTAGAGCTTGAGATTTTTGAAGAAACTGCTACTTTGAATTTTGAACTGGGGTTTTGAATTCCTATCTTCAGTTGCATAATGCAATGAAGTAACTTCTCAAAAACAGTACCACTGTCTCCTTGTTTGACTCCATTTTGGTTGTAATATAATGTCCCCAAATTGTGATGCAATTAACCCATATAAGGTCAACGATTCTTTCACGTCTGTTTTCTTTTGATTTGTCTGACCATGAAAAAAAACTCAGGAAAGGCAAGTAGCTAACCCTTCTCCTGTCGTTATACTCCTCATCCTTAATGTAAGGTCTAATTAGAGAGTTTATGTTAATTATAAATATAAGACCTATTTTATATTTTTATCTATTAATATTCCGTCAACAATAATTAAATAGAAAAAGGAGGGAGAGAATTAAGAAAGATAATTTAGGTGATTTAAAAAAAACATATCACATTAATTAACTTAACTAACATCCTTAATCTATGTAAGTATGATTATACAATCAAATATAATAATGTCTTAATCCTTGGCAGCATAATTCTTTAATAATCATACTATAAAAAAGAAGGGTATGAATAGGTTTTTGCGTGAGCATTAGTTATAAGTAGTTAAGTACAGCTTAAAAAAAAAGGGTTGGGGTAAAGTGAAATTACGTGGGAAGCATGATGACGCCTCCTTGGGGCTTATAAAAGGAGATTTGAGTTTAATGGGCATGGATTTTATAATGGATTGTGCCCAAAAAATAATAGGGAATATGATAATTAGGTCTCAAACAAAAGAAAAAATATTATAAAAGTCCCTTTAAAAAGTCAATGGTCAGAAAAATCCCTAGGAACTTTTCTGACATGAATTTACAATGTCCATTTACCAAAATACCTCCCAAACAATTTAACCACTGTCATTGGTTACAACATATTATGATATGTTTACAATATCGTAAGTCATATTAACAACATATTCAATTATGTTTACAACATGTTATGCTATATTTAATGAGTTGTAAACATAACTGAAGAGGCTGTAAACGCGATACAATCACGCATTTTATATACATGTTGTAAACATAACTGACTATGTTGTTAATATGACTTACGATGTTGTAAACATAACATAACATGTTGTAACCAATAATAGTGGTTAAATTGCTTGGGGGTATTTTGGTAAATGGACATTGGGAATTCATGTCAGAAAAGTCCCTAAGGACTTTTCTGACTATTGACTTTTCAAAATGACTTTTGTAGTATTTTTTCTATTGTTTGGGGCCTAACTGTCATTTTCCCTTAATAATATATAACCATATAACCCTTAATATTACTATTTTTATCATAGATGATGTCAGTGATGGTGCTTAACGTTATAATTTATTATTACATTATATAACTAATAAAGGGTTTTTTTATGCAGACTGATAAAGATTTTTCAGTGGCTTTGAAAACCTAAGCAATGGCATCACAAGATCACAATAATATCATAACAAATACCAAGATTAACACCAAGGTGTAGCACTTATCACGCAACTTTATTCACAGAAAATACTCCCTCTGTCTTTTTCTTAATTGACAATCATATTCATGTTTTTTTTATAAGCATATTCATATGTTTCAATATATAAAACATTTTATAGATATTTAATATGAAGATCTCAGCTCGTACAAAATAAGTCCGTATAAAATACTGTACGAGTCAAGACAAAACTCAGTACAAAGTGCTGAACCCCATAGTTTTTTACAGAGTTTATGCCCTTGTTATTCAATTCAGCCACTTTTTGCATGCCATCTAGCAGATAAGATCAGCAAAAAAAAAAAAAGCAGTGGAAATATGATTCTCTCTAAATATAACAAGCATATGGCATTTGTCTAGTAATCATCCATCATTTACAAAAGAGTTCATCAACGACCATATGATATTTCTATGGCAAATTATTTGATATTAACCATGTTCAATAACATAATTTCACATAATTTCACGTATCCACATCCCACATGCCTTTGATCTCAATCTAGTAAAATGCTTAAAGCAAGAAGTTTAAAGCAACTCAGTTGAGAACCAAGGCAGCAGAACAAATAGTCAGTATCCTCAGAAGGGAAAAAAAAAAAACATAATCCGATTAGTTATTTTGCACAAAAGCCATCTAGCTTCTCATATACAAAGATACGACCACCAAAACTGGTACTTACCATCCAAGTATGTTTTCAACAACTTGTGTCAGTAAATTCTACATCATTCTACATCAACGTGTTCGCTGTCTCTTGCAGCACCACCATTGACAGCAGGTACAAGCTCGGCTTCGGGAGACTTAGATGACAATCTCTCGTATCTGAACCTAGGACGGAGAAGTTTATGGCGCCCAAATGTCAGAGTCTTGCTCAGCTTGTCATAGCCCAATCTCTGTTGAATATAAACTACTATGGCAAGGACAATTGCAGTCAGAGGAATGGCAATGTCCACAAATTTCGAATAGAAATCAAAATTCGGGTTGACAAATTCAGAATCCTCAGACATGTAAAGATTTGGAGCCGGAGATCGCATGTAGTCATAAACATGAGGGAGCAGTCTGACCACGGTTATTCCAATGAAATATAGTTTTCGCAGTGGTTGACAGTTGATCTGCCAGATAAAGTTCCCGAAAATTTGAGGAAGCAAGAAAAAGTCTTGGACCAGACCCATATATTCTTCCAATTCCGTTGCCCAACCAGATTGCATCAGAGAATTATCTCCATCAATTGGAAATGTCTTTGCTACAAAAGACCTTTGACTTGACTTTGCACCATTAATTATTAGAACAAGAATATATCCAATCAGATGAATGGTGAAGGTGCAAATAAACACCCATTTATCAATTGGGACCCGAAATGGTTCGTGTGGCACACGATTCAGCAATCTCTGACGACACTTCCACACCTTCTGGAAAAGCCGTAGCGTAAGAAGCAAAGCTATAATCAATGATAGTTTGACAGTGTAATCAATCAGATGGAGCCACATACTGTTCTCCAGACCACTAGATGACACCCCGTAAGATTCAGAGGCCTTCTTTTTGAAGAGAGCTTCTGCATCCGTGATTAGAGGAATACTATACCCAAGAGCTTGCACGCCCAGCATAACAAGAGAAATATATGGAAGAGAATCCAAACTATCCTTGATATAAAAAAGTTGGCTTGAAATGAAACCGATCGCCATTGACAGCGTCAAGATCCGGAGAATGCCTTCAAGACCTCTGCGTGAAAGGATACCCTCTCGCTGCTTTCGGTACATGATTGTGAAAGTTTGAAGCTTTATTGTGCCAAAACGAAGAGGGTCATCATCAGTCCTTTGACTTTCAATGGAAATTTTAACTGTGGGATTGACTTGCCACCAAGTTGTAGTGGGAGGATATTCCACAACCACCTCAATTGAACAGTCCAGTCCATCTTCTAGATCATAGCTCTCGTACAAGACTTTCCATGATGCTCGAACGTCTCTGCACCCGATTAGATACATCTTCCCAACATGTTGGTCATAAATACCCTCCAGAAACAGTACAGTAAAATTAGTATAAGCTTTTCCAGTAAGACTGAGTTGTGCAGATACATTCAGAAGAAGCTGCTTTTCTGTATATGTATCCTCAACATGATATTGAGTTTCCGGTTCCAATGTTGAACCATTTTGATACCAATAGCGCCCAAACAAGGGACCGACAGATATAATCTCCATCTGAATGCTAACTCTTGGAGCCAGGATGTTAGGCGCTGGATCAGGAAAACCTGATACATGAAAAGTGAGATCTTCTGAGAGAAGAGTCAGGCTATCCTGGTATGCCTCATTATCTTCAAGTTTAGGGAATTTGAGCAATGATTTTTTTATGACAGTTCGAAAACTGAAGGGCTCGTGTTTTTCTAGTATAGTGCCAGCCGAATTAACTTCTGTATAGCTGTAGTAAGGATGGGAAAACCTGAAATAATTCCAGAGCTCTGTAGGTTGAACCAGCTGCTCAAATGATAGGGGAAAGAAGGCATTACTATTATCAATTGGAGACAAACTTCCCAGAAGAATACTTCGTTGCTCAATGGAAAATGAAGTAGGTATATACAAACAGATCCGAGAATTACAGGTGCTTCCTTTGGCACTGATGGACCCAATACAACCAACCATGCAGAGCTGCCCACTGGAAGACTTCCAAAACCCTTCAGCAGCAAGAGACATGTTGCTAGGGCCAGATCTTTTTGCTGCAGTGTACTGATTCTCCAATGGAGAAACAGCTCTAAAATTTGTAAATACTCTAGCAGAACCAGCATTGCCACGGGTAGCTGCTTGCTCGCAGATAACATTCTGCATGTAAACTTTAACATCTTTAAAGCTTCCATCGGTTGATTTGATTCCCTTGTCTGACACAAAGGGGCCTAATTTACTGCAGAAATCATCTGTCCCACTGCATCTCCAGTTTGGCACAACAGATAAAGGTTGGCCTCTGGTGATTTCTTCAAGGATTTCACAAAACCTTGAACCTTTATAGACATTAATGCCATCACTTGTCAGGTTGTCCTTGTATGGGTATGGATTACATGCTTTAGATACAATATCTTTTGAGCCAAATGTATACTTTGCTGACCTGCCCAACTGTGATGTTATGTGAACCGCATCAAAGTATTTAGTATTTGATTCGCGATTTAAACTTCTCAACTCTCCACGGATAATCCTGTTAGTTAATGTGAATGTCATGGGATAGTGAAGAACTAACATGATTTGATCGTCTTCCGACAGAGGCATTTCATCATTATTTTCACCAGAAATCTTCATCCATCCCCATGGATTAGCAGGATCAGGCTCTCGAGTTGGAAGCATCGTGTCCCCTAATAAACATAACACCCTCTCACCGCCATTTTTCTTTGACTCAGTGTAAAACCCTTGAAATGGAATCGAAAGCTGAGAATGGCCGGGCCATATCTGGAAATCAGCATTTCCACCATATGCACTATCGACAAAAGAACCATCTCTAGTAATGCCCATTCTCAAGAACCCATTGATAGGGATTGATTTTTTCATTCTATGGGCATGATCAATGTCTGTTACCCAAAAAGAGACCAACTTCAATAGAGTCAGGTCTTCAGACGACAAGGGCCCAGAAGATTTCCTGGCATCAAATGGCATTATGGGAAATTTACCTCCATCTTGACCCCAATCGCCATTGACAAAAGAAAGATCTTGTTTCATACCATCAACCACATCATATCCAGATCTCAATTCAGAGGCAGCAGATAAGACAGAGGCACATTGCCTACGAACTTCGTCGATCCGATCATAATTATATGTTGGATGAGAATTCCTTTCAAAACGAAACTCAGCCTCAGGGAGATATGAATTAGTGACTCCAATGATCAACAGACCACAAACAGACCAAAGAGCAATAGCAGATAACAAAAACTTCATGATTCCAGCAGACAAAATTCAATTACTCTATTTAGAATGTCAGAAAAACACAAACGTTGAGTTACTTTGTTTTTTCCCTCCCCTGAAATTTCTCTATAAAATTCTGCTTCATTACATCCACTACCACTGAATATGTAAATACAGCTACTACAAAATTTAAGCACATATCACAGAACAAGATTTATCGAGGAAACAATTCATAGAAAGCATAAGCTCAAGCTTCTAGTCATCGATCGGGATTGGAAGCTCATAGAGATCAAAGATAGAAAGGCGAACCTCAATCAGATTCGGATCATACCCATTCCCAAATCCCAAATCACGAGTAAATTGATTTAATAACCGAACCCAGTTTGTAAGATCTGGACTTAAGAATGTTGCAATAGACAAAGACAGCAAGCAAGCTTGGTTGGAGCCAAGGGAATAATTGGAGTGAAGTTGAAGACTAGAAGAGACTTTGCTCCGCTGCTATTTTGGTGGGTATTGTAACCTAATTGAAATTAGCATCGTTGGGGTTCATACTTCATTTCGCTTCTTTCCTCACTCTGTGGGCGCGTGTAGGTCACTCGACAAACCCACGAGAAGGGGAGAAAAAGATAAAAGGGAAGAAGACAAAAAAAAATACCATCAAAATTCATAAAAGACAAATAAATATATTAAATTTTAATAATTTTAAAGAAGCTGATTAGAAATTTTAAAATGTTATAAAATTTGAGAAATGATCTAATTATCCCTAATTTTTTTAATAAAAAACCCTAAACCACTTGCCAGCTATCAGAGCTTTAACGGCAGTAGTGGTCACCGAAGCTCTGGTGACCTTACTTGCGACTGGTGACTATAGCTCCAGCAGCCTAATGTTTTTTTTTTTTTGTATTTCTCAAGTAAAAGTTGTCAATATAGATACTTGAGTTGTTAATAGTGATACTAAAGTTGTAGGCAATAGCCTAATGTGTGAGTGTGTGTATTTTTTAATTTCTCAGGAAAAAGCCATCAATATTGATAGTTGAGTTGTTAATAGCGATATTAAAATTGTAAACAGAGCAATTGTTGAATATTTCCTAATAACTTTCACGAGAGCTCCAACGATTAATATTTTTTTTGTATTTCTTCAGTAGTCACTGTTTGATTCAATTATCTCACCTCCGAATTCTATTGACTCAATAGTTGAAGTTGCTGGTTAGATGTGACCGCTATTGCTTCAGCTGATCCTTAGGTATGTTCCTAAGGTGTCAAGCATTCCTTTACTTTAGGGAATGACTTTGACACCTATGTGGAAGGCCGTCCCTTCGTGTGTATGGTTCACACTAAAGTTGTTAATATAGATACCTAAGTTGTTATTGATATTAAAGTTGTAAATGGGGTATTTGTATGGTTATTAACAACTCAGGTATCTATATTGACAATTTTTGTCTAAGAAATTCCAAAAAAAAAAAAATTAGCCGTCGTTTATAACTTTAGTATCGCTATTAATAACTCAAGTATCTATATTAACAACTTTTACTTGAGACAATTAAAAAAATATATTAGGCCACCAGAGCTCTAGCCAAAGCTCCGAAGGCCGTAAGGGGGTTGAGGATTTTTTATTTGAAAAAGACAGAGTAGTTAGATAATTTCTTAGATTTTGCAACATTTCAAAATTTCAAATAAGTCCCTTTGAAATTATTAATTCAGCATATTTATTTGTCTTTACCAAATTTGATGGTATTTTTCTGGCTTTTTCCCAAGATAAAAACACAATAACTAACTAAGCCATAATTGTTGTCCGAGAAGATTAAGTTTGGGAAACTTGTAACCAGATCCCAATTAACAGAATCAATTACAATCAAGTCTCTTGAAATCATCAAATTGCAATGAAATCCCAAGGGATATGTGTGCTATTAATTCCAAACGTGAAAGTACAATTTTGCCCCAATGACAAGTTTAAAGCATCCAATGATAAGTTTAGAGCACCCAATGACAAGTTACATTGAAGCCAATAACAAGTTTAAAGGCACCAATGACAAATTTAGAGCAACCCGTGACAAGTTACATGGCAACAACATAAGTGTTATAAATAAATACCTTAGACACGCAAATATTGTTAATTATATGCTCTCTTTATTATTTATGTTGTGGGTTTATTGAGTGTGAGGAATAGTTTAGGTTTCTGCTCTCTTCCTATAGAGATTGTACTAAGTTTTTGTGTGCTTATATAAGGATGAATGAAAAAGTTGAAGCTTTGTGTATTTACAACCCCTGTTTTACAATTTAAAAACTTGTTTGTCAATACAATGCTCTAAAATTGTTAATGTGGTTCATGTAGTTGCCAATAACAACTTTACTTTGCAGGGTGACAAAAAAGATGGAGAGTATGCCTAGAAAGCATATACTATATTTCTCTTGTATATAGGGGGACAATTTCTAAATGGAGAAGAAGGTGATTTGCAATATGTGAGGAGTAATGTTAAAACAAAAACTATAAAGGAAGACACTACGTGTGAGGAGTTGAGAACAATTGTAGCATCTTTTGTTAGAAAAGAAAGTAGTGGAAGTAATATGAAATTCACATTGACCTTTAATTTTGATGATACAACAACTTTTATGGATCTTGTTGGTGATGAAGGAGTAGAACATTTTATTAAATTCAATGGAGAAAGTGATTATGTGTATGTAGGAGCGAATGTAGATGACAGTACAAAACCAACAAGGGATGATGCAAGAGACGAACAACATGTGTAAGTTGTATTTGTTTTTTGAATTAATATTTTATGTAGTCACTTGCTGTCATGTAACTTGTCATTAGTTGTTCTAATCTTATCATTGATTATCATGTAACTTGTCCTTAGTTGCTCTAAACTTGTTATTGGGGCAAAATTTTATTCACTTTTGGAATTAATAGCACCCATATCACTTGAAACTTCATTGTGATTTGATGATTTCAAGATACCTAATATAATTAATTTTGTTAATTGCGACCCACTTGCAATTTTTCCCAAAAAAATTTTGAATAGTCTTTTTGTCTAAAGAAGTTATAATCTTCATTTACTTTTTTTAATGATCAAATGATATTAATATAAAAGCTAGCCTACAATCATTGAAAAGGACAATGAAAGAGAAGAGAAAGCACTCTGCTGGTTTTGGTGAATTTAACGGACGTTTGATGAAATTTAACGGTCTTTGTGAATATGCATTATTTTAAATTATTTATTGATATTTTTGCCCATTCTAAAACTTATTTGTGCTAGAGCACTTAGGAAAAAATTTTGTTGGTAAAATTGTACCTTAACCATAAAAGATATGGTATCCAGCACCTCATGTGTAACTATTAGAGAGAAGAAACTTGTTCTTAATCAAAAGCTATAGCACTAAAACTTAGTTAATATGCTTGTGTTAGTAGTGCTTGGCCGCATGCTTGGAGCTTTGGAGGGAACTGGGCTGTTAATCATTATGTTTTATGTTCTATATTGTTGCATTAATTATTCATGTTGAAATAATATTAGATTTTCACTATAATAAAATTTTCTGTCACATATATTATTAGGATGATAATATAATATGCGACATGAAGTTGGTTGTCATCTCTAAGCTGCAAAAGATTTCATTTGAGCTTATTCTTGAATTCATTAAAGCTCATAGGTGGGAGTTTAATAGAGAAACATCCAACAGGGTTAAAAAGAAGATACTCCAATGCCTCCTCACACTGACAACCAAACAAGCACGTTCCTGAAATGTTGATCTGATGTTTCTTTAAGAGGTCACTTATAAGAACAACTTGGTGAGATAGTTTCCAAATAAACAATAATAACTTGTTAGGAAGCCAGATAAGATTAAAGGAAACTCTAGCTAGCTAGAAAGAGTCAACAATAGGTAATGTAATCCCAACATTACTTAAGACATGCGTTTGAGTTTGCCTTAGTGGGAAAATTTCCCTCTGTTCGGGTTTCTCTCCCTCTGATAGGATGAGCATACCGACAAGACGAAGCCAAACGCTAATTGAGTGTTGACTGCTCCTCCATGTTTGTTGGGTTTTCTCTCCCCTTCAGGTAGAATTTATTGGTAGATTTCCTCTGTCGTGGCCAGAGGATGTTCTGGTTGGACTCCAGTCCGGGAATGGCAACGCACAGAATTGTAGGGTGGATGGATATGAGGAGGTGTTTATACCTCAAACCCCTTTGACAACATCCACCAACGACCTCCGATGGGTGCCTCCATGGCCTTCGAGATTGCTGGGTGTTTTGAAGTGATAGCTCTCTCCTTCTCGTGCACAGACGTTGCTGATTGAGGATTTGAGGGTTGAAAGGAGGGTTTTTCTGGAAGCTGCGGGCATATTTGTGGCCGAGATGTGGCGCACACGATATTAGAGCACAAAGAATACACAAGTTAGGCCATGGAGTCAAATGGCTTCTCTGCCGGCGAATTCTTAGGTGAAGGTCTGGTGAAGAATTATTAATGGATTAGTGGGGATTGAGGCTCTTTAGTCTCTCGGAGGAAACCAAAGACACCGAAACAAATACGGTTAAAGGTATTAATTTAGGGGTCTTTGGCTCCTGAGGGTAGTGGCTCGCTAAAGGTTCGATCCTTTCCTACTGATGATTTATTGGGTTTAAGATTTTCTATTGGTAGGATAGCCTCTTTAGGTGTTTGCTTCTCTATGTTTTGTTATGATGATTATTTAGAAGATTTGACATCTGATGTAGTTGGGTTAGTCTTATATAATTGAGTGGTTTATTATCTATCTTCATTAGTCTGTGTGTATTATAAATTAATATGCCTTACCTAAATTGTCTTTGCCCTACTTAAACTGGTGTAGAAGGATTATTGGTGGGAAAGATCCAGATCAACCACTCTAAGCCCCAAAACCAGAGTTCTTCAGACACCTTCAAGAGTTAGTTTTTGTTTGGTTGAAGGTAGATGTATGTGGTAGGGAGGTTAAGAATTTGGCGAGTTTTCTGTTCAAGGAATGTGCAATAGATAGACAATTGATAAATATTATTTTGGGCCTGTTCAATATGCCTGTAAGCATCATTCATTTTTCACTCAACATGTGCTTGTTTAGTATGGAGATCAACACTATTCATTGTAGGGCTCGACATGGGCTTGTTCAGTATGTATGGCATTACTGCTCATCCTCAGTCTAGAATTGGATTTCATTTTCCTATTGTCTCTTTCATTGTGCTTTCTCTGATATTATGTTGAATGGTTTTCTCCTTGAGTATATTTTTGTGTCAAGGAATTTGATTAGGAACCTCTCTTACATGTGTGTTGCCATGGAAGCTGATTTGGTAGTCGGGAGGATTGCCAAAGCTTCATTGGCAAGGTCTTACTCTTGTGTTTGGGCAGTTCGACCTTCGTCCTAAATGCAGGCTTATGTATCAAATAGTGTGTATGATGTCTTAGCTATGTTATTACCATGGTTCAAAAAACCGGACCGGACCGGTCAGAACCGGTAAAACCGGTGGTCCGACCGGTTGACCCGGTTTCTTTCTTTTCTTTTTTTTTAAATTTTTTAAATTTTTATTTTGTATTTTATGAGGGCAAAATGGAAAGTTGAAGACTAAAATGAAGAGGAAAATAGATAAAAAAATAATAAATCTAAAAAAATGAAGAAAATAATGAAAAAAAATTATTTAAAAGGATATAATAATTATAGGAAATGAGATATCTTTGTATAAGTATAGGTATTATAACTAATGCTAATAGATTTTAAACATTTTTTTTTCTAAAAATCTTTATTTTTATCTATAGAAGTTTAAAAATATATTAATATATATTATCACTAATAAATTATAATATTTTAATATGACCGGTTATGACCGGTTCAACTACCAGTTAGACCCGGTTGACCCATTAACCTTTGAACCTGTGCTATGACCGGTTCATTGCCCGGTCCGGTTTTTCGTTCCTTGGTTATTACATCCTTGTTGTATTGAAGAACTCTTATATATTTGCTTCTCTATTCTATTAGCTAGGTTTTGGGTTTGCTTTTTCATTTAGTGTGTTTGGGTGTTGTAACTTTTCTTATGTGACATTGTATCTTTGCTGCGTTTAACTCTGTTAGGTTGGTTGTTGGCCCAAAAAAAAAATCCCAACATTACTTCTTTGAATCATGTGAAAGCCATCTCTAGCTATGTATAAGCCTTAGTTATTACCTTATCAGAGAAGTTGATCGGGTACACCTATAATATAGAGAGGAGACTTGGTAATGTTATTTGTAATTTCTAGAGAGTAAATATTGTAAATCAGCAAGATGTTCCATTACACTAGATCCTAAGAAGTGGAGTTATGTATATCATGAAATCAGCAACCCACGGATAATCGTCGACATAAATTAAGAAGTGATGATATATGACCAAAAATATTGTTTTATTAGTAGTTTGTTGATAATGTTAGCTGCATTTTTAAAACTGTAGTTGGATTTATTTTTTAAACCATTGAAACTAATTTAATTTAATTTTAAAAATATTGATTTCAATTGACAAATGAATTGGAAAAAATTTGTAATAATTATTAATTTTTAATTTTGTGTCTATGTGCCATGGCCGAACGATGACGCCGTGCAACATTTTTGGGGCGCGCGTGGGCAAGGTATAAAGTAGGTGGAGACGCGATCAAGCGGACCTATCTGATGTTTCAACTGCCAACCGACATGAGAGGGCTCGCTTGGTGATAAAATTTAGGGGAGAATTATAAGTATTAAATATAAAAAAAAGTTGATTTTTTTTCTGAGATATTAAAAAAATAAAATAAATTATTTAATTATATCATATGTTATATATAATTATATTATATATCGATTTATATATTAAGAAAAATAGTTTAGAGAAAAAAATTATAAATATAAATATTTTAAAGTAATTTAATTAATTTCTTTAATATCTCCAAAAAATTAATTTTATCTTATATTTAGAAGAGAAGAAATAAGAGATAAGCCAGCTACTATACTGTGGATTAATATTTATTAGAGGGTTTGGTGACATAAAAGCCATAAATGCCTCAATGTCAATATATAATACTCCATCCGGTACACACATATATAATATAAAAACATGAGTTACTTAAATTAAATTAAAAAGTGATTAAAATTTTTTAAAAGTAATAAATTTGTAAAAAAATGAAATTATTTTTCAAAAAACATACCCTTATTTGTGAAAATTGTAAGAAGAGGTTTGTATGAGATAATTAATGTAGAGATTTTTTTTTTTGCTGGAGATAATTAATGTAGTGATGTGGTAACATGTAATTAACAGGGGAAAATGAAAAAAAAAAGTATATTAAAATTTCAAAAATACACTTATAAGATTTTTTTTATTGACTTATCTCATGTAGTTTGATTTTATGATTATGATTATTATTAATATTTTTATGATTCCAAGCATTTGATTTTTTTTATTTTAAATTAAGTTTGTTAATATTATGTATGACCTAAATATATTTTGTAGTGCGTCCTACCTAAACTGAATAAGCATATAATTACCGGCTAATCATAATTATGTGTGACCTAGTGATAGAGGTTTTCATTCTTTAAACAAATGGTTCAGTCCAGTTCCCAATTCCTGTGAGTGCAGAGAATCTAGTTTGGGAAATGTTTGCTCTTTAGCTTCTGAACCGTAAAAAAATAAATAGGCTCTGTTAGTCTGTTGTCAATAAAAGGTACTACATGCCTAAACAAATACATTTTAGTTTTTATTTTTAAGAGTTTTTACTAATTAGCCATGTTATTAAAGCCAGATCCGACCAGCCGATTCAACTACAAAAGCTTTTGAATTTGTCATCTAACTGGTCCAGTCGGACTGATTTAAACAGTTTAATATTTATTTAAATTTTTCTGATTTTAAAGATTTATATATAATTCTAAATGTTTTCAAAAATTATAAATTAAGAATCTATAAAAAATTTGAGATGTCTACTTTTAATGCAAAAAGAATCATTTAAAAATATTATCATTTGATTCTAAAAAACTATCAAATTCCAAAACTATTTATCGTTCAAGTTTACTTCTTCACCGGTTTAACCCCAGGTTTGACTCCGATCTAACCTACTGACCTTTGACTTACTACCCAGACCAGTTCAATGGCCACTTTGAGTTTAATAACCTTACTAATTAGAGAGTAAATGTTTGTTTAGGATAGCTTATTTTTTATTTATAAATGCTTATAAATCATAATTTACAATATATGAGGTAAATAAGTGAAATGAGTTTTATCTTAACTTACGTAATAAACATTTATTTTAAAAAAAAAAAAACCACTCTATTCCAAACGTAGCTTTAAGTCTTCCCAGATTGGGTTCAACCCTGAGCAAAGGATTCGAGGCCACGTAGATGTAGAGGTTTGGGTCATGAACTCCCTTCCGCTACATTATGGTTTCCTTTTTCTTTTTTTCCAACTACATTATGGTTTTCATTAAACTTAAGCAAACGAGGGACCCACAATTTAATTATTGAAGGATCAAAAAGTAATCTAATAATCATAATACCCTCACTAAAAATAGGGAAAATTTGACTTAACCCCATTGTAGCAAGTTTATTTTAGTTAACCCTAAAAGAATTTCAAAGTTTCACAGCACTCTTATGAATCAAAATGAAATTAAGTTTTATGGGTAAAAAAATAATGATGCCTTTACTCTATCTTTTTTTCTTTAAAAAAAGGGTTCAAATGTCGCTGGAGCAGTCATCGGTGGCTGTCAGGACAGAGCAGCTCCGACATCCGACCAACAAAACTCTAGCGCCAGCTAGTCGAAACTCTGACCACCAAAAAATTAATTTGTATTGTTTATATGCTTATTCCACTTGTTCATCAAGAGTTGTGCATTTACAAATGAGACTTGTTCAATTTGTATTGATTCATATGTGTAATTTCCCAATTTTTATTCCTATTATTTAAGCACTATTAGGAAGTGATTTATTCAGTAATTGGAGGTTTAGAGTAGATCAAATGCATTATTTGAGATCTAGAAATATAAAATTAAAAAAAATGTAAATATTAAAAGTCATACATCATACTAATAGTGAGTTGAATTTAATGAAATTATTTTGTGGTGATTGGAAATTACAAAATAATTATTGTATATAGATAATTTATCCAAAATGAGTAAATTTCAAGGTCATGATTCCAAATTAAATTTTGTAAGAGAGAGAGAGAGAGAATATATATTTGCATACAGAAAATGTTTACAAGGAAAAAGAGAAAATAATATATATGTATATATATATATATATATATATTATAATGGTGTGGGGCCCACACCATTATGATATCCCCACACCCAGAGCTGGTAATATGAGTTGAGACCATGGGCCGAGCCCGCCCAACCCGACAAAATGGGTGGTTTGGGTTCTACAAAACTGGGACCATTTAGAAACGGTTCTTTTAGGCCTGAACCCATATGGTCCCAACCCATAACGGGTTGGACCACCAGGTTGGCGAGTTGGTCCATATTTTTTTTTAATGTAAACCTAGAGGTGAGAGCCAAACCCAAGAGTCTAAGACCCAAATCACTCTAGTACTCCACAGTCCACAGTCCACTCCTCACCTTACTACCTTGATGGCTCAGTCTCACACTCCCTGTTCAGTCTCTCATGCTCTCAGAATTCAGATCCCTAATCATTAAAGGTATGAAGATCATATTTAATGATTCCTGGAATAAACAGTGTTTGGATTTTTAAGTGGGTCAGGCTCAGGCTTCACTTCATGCTACAAATTCAAATACCATTAATATTAACTAATTATTGATTATTTTTAAGTTCTACGATGGCTTTGGATTTATGTTTATTTTGTCATGTATGGACTTATGATGAATATTTAATTTGTTATGTATTTGTAATTTTTTTATGGTTTAGGTTTGTAGAAAAAAAATCTTAGTATATTGTTTAAAAAAAATTTGACAAAAAAAGTATGGGTTGGGTGGGCCAACCCGCCAACCCAGCAGTTATAGATTTGCCAACCCATATTGATGCGGTTCTTTTGGGTCTGAACCCATATGATTCTAACTCGTGACGAGTTAGCTAGAACCTAGCAGGCCAGACCATATTACCACCTCTACCCACACCCCCTCCCTTCTTCCTCGCTTGTGCCACTCCCTCTGTTCCTTCGTCTTCCTTCTCGGCCTGCAACTCCAATCCTCTATTAATGGAAGTTTTTGATACTTTTGAATTTCATTTTTTTCTCATAAAATCTACCAACCTCAACACTTATTTCAGAAGTATTTTTCTATTCATTGAGAGCTTTCTTAAAAGTATGAATTTTGATGGGAGCAAAGCAAACTTGAAGGTTAGAGTTCGAAGGAAGTGTTGAGCTTCAACAAGTAGAAACCATAGGCTTGAAGAGGTGAGTAAATATTAACATTTAATTGATTTAGAATTTTTGTACTGTATTATTTGAGAGATTTAGAGTTAGGGTTTGAATATCAGAGAAATATTATGATTGAATATAATAGTTGTACCCATTAAACTTGAGTTTAATGATTGAGCTATGTTTATTGGAGGTAGAATTAATGTTTAACTAGTTTAGAATGTTATTAAAGCTTGTAAAATGATATGGGTTAATTACTAGTTCAAATGAGATATTAGAATTTGAAAAAGTTATAATTTGATATTGGGTTGGAGATTTAGTTATTAAAAGTGATATTTGAAAGTTAAAGATAGAGTTGGAAACTTTAAGTCTACATAATTAAATTGATTATTTGTTTAGCATGAATGATGAGAAATGATATTGTAATGGTATAGATTGAAGTTAAATTATTTGATGTTAGCAAATTGGAAGCATTCAAGTATTGGTAAAAATAAACTTGGAGTAAAGGTAACCTTGATTATTCTTTTATATATTTGTCAACTATATATATATATATATATATAAACATGTTTGGGATTTGTTGTGCCCATGGAGGGTTTGATTTGGAATTGTATATTTGACTAAAAACTTATATTGATGAGATTGAAGACTATTCAAGTATGCTTGTGTGTATTAGAACTCATGGTTATGTATTTTGAAAACTGTTTAAACATGCTTTATGTGTTATGAGGGAAATATCATTTATTATAAATGATTTGGAAATAATGCTATATGTTTTAGATAATGCTATTTGTCATCTTAAAGATGATTGATATGATGGATTATTTGATAAATCCTATTTGGAACTATATTCGTGATTTGTAACTTGTATATACATATCATAATTGTGATTATTTGTCCTTGATGCACATGGATGGATGTGGGAGTAGTGATGGCAGTTATTGTGTATATAAATACCACATGATATGCCACTGCTTAGTGCACAGTAAGTGGCGATTCTTAGGGTCCTTTCTCCAATGTTTCTTCTTTGACTAGGAATTACTGTGGGTTTGGTAGGCAATGACACCTCCTTGGTTTTGTCAAAAGGAGGGGAGCCATAGTCCAATCATGACGAGCTAGGGACCATGACCGAGTGACGTTTCATGATTTGGAACCTTGTGTAATTTAGTTAAATAGATAAATCATTTGTTAACTATAGCTCTAGCCAACAATTGTAAGGCTGGTTAAGGGTAATAATGATGGTCTGTGCATCAATAATTTGTTTGGCATGTTATATATGTGATTTATGATTTGAATATGATAAAGTTTTTGTACAATTATTTTTGCAACAAAGTCGAGATATATTTTTGTGAAATTTTCTGTGAACAATATTAGGAAAATGAATTATGATTTTTAATTATCTTGGAACCTTTTTGGGAGGGGCTTTTGGTTACCGAATCGAGAACTAGTTTGTGAAATGTTTTATATAAAGAATAATATAAATAAATTATTGTGAGTTAAACTTAATTTTAGAACCGTATGTTCTCGATCTCGATTTACATGTATATTTCTGAATAACCAATTGTTACTGCGATCTTTGAATCTTATGGTTGTTATATTTACATTTTTTTTTTCAAGTGAGAACTAAATAGGGCTGCAAGAAAGTTGGTAAGAGGGTGGGCTTAGTTATAGGCTCTCATTAAGGTTCATCTTACTTGCACATGTCATCATTTATCATTCATGTTTACATATGTAATGTCATGACCTAAGAACTATTTAATTATTATTGGTCATTCTATATAACTTAAATATTGTGAACTAGGGTTTTGGAAATTATTGGTTTTGGCATTTGATTGATATGTTCGATAAATATGTACTATTATTATTGGGCGGAGCCCCTGTTGATATGATTTTTTGATAATGGATTTGGATTAAGGGATTTAACAAGTTGTTGTTTATACTTGTGGAACGACAATTGTCATATTGGGCTTCAAATGCCCAAGGCCCAGTTGTATGTCAGGGATCTCTAGTACTTACTCCCGTTGTGTTTATAAATTATTTATTAAATTGTTTTGATTAGCTTTTCAAATTGTTGTTCAAAACCATTTTATCATGGCATATGTAACACCCCAAATTTTATATTCACCAAATATATTATAATTATTTGAGAAATTTAATAAAATGATGAATATTCATGAATTTGGAATTTATGAATTTATACATGTTCATTTTCATGAGAAATTGGGAAAAATAATTATGGAATTAATTTCGGTAATTTAAAAAGTCCAATATTAAGGTCCAAAAATGAAGAAATATTGGAGAAAATATTTGGTCCAAAAATGGGTGGAAATTGGCCAAAGAAAAATAAGAAAAGAAATTGGATTAAAAAGATAATGGCAAAATCGTAATTTTGCCAATTTAGCACAAAATAAATTATTTTCTAATTAATTGAATTTAATTTCAATTAATTAAGGAGAATAAAGGTGAAAAATATATTTAAAATATTTTGGTCAATTAAATATGATTTTATGGAAAATTTGAGTAAAAGGCGCAATTTTGACCAAAATTGAGACTTTACGTGTATACTTAACTTGGATAAGTTGTGGAGCCAATTGAGACCATAGGGAGGTACCTTTAGGTGTCTTCTACAGGTACCATGATGAAGAAAATATTAGTTGGGCGTCATGACTCAATTCCATGTACATAAAGTCTGTACACAAAGTTAGAATTTTTGGAATTTTTGGAAGTTTAGTAAATAATTAGAAAATAATATTATATCATATTAAATCAACATCCACCTCCTCCATCAGCCCAAAACTGTGCCTATGTGTTGCAACAAGAGAGAGAAAGAGTTGAGAGTTTTTAGAGAGAGAAAGAGAGGAAAACTCACAAGGTAAGCCAATTTCTCCTACGATTTAGCTCCTAACGCATATAACCCCGCTCCTAAGCTATTCTTCTATGTTCCTTAAGGTTTTTGGAGCTCAAAATCTGGCATAGAGATATTAGGGTTTTCAGTCACAACTTGGAAAAGCTAGAAGGAGTTTGAGGTAACTTCCGAAACTTCAAATTTTGACTATTTTGGCTGCTGTAGACAATTTAATCGGTGAAATTTCACCGGATTTTCTTTGTTTGTAAATTTTGGAAATGTGACATTAGAAGTGTTATGTTGCCTAATTTTAGTTCAAATGGTAGTTATAATTCAATTAGATGGTTAATACAGTGGTTAAGAGTGGAAATGACCGCGTTTCTGGAGCTGAAATCGTAAAACCCCGTTTTTTTCCAGAGGATACCATAATTTTGTCAAATCTAGAAATGGGTCTTAGAGTTGGATTTTCATTGATTTTATGATTCCATTGGATTCATGAGAGAAAATTAGGCAGGGTTACAGTTGGACACTTTTTCAGAAAAGCCCGAAAAAGCATAGTTACGAAAACGCCCTTGAAACTCTTAAAGCGGGGCCGCCAAGGACAATTTTATAATTTGACATTGAATTTGGTAATTTTGAGTCCATAAATGGATTTCTTGGGTGGAAATATGTTAGAATAGCCCAAGTCAAAATTTCAGAAAAAGTGCAGTCGGGCCGGGTACTGCAGGGCTGTGCCGAGGTTCCAGGGGCATTTTGGTAAATTTTTACCATATGCTAATATAACCACATGAAACACTATGGTAGTGCCTAAAATGATACATGGATATGTTATAACCTATTTCTTGTACATTTAACATTTTATGACCGTCGGGAGTCGAAAGTCGACACATTTTACGAGACACACGATACATGGGTGATAGAGCTTTGAGGTAGGGACTACTATCTCTCATATACTATGTGATTAATTGTATGTTATATGTTATTGTATTTCGTGATATGAATGCGTGCTAGAGGCACACAGTACCTGGTTGTGGTTTGGTGCCCAACCAAGGTATATAAAAAATCCTAGCTGTGGTCAATGATTCGGCTAAGGTACGTGTAGGGGTTCTAACTAGAGGCACACAGTACCTGGTTGTGGTTCGGTGCCCAGCCAAGGTATATCGAAAATCCTAGCTGTGGTCGATGACTCGGTTAAGGTACATGTAGGGGTTCTAACTCGATGTTTGGCCCTAAAATTTGTGTACACATATGAATCGAATTGAACTTTCATTTTGCCTAATATGGTGCGTTGCATATTTAATTTTCACATTTTATATGTCGATAGTATGTTTCTACTGAGATTCTTCAGAATCTCATTCCTTTTTCTAAACAAACATTTTAACAGGTACCAGTGGATTGAAAGGCAAAAACGTAGATACAGGGAAGTGATTGGCACGTATCTCGAGGCAATACTGGAAATATTGGAAATACTGTTGCATTATGCATTTTGTCTATGGATGACTCTAGACTGTAAGCGGATACTTTTATCAGTATATATGTACTTTTCTGTTGCCTGTGAAACTCGGTCTCTATTATTCTGCTTATATCGAAATGGAAACGGGTGTTGACAACATATTCTTTTATACTATGATAGTATATTAAAAGCTTTAAAGAAAGTAATTGTTTTTCTAAATAACCATGGCATACCTTCTATATTCAATTCATTTTCTTTTCTACCATAGTAAGGTCCGTTGGTTTGATAAATGCTTTCAAATTGGCTTTTAAACTTTCTACCATGGTAAACTTTATTGTTTGAGTTTTAATTCTTTATTACCATGGTAGGTTATTTAAACAATAGTTTAAATGTGGTTTAGAGATCGGAGTGTTACAATATGTGTATATTCTACTTGTTCATGAAGAGTTGGACACTTGTAAATAAGACTTGTTCATGATTCTATGTTTTCTTGTTCATCAATTAATTTATGTTGTTCATATGTCTATTTCACTTGTTTATGAGGAGTATAAACAAGTCTTAATTGCAAATGTCAAACTCCTCATAAACAAGTGAAATTAACATTTGAATAACACAAACCGAACAAATCTCATTTGTAAGTATACAACTCTTCATGCAAAAATGAATAAGCATATGAACAATACAAATTAATTTTGGTAGCCGGAGCTTTGATCAGCGTTGGAGTTTCAATGGCCGGTTGTTAGAGGCCACTTTAACCTAGCAGTTGGCGCTTGTCGGGAACCGGTCGTCGAAGCTCCAATGATAATTAAACCTTTTTGTTAAAAAATAGAGTAAGTACATTATTGTCTTTTTACTCATAAAACTTATTTTCATTTTGATCTTTACGGGTATGGTGAAATTTTATAATTTTTTAGAAGTTGACTGAAATAAATTTGCTGCAGTGTGAGTTAAGTGAAATTTTCCTCTAAAAATAATGCCGTCTTCTTCTCCTCCCTCCCCATATTTGTGTGTGTTTTCTTTCCCCCATTCCTTTTTCTTTTTCTCTTGCCCTTATTCACCTCCATATTCTTTTCTTCTCTGTTTCAGTTTTTGTGGGCAATAGAAATTGCAAGTTTAACCTAATTGAAATATTAATTCAAGATTTTTTTTCCCGTTTCTATTGTCTGATGTGGTTTATTTGTGTTGGCAAAAAGAACTGATTAGTTTGTTGTTAGTATGCTCTAAGTATTAGCTTGTTTATATGTTAAGTTATTTAGCATAGTTTACCAAATTTATGAGCACAAACAATCACAAATTTAAGAAAAACTGCAACATTTTAAGCTACCCTTAATCAACCCGTATTTATCCAAAGAAAAAAAAGTTTATGACCGTTTAAATATGAGGTTTTAAACATGGGGAAAAAAAGAAGACGAGATTTTAAACTTGAGTTCATATGAATATAAAAAATGTCTTTAAGAAAACTACGTTTTAAGTGAAAAGTACTTGAATTTGACTTAATAATATTGAATACGATGTTGTCGTATGAAAAATACCCTTGTTTCAATTCATTTAAATAGATGTAGAATTTTCTTTTTCTACAAGGTCGAAAAAAAAAAGCTTGTAATGAATAGCATATTATAAAATTTTAAAAAAGTTATAAATGCTTTGAACATTTTTTAGAATAACTGAAATTAATAGATATCATGAAAAACTTCTAGAATGTACCGGTTTAATAGTATTAAGTAAGTAAATGCATTATGTTAATATTATTTTTTTGACCAGATCATTTTGTTAATATTATTATATATAGGAAATATGATAATATGTATGTTATCATATAAAGGGAGAATTTAACTAGATAAAGTTAAGTCCGTAAGTATGTAGGTGATTTGTAAGATCCTGATCTTTGGTCACTAAAATTCTTTATATTTAAAAGAATAAAATGGTGAATTAAAGAATACATGAAATGACAAAACAAGATAATTAGTGGTTACACACAACATTATTATGTGAGAACATAAATGGTATAAGTTGAAGTTAACTACCAGTGAATTTTCCTATGTAGCAGTCTTGTTATGTGACATGATTGAATAAAAGAATTTAACCTAGGTTATCTAACCCGTACCGGACCGGAAACTGGCGACCCGGCTACTATAAGCCTAAAATATTTTATTTCTCACCGGTTTGGTCCTGGTTTAACTCTGGTTTGACTCCGTTTTGATTCACTGACCCTTGATCTAGTACCTTAAGCAGTTCACTGACCGATCCGAATTTAATTACCTTGAATTTAACTATATACTTTTGTGCGGTACTCTGCTGAATTATATAATTCTCAAACTCTCTCGACATCAATAAGTTCGTTGGAGATCCTTTGTATCAAGAAGCTATTCATCAACACTACTACAAAAAAATAAAGTTGTGGCACTTAGTGTAATATCCCGAATTTTGGGGATTGGAAGCTTTGGAATAAGCCTAAATTGAGTGGACTACTAAGCCCCGATTTAGTAGATGTCCCAAATATATCCCCTAATGATTCTAATATCTTTGGGGTATTAAGAAAGTAAAATGGTGAATTTTGGAGAATATAATTATGTTTTCGATAAAATCGTCTATGAGGCAGTGAGCTTATCATAAGGTTTTGGAAGACTAAATGATAAGTAAAAATTATGAAATTTTACAGGATGAAATTATACATCCTAAGCTTTAATTTGATAGGTCATATAACTCAATAAGAGCTATACACAAAAAGATATGAATTTTTGAAGTTAGCCCAGAAAAACTGGAAAGTTTCTGAAACAACATGAAAAGAATGAAATTCTGGGAATTTTTTGATTCCATAAAGTAAAAGTCTATATTTTTCCTTGAAAATAGACTCAATAAAAGTTCTATAGGCTTTGGAATCACCTCATTTCGATTTTTCTAGAATTAGTTATGATTTTTCAAAGTTTGGGCAGAAATCTGCCAGAATTTTGTAAAATCCGAAATTTTTGGAAAATTGGTAAATGAATATAATAGAATATATAATATGATATAAGCTCTTTATTTCTTCTTCAGCCCTGCATCTGACGCCATTTTCAGTTTTAGAGAGAGGAAGAGGAAAATTTTAGAGAGAGAAAAGGAGGAGGAAAAACTTACAAAGGTAAGTGATTTTTTCGGTAAATCGGTTCCTAATGCGTATAACTCTGTTCCTAAGCTTCCTTTGCATATGATTTAAGGTTTGGAAGCTCATCTTTTGGTGTATCAAGGGTCTAGGGTTTCAGCCAAGTCAAGAAAATCCAGAAGGAGCTTGAGGTAACTTCCAAACCTGCGTATATTGACTATTCTAGCTGCTGTGGGCAATTTAATCGGTGAAATTTCGCCGGATTGCCATTGGTTGTAAAAATGGAAAATGGGTTTCCCTAGGGGTTATGTTGCCCAAATTGATACTAAATGGTAGTTGTAACCTAATGGAATAGTCAATAAAGTGGTTAGGAGTAGAAAGGAACGTGTTTACCGAGCCGAAACCCAAAAACCCCGATTTTCCCTGGAAAACCCATATATTTCGGTCAGGGGTCTAAATGGGTCTTAGAGTTGGATTTTCAATGATTTGATGGTTCCATTGGATTCAGGAGGGAAAATTAGGTGGGGTTACAGTTGGGCACTTTTTCGGAAAAGGCCGAGAAAGCATAATTACGGAAACGCCCCTAAAACCCTAAAAGTAGGGCTGCCAAGGGTAATTTCGTAATTTGACATTGAATTTGGTAATTTTGAGTCCGGAAATGGATTCCTTGGGTGAAAATATGTAAGAATAGCCTATGTCAAAATTTCGGGAAAAGTACAGCTGGACCGGGTATGATGGGGCTGGGTCCCCGGGGGTATTTTAGTAATTTTTCAAGATAGACTCATATAACCCCCAGAAACACTATGGAAGTGTCTAAATAGTACATTTGACATTGTAGGATCGAATATGGAGCCCTGAGCTGTTTGCACGAAGATCGAGGCACGCAAATTGAGGAGAAAGATTTGGAGGTAGGGGACTTACCTTACTTGCATGTATTTGATATCTTTGCTTGTGTAATGATGTATGTGATTGCTTTACTTGATTGTGTAGAGCATATTTGAATAAATGAAGCTCTGTTTCTGTTTTCGCTGTGGCCATAGTCTTGTTGTATGAAACGTTGAGCATGCAGAAATGTCATTATGGTGCATACATCTAGATAAAGCTAACATGTCATACACATAGCATCAATCATACATGCATTATGGTATCTGTTTCCTACTGAGATTCTCTCGAATCTCACCCTCCCCTACCAGCAATTTAGACAAAAGACGACAGAAGATATGTTGAGAACAATGCAGAGAACCATATGAGAGGATTGCAATGGTAGAACGAAGATGAGAAGATGTCTCCGTTTCACTGGGACGGGTTTAGATACCCCAGTAGCCCTGTGTGGCTACATTGATGGTAAGTATCATGTACAAACCCCTATATGAAATTTATGTAATCATGCACATATTATCAGTATAGTTATGCTATTCCTGTGTTGCCTACCGAACCGCATGTCGTTTTTCGCTAATACTCTAGTAAATATGAAATAAAGATAAGGGTGTGACACTTAGTAAGTGTCACATATCAAGACGCCACTAAAAAAAGCTGTGGCGTTTGGAAGCGCGACAGCATATATATATATATATTTTTAAAAAAAAACACTTCCTGTGGCGCTTCCTTAAAAAAGTGCCACAGGAAGTCAATAATTATTTTTTTAAAAAAAATACCAAGGGTGGCGCTTGCTTGAACAAGTGCCACAGGAAGTCAAGCAAGCGCCACCCTAGGTATTTTTTTTTTAAAAAAAATTATTTTCGTATTTTTCTTTTAGAACCCTATAATTATTTTTTTATCAAAATAACCCCATAATTATAGTTAATAACACACTTTAAACGCATTTTCATATCCACAACAAAATTTAAAAAATTACCAAATAAATAATTAACAAAATCACTACTAAGTAAAATATAAGTGTTAACATAAATAATTATTTTACTCATGCAAATCATCAATATTAATAATTATAACTACTAAATAAATACAACTTATATATCATAACATTTAATTTTATCTCATTTATTTTTTAGCATATACAAATGAGAATAATTTTTTCAGGAATAAAATGATAAAAGAAATTTCAGAAGCATTCTTTATCAAGGAAAATTAAAACAATTAAAAGTAGGAAACTTGAAAGTAAATATGAACGTTCTTTACCAACGTAGAATAAAACAATACGAATACCATTCCCTCCGTCATAAAAAACCAAAGATTTCTTCTCCTATAGAAACATATGCAACATAATAGTAAGAAACTATTATTCAAAATAAACTAGTAAGTTATATATGTGATATAATGCAGCTAAAATAGCAATTAGATCAAATAAACTTACTACTTCGTGGCTAATGCTAAGTTGGACGATGCAGATCTAAAATTCGAAGCTTAATATAAAAATAATGGAAGAAGAAACAAGTAAAAAGAGAGAGAGAGAGTGTGTGCGTGTGTGAAGGAAGGAAGTGTCACCATCTTCATAAGATCTCTAGGGAAGGGAAAGCGATTAAAGATCTATTATTTATAGATGTAAAAATTTGGCAGACAACAAATTTTTCAAAAGAAAATTCTCACAAAGGTGATGAGTGACAAAGGAATAAAGAGGAAGTAGCGATCGAAGTAGAGACGGTGATGAATGACAAAAAGAAGATAAGGAGAAAATATGGGAACTAGGAAGATAAAGAGTGATGGCAAGTGTTAGATGGGGAGTGGAGATTAAGAGGATAAATGTGATAGAACCAGATTGCAGGAGAGAGAATAATTTTAAAAAAATTTTAAAAAAAATTACTTTGTGTGGCACTTCCTAAGGCAAGTGCCACACAAAATATATAGCAGCTGTGGCACTTCCGTAAGCAAGCGCCACAGCTGCTACTTCTTCTTTTTTTTAAAAAAAAAAACACCTTAGGTGGCCCTTCTTCAAGGAAGCGCCACCTAATGTCACCAAGCAGCTGTGGCCCTTCCTTGAGGAAGCGCCACCTAAAGTATTTTTTTTAAAAAAAATAAAAATTTAAAAAATCTAGAAAGAAGCTGTGGCACTTCTTTAAAGAAGTGCCACAAAAGGTGCGCTACTAATCTCTATTTTTTTAGTAGTGCAATCACAAACACTGCTTAGTAAGCTATCCTCTCACTACCCCTTGCTTTCTCAAATGTCATAGTTAGAATTGTACAACCTTGTCTTTTTTATCATTTTATTAGTACTCTCTCTTATTCTTAATATAAGATATATTTATCTAATTTAACGAGATTAAGGAAGTTGGTTAAATTAGTTAATATTACATACATTTTCTTTTTTTGGATTAATCCACCGGTATCGAGCGCTACTAACAACCGATTAGTTGCTACCACCAAGTAATTATCACAGCTGCATATCCAGACTCGAATATGAGACCACTGATTAGGCTGAAACAACCCACAACCAGTTGTTCCAAGTGCTTGGTGGTTTATATGCATTTTCTAAAATAACCCAAATCATCTTCCTTAATTTCTTCATTTTCTCTCTTCCTTGATTATTGTTAAGGGAGTATTAATAGGGATAAATTAGGAAAAAATTGATAAGTATGAAAATTATATATTACATTTAGGACCAAAATCAACTTCTCAAATATTACATTCATGTAATTTGAGACAAAACTCATCTCAATTACTTATTTCACACATCAAAATAAGGCACGATTGTAAAATTGTTCTTTGCTTTATAATACTCTCCTTTTGAAATATCATTTTTTATAGATAAAATATCATTTTGCTTTTTCATGAAAAAATATTTTTAAAAAATCTCTTATGGCATATTTTACCATTTGTTCGTTTGAATGGCTTCAAGTTTTCTTACGTGTGTCCTTCTCCTTTTGGTTTGCTCCAAGCCAAGCAAAACAAGAGAAAATTGAACCGATACATAAAGCACATATGTATTAAGTGTTCGTTTGGAATAGTTTATTTTTATACAATAAGTGTTCATAAATCATAATTCTCGGTATACGAGATAAGTATGTGAGAAGGATTTTATCTCGACTTACATAATAAACACTTATATTCAAAAAATAAATATTCCCTAACATCTAGTGACTAATGCACAAAGGTTATATGATACCCTAATTATATATATAATCTATGATACACAGTACACAAGAACAATTGAGTAGCAAGAGGCTTGTAGGAAAAGAAAAAAGATCACACATCGTGATTGTGTGTGATCCTTTGAAAAAGGGAGCAAAACCCATGGTTGCATCTTCATGTGGCTGCAAAAAAGTGAAGCAAAGAACTGGATATTTATTGTCTTATGCAATTGAGCTGCTTCCTTCTTCCCCAGAAGATTTGGACTTGTTTGAGGAGCAAGAAGACCAATCAAATTCCCTCAATTTCAGAAGCAGATACAGCACTATGCCACATCCAAATCCTAAAGCAGCACTAGATCCTGTGAGAGAAACTGCAGCACAAACCAACATCACAAACGACTCTTGCTTCGTGTTCATGTCCTTGGAGGCCATGGCCAGTTCAATCCCTGCAAATAACAGAAGAACTCCGAGGATTCCGATCGGGAATTCGTTCAGAATCATCACGAATGAATTCCCCAGAACCAGAGCAAGCACCAATTTCGCAATCCCTAGAAACACCACTGATGCTCCACTTCTTCCCCCAAATCGGTACTGACCGGCCAATCCACCGGCGCCGTGGCAGCAAGGCATGGCGCCGAACCAGCAACCGACGAAGTTCATCATCCCGACACTCACAGAAACCTTCATTGCTGAAGCTTCTTTTCCGGGGAACAAATCGCCTGAGAGTTTACACACTGCTATCACTGAGTTTAAAACTGATAGAGGAATCTGCGGAATCGCTGCCCGGAGAAACCCTATTTTCCAATCCTCCCACGTGATGTGTATTAGAGAAATCTTCGATGGACCGAATCTCAGATCTTTGATTATCGAAGGGTCACGAGCAAAACAGAGGATCACGCCGAATAAGAACACTATGAGAGCAGCTGGAATTGCTGATAAAACCCGCAATCTCCTTCGAACCTTGAGTTTCGGGTCGGATTGAGTTTCGTTTTCTTCTTCTTCTTCTTCTTGCGGGCTGAGATTCACTGTTCCGCTGTGAACGTCGACGCCGGCGCCGGTGGTTAGGATGAGAAACAGAACGGCGGAGAGAGCGACGATGAGGCCGTCGAAGCCGAGCCAGGAACGAGCGGGACCGGATTTAGAGGTGGAAATGTCTTGATAGTAGCGAATGTATTTGATGGCAGAGAAAGCGAACTGGAGGCCTTGGGAGAGTTGGATGCCGCGAACTACAGGCAGAGGGAGGTAACGGTAGAGGAAGGTCATGAGACCAGTGCAGCCGAGGAGGAGAAGAACACCGGCGACAGAGAGGCCGGCGGCTGCTATTTGGGGGATAGTGAGGGGAGGCGATTCGGACAAGGCAACGGCAGCGATGGACTTCATGGGCTGGACAGGCATGGGAAGCCCGAAGAGCAAACCGGTGGCGATGTTGTAGAGGGCGGTGAAGATGAGAGTGGTGGTGAGGTCGAGGTTGTTGACCAAAGCGAGAGCCAGAACGATTGGGATGTACGTGCCGAGATCGCCAACGGCACCGGAGAGCTCCGACCAGAGTGATGTTTTAAGTTTGATTGAGTCCGGGAGGCGAGGGTGGCGCCACCGGTTGCGCAGGAGAGGAGTGGTGGCGGTGGAGTGATCATCGCAGTCAGAGTGTCCGGCCATAGCGTGGCGGAGAAAATGGTGGCGGAATCTGTGGTTGTATTGTATGGTTAATTTCTTCAGAATCCACACTGATATATATAGAGTGTGTTTGAAACAGATAGGAAAAATGAAATTTCTTAATTTAGTTTTTGTTAATTTTATTTTTGGTAAAATCCTGATTGTATAATATGATTTATGTTTGGAATAACGATTGTATAAATGACTTTTGTAAAAGTAAAATTTGTTTGAATTGACTTAAACATAAGTGACTTTTGTGATAATATTAAGAGAGAGTGGGTGAAAAAATATTTTAAAGGGTTAAAAACACTAAAAAATAGTTTAAAATAGTTTTTGAAACTGAAAAAGTACATTAAAGATAAAATTGCAATCAGTCTGATAATACACTGGGTACAGTTAAAAAAATATTTTAAAGGTTAAAAGCACCAAATAATAGTTGAAATTAATTTTTATAGCAAAAAACGTACATTAAGGGTAAAATTGTAATAAGTCTGATAGTACACTGGACACAACTAAAAAAATATTTTAACCATTCTCACTCTCCCCAAAAGCTAATCAGTAAAAGCTGAGAAATGGAACTTATGACAAAAACTATTAAGATAGAATTAAGCTCGATTGCTCATTTTGGGAAACAAACACTCAAAATTTTTTTTCCCAAATTGTCCATTGAGCTTATAAGCTCAATTGAACGTTTGGGGGTTCAAACGTACCCCCCAAACACACACAGTTTGAACCCCCAATTGAGCGTTTGAGCTAAGAAGCTCAATAGGCAATTTGAAGGAAAAAAATTCAGTGTTTGGTTTCACCGGTGAGCAATCGAGTTTAATTCTATTTTAATAGCTTTTGCCATAAGCTCTATTTCTCAGCTTTTACTGATTTAGCTTTTGGGGAGAGTGAGAATGGTTAAAATATTTTTTCAGTTGTGTCCAGTATATTATCAGACTTATTACAATTTTATCCTTAATATACTTTTTTTGCTACAAAAATTAATTTTAACTATTATTTGGTACTTTTAACCCTTAAAATATTTTTTCAACTGTACCCAGTGTGTTATCAGATTGATTGCAATTTTATCTTTAACTTATTTTTTCAGTTCCAAAAATTATTTTAAACTATTTTTTGGTGTTTTTAACCCTTTAAAATATTTTTTTCACCCACTCTCTCTTACTATTATTACAAAAGTCACTTGTGCTTAAGTCAATCCAAACAAGTTTTACTTTTACAAAAGTCATTTATACAATCGCTGTTCCAAACATAAATCACATTACACAATCGGGTTTTTATCAAAAATAAAATTACCAAAAACTAAATTGAGAAACTCCATTTTTCCTATCGCTATTCCAAACACACCCAGTGTGTGTTTGGGGGGAGCGTTTGAGCCCTAAACTCTCAATTGATGAGCAAAAGTCAATTGGTAATTTGAGAAAAAAAAAGTGAGTGTTTGGTGATATAAGTGATCAATTGAGATTTTTCTAATTTTAATAGCTTTTGCCATAAGCTCTATTTCTTAGTTTTTCTTGATTTAGCGTTTGGGGAAAATATGAATGATTAAAATATTTTTTCAGTTGTGTCCAGTGTGCCATCAGACTTATTGTAATTTTATCTTTAATGTACTTTTTTTGCTACAAAAATTAATTTAAACTATTTTTTGATGTTTTTAACCAGTAAAATATTTTTTCAACTGTACCCAGTGTGCTATCAGACTGATTGCAATTTTATTCTTAATGTACTTTTTCAGTTCCAAAAATTATTTTAAAATATTTTTTTGTGTTTTTAACTCTTTAAAATATTTTTCCACCCACTCTTTCTTACTATTATTACAAAAGTCATTTGTACTTAAGTCAATCCAAACAATTTTTATTTTTGCAAAATTCATTTATACAATCACTATTCCAAACATAAATCACATTAGACAATCAAGCTTTTACTAAAAATAAAATTACCAAAAGCTAAATTGAGAAACTCTATTTTTCAAATCGCTGTTCCAGACACACTTATAGTGTGTGTTTGGTAGAGTTTTTGAGGGGCTCTAATTGGGTTCTCTAGGAGTTCAATTGGGCTTATGAATTTTTTGATTTTTTTTTTATGTTTAGGAGTAATTTTTTTTAAATTGGGCTTATCACATAAAAACAGCTTTTACACGTAAGCTCAAAAAGCTAGCTTATGCAATTTAGCTTTTGGCATGAGGGTGAATAATTAAAATATTTTTTTAGTTGTGCCCAATGTGTTATCAGACTAATTGTAATTTTATCCTTAATGTACTTTTTCAGCCACAAAAATTAATTTAAAATATTATTGGTGCTTTTAATCTCTTAATATATTTTTCTAACTGTACCTAGTGTGTTATCAGACTGATTGCAATTTTACCCTTAATGTACTTTTTCAGCTCCAAAAATTACTTTAAAATGTTTTTTGGTTTTTTTAACCCTTTAAAATATTTTTTCAGTTGTACTCAATCTTAGGAGATTGACTATAATTTTACCTTAATGTATTTTTTTTAGTCTTGGCAGAAAAAATGTATTTTTTTTTAGTAGTAAAAAACACCCAAAACTTGGAATGTTGATTTATTGATTTTCACCCACTCTAAAATATTTTTCCAGTAACACATAATATTTTAAAAGTATTTTTTAAATATTTTTCTACTCACTCTCTCGTACAACTATAACAAAAGTCACTTGTATTTAAATCAATTTAAACCAATTTTACTTTTACAAAAGTCACTTATATAACCGTCAATTCAAACATAAATCACAATACACAATCTAACTTTTATCAACAATAATATTACAAAGAATCAAATTAAAACAAATCCAATTAATAATAGCTGTTCCACACACACACAATAAATAAAAGGATGATGGTTAAATCAATCAAGCAAGCGAAGCATGATGGAGATTCCTACAGCGACGTGCATATAAGTCTTAATTCAATTAAAATATCTAATTTGGGTTTTAATTTGTTGGGGCGTTTGTTGATTGGGGGGTACCATTATTTTTTCCCCAAGTTGGCCTCGAGTTACGAAAAATTTGAAAATTACCAAAAACTGACGTAACGTAGCAGAACCAATGCTTTTTGAGATAAAGGAATGTGACGCATGAATTAATAATTAGTAATTAGTAGTTTTTGTCAACTTTACTGTGGGTAAATTGGTCGAGCATCATCCAAAGAAAGAAACACCAACCATAAGCTAAAGAAGAAGAAGGAATCATCCTATCAAATTTCACCTTTCCATTGTGAGTCCACTAGTCACAGTACAAAATGTAATTGGTTATAAATATAATATCTAATTGATTTTTTTAAATAGATTAAAAAAATTAAATAAAATATTTTAAAGTATTTATATCTATCATTTTTTCTTTAAACTAATTAGTCTGACTTATAAACCGATATATAATTTAATAATACATACCATATGTTTTGATTAAGTATTATATTTAATTTTCTTAACATATTTTAAAAAAATTAACTAGGTTTTATATTTAGAATCGAAGAGACTAACTTTTAGCAGTGTGAGCTATAGCACATGGACTACTGAAATTAGGAGTGTTCCATTTGAATCAAATTGGTAAAATGAGATCCTCTAATCCTTAACGTGTTACCCATTTATTTAATTTGATTAGAATAAAAATATTAATTAAATTAGTTAATATAATATTTTTTTTCTAAAAGATCTTACCTATCTTCCTTGATCCCATATCTTTATCCAATCTTATTATTGTTGAGGGAATATTAATATGAATAATTTTAAAAATGATTGATAAATATAAAAATATGTTTTGATATTTAAAATAAAAATCAATTTTTCAAAATTTGATCTTATGTTAGGCTACGAAGGAGTACTTTAATTATTATTATTATTATTATTTGTCAACAGAAGGAGTACTTTAATTAGTTAGAAAGAGTTAGCCACGTAATAAATTATGCGATTATGCGAACAAGCGAAGGTGAAATCTGAGGTGGGAAGCTGTGAGCCATTAAACTGAGAAGCAGAAAGTTAGATGAGAGTGCGCCCCTGAGAAAGTTAGAAGCGTAACGGAAGTTCAAATCTGACATGAGGTGGTGGCTCCAATGAAACATGAAAACTGGTGCCCCTGACTATTTGGTGAGCCTCCAATCCAGGATATATTATTGGGAGAATTTTTCTGCTTACATCACACTTGCCATACTTGTGGGTGTTTCATTGGGTTCCTTTATTCTCACGTCTTTATACCTGACACATTCTTACCGCTTATCAAAATACAAGTAGGGAAAGTTCCCCCAAAAGAAAAACGCCTAAAAATTTGAAACACAAGGATTGGCGGGTTCAATTTTAATAATTCCAAACAGTCCACACTTATTAAAATGAAATTTGGAAATGTTGTACTTTTACCATATTGCCCTCACTCTTTTTTAAGAAAATCATGTCAACACCCGGGCCGCCAGCAACCCCTCTTGCAACTGGTCATTGAAGTCATTGTTGTCAAACTCTAAAGTTGACTCTTCGAATTTACTATTTTTACATTTTTACTCTATAAAATCGTGTTAAGTCACTTTTAAACTGATGATAGTTATAAAGTCGGTTAAACTCGCGAATTCATATACCTACTTTACCCTTTTAACATTTCTATTCTTACAACATCGTGTTAAGTTCAATTTAATCATGCTCAATGTTTTTATATATAATTTTATAGAAAATTATTTGTTGAGTACGATAAATTATAAATATTGATGAATTTCATTTCAATTATTTGAATTTAAAATATATTTAAATCAAATTATTGTCATATTTATATTTAAATTATTTAATTATACACTATTAATACATATTCATTGATAAAAGTAAATTCTTACAAGTTTAGGATCCGAATATATGGTACGATTTTATGTCACTGTCATGAGTTTGCTTAACATTGTGACTTTGACAACTTTAATTGAAGCTCTAAGATTTTTTTGGGGGTAAAATTGCCTAGTAAATATTGTAAATGTCTTGAAATAGTGGCTTTTTAAATTAAATTATCCAAATATGACATTTATTATAACGTGTTGTTCTTTATTAATCAAGGGAATGAGAGAAAATAAAGGAAATGGGTCAACATTTTAATTAATACAATGATTGAAATTAATTGGGAGTAAAATGGATAAAAATGTGTTTATTGTTCAGACAAATTCAAAGAAGGATTTATAAAAAAGAGACAATCCTATTTAAAAAAATGGGACTTTATAAATAGAAACGGAGGGGGTATTTACGTGATCCATTGTAAATTATAACTGAAAAGTTACTTTTGAATGATTTTAATCATCATTCCAAATAAATCCTTAAAAGCTTTTTTGGTATGAGGGAAAGTGGATGACAGAAAATTTTTTGGAGTAAGATTTAAGAAAATTAGAAAATTGGGGTTGTTAGTTTTTAATTAATTTTCACAACTACATATTTGGGTATTTATAACATCTAATGCATAACGATTATAGCTAATAAACGTCATATATGTCGAGGCGGAGGTCATGCAAGAATATATAATACTTAAAAGTAACGGTTCATTATGCGCATTGTCATGTATTCGAGGCAGAATTTATAAAAGTACAAAACCTTCGTGTAGCTAATAACCTTCGTGTATGTCGAAGCGGAGGTCGCGCATATATAATGTTTAAAAGTAATGGTTGATTATGTGCACTGTCATGTATTCGAGACAGAATTTGTAAAAATACAAAAGTAACAGTTGTCGCTAATAACTGTAATTTATTTAGTGGCAAAAAACAGTTCTTAAGAAACAATTATCATGTAATAATTACAAATGATTCGTCTTCCAAACACTTATATCAACAAAAATAAAACACAATGGTCTTCAAAAACAATTGTCATCTAACTCTTTCATAACCATTTGGACCTTCAATATCATAACTCATCATAACTCATCATAATTATGTTAGACCTTCATAAGTCATAACTCATAACCATTCACAATCCGTTAGGCCTGTATTTAAACTCAAATATTCCTTGTGATTCTTATTACTTTTCCTTTTCGGCGTCATCCTTCTCTTTTTCATCATATTAAGATCCCAGGGAACGCCTCCTCCACTATCCACCCCTCCTCCACCTCAAGGATTATTGGTGGCAACAAATGGCTCAAGTACTAAGGATCCTAAATATAATGTGTCTCCTCCTCAGCCATAACAGCGCGTCTGCCCCCTCTGCCAATCCATCTGTTGTGATGAATGATGAGATGACACAATAGAAAAGAGCACTGAGGAAGGATTTGTTGTCATAAAGAAGGTCCAGGAAACAAATTAAAAGAGAGGGCAAAAAACTTACTGTAAATGGAATAAGAAATGTCCAATTTTGAAATGTGACAAGTTCACAATTTGTTAGATTTCACAATTTGTCCTTTCTTGTTCCACCTTACAGTAAGTTTCCTGTAACACCCCAAATTTTATATTCACCAAATATATTGTAATTATTTGATAAATTCAATAAAATGGTGAATATTCATGAATTTGGAATTTATGAATTTCATAAATGTTTAATTTCATGGGAAATTGGGCAAAAATAATTATGGAATTAATTTGGGTAATTTAAAAAGCCCAATATTAAGATCCAAAAATGAAGGAATATTAGAGAAAACATTTGGTCCAAAAATAGATGGAAATTGGCCAAAGAAAAATAAGAAAAGAAATTGGATTAAAAAGGTAATGGCAAAATCGTAATTTTGCCAAAATAGCACAAAAAAAATTATTTTTCAATTAATTGAAGTTAATTTCAATTAATTAATGGAAATAAAGGTTAAAAATATATTTAAAATATTTTGGTCAATTTAATATGAATTTATGGAAAATTTGAGCAAAAAGTGCAATTTTGACCAAAATTGAGACTTTATGTGTATACGTAACCTGGACAAGTTGTGAAGCCAATTGAGACCATAGGAAGGGACCCCTAGGTGTCTCCTACATGTGGCATAAAGAAGGAAATATTGGTTGGACATGATGGCATGGTTACGTGAATGTAGGAAGTTATGTACATAAAATTGGATTTTAGCAATTTTGGAAAATTAAACAAATTATTATAATATTATGAGATATGATAATATAAACTTCATCTTTCTCATTCAGCTGCTATTCCACGAGAAACAGACCTGAAACCAAGTGTGAGACGTTGAGCTTTGTAGAGAGAGAAAGGAGAAGAAAAATCACAAGGTAAGCCGATTTCTCCGACGATTTAGCTCCTAACGCGTATAACTCCGACTCTAAACTACTCCTCTTTGTTCTTTAAGGTTTGGAAAGCTCAAATTTGGTGTTTTAAAAGTTAGGGTTTTCAGCCATTTTTGGGAAAAGCTTGTGGGAGCTTGAGGTAACATCCAAACCTTCGTATATTGTCTATTCTGGCTGCTATGGGCAATTTAATCGGTGAAATTTCACCGGATTGCCATTGGTTTTAAATTTTGGAAAAGGGTGTGCCTAAGGGTTATGCTGCCCAATTTTAGTTCAAATGATTGTTATAACTCAATTAGATGGTTAATAAAGTGATTAGGAGTAGAAAGGAACGCGTTTACGGAGCCGAAATCACAAAACATCGATTTTGCCCGGAATACTCCATAATTTCGGTCAAGGCCAGATCTAGGGGTAGGATTTGGATTTTCAATGATTTGATGATTTCATTGGATTCAGTGGCCAAAAATAGGTGGGGTTACAGTTGGACACTTTTTCAGAAAAGGCTGAGAAAGCATAATTACGGAAACGCCCCTAAAACCCTAAAAGTAGGGCTGCCAAGGGCAATTTCGTAATTTGACATTGAATTTGGTAATTTTGAGTCCGGAAATGGATTCCTTGGACGAAAATACGTTAGGATAGCCCTAGTCAAAATTTTGGGAAAACGTGCCATCGGGCCGGGTACGGCGGGGCCGGGTCGGGGTCCCGGGGGCATTTTGGTAAATTTTCACCATAGGCTAATACAACCACAAGAAACACTATGGAAGTGTCTAAAATGATACTTGGATAGGTTATAACCTATTTCTTGTACATTTAATATTTTAGGACCGAATTGGGAGCCGAAAGTCAACACGTTTCACGAGGCGCACAAAAAGGGGTTGATAGAACTTTGAGGTAGGGACATTATCCTTCATACATCATGCCATAGTTTTATGATTGTGTGGATGCCATTGTTTGTAAATGCGCTTTATTAATCAACATGTTTTGCCCAGAGAAGGGCTAGTAGTGCTAGAGGCACTTATACTGGAGTTGGCGGAAGACCAACCGGTGCAGATTAGTGGGGCTGGGCCCTACTCATGTATACATGTAGATGATATGTTTATATTGTTCATTAATTGGTGCATACATGGCATATATCATATTTACTTTTCGTATTTTCTATGAACGATAGCATGTTTCTACTAGGATTCTTCAGAATCTCACCCCTTTTTCTAAACCAAACATCTCAGCGGGCGCCAATGGATCAAAAGGCAAGAATGTAGACCAAGGGAAGTGACTGGCATGTGCCTCGAGGCAAATACAAAGTTTATGGTTATAGATAGTCTATGTCTAAAATACTTTTGGATATTTTGTAATAGTGGTGTATATTGGCGCATTCTGTATGGTTGACGTTGGACTGTAAACAAATACTTTTATCAGTATATATGTACTCTTCTGTATGCCTGTGGAACTTGGTCTCTATTACTCTGTGTATATCGAAATGGAAACGGGTGTTGACATTTCCTCCCCTCTCTTATAATTAATTTGTTTTAGACCTCCTTCATGACAACAAAACCCTTCTCCAGTGCTCTTTTCTCTCATGTCATCTCATCATTTGACGCAATAGATGGATTAGAGGAGGGGGCGAACGCGTTGGTTATGGCTGAGGAGGCAATGCAGTTAAGATCCTTAGTACTTGAGATATATAAGAGCTATTAAGTAAAACTCGTCACTTAATAGAAGTTTAAGCAAATAAATACTGGTGATAATTAGTAACTGTCACATTTTTCTCACAAGAATAACTGTTGTTAAGGAAAACCTATTATGAAACAACAAACGCCATGATGGCTTGAAACCTTTTAAGGACATCGTCCTGTTCATCCTCCTCTTCCTCATCTTCTTCGTCATCCTCATCCTCATTCTCATCATCGAATGAGGGAGATGAAGTTAAAAATTAATAGTTCACATTTATTAATTAAGAACTGTAAAGTATTTTTGCCAGCATACTTAACAATTTTAAGTTAATATTGTGATTGATTATGCAATTAACAGTAGACACTAATAAATTAAAAAAATTATCAAATACATAACGGTTATTACAAATTCAGTGTCGCCATTTTTAAAATATAATAATCTTTTATACTAAAAAACGTGACAACTCAATAATCCATGAAACCTTCTCTATATAAATGTGTGAAAACTGAACTCCACTTCTCTACTTTGATTTTAACTTCTCAAAGCCAACTTCTGATTCAATAACATATCATGGAAAACTCAAGAGAACTTCTAATTCATCATTTGGGAAAAAAACCGAAAGATGAACTCCTTCCACCAACAAGCATTGAAGGTCTCATCCATGCAACCTTAGAGCTCCATCATATGGTCCACATTTACTTACAAGAGTAAGGATGCATGGACTAATACTTGAAGGAACTATCCTCTCTCGTTCATTTTTTGAACGAGAAGGTAGACAAGTTTCTGGAGAATAAAGAATCTAATGATGCATTATGTAATATCCTAAATTGTGATTTAGGGCTAATGACTTCAAAGGTGATGTAATTAATGTTAATCAGACACTTTTGAAACATAAGATGTGAATTTTGACTGGAATGTGTTATAGCCAGTGCCTAAACCCTGTATTTCAGGTAAATTGTGAATTAGTGTCCAAATTGGGTCAAAATATAGGGGAGGGTGCATGATTGAGTTAAAGGAATGATATAAATATGTTTAAGGATGATTTGGTATATGTTGTGATAATCAGGGGCAAAATGGTAAAGTTACCGACCAATTGGTCTGTTACCGAAGAGGAAACTCATTGGTAACTTAAAGATCAACGGGTGTGATTTATTGCCAAGTGATCCATGGGGTGGAATCCTATGCACAAGTGTGTATGTGAATTTTTGAAAGGAGGAAGAAGATCATGATAAGTGGCAAAATGAGGACCATTGGATCATGGTCAAGTTTTCAAACTCTTTCCCTCTCTCCTCTCTCCCTCTAAAGTCGGCCAAATGGTCAAGGGAAGGGCCAAAATCTGATTCCCATCATCATCTTCATCTTCATCTTCATCTTCTCTCTCTATCCTCCATTGTCGCCCAAATCTAAGCAAGAAAGAGAAAAGAAAAGGTGGGATTTAGACTTGGGTAATGTTCTCTTTAGCTCAACTTACCTTCATTAATCTTGTTTATAGTGTAAAGGGCTTCATGGCTATGGTTTCATATTCTTAAATGGTGATATTTGAGCACTTGAAGAAATTAGAAGGTTGAGAAATCAAAGAACCAACCTTGGGAAGAGAAAGAGGTAAGAGTTAGTAGCATTTTGATCTAAATTGTGTAGCCATTGATTGAGTTATGGAAATTCTGGATTTTTCCTTGATTTCATGAGAATTGGAGATGGATGAGTTAGATATGGTAATGTGTGGGAAATGGTGTTAGGATGTATTATTGTGTCATTGGTTTTGATTGGAACTTGAAAGACTAAGTTTGGGCTATTGGTTGGTTTATGTCCAATGTGTTGGCCTAAGACTAAAATTGTTGATAGGATGTGATTTTGGGTGTTTTAAGGCTACCAATAGGTTCCTTATGAAATTTTATGTGGGAATAAACTTTGGTATAAGTTTTAGGACCATTGGAACCATTTTGGGCAAGTTTAGAAAATACTGTCAGCTACTGCGTTTTGGCTTCTGATAAGCCTCACTCGAGTGAGGTGAGGTCTCACTCGAGTGCTGTATGATATTTTCCCTTTCTCTTCAACGTTTTAGTTAAGTCCCCAGGCAGGAACTGCGAGTGTCTCGAGTGATTTAGGTCATCACTCTAGTGTCCCGTGTCTCACTCGGGTGTAAAGGTGTTATGGGATATGAGTTTGTCTCTCGGGCAAACACTCGCAGGCTATTTTCAAGAGTGTGTCTCGGCACTCGCAGGTATTGGGTGGTCACTCGAGTGCCAGAGTTTGTGCTCGAGTACACTTGTGACTTAGGGTTGTAGTTGCTCTTAGGTAGTCACTCGTTGTGTCTCACCTTCTGAGACTCGAGTGAATTTGAGGTCATCACTCGAGTGCAGATTCCTATGCTCGAGTGCAAATAGCACTTTTTGCCCATTATTGTTGCTCTCTATCAAACACTCGCGAGTGTGAGCTGTAATATCCCAATTCGGGATTAAGGTCTAATGACTCTGAAATTGATTGTAATTAGTGTAATTAAACACTTTTGGAATTAATGTAACATGAATTTGGTATAAAAATGTGTGGTATTTAAGATCAAGGGTTGAGATTCATTGCACATGGGTCGGAATCCTATGCTTTGCGATTGTGTGAGCTCATGGTGGAAGTGAATAAGATGATGACAAGTGGCATTGTGTAAACCATTTGATGAGGTATAAGAGACAAAACATCACTTTTCTCTCATTTTCTCTCTCCTATTCGGTTGGATATGGGCAAGGAAGGACGAATTGCACTTCTTCATCATCATTTGCTTCATCTCATCATATTCTCTCTCTTCTCTCCATTTCCGGCACACAAGCAAGAAAAGAGGGAAGGGAAAGCTTTGATTTTGGGTGAGTTGTAATCCTATTAAGCTCAAGTCCTCTTCTCTAATGTTGTGCATCTCATTGAGAGCTTCGTTGTGGTGATTTTAGAATCTTGAATAGTGTTGATTCAGGTGTTGGATGAAATTGAAAGTTTAAGACTCAAGATTCTGGATTTGGCAAAGTAAAGAGGTAAGCCTTTAGTGCATTTTGATATGTTGTTTGTGATTTTTGGATAAGTTTGTGAAAATATGGAAATTTGCCCTAGTTTATGCCTATTTTTGGATATATGAATTTCATTGAGATTGATGTTGGAAATGGTCTATTGTGAAGTCATTTGAGTATTGGATATAGTTTGGAAGTTTGGATGTAAGTTGAATGAGATTAGGGTATTGTGTGTCACAGAGACCTAAAGGCATAAATTATGGTAGAAAGGGTTTTGGAGTGTTTTGGAAGTTGCCAATGTGTTCCTTAGATCATTTTAAGTGGAAATGGGCTTTATGAGAAGTTTGGGAACCATTGGGTATGATTTTGGACCATCTAGTATTTTTTTGTCATTTGCTGCGTTTCTGGTCTCTGATGCACAACACTCGAGTGAGGGAAGATCATGCTCAAGTGCTGTGTGTATTTTGCCTTTCTGCGTTGTGTTTTACCTGGGTTCTCATGGTGATAGCTCGAGTGCACTTCTTTGTCCGCGAGTGACGTTGGTGCTTGCTCGAGTGATGGTGTGAGTTCAGAGTTAGGGTTACTCTCGGGTTGTCACTTGTTGGTCATTTGTCAAGAGTGTACTTTGACACTCGCAAGCACAATCGTCTCACCCGAGCACTGGAGGGTATGCTCGAGTGAGCTTGCCCCTTTGATAGTAGCATGTGCTCTTGAGTTGTCACTCGTTGTGTTACACTTTTGGGGACTCGAGCATATTTATAGTCATTACCCGAATGCAAAGTTTCATGCTTGAGTGATGTGGGCACTTTCTGGTCGTAGTAGTTGCTTCCTATCAAACACTCGCGAGTGAGAGTCGTTCTCACTGGAGCACGAGTCTCCCATCACTCGAGTGAGGTCGTCTTCACTCGAGTGATCCAGCATAAAATCACTATTTTGCCTTTCGAAAAGGGGTCTTCAGGGTAGCTTCTTCCAACCCTTTAGGTATATGTTTAGGCCTCTAATAGTCATCTAAAGAGTCCTAAATGGTAACCAACTTAAAGAATTATGCAAAGATGTGTTGGAAAAGAGATTGATCGGTTGTCCCTAATTTGGTATAGGATTTGATATCTGTCGCCCTCATGAGACCACAGTACCGGAGCCAGTCAGGAAAGATTCAGATAGTGACTCTTTCTTTATACCTTATATGATACATCGTATGTATGCTATATCATTGGTTTATGATGGATTCAAATGTTGCAAGATTTGTGAAATTGTGAAAGCACCGCTATACCAATAGTCCTTGAGTCGCTAACAACGATTCAGGTAAGGGCTGTGTGCCTTCCCGGTGGTAAAAGGGGATGAGGTTAGGGTGTGATGTGTGATTATGTGAAAAACCGAAAGGCTATTTGTGAAGGCCGACGGGCCAATTGTGAAAGCCGAAAGGCTATATGTGAGCCGTAAGGCTATTCGTATGCACTGCCATACCAACAGTCTTTGAGTCGCTAACAACGGTTCGGGTTAGGACGGTGTGCCTTCTCGGCAGTAAAAGGGGATGAGGATGGAGTGTGATTTGTGTGTTGCTGATATGTGATGATTTGTTTACATGCTATGTGATTACGTGTGGTATGAATGATTTGTTACTACTGGGATTCTTTAGAATCTCATTCTTTCCAAATGACTAACTTTTTCAGACAGGGCGAGTGGCTCGAAAGGGAAGTGAACAACCAAGGAGTAGTTAGGATTACTCTGAGACTTTTGTGGTTGTTGGTTATCTATTTTGGTTTGGGATTACCATTTGTACATAAGATGTAAAGGTTAAATTTTGAATATGTACTCCTCATTTTGGGAACTTTAAACCCATGTTGTATATATGCAAGTAACTCGGGGTTTGTCTGGATTTTAGTTACGCACTTTGATGTTTATTAATGTGATTTGGTTTCTCAAGTAATTATATTCGAATGTGAATGTGAGACCAGGATGAATTATGATTTGAACCGTTTTTCAGGAAACCCCATCTCTTAGATGAGGGATTGTAATTTATTACTTTGTCCCATTTGTCTCTATTTCACTTAAATTTTATAATCCGAATGTAATTACGGTGAGGGGGTTACATGAGCCATCCTCACCCGAGTGCAAGTTCTCTATCACTCGAGTGAGGCCATCTTCACTCGAGTGAGTCAGCCCAAAATCAGTGTTGTTTTTCTAAAAAAGGGATCTTTGGGGGTAGTTATCCCAACCCTTTAGGCATGTGTCTAAGCTTCTATTAGCCACCTAAAGAGTCCAAATGATAACCAACGCTAAGAATGATGAAAGTAAGAACTTGGAATAGAGAATTAATTCGCCGTTCTTGATTTTGGTTATAGGATTCGACATTTGCCTTGGCCGTTAGCAACCTTTGCCTGAACACCATCGGAAGGAACAAGGTAGTGACTCTTCTCTTATATCTTGTGTAAATGTATTATATATGTGTGGATCATTGCTTGTGAGGATATATGATGCTGCTGCTTATACAGCTAGTGATAGCTATCGTTATCTAGCCCGAGTTGGTGTTAAACAGCAAAAGCTGTAGATATCTAGCTTGAGCTAGTGTTATACAGTGAAAACTGTCGTTATCCAATGCAAACTAGCGTTATACAGTGAAAGCTGTCGTGATTATGTATACAGCCGTGAGTGCTATCGTTGTGATGAAAGACATGTATCATTGTGTTGCTGTGATACTGCTGTTAATGATTACTTACATGCTATATGTTTATATATTATATAAGTGATTTTTTACTACTCGGATTCTTTTGAATCTTATTTTTTCCATTGTTAAACCTACAGACAGGGCAGGTGGTTCCTCAGGGAAGCGGCCAACCAAGAGCAGTTAGAAATTCTGGGAGATATTGGACTGTTGGTTATCTATTTTAGAGTGGGATTACTATATATTATTTTTGGAATGTAAATGATATTTAAGTTCTGGTTGTGTAATCCCCTAGATGGAAGTCTAAAACCCTTAGTTTATATATATGAACCCAGGGGTTGCCAGGATTTTGTTGTACACTCTGATATGTATGAATATGAATTAACTGCACATGTAATTATATTCAAAATGTAAAATTGAGACCAGGATAGGGACGGGTTTTTGAAAGCATTTTTGAAAACCCTACTGTCAGGTAGGGATTTGAAATGAGTTTAAACTATCTACCAGTCTCTAATTTGTTTAAATTACGCATTTTCGAATCATAATTACAGATTTCAAGGTAGGGGTTACACATTATATTTTTAAAACATCTCCGTAATTTTTATTTTTAGTTTGTTTATTTACTTTGTGTTTTTTTATTATAAAATGGTGGTTGCATAATCAACCACCAAAATTTAAACAAAAAGAGTATATATATTACAGTTATTAAGTAACAACCGTTACTTATTAAAATACCATGCAAATATATAACGGTTGTACTTTATAATAGACCATTCTTATAGTAAAGCCGTCATAAAACATTAGATGATCAAACAAACGATTTGTCTGTCAACTTTATATCAAAAAAACAACATAACAGCTTCTCTTAACCTTCAACTAGACGATTCAAACATTTTCCCTTCCCCACGCTCATGATGAGAATACTTTGTACTTCTTCATTCTTTGATGATTAGCATGAAAACCAAGTACCCTTTCATTACCTACTATTGCACGTGATTGCTCCTCTTCAACTTTCAATGTGTGCAATGAAGAACTTGTCACTTCCATTCTATATAGATTCCAAATTTCCTTATGTTTATCATCTTTCTTTGTTTTTCCAATTGCCAAGATGAAATGCCATGCTAAAGACTTGTTAGAAAATCCACGGTGTCATCCTCCTCCTCCTCCAGCTCCTCCACAATCTCCCCCACCTTTTTCTCCCCCTTCCCTCCTCTACAACCTTCGCCTCTGCCTCCGCCTTGGCCTCAAGTGGAGGCAATGATACAACATGCAAAACGTATTGACCATGCAGTGAGGAGGCAGGCTGGATATTTGTCGATTATGAACTGGAAGACCAATCTCATTCTTGATGAGTATGAGATTTGCCACTATAATCCTGCAATAGTCCTAGATAATTCAAGCCACTTCTCTAATGAAGAATAGCGTGATGATGTGTGATTTGCTGTGAATTCATGAAACTTTTGATATTTTAAATTGAAAGAAACAAAAATTCCTAAATTCGCGGCAGACCTCAGATCATCTATTTAGCAACTAGTCACTAGAGGGTGATATTTTTTTGTTTTATTTTATAAAATATAAAAATGTAATTATTTGGGCACTAGCTGCCCAAACCTTTTTTTTTTAAAAAAATAACATTCTCACGGAATATATGAATATGTTCAAACAATAACATAACTCACGGTTATTAATGAAGAATTGTAATAAATATAAACAAATAAATAACAGTTTTATTGATACAATCGTTATGTAAAGTTTTTAGCATGACAACCTAAAAAATCCTTCTCTTCCTCTTTTATTTAAGCGTCTGAAGCATAACATACTTGACACTTAGTTTGTTCGAAACCATTATGCTATTCTATTATATATATATATATATATATATAGGAGGTTAATTAGCTCAGAAACTCTCACATGAAGAGTCTTATATTCATTCATCACGATTATTAAATCAAAATTGTCATTTATTGTAAAAGTTCACGGTTCTTATTTTTATTAAAAGTTAGGTTCTTATATAAAAACCATTATGTATGTTACTGAATAAATAATGATTATAAAATGAGATCGCTATGTATCATACAAGCATTACCATATATTATGACTGTTGTTTACGTGTGCCTGTTCATTATTATCATAGCAATGGGCAAATCATGATCTCACCAAACCTCAATACATAACGAGTGTTATATTATAACAATTATAATGTGTCCAAAATAACTAACAGTTTGAAATTGTAATATATCTGTGCTGAGCTTTTATAGCGCCCGCATATATGACGATTCAGAATCGTTATGCATGATAGTTAATAACCGTTATATATCGTAATTTCTATAGTAGTGTTTTTACTTTTTAATTTTACATCTTCTCTTTACTAAAATGTTGTGACCCAATTTCTCCACTATTTTTAATTCAACTCATATAAGTTTTCCTTATCATCCCCTCCCCTCCCCTCCAAACCCTTCTTACCAAACATACCCTTAAATACACCTTGAGTATTGAAAATATCTTGAAAGGAACAGAATACAAACCCGCCACATGCACACTCATGGTTTGATATCTCTATCAACACACTTGCAATCTTCTATCTATCTATCATATCTCTTAAAATGTGGTCGAAACTGCTTGGTGTAGTAACAACGTTCATTAAACACATTGATATTATCACATACTGAATTGAATTGGAAACCGTCGTTTAGTTGAAGCCAAAGGACACATACCGTTAGTTGAACCCAAAGGCCACTTTTGGTGATGTGTAGGAATGTTGTACCTGGAGAAGCTTCAACTGCTTTAAAAACTTGCACCCTATGCGAAAATTTCCTCCCTCTTGATAAGCTCCATACACCTAAATGCAACACATAGTGGGTGGCTGAATAAAATGATATATTCTCATTATTCAAAAGCAACAACACAACCTGCAGTTCCCTACTTATATACATCCTAAGATATTGGGCCTTACGGTAAGCCCATAATACACCACATCTGACCCAATAACCTGTCCAAAATATTACAAAATAAATGCCCTAAATATAAACTAATCACTTCTTACACTCCCCCTCAAGTTGGGGGCAATGAATATAATGAGTCCCTAACTTGCCTAACAGAGTTCTTTGGACATTTCCTCTAACAACTTTAGTTAATAAATCAGCTTGTTGGTTCCTTGAACTTACATATTTCAATTCTATTTCTCTAGATTCCCATTTTTAGCGAACGAAGTGACAATCCACTTCAATATGCTTTGTTCGCTCATGAAACACTGGATTTGCAGCTATGTGAATTGCTGCTTTATTATCACAGTATACCCTTACGGGTTTCTCATGTTTCACTCCAAGATCTTTTAGCAAACCACGAGCCCAAACCACCTCAGAAGTAGCCATACTCAATGCTCTATATTCGGCTTCGGCTGATGAATTGGAAACTGTCGCTTGCTTATTTGTTTTCCATATGAACAGTGATCCACCAAGCTTCAATAGATAGCCTGTTACCGATCGTCGTGTCATCCCACAAGCTGCCCAATCTGCGTCACAATAGCATTCCAGTTCTGCAACTCCTTCTCTACTGATCAAAATCTCCAAACCTGGGTGCCCTTTTAGATAGCGAAGGACATTTCTGGCTGCTGCCATGTGATGCTTTGTTGGTAAGTGCATAAATTGATTGAGTTCCTGCATGGAGAAAGCAATGTCAGGACGAGTCATTGTCAAATATATTAGCTTACCTATCAACTTCTGATATCTTTATGGCCTGTTAAGTAAGTCCTCTGGTCGATCTCTTTCTGCATCATAACCTACCAGCCTTAAGTTCTGTGCCATAGGTACTCCTAGTGGTTTGCAACCACTCATTCCTGTTTCAGCAAGGAGATTTAATCATATTTTCTTTGGGATAGCATAATCCCTTGTTCAAATTTTGCTACCTCAATATTTAAGAAATATTTTATCAAACCAAGATCCTTTATTTTGAAATGATCATGTAGAAACTGTTTTGCTTCAGTTATACCATTTTCAGAACTTCCGGTGATCAATAAATTATCCACATAAATCAAAATCAGAACTACTCCATCACTACAACTTTTTACAAATAGGGAATAATCATGTTTGCTTTGTTTGAACCCCCTTTCATTAAATCCTTAGACAACTTCCTATTCCATTGTCTTGAGGCTTGTTTCAAGCCATACAAAGATTTATTGAGCTTACATACAAATTGCTCCCCCTTTTTATTAAATCCTTGGGGTATTTTCATATATATTTCCTTATCTAAATCCCCTTGCAAAAATGCATTATGCATATCCATGTGATAGAAATTCCACTGATTAATAACAGTTAATTTAATAGCAACACGCACAGTAAATATTTTAACAACTGGAGAAAAGGTTTCGTGATAGTCTATACCTTCTTGCTGATTATATCCTTTAGCTACAAGGTGGGCCTTGTATTTATCTATGGAATTATCAGACTTATATTTTACCTTATACACCCATTTACAACCAATTGCTTTCTTACCTTTCGGTAGTGGCACTATATCCCATGTTTGATTAGCTTCCAAGGCCTCCGTTTTGGCTTGCATAGCTTTTACCCATTCCACATTCTTAACAGCTTTTGCATAACTTGTAGGTTCACAAATAGAGTCAACAGAACATAGAAAGCACATATAGTCAGTGGATAGGTGATCATATGAGATATAGTTTTCTATGGGATACAAACATTTATTTTTACTGTGAGATTGATTGCTATCTGAATTCAATACAGCACAAATATAGTCATTAGACCAAATAGGGGGACGCCTACTTCTAGCCAGTCTAATAGGAGTTGAAGGTGCTGTATGGATTTGAGACCCAGCAGAACCGAGTCTCTCCCCCTCAACTCTTGAGTAGCGATCAACTGTAGAAGAATCAATGCAGTGTGTGTCAGTGTGAGTGCTGGATACTGTTGAGTGTCCTATAAAGAATCATACCAAAATATGTCCAAGACATCATGATAGGTTCCTGGTTCTGTAAAGTGCATTCCGTCCTTAAATGGGAATTTATATTCCATAAAGCTAACGTGCCTAATTGCAAAGAAAGTATGGTTAGTCAAATTAAGGAGGAGGAAACCTTTTTGATTCTCAGGAAATCCCATAGAAGTGATTGCTCGAGGTTGCATTTTATCGATCACAGTTACATCAGTAGCAAAAGCTAAGGAGCCAGACACTTTCAAATTACCTAGATCAGGTTTAATACCATATACTTTCTCAAATGGGGTTTTATAATCAAGAATTTTAGAAGGAATCCAATTGAGCAAATGTACCTCCATTCACACACATTCCCCCAATATTTGATTGGAACACTCGATTGTAAGATCAGGCTGCGTGTGACTTGCATTATGGTCCTATGCTTCCTCTCTACCACCCCATTTTGTTCTGGAGTGTAAGGGAAAGAGGTTTCATGGACCATCCCTTTGTCCTGAAGGAAAGTTCTCAAGTCCTTGTTAGTGAATTTAGTGCCATTATCACTGCGAACTTTCTTAACCTTCATAGAGAATTGAGTTAATACATATTCAATGAAGTTCTTAATATGCAACATGGTTTCACTTTTATGTTTCATTAAAAACACCCATGTTCCCCGAGAAAAATCATCAACGATAGTAAGAAAAAAATGATGACCTTGGTGGGTGGGATGCCTATATGGTCCCCATACTTCAAGATGAAACAGCTCAAAGCAATATTGTGATTTTATGCAACTGGAGGTAAAGGGAAATTTGATTTGTTTAGATTGTACACATATGCCACATTTATCAACCATAGTGGCTTTATTTCCAATAGCACTCAAGTGCTTGATTACAGATAATGGTGCATATCCTAACCTATTATGCCAAAGGCAAACATCAGTAGATTGGCTATCTATACCATTACACAGATAAGAAGCATACTGAAAACCAAGACACAAAACAGAATCAATATCATGATGTTTCTTTTCTACATTCAAGATATAAAGGCTTGCTATTTTTCTACCAATCAGCTTCTTCCTCCCATCCAGAAGGTCTTGTAGCAAACATATGTCTGGAAAGAAAGAAACGATACAATGTTGATCTATAGTCAGTTTAGGAATAGAAACCAAATTAAAATGAAGGCCAGGGACATATAACACATATGTCAGGATTATGTTATCTCCTATATGAGCATTTCCTATATGACTAATATGCATATAAGTGCCATTAGGTATCTTGATTGATTTTATTGGTCCAATATACTCTCTATGATTTGTTAGAAGACTTAAATGTCCAACCATATGAAAGGTGGCTCCAGAATCTAGGATCCATTTGGTGTCTGTGTATGCAAGAGAATTGGGTATAGCCAAACCTGTACCAGTCATGGCATGAATTGTAGGCTCAGGATCTCTCTTCAAAATTTCTAGGAGTCGTTGGTACTGTTCTTGAGTGAGGGAAGGTGCTGTGTAGGTGGTTCCTTTAGTGTGTTCTTCAACAGAGTGAACAGATTCACCAAAAGCTGAATTATCTTCCTTGGCTTGTTGTTTACCTCTGTTACCTTGAAAATTAGGTGGGTAACCCACTATCTGAAAACATTGTTCTTTAATGTAGCCTTTCTTTCCATAGTGAGTGCACTCAGGAGCATCCTCTCCATGACCTCCACGGACTCTTCTTTGGCCTCGACTTCTCCCCCTTGTTGCCATTGCTACTGGATTATGAGACACAGTATGGTCATAGCTAGCAAGTTGTCTCTGCGCCTCATCTTCAACTATCATGGCATAAGCATCATTTACAGTAGGGAGAGGAGAAATCATCAGTATGTGGCTGCGGGCTTGTGCATCTATCTCATTGAGCCCCAACAGAAACTGGAGCAATTTTTGTTCTTAAATTACGTCATTGCACACTTTAGAGGATGCACAGGTGCAAGAAGGAATACGCACCATAGGGGATTGTTCTTCCCAGAGTTCTTTTAATTTTGAGAAGTAAGCAGTGATAGATGAAGATCATTGTCTAAGAGAAGTAATTTCTCGGTGTAAAGAAAATAGTTTTGAACCTATTCTCTTATCAAAACGTTGCTGCAAGTCCATCCAAACGTGATGTGAGCTAGGAAAGAATATGATGCCATTAGCCAATTCTCTAGACAGTGAACTGATGAGCCACGAAAGGACTACAGTGTAACCCCCTGCCTTAATTACAGTAATTATAATTCGAGAGTGTGTAATTAAATGGTTTGGAGACCGTCGAATAATTTAAAACTCATTTTAAACTCCCACCCTATGGTAGGGTTTTCACAATTTTTTTCAAAACTTCATCCCTATCTTAGTCTCAAGTTCAAATATCGAATATAATTACTTGTACAGTTAAATCACATTTATACATATCATAGTGTATAGCCAAATTCCCGACAACTCCTGGGTTCACACATGTATAAACTAAGGGTTATAAGTTCCAACTAGGAGATTACATGATCAAAATCAAACATAATATTTACATCCCAAAAACAATTTACTGTAATCCCTTTCCAAAAGAGATAACCAACAATCCAAAACAACATCCCTATAAAGTCCTAACCACTCCTGGTCGTTTGCTTCTCCTTGGAGCCACTTGCCCTGTCTGGAATGTTAGTCAATGGAAAGAATAAGATTCAAAAGAATCCCAGTAGTAACAAATCACTCATACAATTATAAATATATAGCATGTAAGCAACCATTAACAGCAGCATCAACAGCAACACAATGTCACATAGCTTTCATCACAACGACAATACTCATGACTGTATACATTATCACTATAGCTTTCGCTGTATAACACCAGCTCACACTGGATAACGACAGCTTTCACTGTATAACGCTAGCTTATGTTGGATAACGACAGCTATCACCAGCTATATAGGCAGCAGCATCAGATATCATCACAAAACAATGATACACACATATACAATACATTTACATATAGCATAAGAGAATAGTCACTACTTTATTCTTTCCTGATGTGCGCCAGCACAGGTTGCTTGCGATTAGGACAAATGTTTAACCCTATAAACCAAAGTCAAGGACGACAGGTTATTCTCTATTCCAAATTCTCACCTTCAGAACACTTAAAGTTGGTTATCACTTGAACTCTTTAGGTGGCTACTAGAAGCCTAGACACATGCCTAAAGGGTTGGGAAGTATTATCTCAAAGACCACTTTTTAGTTTGCCTCGTAAAACATGCCATTTCCGGCTTCTGACTTGGTCTTAAAATATTAAATGTTTAGTAAATAGGTCATAACCTATCCAAGTATCATTTTAGACTCTTCCATAGTGTTTCATGTTATTACATTAGCCTATGGTGAAAATTCACCAAAATGCCCCTGCACCCTGGCCTAGCCTCGCCATACCTGGTCCGGCTGTACTTTTTCTAAAATTTTGACATAGGCTATTTTGACATATTTTCATCCAAGGAATCCATTTTCAGACTCGAAATCACCAAATTCATTGTCAAATTATGAAAATACCCTTGAGGCTATCAAGGGCATTTTCGTAATTATGCTTTTTCGGCCTTTTCCGAAAATGTGACCAACTGTAAACACACCTAATTTTCTCTCCTGAACCCAATGGAACCATCAAATCATTGAAAATCTAACTCTAAGACCCATTTCTAGAGCTGGCCGAAATTTATGAGTTCTCCAGGAAAAATCGAGGTTCTACGATTTCGGCTGTGTAAACACGTTCCTTTCTACTCCTAATCACTTTATTGACTATTCCATTAGGTTACAACTAACATTTAGTACCAATTTGGGCAGCATAACAGCCCCCACAACCCATTTTCCATTTTTACGCACAAAGACAATTTGACAAAATTTCACCGATTAAATTGTCCACAGCAGCCAGAATAGTCAATATACAAGAGTTTGGAAGTTACCTCAAGCTCCCACTAGCTTTTCCTTGACTTGGCTGAACCCTAGCTATTTCTAACACTAAAAGAGGAGCTTCCAAACCTTAAAGAACATAAAGGAGTAGCTTAGGATCGGAGTTATACGCGTTAAGAACTATATCATCGGAGAAATCGACTTACCTTGCGAGTTCTCTTCTCCTTCTCTCTCTAAACTCTCTCAACTATTCTCTCTCTATTTCAGCTGTTATGTGCGTATGATATGGCTGAAGGAAGGTGAAGGATAATGTTTTATATAATATATTATATGATATTTAATTATTAAATTAATTTCCAACAATTTAGGATTTTTTAGAAATTCTGGCAGATTTCTGCCCAAACTTTGAAAAATCATAACTAATTTTAGAAAAATCAAAATAGAGTGGTTCTAAAGCCTATAGAACCCTTATTGAGTCTAATTTTAAGGAAAAATATAGAATTTTGTTAGTTGGAATCAAAAAATTCCCATAATTTTAATCTTTGCCTGCTGTTCCAGAAAATAATCATTTCACTGGGCAAACATCAAAAATTCATAACTCTTATCTCACAAATCGAAATGACACAAATTATATGTCCATTTTGAAGCCTGACATGTTCACTTTAAGATTGGAAAGTTTCAGAATTTTTTGACACCATTTTCCCATTCAAAATGTCCCTACAAACCGACTGCCCTGCACAGAATTACACTTAATAGTTTTTCAAATTTTCAACCAATGTGTCCAATTGCTCCAAAATCAACAATCAACAATCAAACCTATTCCCACACAATTTTTCACAAGGAAACCATTGGAATCACTAAAACCACCAAATTCCCATCACATATTCTTTAAAAGTGCTTATTTGACAATAATTACATCCACTTTAGAAATCATTAGCCCTTAATTACTTTTTGGGATATTACACATAGCATCACATCTATCTCATTGCTCCCTTAGTGATTCTTCTTGATCCTCCCTTTTGCACCCGCTAGTGACAAAGCCCAGTTTATTCTTTCCTTTGAGAGCAATAATCATTGCTCAGCTCTATACAGTATAGTTGTCTATACCTGTCAGGATATGGGAGATAATCGCGATGCCCTGAGTGTCCGAGGGATGAAAGTAAAGGGGATGATGAAAAGATAAAGAATCACTGGCCAATTTAGAGTCACCGAACGTTCTAGTTGTCGACAATTGGGCCTTTGCCATCGATCTACCATTGTTGCTAATGGTTGGTTCAGAAATCACGGCGCGCTCACAAGATGTCTCTCACCAATCGCCTTCTTTGACGATGGTTGATCGATTCTTGGACATAACCAATATGGAATCGAGGGCCGTCGATGTCAGCAGAACCATCGTGTACTGTGCAAGATCCACCGTATCAGCTTTACACTGATGCCGATCTTGGTGGCGGTGCAAAGCTTGCTCACTCGCCAAACACGTGAATCCTCTTTTACGGCAAGAATCGTTGAGCAAGATGAAAAGCGTAGTGAAATTGCATCTCTTGCTGTCTGAAATTGTGATTCTGTTTTTGGTGCCCAAAGGAATGCACTATCGTGAAGGAGCAGTGTTGAGTCCAGGTATCGTATTGGGCTTATCTTCTTTGGGCCTCTTTCTTGAAAAACAACCTTGACTCATGATACCATGATAAGCTCCATATACCTAAACGCACACAGTGGGTGGCTGAATAAAATGATATATTCTCATTATTCAACAACAACAATACAACCTGCAGTTCCCTACTTATATACATCCTAAGATATTGGGCCTATATGGTGAGCCCATAATACACCCCATCTGACCCAATAACCTGTCCAAAATATTATAGAATAAATTCCCTCAATATAAACTAATCACTTCTTACACCTTTACATAACCAGACACCATGTGTTTTTTCTTAAGGTACTAGACACTAACGGTCTAAAAGTTACCAGTTGCATCTACCCCGCAGCATAAATTTTGGATATCATTAGAAGATTATGAAAAATAAAGACAACTAGTTCCCTTTATCAATCTCCAACTTGCTGTAAAGTTGGCGGTTGATTAATGATACACTAATTACAATCCAAACTATGTGATAATAACTTTGCTAATTGATCAGCCAAGCTAAATAGTATACTACCAGTCACAATTAAAGGGCAATTTTCCTGAAGTCTTTGGAATAGCCCTGAGCTTACAGCTAAAACTTAAGATCCATCTATTATGATTATATCGAATTACTCCCCCTAGGTCTCCTTGGGGAAACCTAGGGCCAGGCTTGTTTCATCTTAGTTTTGTCCGCAAAAAAAGCACATTTGTCGAACAAATTTACTTTGATTTTCAAACAACTTTTTATTCTTGTATGCCATGTTTATTATTTAAACATATTTTAATGATGATTAGCGAATCATAACCACTAAAATGGTTTCTTTTTTTTATTTACAAAATAGCAATGTCCCAAGATGTTGTAGTGTTACTCACATTAAATACAAAACAATAGTTTACATATTTTATCATCAATAATTAAGATAGTTCTTCTAATTTATATTTCCAATATGACATCAAATAATAAGCACAGCCCCATGCATTGCATTGGAGAAAACGCCTTAAAATATATAAAAATGAATTTCTAAAGATTAAAAAAACAGCTACTACTATGAATATTCATTTATTAGACATCCCTTTAAACTAATAAATATGTATGTTTGGGTAGCTAAGCCAAGCCATCCTCTTTATTGGCTTCTCTCACATTTTACTGTTCATATGAACAGTACCAGCTAGCGTTGGGCTTCGTGTTAGAAATCCAGCTCTTTTGTCCTGAATGACAGATGAGGTCAGGATGTTCTGAAAGAGACGGTGTTCTTTTTTTTATTTAAGGGGAGATTTGAATTCAAATTTTGAAATTGTCTCCGACCCCACCTATCCTTTTATCTTCCTTCACTCCTATTTTAAATGCCTATTATCTTCCGTCTATTTCCTCATCGAAATACTTCTCCATGCCTCCTTAAAGAAACAATATGTCTCCAGTTCCTTTCAAATATGAGTTCGCCGTTTTGTGTCCCTCCAACCCTACCGATAGCGACTCCACCGAGGTCTGTGACAATTTTTTCAGTCTTCATATTCATACTCCACCAACTCTCTATCCCTTCTCATTCTTCTTTTTCATTTTCCAGGTTTGCCCTAGAACTAAGGATGGTGAGGAGGTAGAGAAGTGGCTACGACGGACTGACGCCATAGTATTAAATCTCATCACTTGCTGCGTTTGACTTGAGGTGAGGATACAATGGAGGGAAGGCGCCTTCGCCGGTTTTAGTTTGTCAGAGAGGAACTAACAATGGGCTTTTTTAGGCTATGATGCGACAACGGATAGGAACCAGTGAGTTCTTATTTCAAAATCCCCTTCTCCACTTTTCCCCTCTTTCTCTTCTCTGATGTATCAGTAGTCATTACTGGGAAGATGTTGGTTTTAATTTAAAATGTCGTGTAGTTAGACTTAAAAACAAGACCTGGTGGACTAAACATATAGTGGTTTTAATTCAAGTGTGATTTTAAATGTTTGGGATATATTATTGCTTCTGAATGAGTCCTTAGAAAAGAGTACAGCTTAGTTCAATAGTCTTATGAAACTTGTGTGTTATAGAATTACCCGATGGACTTCTTTGACATGCCTTTGAACAAAAGTGCCTAGATGTGGATCTTGTAGGGTGATGCTAAACAATAATGGAGATGTGTGTCATGATATGGGATTGGAGTTTTTTAGGATCTGGTTTCCCATTGGTTCAATTGTATGACAACATGTTATATCTATTAACTTTCATGTAAATACTATCATGACAGGTGCAACACGTTCAAGGTATCCTTTGAACCAAATCCTAAAGATTTGGACTATCAGTTTAGATCCTATATTTAGGTGATGCTAAGTTGGCTGAGGAGATTTGGACGAAACAACCAATCCTTTGAGTGTCGCAGGTTTAAGCAATAACCGGATTTGACAGGTAAATCTTTAGGGTTTTGTAGCAATCTTTTCCTGTTACAAGTTACATCCTCAATGATGTGGCGAATATGTCATGCTATGACATTTGTTTAAAGTCACTTTTGCTGGATGTTATCAGTGCATGACGGACAATAAAAAGCTCACAGGGTACTTTGGAACAAAAACAAATAACAGACGGGTAAATGAGTCATTGCCACAAATAACGGGCAATTAAAGATGGTAGCTATAGGGTGGGTGTGGTGGGTAATGAGATTGGAATGAAGGTTGAAATGAAGGTTGTTGGTAGGGTTTATGGTATGGAGGGTGGAATGGACCTTGACATTCTTGACCAATTGGACTATCTTGATATCCCAACTTGGTTTGAAGAAGCTGTAATGTTTGTTGAATATCATTGATGCTTTCAGAGATAGATTATTTCCTTCCAGTTGAATCTCCTACAGAAGAGTGAGATTGAAAGGATAAACCTTGATTATCATTAAACCAAGCCATGAAATCCAATCACAATAAATTCCAGTGAATCACAAAGAGGATTATCTAACAAAAAAAATGTAAAAACTAAGGAAAAAAAATCTAAGAGAACACAAATGCAAATGAAAAAGGGGAAAAAGATTTCAAAATGACAAAAGATTCAATATGCTTTGAAAAACATGCAAAACTACCTAAACTAACTAAAATGCTACCTAAAGGCTCAAGGTACCAATTAATCAAAGATTGACACTTATCTACTAAGGAACCAATTACTTGGCTCCCTGGCAACGGCACCACTTGAAGAAATAAAGGCTCTGTCGGCTTTTTGCCTTGGTAACCTCTTTAAAAATAACCAAGGATTGCAATATAGGGTACAATCCCGGATCGTCTCTCGAAGAGCCTTTTATTAATTACTTAGAAACTAAGTGCAATGATTGACATGAAATGAGTTAAAAATGATATTTGAGCTTTTTATCTAACAACTAAATTGCAATTAAACTAAAATGATTTTAAAACTAATATTTTTGGATTTTTTGGAATAAAATTGAAGAAGGAATGAAAATTGGTTAGAAATGCAAGTGATGAAGATGCTCTTGGAAATGATTTTCAATGGCTATCCTTGCTCAATTAAGATATTTGGGGAGTTAATTCACTAAGTTTCTAATATATCAAACCCCAATTACCATTGAGTCTAGCATCACAAGAGAGGAATCCCTACCCTTGAAATGCTATTAAGCCCTCTTAGTGTAATGAGTTTCTCTAAGTTTTTTAATATACCAAACCCCAATTACCATTGAGTCTAATGCTTAAACTCATGAACCCATTTATTTAAGCATTATTAAAACCCCTTAGAGAGTGATTATGGAATAAGCAATGCATTTAGGTTCAACTACAATTCCAATTCAATTAAACTATCCAACAATACCATGTTAAATAGATAGAAAGCAATAGAATCATAGGAAACATATATATAACCATATATATTGATGAGCACAAATCCTCATTACAAATTCCCAATCACAACAACTCAATCCATAGCAATTATAACTCAAATCATAGTCTCAATATATAAATGAATTCTTAAACCTAAGAAATCACAAATATAATGAACTATAGATAAAATAAACTCCCCTTTGAAGTATATGTGAGCTCAAGTCATCTCCAATTCATCTCCAAGAGCACAAAATTGCCTAGCTTATCATGTGAATAGCTTCAAGAAAAATACTAAACTCTGATTCAAATACCCAGCCATAAAATCAAAGATTAAAATAACCAATTAACACTAAATCAATTTAATGCAAGGGCTGGATTTGAATCAAAGTAGAACAGAAAAAGCCACTGGGACGAGTTCAGAAACAGAGGAAGCTCGGCCGTGACCAATGGAAGGTGAGTCGAGGATGGTGGTTGCTGTGGGAGGCTGTTGGCGGTAAAGAAATGGAGGTGAACGTTGGTGGTACCGTGGTGCGTTGAAGGTCTGCGATGCTACCTCTCCCTCTCAAACCCAAACCGTGATCTGAGCTTCTCAGTTCTGCTTTCTGGTTCTCTGAAACTAACCTCACCACGACGGAAATAATGGAGAAAAGGGAATGAAGATCGCCGGTGAGGTTTAGAGATATGCAGATGATGAGATGATGATTCGATGATCCTCCTCTTGTGCGGCGCTATCTGTAATGTATATATTCAGCTGCTCTCATTTTTCTTCGGGTCTTCACCATGTCCAGATGCCATATCCACCGAGTGCAACAAGTCGGGTCTGCCATTTCAGCACCAAGCAGCCCAACACAGTGACCCAAGTCCCTGGTCAGCATCTTGGGTACTCCTCCCACCTGCGGCCCAAGCATTCATGTCTCTCAGCTTGGATCAGTTCTCTGCAGAAGAAGGAGGCCCTGGTCAAAATAGGCTTTGACCAGGGACCTCTCTGAAAAGATGAAATGTTTTGAGCAAGGACTAAAGCGAAATTTCAAATATTTTTATAGGCTGAATAAAATTCCCAAAGGTTTTGGGCCTTTAATTGTGAGTTTCTCTGGACCCTTTTCTTCATTAAATTGTTTTTTCCTGAAATGATATGGCCCTTTTATGTAATATCTCCCAATCTTCAAAAATAGTAATTCTGACCCAAATGCATTTTTTTTTTCAAAAATCTCTAATTTTCTTCTACAACACCAACAATGCAAAATTAAGCATAAAATAGCATTAAAAATCCAAGAAACAATTATACATAATAATTAATGAATTTTGACCATTTTGCCCATAATTCCCATTAATTCAAAATAATTGTCCCTAACCAAAATTAATGCTTAATAATCCAATAATGTCCCAGAAAATACATTAAAATCCCAAATTAATCATGAAAAATTCATATAAAAATATGGTTCAATCACTACGCTTGCCATGTGGGTACTGATGTGTAGTTTTTCTATGCTGGGAAAGTTGATAGGTGTCATGTTCAACTCAGATTGAAGGCGGTGAGAGGATTCATTCTGAATGAGGGTAGCGTGTTTTATCTGAAGGACAATAATAACGCTCACTAGGTAATTAATAAGGTGTTAGAATAAAAACAAATAACAGCTACACTTGGCATGTTGGTGGTGATGAGTAGTTTTTCTATACTTGGATGGTTGATAGGTGTGCTTATCATCTCAAATTGTTAAACATACAATTCTTTAGATTCACTACTGTTAGGGCATAGGAACACAAATGATCTTATTACTTATGTTAGATAGTAGTTAGTTTAATTCCATTCGCACCTATCATTTTTCAATGGAGGTATATGCTGAGAATGGTTAATTCTAGAGTGTGAGGAGAATACTGACCTCTTTTCAATTTAAAAACTTGGAATACTAAGTATATACAGAAAGTGATTCATCTATGCAATCCACATTAATTCCTGAATATATTGCATACGATTTTACACTTCTCTTGAAACGTGCCATATCATGCATTGAAATATTTTGTTGGATTTTTTTAGGGGAAAATAAGTCATTAAAGTGAAGCAGAGCTAGAGATTGATAATACAGGGGAGGTCCCAGCATGAAGGCCTTGAAGATGAGCACTTATATATGATGTTTTTTGTGCGTCAAATGAGCTCCCATCAATGATGCCAACAGAGCTTTTATGGACCAACCTTTGTGAAATCTATACACAACTCATTGCATCTTCATTTTCTGGTCCATGCATAGGCCTTCTTTTGCCATATCCTCAGTTTTAGCTTTTATGACCATTAATTAACATAAGCTACAGTCTATATATTGTTACAGAATTCACTTCAGAGCCTTTTATGAAACTTCAAATTTAGATATTTCTGCTTATAATGGACACAGATGATTATTGGAATGATGAGCTCAAGCAAGCTATGTCCTATAGTTCTTTCACTCCTTTAAGAACAATACAGGTTGAGTGTGTTGATTGCGACAATTACAAGCATGCAAAGTTACCAATATCTAGAGGTTTATATTATAATGAATTTGCACCACAGTTGGAAATTGTTGAATCATGCAAAAGCATTATCAAGCTAAATGCACATTTGAGGGAAAGAAAATATGCTGTTAATACTGGTGTCCCTGAGAGGAATTAATTGATGCATTGGACCATTTTTATTGCAGTGAGTGTTTTGTGCAGCTAAATGCTTCTTGCTTCAAAGTTCTTCAAATGTAAAATGATGTGGTTAATTCCATGAAGGAAGTTGCAGCGAAGCAACTTTTGAATGAGTCATCACCATCACATTATCTTATTTATTTCTGAATGTACTGACATGGTGTTGTTGTTTTGGAGTGTTGGAGATTACAAGCAATTAGACCTATTGGTTCCAATGAGGTAAATTCTTTCCCTGCATGTGTTAGTATAAATTTTTTAAATAAGGATGCATCAAAAAGAAAACTCAGAAGCACAAGAGAGAGAATGACTATTCATTCAATGCATTACATATATGAAAGGCAAAGTTATGATTATTTTTTGGAAAATATAGCACCCACATTATTTAGTTTAAAGATATGTTGAAAGATATTGATGTAATGACAACTTTCTTAATATTATATTCAAACCAGAGAGGATTTTTTCCTTCCAGAAATTGTGACAATAGTAAATCAATGTGTTAGTAGCTGAAATAATAATTAATACGTTGATAATCTGCATCACGCACATCGCGCGGGGAGTAAGTGCTTGTTAATTATGAATGTCTGAAAGGTACACTTTGTGCAGACTGCAGAACCAAACAACGCACACTTTTTTTTTGCAGCCAACGACTACATACACCTCTATATTAGCTAATAGCTAATTTGGCCAACTCTTAGTTGAATTAACACAAAAAAAATAATGAAGACACGATGTTATAATGTTGCCCCGTAGTTTAACTCTTATATCTTAAAGTTAGAGACACACATACACACATATACGTGTAGATATATATATGAGTATGACTCTAGGATCTTGTCTCCACCCTAATGATTATTCAAGACATGGATCTCCTCCACTTGGGAAGCTGAGTCTTAGGCTTGAGCAGCCTCGTCCTCACGTGCATAGGCGTTTGTCTCCTAAACCCTACAAGCCCATCCACCTCATCCTTGTCATCTTCATTGCTATTCATCTCAACAATCCTACTTAAGCCGCCGCGGCCGGCTGCGGCAGAGGTCGGTATTATGGCAGGCTTCCTCCACCAGAAGAAGCCGAGCTTCCTCTTCTCTGTCATCCTCTCCATCTGCGCCTGCATCGCATTGCATTGACTTTGCAGTCTCACAACCTCTTCCTTCAGCTTCTTTATCTCCATCACTTCTCGCCTCGACCCGCACCTCGCCGCCTGCTCCGATGGCTCCAGGTGGTGGTGGAGCCGGTTGTTCCGTTTGGTTTGCTCGGAGAAGAGAACCTGTAACACTGCTCGGACCGGCAAGCGTTCGTTTTGAGCCGCATGAAGTGATGCCTCCGCTGTGAGTTTGCTGCTATCTATCAGGCTGCACAATCCCTTCCTTTCATGCTTCGTTACCCCTGCATGCACCTGTCACAAAATAATTCCAGGAATTAAGATTATATTCCTGCTTTACTTAATTCAAATCTCAGAATAACTCAATATTGAATTTGCAATTTATTAATTCCAAAAATTAAATTGAATGTTTCGTTAATATTTTATTTTGACTTCGTAATTTGTAATTAATTTTTAATTAAGGAAATGAAGTGTAGTTGAAAAAACTGGTGATGGTTAGAAGAGCCTCAATTAGGTTCGAATACTTTCTATACATGAAATCGTGAAGATTACTATAATTTTGCTATATAATAACAACATACCCTCTCCTATCAGTTATAAGAGTTAGTTGATTTTTTTAAAAAAAAAAATTAAGAAAACAAAATAAGTCACATTAAGATATTTATATTTATTATTTTTCTTCAAACTAATTTATCTGACTTATAAATTAATATATAATCTAATTATATATAAGATAGGTTATGATTAAATAAGTTATTTAGCATCCTTGATCTATCCAAGAAAAATGAACTGACTTTTACATTAAGGATAAGAGATAGTATCAAATCCTCTTCCCATTCAAAAAAAAAAAAAAAATCCTCTTGGTCAATAAATTTTTAAACATAGATTTCTCACCTATTAATAAGTTAAGAAAAATTGCTAAAAATCTTCCATTTCAAAATTTATTGCCTAAGATATCTAAAAACTCTAATATTGAGCCGGTAACATAGTTAGAGATAAATTGCATATACTTGCGGAAAAATGACATTGGTAAAGATATGTTGCACCATGATTCTTAAACAAAATTCATGTACTTGTAGATAATAAATTTGGCAATGAGAAAATTTTCAGCAATTTTTTCTATAATTTGGGGCTCTTAAAATAGCAATAAACTTTAACATGAATGAAACTAGTAATATATATATCTATTAGACCCATAAATATATCAGTAGGCTTTAATTTTAAATATTAATCATTAATTAATAGATTAATCGATGGATAATTAACTCGGTCCATATAATTAAGCACTCTCAAGCAAAAAAGAACACGTCACATACTTTAAGATAAGTGTCGATGGCTCCGTACAAGCTATCGTCTGTAGCTCTTGCATGAGAGGGAAGAGCTCCAGCAAGCGCAACGAACTCCGACAAGCTCAAATTGGCATCAATGGCGGCCTCGGCGAGGTACAAATCCACTAGCTTAGCCACCTTAACCAAAGCAGCACCACTCTTCACTCCCTCACGATCCAAACCCACGAACCCACTCACCAACCTTATCACAAGATCCACATCCAACAATGTCCCACAAGTGTGATTGAAAGAAGGAATCATTAGTTCCTTCAACGAAGCCTCATCGAGCTGCTGTGAAATCTTCTTCTCTAGATCCGATCTGAACGCCGCCTCAACGCCGACCATATTGGCTGTTCTGAGAAGCCGGAGCAGGAAATTGCAGGGGATCGAGTTTTTCTCCGGAGGCAGAACGCCGATTAGGGTTTCGACGAAGAATCGCTTCTTCATCCACGAAACGGCGACGCTTTCGGGGGATTCTTGGAATTGAGTGAGGCTTCGTTCTGCAACTTCGATTGAAGAAATTTCAGGGAGCCATTTGGAGGCGTAGTGAGTGATAACAGAGCCGATTAGATCTGCACATACGCCTTTTGATTTAATGCCTGAGAGAGTTTTGACGAAGCAATCGATGTCGAGAATGCAAGCATCGTCCAACCAGCTCTCAGAGGAGGATCCATCTGCTGGATCTGATGATTGCTTCGTCATCATTTAGGAAGAAGAAGAAGCTCGTTGCAATGGCGGATCTTTTGGTGATAAGGATCTCTGGTTTATGCACATATAGAAGGGAGTAAGAGGTTTTTTTTTTTTTTTTTTTTATGGAATCAAAAGGTAGAAAAGAGGGGATAAATGGAATGAGGAGAAGGACAAGGAAAGGACCACTGATTATGAACACAGAACAATATACGCTGACTCGGATGAAGAAGATGGGTAATAGTGACGCTTGGAGGAAGATGTGATGATAATGAAGATCCTCAAGAGCATGGAAGCAACCATTGAAGCAGACGTCTCTGATATCTCTCTTCTCGTTATTGCGTGTATTGTGTAAGAGACTTCAGCTCCTCCTCCTCCTCTTTGCATGTCCACAAATATCATTCCAAGGAATCTCAATCGAATAGCAAACAATTTTTCAGGTTTGTTTCTTTTTCTCCACTTGGTCACACTGGTCTATTAATCTAATCACGAGCTTATGGCTTTAATGACTTTGGTTTGACTTAATCATGGGATGCACGGGATACATGAATGAATTACACACTCTCTTTGGTCAAGATGGGAACCATGGGACTAATTAGTAACTACCATCTCAGTACATTTTAGTTCACCTCTAGCATACGCTTGTAGTTATTTATTATTAGATAATCTTTAGCCTATTAAATTTATCTTCATTTTAGTTTAAGTCCCTCTAGAGATAAAATAATTCATATTTTTGTTATGTTATAGAAACCAATATTGCAAATGGAATGAAACTATCAAAACCTATAGTTCAAAATTTGAGAGATCAAAATTAAAAATGAGGGTAAATATAAGGAAATAAAGGTTGTATTAATCCATAATTATTATCTTAATGCAATTACTAGACTTTTTTCCGCTTTTTATAACTCGACTTTTTTTATTTTTTATTTTTGGCCAGTAAACTCGACTCATTGAAAGTAAGGATAAGCAATTAATAAGCATTGTCAAGACTCAAATGTGAATTTGTTCTCCTAACGAAATTGATTCTTAGGCAACCAAAAGTAGAGCTGAAAAACTTATATTTGAATTATCTATCCAGTCTATCTCTATTCTTTATAAATAGGAGTATAACATCAAGATGACAAATAGCTTGTGAAATTATTTGGGAGAATTATAACGAAGTCTTAAGAAAGAGACTTAATTATCTATAAATCCTAATAATAACTGAAGAGTAGGAAATTACAAATTCCAAAATAAGAAATGACAACACCTCACTTATTATTGGAACTTCTCGATAATTAAATTCCTTACTTTGGGCCTCATTATAATTCCCCCTATTTTTTATTTTATTTTTTGGTAGACCCAGGGCATCCACCGCAAGTAGCTGTGATTATTCCCCTCACAAAGAAAACTTCCCGAAGGGACTTTAGGCCCAACTTGGTACATGATACTAAATTTTGATGGATTGGGAATGAGATTGGGATTGGGACTGGCAATGAAGCTTTTAAATTATGTTTGGTATAAAGTAATAATTACAAGGAATACTTGTATAATTTAATTTTATAATTAGACATAAATTCTCAAAAGACTATAATACCTTTGTTATTAAAAAAAAGGATAAAAAAAAGCCAGCAACTCCATCTTCATTCATGCAACCTCATCATCTCGCGGTCTGCATCTCCCATCTCGAGTCAATGAATACGTAGATTAATTCAACAAAACCATTTAAGAAACAAATCAATTAGAAAAGTGTGTTGTTCCTACAAAAAACAAAAGAAACGGGTGTTGCCTCGTGACAGTAAATAGGGACCATATGGGTTTTAGGTGATCCTTCTCTTGCTTGTGGTAGTTGATGTTGAGAGGGATGAAATAATAAAAGCTGTGAGAGACGATGCAGATGGATGAAAAAGTGTGCTATTGTGAGCGGCTAACGATGCTGCAAAAGGAGGGTTGGTGTTTGCATGAATGCAAGCAATTGTGTTTATATATGGATATAAGTTCTGAGCCTCAAAAAAATTTTGAAACTGAAGAACAAGTATGAAAACAAAAATAAGGATTTGGCCATTAAGCGAGATGGCCAGACTCCAGAGAACCCGTGAAAGATAACGATGGAAGGCGAGGTGCAGAGCGATAATGATTTAAGTTAAAATTGATAGAGGGTAATTTTTGTTTTTAAAATTTGCAATCTCAAAATTGCAAACGCAATATTACAGGAGGTAGTTTTACAACAATCTCACTTTTGTAGTACTCTTAGGGCATGTTTGGTGTGAGGGATTTGGAGGAGAAGGGAGGGGAGGAAAAATTTTTATGAGTATAATTTTAAAAGATTGAAAAAGTGGGATAATAAAATTTTAATAAAAATAATATATAAAATAAAAGAATAAGAAAAATTAATTAAAAATTTTTAACCTCACTTCTCTAATTTTTTTAAATTTAACTCAAAAAAATTTTCCTTCCGCCCACTTTCCCTCTCCTCCCCTCATACCAAACAAGCCCTTAGTTATCTTCAATCCCTTATACCAAACAATACAATTTGGTCTAATCCCTGGTCTAATCTCAATCCCTACCCCTCAATGCTTTGTACCAAACAAGGCCTTAATGCTGGCTATGAGACATTCCTCTTACACACCATCAGGGATTGAACCTCTGAGTCGATTCTTAAAGAGCCCAATTAAATGCTAACCCATGTCTTAAACCCGGACCGGACAAGAACCGACCGGTAAACAGATCTGGTCCAGGATTTTTGTTATCTTTTTATAAAAAATTGAATTTTTAATATTTTTCTTTAGAATTTTATATTAATAAGCCTAAAATATTCATTTTCTCACCAATTTGGCCCTCGGTTTGTTTCGGTTTGACTCCAGTCTGACTCACTGACTCTTGACCCAGTACCCCTACAGGTCCTATGGCCTGTCCGGGTTTCAAAACCTTGGAGATAACTATGTTAAGACTCATGTTTTTTTTATTTTTATTATTATTATTATTTTATGTGTTGGATTCTTTTTTTTTTTTGTTACAATTTTGGTGCTAACTATGTGTTGGCTTTGAAGCAGACAAATGGAGCGCCCGCCTATTGGGCCCACTGCATTTATTATTTGATCCAGCCACGGACGATTTGAAAGGGGCTCATTGCCTTAAATTTGATTGGGCAATGGAATATCGTTTATTCACGTATGAGTTTTTCACTTCGGGTAAATGAGTTGCTCCTTCTTCTCTCTCTCTTCTCTCTTTTTTTTTGTTACAATAAAATGGTGAGCAAGTGGGCACACCACTCCAACCTTCTATCGAGTCCATAGCGTTTCAGGTGAATGGGCTGCTTCTTTTCTTTTCTTTTTGATTTAGCACCCATGGATGCAGACACGGGATCAAACCCAGATTAGGAGGCATATAGGCCTCATTATTATGCCAAGTGCACCACTAGGCGCTAGCAATGGGCTGCTTCTTCTTCTTTGTGTTACTTTTGCACCACTCTAGGCCTGTGGTTTTTCTTAGTTTTCCTAGCGTTTGGGCCAGGCTTTTGCTTTTGTATCCTCCTGCCAAAAGAGGGGTCTAAAAATTAGGAATTTTTTTCAGGTATAAATTTTACTCAAGTTTTCTGCCTAGCATGTCAACTTTACTACTGGCCCAAAAAACATGGAACTTTACTTTTCCTAGTGGAGGAAATGAGGAATGGTGGATACTCTGAAGAATTGTTCTAGTGTCTTCAATTCCCTTTACTCTATGCACAGCTTCCGCAACAAAATAGTTCGAACTCAACTCATTGTTTAGCTCGCTGAAGAGAAACAAATGGGGGACAAAAATTATAGAAACACGTTCTTTCTTTCAGAACCACAAAAAAAAAACAAGAAGAAGATTCTACAAAGGAGAAAACTTATAGAAAACAAACTTCATCCATAAGGACCAAGAAGGGAAAAAACGGACTGAAGAATTGAGTACTAAACTTGTTCTATGTACAGAGTAATGACCTCCAAATAACAAGGTCACCTAAAATATCGCTTTCATCAGTTCCACTTAACCTTTCTGTTCAGCGATTTCACAGAAAGAAATATGATTAAATATTGCGAGCAATTTCAGCACCCCTCCCAGGTATGGAATTGAATTAGCAAGTGACCCAAAAGTTAAGATCATAAACTGCTGAATTAGCAAACAACATCAATGGCTGCCTTCCCTTTGACCTACAGCATATAGTTTTGAACCAATCAAATGTAACAATGTTTTATGATCTAACTTGAAAAGTGTTCTCATCAACTCTTTTTTTTTTTTTTTTTTTTTGTGTTAGGCATAGGTTCCTTTCTATATAAGACAATGCTGTTCCAAACACTATCAGACACTAAATGTAGGTACATTTCCCAACAAGAATTCGAACTTGGTTTTTGGTTTTAAATATGTTTGTTTGTATGTGGTCTAGAACTTTAGAGCTTGGTCTAAGGAGTACATTTAAAATTGATCTGTTAAATGCTGGCCAATTGCTTAAGTTCAGTAGAGAAGTTACCCATAGACGAACAGTACTCATTTGGTAGAATTCTTTATTGCAAGTAGAGCAGTTCCTTTCATTTCCCTCGAAATTAGGGTGCTGAGTGTATGGTTCAGTGTCATTGAATAAATATATTTTACAAATAAAAGTTACAAAATTAGTGGCTTATACTTATTTAGATTCCAAAATTGTCGCGCGCACAAGGATTCCATGAGCAATTTTGGCGGTGGATGAAGCAAGTCCCCACATCTCAGTTATGTAATTCTTTCTTTGTCAAAAATCAGAATACAGGCAGCCCCAACTTAACACACAAGAAAAAAAGTTAACATATATATATAGAGAGAAAAATCAGATAAATTTTTGGTGCATTGAATAAGTTATTCTTATTATTTATGCCTTACAAATAATTTATCTCTTCATTAATTTTACCATGTATATTGATTAATTTGATATTGATGATAAGTTTAACAGAGTTATAATTTTATATCCATTTTTCAATATATAACTAAAAAATTCACTAACTCTCAAATAAAGTATTGTTATGTTTTGTTCTTCAACAACTCTCACTAATTCTAAATATAAGATTTAATTGAAGAGTTGATTTTGATCCTTAATATGAGACATACTTAACATTTTCATCCATTTTTATCAAATTAACCCTATTGATATTCTCACAACAATAATTATATAGGAAAGGGAGGGGAGAATTAAGAACGATTGTTAAAGTGTTTCAGAAAAAATATATCATATTAACTAACTCTTTATATTATGGATCAAAGAAATAAATTTGTTTTTTGGGGGGAGAAAAAAGGAACTCGGGTCGTTTGACAACAAATTACAAAACTATTTGGACTTTGCTTGTGGAATGGCAACAACCCTTATAAAGGTAATATTCAAAGAGAACAACCATCAATTCATATATGTATACTTGTAAATTCATTAAGGAATAATTTCATTTCATGAAAATGCGAAGAGTAGACAAGGGGGCCCAACATTAAACTGGGAATGTGCCAATGAAGCCCCAATCATTGAGATTCCTTAGGCCCATACCTCCGGACCCGCTCATCAATCCACTCTCTCATGTCCTTCAACACCCGATTGGCACAGTCGTCGGGCTCCCCTTGGATCAGAGAATGGTACATCCCATCGTAAAGCTTCAAGGTCTTGTCCTCACTGGATGCTTTCTCATACAACAAACGGGAAGATGACGGACACGTCACTCCGTCGGCGGTTCCGTGGGCGGTGAGAAACGGCGCCGTTACTCGGGAGAAATTATCCTGTATGTACTGGCACACCCTGGACAGCTCCCTCATAGTACCAACCCTAGGTGGGCCCGTGTACCTTCGTGGGTTGGACGCTATGATCTTTAGCTTCTCAGGGTCTTTTATGGCTTTTCCCACCATTTTGTTATCCGGCATCGTCGCCCACGTGTCAGCTATCCCGAACAGCAGACCATACAGGAACAATCGGACCTGTCATCCACCAGAAAATCACCAACCTCTTTAACATTTCTTTATAGAACAACTTCCTCATTTAAGGTGTAAAACAGAATTATTTAATCAGGTTAGCTTTGTTAAAGATAGAATTACACGATGAGACACATTAACTATAAAATCATGGAAAAATTAAATACGGCTCTGGATAAAAGAAAATATAAAAAAATAATCTTTTAAAATCTCAAAATTATATTTAAATCCCACATGACTCTTTTATAATAAATTTTAATTCCACACAAATCAATGAACGTACGCTGACAAATTCATAAATATGTTATTAGTAAATCCATGGGCATTTATAAATCCATGGGCATTTATTAATAAGTCAATGGTGTCATAATTGCAATCAGACTAATATAATTTTATCATATATTAATTTCAAATATTGTTTGTAATAAAATTATTGTAAAATTGCTGAAAATTACTTATGGAAAAATTGATTGCCCAAAAAATACCAAGATCACTGGGCAAACACAACTCTTCTTCAGATATGTCATGCACAACGTATCTTTAGCTATAAGCAAATATTTTTCATGAATGACAAGTTCCAATAAAAGGAAACAATCATAAACAAATATCTTAAAATCATCAAATTACATGAAAATACCTCGGTTAGATTGATTTTATAAAAGAGCTTTTTACCCTTCATCAGTACTTCTCATTCGTCTTTTTTCTAAATTAATCTACTTAAGGTTTTATAGTACTTTAATGCAATTTAATAATTTGAAGAAACTTCCTTGTCCTTGTGTCTCTTCCTTATAACTTTTCTGTTACTCCCCAATATTTGTTGTTTCACACATGAAACAATAAATTTGTACATGGCTAAAGAAATCTTAAATAAATTTAAGATATATTTGGATAAATGAATTTTTCAGCAATTTTTTCCAAAATTATTGACGAGATTCACCAATCTAAATTATTACGTCAACAGAAATTAAATATCGATTTTTTTCCTTGATCGGTAATGGCTACGGTATAACTTGGGAATTCGATGGCAAAAAATTAGAATTACCTTGCTGGGCTTCATGTTCTCCGGCATGACGAAAAGTGGGGCCGAGAAGATAAGACCGGTCCACGTGTCGGGCTCCGATTGGAAGTACATGAGCATGGTGGTGGCGCCACCCATAGACTCGCCGAAGAGGAAAGCCGGAAGATGCTTATACTCATCACTCCGGCGGACATGAAGAAAGAAAGAGAGCGAAGTGGCGGCGACCTTCTCCATGTCGCCGAGGTAGCATCGGATGCCGTCGGATCTGCCGTGGCCGAGGACGTCGGCGGCGAAGACGGCGTAGCCCCAGGTGGCGTAGTGGATGCAGATCTTCTGGAAGAGCCAGCCGGTGTCGGAGCCGTAGCCGTGAGTCATGAAGACGGTGGCCTTAATGGGAGTGGAAGGATCCAAAGGAAGAAAAGATTGAGTGAAGAGGTTGCCATTGGGAGTCTGAAAGTAAGACTTGGAGTTGCGAACTCCCTGAGAGGCGTAGTACTCTTCTTCGGGCATGTCGCCCCAGAAATTAGGTGAAGAAGAAGAAGCCATGGTTGAGAGGCAGAGCAACGGAGGAAGGCGTGTTTGGTTTTGGTTTTAAGAAAGGGTTTCTAACTTCATCATCATTCAAGGAGTCCGGCTCGAAATCGATATAATAATAATATTTTTATAATATATTAAATCTGGACCGTTAATATCTCAATCTAACGGTCGAAAAAAAAGGAGAAAGAAAAAGAGAAAGGACCGTAACCGCTTCGCAAAGAGGTAAGTAGATAACACGCTCGGGAGTTGGTGAATCCTTTTTTTTTTTAAAGATATATACGAAATTGTTTATTTTAATCCATGAGAGGGTTGGTGTGGTAAGGCTTAGGTTAGGGAGTTGGTGGATGGTGGGGCCCAAGAGGTTAGGGGCACTCTATTTCGTTTTTTTGGGATGACCCCACCACTTTATCATTGGTTGGATGGGGAATAATATTTTTATAATCCAAAGTTATTCCTTTGACTATTCCTAACTCAAATTGGTGAGCTTCACCACTCAAGCCCACTGTGAGTTGTGATGTAACTAGTGAAATGAGTTTGTTTTAATTATAAATGTAAGATATGCTTCACTTCACAACATCTTATAATTTTGTCTCAATCTACTATATTAAAGATTTTTTTTGAATAAATATTGAATGCCAATAACTCAATCGAGTATTAATACCAAAATAAAGAGATCCAAAGGTCCTTCATCAACCAACTCCTCTTATAAAAAAGCTGGATGTTGATTAAGAATATCAAAGTTTTCTACAAGATCATGAGCATTTTAAACTAGCTTTTCCACTATATGAACTCTCTCCCTATGACATGACTAATGACTATCTGCCTATTCTTAATTATAAATCAAAAGTCTAGTTTCATTTACTATATCTTTATGAGTGTGATTATTATCACACCCCCTCAACAAAAAGCTTGTGGCCTCAATATAGTCAGACACTATCTCATCTTTCATATGGCCTCTGTTCCAACATAGTTGAAGACCACAGATAATGCCTAAAAGCTCTGCAATGGCTAAGGGAACTGATGTGAACTTACATATGAAACCCACAGCCACCTACGATCCTCATCACGATTAGCTCCTCCATGCCCACTACGGCCTAAGATAAGAACCAAGCTGTCAGTCTCTAATCAAATGAATCCAATCCTAATATTATTTCCTTCTTCATTTGTTCTGTGAGCGTTACCATGAAAGGGAAACTTGGCTAGGAGGTCTCAATCCAAGCAAGCTCTAAAAAGACTAGAATGATCATTTTGGTGATCCATTGTAGCTTCATCTCCAAACTATTTCTTGCAGCGTGTCACCCATATACCCCAACAAATGTACCTTAACAAAATAGGCCAATTGATTTTCTTCGTGAATTCTCTCCCTACTTGATGTTTGCCATTCCATTTGACCCAATTTGATCCCTGAAGAAATGAGAAGATAACCCACTTTGAGGGATGAACTACTAAGTGCCATCTTTCCTTGGCATCTAGACAGTCAAGGAGTAAATGCATCAAGACATCGAGCAACATATGCAATTCCCCTACTCACTTACCAGGGATGACGAGCCTCATGAAAGACTTGATCCTTTTGGGAATTGGCCACTTCCATAGTAGCTTCCAAATGTTGTCCTCCCAATGATGAATACCGAAAAAAGAAAGTGGCATGCAAAATGAATAGAAAAACAACCGTTAGTAGAAGGGTTCCAAATGAATATATCCTCTCCTCTCTCCTCTCAGGGTGGGTGTGCACTTGTGATGCGATCAATAACATGGATGGAATTAAAGCCCCAGCTCATCACGAGCTCATTCTCCAAAAGAGATTACATAGTCTGCTACTTTTTCTTTCTTGTCAACAAACTCCTCAAAGCCAGGAATGAGCTCAACTAGCGAGGGATATTGAATTCCAATCCAGTTGTCTTGCCAAAAGCATGAAGTCATACCATCTCCTGTCTTCCCTTGATCACCACTCTCAAACTTGTTCCAAATCGCGCATATACTCCTCCATGTAAGAGATGAGTTTGCCTTTTTGTGGATTCTCGGCATAATGTTCACCCTACACCTATATTTAGCTTTTAGAACCTTGGCCCATAAGGCTTCCTTGTTATTTAGGATGTTCAATCAAATCTTCATGATAAAAGCCTCATTTTGCTTTCCAAGATCCCTGATTTCCAAACCACCATCCTTTTTATATTTGGTTACCTACTCCCAAGACACAAGATGTAACTTCCTTTCTTCTTCATTAGCCCCCCCTAGGAGATCTTTGCTTTTCTTCTCAATCTCCTTCAGTAGACCGATAGGCAATAATATTGTCTGCATATGATAATAAGGAAAGATGGAGAGGACTGCCTTAACGAGAGTAGATTGGCCTGCCAAATTAAGACAACTTCTCTTCTAGTCAGCTAATTTCTATTGAGTTCTTTCTAAGATAGGAGCAAAAGGAATAAAGGAAGCCCTTTTTGTGTAAGAGAGATATCCCCAAATATTTGCCCAAGTCATATGTCAAACCAACCCACATACATTGACTCAAGTTCATAGCCCTAGTGATGTGAACATCCTTGGAGAAGCAAATTTTACCCTTCAACCTGTTCATTCGTTGACTACTAGCATCACAAAAATTTTGCAAACAATTCATCACTACACCAATCTGGCTAGTGGACGACTCACCAAATAAAATAAAATCATCAGCAAAATGTAGATGAGATAATTGAGGGCCACCTGGGCTAAGTTGGATTGGGCACCTTGCCTTATCATCAATAACATCTTTAATGATATGGTTTAATCTCTTCATACATACAGTGAAAATGTAAGGAGAGATAGGGTTTCCATGCCGAATAGATGAGATAACTCACGCTTTTATAATCAAAGGGTATATAATTAGAATTTGTAAACAATGTCACTTATATATGCATATTAAATTGTAGTTGCATTATTATATGTCACTTTTTTGAAAAAACCATTTTGTAACTATATATACTCTCCCTCAAATTTTTGTTTTGGTATCTATACTTATTTATCGTTTTATTAAATCATTTAATTTTACTCTATTAACATTATTAGTCACTCCAGCTTTGCCATGTTAGCAGTATTGTAGGAGTTAACGATGTTAACAAAGTAAAGTTAAGGGATTTGATAAAGAGAAAAAAAGAGCATATGTACCAAATTAAAAATCGAGACAAAGTATAGGTACAAGCTAAATGGTTTTTCTTATTTGTTTTTTATAAATTATAAGTCATTAACTATACATCAATCAATCATAAACTTTTATTCTTAAAAACTGGTAATAACCGATTCATAAGAAAACGTGTTGGTTTGAATTCATCAATCAATAAATATAATTTATTATTGTTTATTTCATAATTTCCTTTTTTACATTTCTTCATAATTCACCAATTGTGTAATTATAATTCATTGATTAAATAATCATATTTTCTTTCAGTAACATATCCTTCAATTTTATGAGATATAATTTATTTACATCTTTAACTACTCTGCTTTCTTCATGTGATTTGTCTTTAGGTATAGGTAGGGGAGAGTTAAAAAATATCCTTCCAATCTTATCATCATTGATTTATATTCGTCTGGCACCATGCATAGAGAGTAAACACTTGTCTTACTAGAAATCACACACACACACACACCTTGCAAAGCATGTGGTTCACGTCCTAACGTATAATAGAGCGAGGTTAGATTATTAGACATACACACCCATGGATGAGTTGTCTAAATAAAAGATGTTGGGTGGTAGCTGCACAGTATAAAATATTGAATTTCCTTTTTTAAAAAAATATAGTGTTATAGGGAATTGTTTTTCTATTTCTTTTGGGTGGAAAGTAGGAATAAGTTTGAATTTAAAAAAGGAAACTATCGTGATAGCAATTTTTTATTTTTTTTTGGTTTGATTCGTTTTTGTATAATGGGCATGTTTGTTAAGGTTTAGCTAGAAATGTTCCGTTAGTTTATGGGTAAAAACAATGGCAAGGGCATTAGGATAAATAAAGGCTGAAATTAATACACACAAAATAATATTATGGTGTTAAAGAAACCAGTGCCTATTTGGGAGCACTTAAAATAAGCATTTTTTATGTTTTATGAGATAACTTAACATATTTATTTTGTATAGTGTAAAATTACTTATCTTTTTTTTTTTTGGGAGAATTACCCAAAAATACCTTGAAGGCAAATTAATTGCTGATTGCTACCAAACGTGCAAGCGATCTTTCGTGTGTGTAAAAATCTTCCATATAAATGTGCAAACAATCTTCCGTTGTGTGCAAAATATCTTCCGTTATGTGTAACAGATCTTTCATGGTAGTATTCAGCAATTAATTTGCTAAAAATGTATTTATTTGCAATTCCCCCCCCTTGCCATCAAAGGAAACCAATAATATTAAAAGCAAATAGAATACAATGTCTCATGATTAGGAACTAAAACCAAAACTAGCAGAGAAAAATAGAAAACACACAAACCTACATACCTAGCAAATAGATTAGAAAAACAAGTAATCAAAGGATCTATGTTACAATGATAAATTAAGAACATGGCCAAATCACTCACTGTACCAAATACCGAATTGGCTTGCAGTAGAAACGGAGGTTAAAATACCCAAACTACAGGGCAAAAGCCTTCCAATGAAGCTTTGTCAATCCACCTGATTGCCAAATATGCTTCCATAGGAACACACCTGCAAGAAGGGTTCCTAATCATATTCCTTGAAGCCAATAAGTACTCCAGGAGAACCTTTATCAACATATCAAATAACTCACAATCAAATAAACAATATGATAAAGAAATACTACCCCAGTCCGAGGATGAGCAGTAAATCCATGTACACTGAATTGGCATATGTCTACCCTGACAATGAACGGTGTTGAACAACACACTGAATAGGCACACATTTAGCCAATAATGAACAGTGTATAAAGACACACTAAACAAACTCAGAGTAATAATTCTCCATTGTCTATCTATTGTGTAACCCCCTCAGTAATTATATCCGAAATAAACGATTAAAGTGAAATAGAGACCAATAATAAGCAAATAACAAATTGCAAACCCATCTACCAGACGGGGTTTTCATAAATGCCTTTCAAAATCATTGATAACTTGGTCTCACAGTCACATTCCGAATACAATTACTACGCGGAATATCACATTCATGGGAAATCAGAGTACACAATATAATCCCGGCAATCCCGGGTTCCATACATTAACTCAAAGCCTTATAGGGCATATTCGCCCCTACAAGCCCTCATATGGGGATTACACAAATTCTCATATCAAATACATACTCGAATATACATTCCAACCTACACAATTATATATCCAAATATACTTAATCCCAATCATGCATTGATAACCACCTATCACAAGATTACAACCCGAACGAGTCCCGTCGCCTTTGATTGATTACTCCATCCTCGATCCACCTACCCTGTCTAAATTGTTGGTAGGGGAGGGTGAGATTCGAGAGAATCTCAGTAGGATAACAATATCAAAATGCATGTATGATAGATGTTTAATGCATGACATGCTTGCATCACACAACTCATGATAACACAATGACAATTTGCAAGCTCAATGCTTCGAACAATATACCTATGGCCATAGCATAAATTGAAACATAGCTTCAAATTACACATAATTATGCAAAGCTAAGACATGCACCAACACACTAACACATATATCAAATACAAGCAGAAGGGATATGTTCCCTACCTCCAGTCTTTTCTCCTCGATTTACGTGCCAGCAACTCGGGGCTTCACATTCGATCCTACAATGTCAAATATACTATTTAGACACTTCCATAGTGTTTCTGGGGGTTATATGATTCTATCTTGAAAATTTACCAAAATACCCCCGGGACCCCGGCCCGGCCCCGCCGTACCCGGTCCGGCTGTACTTTTCCCGAAATTTTGACATGGGCTATTCTGACATATTTTCGCCCAAGGAATCCATTTCCGGACTCGGAATTATCAAATTCAATGTCAAATTACGAAATTGCCCTTGACAGCCCTACTTTTAGGGTTTTAGGGGCGTTTCCGTAATTATGCTTTCTCGGCCTTTTCCGAAAAAGTGTCCAACTGTAACCCCACCTAATTTTCCCTCCTGAACTCAATGGAATCATCAAATCATTGAAAATCCAACTCTAAGACCCATTTATAGCCCAGACCGAAATATACAAATACTCCGGGGAAAATTGGGGTTTTTCGGTTTCGGCTCCGTAAACGCGTTCCTTTCTACTCCTAACCACTTTATTGACTATCCCATTAGGTTAAAACTACCATTTAGTATCAATTTGGGCAGCATAACAGCCCCTACAACCCATTTCCATAAATTAAAACCAACGGCAATCCGGCGAAATTTCACCGATTAAATTGCCCACAGTAGCTAGAATAGTCAATATACAAGAGTTTGGAAGTTACCTCAAGCTCCCACTAGCTTTTCTCAAAGATGGCTGAAACCCTAGCTCTCTTGAACACCAAATTTGAGCTTCCAACCCTTGAATAACATAGAAGAATAGCTTAGGAGTGGAGTTATACGCGTTAGGAGCAAGATCGTCGGAGAAATCGGCTTACCTTGCGAGATTTCTCCTCTTTCTCTCTCTAAGAGCTCTCAACTTTCTCTCACAAGTTTCAGCTGCTGTGTGCGACAGAAATGAGCTGAAGAAGATGAGCAATTTGATTAATAATCCATGCTGACATCATCTTTTAATGAGATGATGTCATAATTCCCATTTTCGGATTTTCTGGCAGATTTTCTGCCCAAACTTTGAAAAGTCATAACTAATTCTAGAAAAATAGAAATGAGGTGATCCCAAAGCCAAATGAAAGGTATTGAAGTCCTCTTCATTGGAAAAATATGATCCATTACTAGAAATCACCACACAATTCCAGAATTACACAAATTTCATCACTGCCCCAAAACAGAGTCCATTTTCGACCTCAAACTTTGGACAGTCATATCTCCCAGTTCCCAAAATGAAATGGCACAAATTATATGTCCATTTTGAAGCTTGGGATGTGAACTTCAAGACTGGAAAGTTTCATAATTTTCTGACATCATTTGCCTTGTCAAAACATCCACACGAGAAGACTGCCCAGACAGAATTCACACTGGACAACATTTCTAGTTTTGCAACCAATGTGTCCAATCCAATTTAAATCAATTCAAATGATTAAATACCACAACATGACACCATTTCCATCACAATACCCCATTCAATTATTCCCTCTATTCTAAGTCAATTTGGATATTAATCCACAATTGAACTCAAATACAGGGTTTTGGCGTTGCTCATAACACAAGTGACTACAATCCACTTTTCTCTAAAAGGGTTCATTAATCACTAACCACGTCCACTTTTGTAGTCATTAACCCCCAATCACAATTTGGGATCTTGCTAAACCGGGGCTTAGCAATCCACTAATCTCAGGCTTATTCTCTAGCCTCGAGTCTCGAAATTCGGGGTGTTACATATTGCGCAACTTATCGACAGTTGATAACAAAAAAGCTTTCCCATTCCACCACAAACCGATACCCTTGACCACCCAGCATAACCATATTTTGGAGTGGTGTCAAAATCCCTGCTTGGACCAAATATTTGTTCCCATCTAAAAACCTTCCACACTAAACCTATTAGGATAGAGGCAGCCTAGATTTGAGACTTTGAATTGCAAAATCCTCTGCCCAATGGAGATATATAATGAAGAACCCACTCAAACAAAACAAAACAAATTACACCTACAATCAAAGCTTTAGACAAGGCGACAATGCATAGCATATAGAGATCAACAGAGTGTAAACCAGTTCAACCAAATTTGTCATAAGTTATATAAACAAGTAAAAGAATAATTCAACACGTGATATAGTAATAAAAGAGGAAGGGTGAATGAGTAAAAATATCCATGTTAATTTGTCAAAAGTACATCTTACACCATATTAAAACTTTAGGTACAAAAATGCCTATAAAAATTATAAAAGAGACAAAAAATGCCACAACCGTTAACTTCCCAAAACGTCCGTTATTTTTTTTTCCATGGTGTCTCAACAATCTCATTTCTGACACCAACAACAACATACTCGTCCTCCTCTTTGTCAAACCATCCCCTTCTGTTTACTCCTTTGATATTCCTGGTTTAGTTTGCTTCCCCTTTCTACCTAGGAATTCACTGCCTATTCTTTAATTTATACTCCTTTCGGTTCTATTTATAAGTAACTTTTTTCTTGATTGTGCAAAAGAAACTTATAGTTAAAAACAATAAGTGTGTCAAAAATGCTATATTTTTATAAGAGAGAGAATGTACAAAATGTATGAGAGATAGTAAAATATATATTTTCCCAATGCTGTGTTGACTTTATTCATCTGGTGAGTTAGAATGGCATTTCTCTCTCCCCCCTCCTGAATATAACTGTTGGTATGTATGCTAATTAATTATAGATTATGTATTTAATAAGGGTAAAATAGAAAAGAGAAAAAAAAGCTTACATTCTCAGATACAAAGTGAAAGTTGCTTATAAAAAAGGCCAACCCTATAAAAGAAAAAAGTTTCTTATAAATAGGACTGGAGAGAGTAATTTATACGCTTTTCCTCTTCTTCTACATATAATTTAGGGTAAAGGTGCATGTAACACCCCGATCTATTTTTGGAGGTACAATCAACACTCTAAAATATTTGCACCCTAAACTATTTTTGGAAATGCAGTCAATACCCTAATGTATTAAAAATGAAGCAATTACACACCTTCACTTGGGGAATTTAATACAATTTAATATATTCTTGCATCTGTGAGTAAAACTGATAATTTACTATGAATAAAAGTCTCCTCTAATTTCGACTTGGCTTCTTCTTTTATTTGGATCTCGAGATTCAACAAGATCAAAGTCAAAATACTTTCATCACAATGATAGGAGAACTATGATGGGAAAGGTAAACCCTAAACCTTGAGTTAATATTCTCTTAGTGAAGGGGGTGCAATTACTCCATTTTTAATATATTATGGGCAAAATTATATCCTTAAATACTAAAAGAAGGGACGAACATTTTGAAGATTGATGAAAGAGGAAAATAAAGAGTGTGTTAGCAAACAAAGTTAGGGCCCGTTTGGTTAGATTGCAGACCCCTCTGGTAATGCAATGGACTGCAATGCAATGGGGTGCAATGTAATAATGATTACCATCATCATGTTTGGTTGCTTAATAATAAGATGTGGAGAAATTTTTTTTATATTTAAATTGAATTATGAAAGGTCCAAAATACCCCTTAAACATAAAAAAACCTCCATCACCAATCATCTCTTTCCTCACCCTAAATCACAGCGTCAGTGCATAACTCAAACAAGAATAAGCAAGTTAAAATTTTTTTGAGTAGATCTGAGCAGTAAGGTCGCATAGTAACGATGGTGGAGGATTGTTTTAAATTCTGATTGATTTCGTTCTTCATGAACGAAACCTTGTTATTTGGATTTGGTACTGGAAGCTGTGCAAAACGAAGTTTCTTTGCCAAAGTGTGAATTGCGGCTGACTGAGAATGCGACTATTTTCTTATCATAGACCAGCCTGTAGGGTTTGCTGAATATTTCTAGCTGTAAGGCCAAAGTTGTAAGACCGAGACCATATTTATTGTGGCTGGAACTCACCAATAAACAACGTTTGACAGTCTGCCGTCTCTCAACGTTTTTCTGCTCTCTGTTAGGGCTTTTCAGAAGAGAAAGACGATGATAGCATGTTTTTATTTTTTATTTGTTTGGTGAGCATATATCTTGTCATTTTATTATATTAGTGGGGTTAAATTTGAGATTTCATCAATGATTACAAGCCTGCAATGAGTTTTCATAGGGGTCCCCCTATGAATGGAGGTTACCATAAAATATGCAATCTATTTTACAATTGTAATCTACATTACCATTAATAAGCCCAACCAAACAGGCAACCAATGGTAATGTAATTAAGATTACCATCGCAGGTGTGCAATGCAATCTAACCAAACGGGCCCTTAGTATTTTGTTAGTAAAGGGGTATAATTGCTCCATTTTTAATACATTAAGGTGTTGATTGCATTCCCAAAAATACTTTAGAATGCTGACTGCACCTTCACAAATATATCAGAATGTTATATGCACCTTTACCTATAATTTACATGAAATATATTTTCAAGTGATGCTATTGGGACCATGGAAAAAATCGGTGGAGACTTGGCTGCTTCAGAAATGGAAAGAGCTGAAGCCATTTGCACAAACATCAACACTAGCAACAACGTAAACCTCCTCGTCCCACTCCTATATATATATATGGTCTCTCTTTAGGGTGTATAGCGTTCTGATGTCAAAATATGGTTTGCCCAAAACCGGACTGACTTGAGGGTGAGAGGAAGAGGATGAGTGGGGAGCCTGGGGTTAGACGAGGATGAGGGGACAGCTGCACACTAGCGAAACCCACAGGGGAGAAAATTACGGACGCTTAGGGAAGTTAACGGTTATGGCATTTTTTATCTCTTTTATAATTATCATTGATATTTTTACACTCAAGATTTTAATATGATGTTAGATGCACTTTTTGCAAATTAATATGAGTATTTTTACCCCTTCATCTCAAGAGAAAAAAGAAATGTAAACAACAAAAAGGTACAAGAAAATAATACCGGGGGAATAAGGCAAATGGAAAAAATTGTAAGATAACAAGGGACACGGCTGGGCATGCCTACATCACGAGTGGGGGAAAAACCTGAACATTGAGAATGGACCTGCTAGTGCTCGCTTGCCATGCGGCGTTGTCCAATGGAACATCATTATTGTGCGTTTTGCCTCATTATACCCCACTCCTTCGGTTTTTTTATAAGTAATTTTTTATTGCATGAAATAAATTGACAGTTAAAAATAATAAATATATTAAAAATATTATGTTTATTCTAAATATGTCCCTATTAATAAAAATAGTATAAGAGAGAGAATGAGTAAAAATGCGAGAGAATGGATGATAAATGATAAAATAAAAAAGAATTAGTGGTGAGTGAGAGATAATTAATATAAAGATGTGTATTTAATAGGAGTAGAAAAAGAAAAAGTAGTCTGAATTTTGAAACACAAGAAAAAAGTTATTTATATTAAAGACCAACTTCAAGAGAAAGAAAATTAATTATAAAAAAGATCAGAAGAAGTAATATGATTTAAGAGATATTAAGCGAAATTGGCAAGTCCAGTTTTAAGTTATGATAACCATCCGACAGATTCTCTCTTTAAAAGGGCTCTAAATGAAGCTACTTTGCAAATGTTAAGTCCAAATTCATTGATGAAAATGCTAGCGGGTGATGTGCTTATTGGGTTTGTTTGAGTTGGTGGTGGAAAAGCATATTCACGTAAGTCGAGATAAAACTCCTCTCACAAACTTACATCGTATACTGTAAATCACGTTAGAAAAGCAACTTCTATCGTTAATCCAAACATGCACTTAGTTTGTGATTTGTTTTGTTTTCTCTTCATAGAGTTACCAAAAAAACATAAATATGTGGAAGCAAAATTTCCCAAAGAAACTTTTATAACTGAAGGTTATATAAGAAATGAGGTCTTGTATTTTTGCTCAAGGTACTTTGATAACATTGAGACGTTTTTCAATCGACCACATCGTGTAGACGATTGTCTTGAACCTGAGCTATCATCAAGAGCGTTGTTAATCCCTCGTGTTGATAAACTAGTTGGGAGAAGTGAGAACTTCAAACTAACAACAACTTAGAAGTTACAAGCACATAGACATGCTTTAATTAATTATATTCAAGTTGAACCTTTCCTTCAGTAAGAATTATACACTCATGTTATTCTATATCTTTCCCTATATTTTTTACTTACATTTCATGATCACCTTCCCATAATTAATTGCAGGGAATTCAGAAGTCATGTGAAGCGTCAACTCAGGATTCGTACACAAACATCCTCCAAAATTAACAAAAAGGTTCACAAAGAATTCCCAAGTTAATTTGCGCACAAAATACTAAATGACCACAACCCACAATCATCAGATTTCAAAGCTCTCGCAATCAGCCTTCTTGACCATGTGCAAAAAGGTTTATTGCAATGTGTAACCCCCTGCCGTAATTAATATCCGGATTATGCAATTAACGTGAAATAGAGACCAATAAGTCAAAACAACATTTATAAACCCATCAACCCGACGGGGTTTTCACAATCACATGTCGAAATCATTTCAAACCTGGTCTCACATTCACACTCCGAATATAATTACTATGCGAAGATAAATTACATTTATACAATTATCAGAGTACGCAATATAAATTCCCGACAATTCCGGGATCATATCTTCGCTCAATAATCATAGGGCACATTAGCCCATACAACTCAAATATCAGGGATTACACAACTTATCCGAATACATTCTCAAATACTAATCCATATAATCAGATACATGATCCCAATAACGTATTGATAACCAACTACTAAGTTCTCACCCAGAAACGAGTCCTCTTCGTCCTTGGATGCTTTGGATGCTTGCCCATCCTCAATCTTCCTTCCCTGTCTAAAATGTTGATAGGGGAGGGTGAGATTCTAGGGAATCTCAGTAGGAAACACATACCAATATGCATGCAAGATAAGTATTTAATGCACGACATGCTTGCATCACAATAACACATGTTCACATCATGATATATCCGCATGCTCAATGTTTCAACAACATACTCATGGCCATAGTATAATAGAAACAGAGCTACAATCATTCTCATATGTTTCACATAATTCACGCAAGGCAATAACATGCATCAATACACAAATACAATTATCAATACATGCAGGAGAGGTAAGTTCCCTACATGAAATGGCACAAATTATATGTCCATTTTGAAGCTTTGGATGTGAACTTTAAGACTGGAAAGTTGCATAATTTTCTGACATCATTTGCCTATTAAAAACGTTCACACGAGAAGACTGCTCAGACAGAATTCACACTGGACAACATCTCTAGTTTTGCAACCAATGTGTCCAATCCAATTTAAATCAATTCCAATGATTAAATACCACAACATGACACCATTTCCATCACAATACCCCATTCAATTATTCCCTCTATTCTAAGTCAATTTGGATGTTAATCCACAATTGAACTCAAATACAGGGTTTTGGCGTTGCTCATAACACAAGTGACTACAATCCACTTTATATTCTCTAAAAAGGTTCATTAATCACTAACCACGTCCACTTTTGTAGTCATTAACTCCTAATCACAATTTGGGATCTTGCTAAACCGGGGCTTAGCAATCCACTAATCTCAGGCTTATTCTCTAGCCTCGAGTCTCAAAATTTGGGGTGTTACATTTCTCCCCCCGTTCAATAAATTTCGTCCTCGAAATTTGTCATACCACTTAATCCAAAAACTACGGATGCTTCTTCACGACAGCTTCCGTTTCACAATTCATTTCATATTGGGATGGTCCCTTCTAGACCACCTACACAATGGAGCGTCTCAACTTGATTCTTGTAAGAATCTTAAACCATAAATGCAACCCTAGTTGCCATAACCTGCAATCGGCCCATATCACGATTGCTATACAACCACAATCATCATACTATTTCCAAACAAGTGCAATCGCCTCCACATACGATTGCCACACACTCTATCACCACATAACCACAATCATCGCAAGGCCTCCTCATTCATGAGTGGCTAGCGCATCTCAGTATTCGGTGACTCTAATTCATGAGCCATATCATAAGATCTCGACAGTTAGGTGGCACAGGCCTCCAATCTACTTAACTCAATCTAGTGATTCCATCCTGGAATAACTCAACCACTTCGCAACTCATTTCATAACAACAGCCGCAGCCGTATACACAAGCACTTATGCTTTTGCTGTATCCACTTTCACAGCATTACCCTCACCCGTACACCCACCAATGATTCCACTAGTGGTAACCGAGACTTTCGGGTATCCATAACAATCACATTGCCGTATCAAATTCCACGGCATTACCCTCACCCTTCCGGGACTTTTGGGTCTCAATCACAATGTTCTCGACAAATTCACATTGATGCGTGACGATTGTCACAAAATGACAACACCAACGGCTGTATAGACAATTATACGTAGCTTTAGCCACTTGCACACATATCACATTGCAAGTATACCTCGGCTTCCGCCGCTTGCATAAATACGACAACTTCTCGCTGTCTCACAAATACACATTGCCCTTCCGGCATTCTCATCACAACACATATCACATCAACACACATCGCAGATTCTAATTTTACGCACCGCCTTTCGGCCTGGGGTCAACACCGGTGCAACCAACGTGGTGGCTAGCCAAGCTGGCCATGTCGGGGTAATTGTCCTCACAACAAGAATCCCCGAACATGTAGTCGAATTAGCCATCAGCTGAATTAGTTCTGCTCTATTACACAATAATACCTCAGTCCCAGCTTATCCACAATGTTCACAGATTCACAATCACACCCCACTCTCATCCCCTTTCTCCGCCGAGAAGACACACAGTCTTGACCCGAACCGTTGTTAGCTACTCAAGGACTATCGACGTGGCAGTGCACACACATAGCCATTCAGGCTCACAATAGTAGATCCATAATCACACCCTACCCTCATCCCCTTTCTCCGCCGGGAAAACACACAGTCTTACCCGAACCGTTGCTAGCTACTCAGGGACTATTGGCGTAGCGATGCTCACACATAGCCTTTCGGCTTCCACATCACACTCCACCCTCATCCCCTTTCTCCGTCGGGAAAACACACAGTCTTACCCGAACCGTTGTTAGCTACTCAGGGACTATTGGCGTGGCAATGCATACAAATAGCCTTATAGCTCATACAGCTAACCGGCTTTCACAAATGGCCCGTCGGCCTCACAAATAGTCTATCCCCCGTAAACTACCGCCCCGAAGGCACGGTCCTCCGCCATAGGAATCACCCCATGCGGCCGCAGGTAAGAGACTCACAAATAGCCGTCACACCCCACCGCCGTCTCACCCCACCGGGCCACAACGATTGGTGCCCTCTCCCACCCATCGGGTGCGGAGAGGCTGGGTACACTACGTCGACCCAGGACTCACAATGCATAATTGTAACAAGCTGGAACCAGGCATCTCAACAACTTCACTTTCGACATCTCAAATTCTTTTCACATACTGAGATCCTTCAAGACCTCTCTTTACAACACAACTTGACCCCGAAGTTTTACCTTCCGAAACCATAGTTATCATATCATTCTCACAGCAACCTCGAGTCTTTGCTCAACACAGTTTTCAAACGTATTACATTCCCACGCTTCCGCTGCGCACTCTGAGGTCTATCTCCTCATATATGCTATAACAATGTCAAGTTGATGTAACAGGAGTCCCATAGTAATCTCCTACCACAACTGACAACCTTCACAATCTGTACCAAATCTTGGCCTGATTCAACTCGAATCATTAAAAGCCATAATCAACACTTCGTTGAGATCCCATACTCCCAACGTTCCCAGAGCTCTATTCTACGATTCAACGCCACGGTAACTGCTCTCCACGGTTCATTATCAAGGTGGCTGCGCTCTAGGGTCCATCGTCACAGTGGCTCCACTCTAGGGTTCATCGTCATGGTGGCTCCACTCTACGCTACTGCACTCGGTGCTTCACTCAGTCCACTGACTGGTCAGCCCCTCCGGTCAGAGTTTTCCGTAGGTAGCCCTTTCCAATCGGATCTCACCGTAGGTAGCCCTTTCCGATCGGATCTCACCGTAGGTAGCCCTTTCCAATCAAAAGTCCCCGTAGGTAGCGTTCTCCGATCCGAATCCTCCATAGATAACTTTCTCTCTGTGCTAGCTTAACAACTAACACTCTCCGAATAACTGATACACATTTCAATTCACTTCCTGTACCATACCCTGGTACCACAGACCATCATGGTCAAATCCAATTCCTAAGAATCAACCCAGCTATTGAGTCTAATCCTTAGAACACAACCCATCTGTCCAAACCTCAACCTTAGTTGAACTGGGAAATCACTTCCCCCATTTCCATAGAGCACCATCTGCCCTAACACACAGTCAAATATCTCAGCCAGCCGAAGGCACACAAGTCCCCTAGGTCTTAAGGCTTTTACACACATAAGATCAGTATGACATTACTACATGTAACATCATACCACTTTGGGTTACATACCCAACATCTAGGTTAGTCCTGATACCTAGAGCATCAATATCAAACACCTCGGAAACCATTTTCCTCGGTTTTCAAATCAGATGATAGGTCTGACTGCAATCACCTCCGGGTTTATACCTCAAATTCTCAGACGAATCACTATATCTTTCGATTACACAATGATTTGCCACTCCAGAATAACTACAATGTATACACATATTCCACAAATCTCTTATGTCCACAAGGACAAACCACACATGTGTATACATAATCACCATCACCAAAACATCATCTACCACCAAGGTAGAGATCTAAGAGAGCTATCCTAGCAAATTCCCAAGTTTGCCAGGAACTGTAGCTCTGATACCAAAATGTAACCCCCTGCCGTAATTAATATCCGGATTATGCAATTAACGTGAAATAGAGACCAATAAGTCAAAACAACATTTATAAACCCATCAACCCGACGGGGTTTTCACAATCACATGTCGAAATCATTTCAAACCTGGTCTCACATTCACACTCCGAATATAATTACTATGCGAAGATAAATTACATTTATACAATTATCAGAGTACGCAATATAAATTCCCGACAATTCCGGGATCATATCTTCGCTCAATAATCATAGGGCACATTAGCCCATACAACTCAAATATCAGGGATTACACAACTTATCCGAATACATTCTCAAATACTAATCCATATAATCAGATACATGATCCCAATAACGTATTGATAACCAACTACTAAGTTCTCACCCAGAAACGAGTCCTCTTCGTCCTTGGATGCTTTGGATGCTTGCCCATCCTCAATCTTCCTTCCCTGTCTAAAATGTTGATAGGGGAGGGTGAGATTCTAGGGAATCTCAGTAGGAAACACATACCAATATGCATGCAAGATAAGTATTTAATGCACGACATGCTTGCATCACAATAACACATGTTCACATCATGATATATCCGCATGCTCAATGTTTCAACAACATACTCATGGCCATAGTATAATAGAAACAGAGCTACAATCATTCTCATATGTTTCACATAATTCACGCAAGGCAATAACATGCATCAATACACAAATACAATTATCAATACATGCAGGAGAGGTAAGTTCCCTACATGAAATGGCACAAATTATATGTCCATTTTGAAGCTTTGGATGTGAACTTTAAGACTGGAAAGTTGCATAATTTTCTGACATCATTTGCCTATTAAAAACGTTCACACGAGAAGACTGCTCAGACAGAATTCACACTGGACAACATCTCTAGTTTTGCAACCAATGTGTCCAATCCAATTTAAATCAATTCCAATGATTAAATACCACAACATGACACCATTTCCATCACAATACCCCATTCAATTATTCCCTCTATTCTAAGTCAATTTGGATGTTAATCCACAATTGAACTCAAATACAGGGTTTTGGCGTTGCTCATAACACAAGTGACTACAATCCACTTTATATTCTCTAAAAAGGTTCATTAATCACTAACCACGTCCACTTTTGTAGTCATTAACTCCTAATCACAATTTGGGATCTTGCTAAACCGGGGCTTAGCAATCCACTAATCTCAGGCTTATTCTCTAGCCTCGAGTCTCAAAATTTGGGGTGTTACACAATGTCAATGGTTTAAAGTTTTACACGATTTCACGAAATCAATGATTACTAACTCAAAATTCGGGTGTTTATGACACCTTTGGGATAAGAAGTTATGCGAGCAACAGTGATGGCAACATACAGTTTGGAGACGTCTCTTATTATGGAAAGCTTTTTAATGTCATTGAACTAAATTATCAAGGATGTTTCACCGTGACGTTGTTCAAGTGTTTGTGGGCAAATACGACAACTTCCCGAGGACTCACAACTGATGATTTAGGTATCATATCAGTACATTTCTCCTGGCCAATTCACACTGGTCAATATGAAGATGATGAGCCATATATTCTTGCCTCAGAGACACACCAAGTTTATTATGTTGAGGACGAGAGGCACAGGGATTGGAATATGATAGTTCAATTAAAGCCTCAAGACCTTTACGGTATGGGTGATGGTGATAACATTATCTACGAGAGTGAGCCATTCAGCCCACTAATAACTTATTCCCTAAAGGCGATAGTAATTAACCTATAATTTAGTGTGTTTTTATAAGTTACACTTCATTATCACATCATTTAAATTTAATTTTTGTACAAAATAATACCACACTAACATTTTCTCCACACAATTTTTTGTAGAGATGGCAATGAAGAATGATTAAACAAATTATGTTTTTGTTCTTGTAAACCTTAATTTATATATTTTTTAAAAAAAAATTTAGACCCAATTTTTGTAGTGGTTACAAAATCAAACAAAACCGCTATAAAGATTGTCACCTAAATTGCTACAAATTTCAATTGCTACAAAAACAATCACATTGACCGCTATAAGCATCACACAGATTCTTATAAATACCCCAACCACCCCTATTTCAAACCCTCCATTTCTTTACACCCTTCTTCTCTCTCATTTTCTCTCATCTAGGAATTGTTTTTTGAAGAGGCGAAGAGCCGAGCAAAGTGATCAAATATGGTAAATTCTTTTTAAATTTTTTATTTCAACATTTTTTTCTTCTTATAATATTGATACTAATTATTTTTTCTTCTTGTCCAGAAATTTAAAGGCCTTTTCTCAACATTTTCAACATTCCTTCCATAATGATCAATATCTAGTAAACAACATAATAAGTCCTTATTACCTACACATTCTCAATATGACCTACATAAAGTTTATACTTATCTAACTTAATTTGATCATTCTTCTCGAATATTAACTATTATTAGTTAAGTTACTTAAATAATAAACTATTCAACACAATATTATAATAATGGACTCAAATTATTGTCTTATTTTCTTTTTAGAGTCGTGACTTCACCTTCATAGCCTATAAGAATGATGGAGATGATTATAGTTAGGAGTAATCATATATCCGAGAAAGATCAAGATGCCGAAAATCTCAAAGATAATACTGAACAGTAATTGCACAAATCAATCAATTATAGCATACTCAAATGCCAATCAGTCACAAGAGAATGATAAATATACTCAAATTCAAGAGATACACCATCGGTCACAAGGAATGATAAATCAATGATTACTAACTCAAAATTCGGGTGTTTATGACACCTTTGGGATAAGAAGTTATGCGAGCAACAGTGATGGCAACATACAGTTTGGAGACGTCTCTTATTATGGAAAGCTTTTTAATGTCATTGAACTAAATTATCAAGGATGTTTCACCGTGACGTTGTTCAAGTGTTTGTGGGCAAATACGACAACTTCCCGAGGACTCACAACTGATGATTTAGGTATCATATCAGTACATTTCTCCTGGCCAATTCACACTGGTCAATATGAAGATGATGAGCCATATATTCTTGCCTCAGAGACACACCAAGTTTATTATGTTGAGGACGAGAGGCACAGGGATTGGAATATGATAGTTCAATTAAAGCCTCAAGACCTTTACGGTATGGGTGATGGTGATAACATTATCTACGAGAGTGAGCCATTCAGCCCACTAATAACTTATTCCCTAAAGGCGATAGTAATTAACCTATAATTTAGTGTGTTTTTATAAGTTACACTTCATTATCACATCATTTAAATTTAATTTTTGTACAAAATAATACCACACTAACATTTTCTCCACACAATTTTTTGTAGAGATGGCAATGAAGAATGATTAAACAAATTATGTTTTTGTTCTTGTAAACCTTAATTTATATATTTTTTAAAAAAAAATTTAGACCCAATTTTTGTAGTGGTTACAAAATCAAACAAAACCGCTATAAAGATTGTCACCTAAATTGCTACAAATTTCAATTGCTACAAAAACAATCACATTGACCGCTATAAGCATCACACAGATTCTTATAAATACCCCAACCACCCCTATTTCAAACCCTCCATTTCTTTACACCCTTCTTCTCTCTCATTTTCTCTCATCTAGGAATTGTTTTTTGAAGAGGCGAAGAGCCGAGCAAAGTGATCAAATATGGTAAATTCTTTTTAAATTTTTTATTTCAACATTTTTTTCTTCTTATAATATTGATACTAATTATTTTTTCTTCTTGTCCAGAAATTTAAAGGCCTTTTCTCAACATTTTCAACATTCCTTCCATAATGATCAATATCTAGTAAACAACATAATAAGTCCTTATTACCTACACATTCTCAATATGACCTACATAAAGTTTATACTTATCTAACTTAATTTGATCATTCTTCTCGAATATTAACTATTATTAGTTAAGTTACTTAAATAATAAACTATTCAACACAATATTATAATAATGGACTCAAATTATTGTCTTATTTCCTTTTTAGATTTTCCCAACATTAAAACCGCTACAAAGTTAAAATCAAAATTGGATTAAATTTTTTGTGCTACTTTTAAAATTTCATCCTATATTAATAGTGGTTTTATAACTGCTACAAAGGTTTTGGCGCCATTTTTTAAAAAATTCCTACATGTACTTAGTAGCGGTTTGAATATTAAACTAAATTTTCATTTGTCATTTCGCGTCATGCGAAATTGTGCCAACTATTTGCGCCAACTTTTGTAGTGGTTTTTGAACCACTACAATCTTCTTATATAATGTGTTATCTACATACGCATCTTGTAGCGATGAGAAAGAACTGCTACAAATGCTACAAATTCAATAGCAGCTCTGTTACACGAGTAGCAGTTCTGGTGAACCACTACAAAACCCTTTGCAACAATGTTTTTTGTAGCATTTTTACAACTGCTAGTACTGTCATTTGTAGTGGTTTACGAAGACACCATTTTAACAGCTACAAAACAACATTTTTTTTTTGCAGTGATTTCACTCCACTCTTCTAGACTACACTCTACCATAAGCTTGTCAAAACTCTACAATCTCCACAATACAAACATAAGATTCCATGCATCAAGAGAACTTTATTAAGGTTGTAATGTTGGTGAGGTTGAAATGGAAGGGATAAAGTGACAAACTAAGCAATTCAAACATAATGAGCTCATAATACTCACTTTCATCCGTGATGCCTTTTCATTCTTTTTGCTTGCTGACTCCTCTTCTTTCTTTCTTTCTTTTTTTTTTCTAGTCATCTACTTTTTCGTTTCTCTTTCTTTTTCTGTTTCTTCTATTTTTTTCCTCTTTTCTTTTGCAGCAAGCATAGAATCTCTTTTTTTATTCTTTATCAAAAGAATCCATGGACATATAACTGCATCAAAATTAATATGTTGCACTGCACACTCATGAAAACTACACAGAAATGAGCAAAAATGCAAATTAAAGGCTCAAAGGGTTTTTCAAGGGATCAAACATGTAAGTGGTTTGTATTTGGGTCTTAGGGATGTGAAATGAATGCCTCAATCATATGCATGTACTCTCAAGTGCAAATTGGCCTCAACTAAGAGCTAGGCCAAGTTCTAGAGAATTATAGAACTAGAGAGTATGCACACAATATTGAATGAACAATTTGGCTCAAATTCCTTCCATGTGGGCTAATTCCTCTCCTTCACTCATAATGGCTGAACTATATATATTACTAAGCACATTGTTGTCAGTTTCCCAAGCTCACACGGCTTGTATATCTTGAGACAATTCAGTTCTACACATCCCCTCAAACATTCACATGTCAATCATAACTATAATTCATAAGAAGAACATCATAACTTTTAGCTTGCCCAGAATAGCAAAATGCATTATGAAAAGCAATTAATCAACCACAAACCAGCTAGCAATCAAAACATCACACACATTCAAATCCATCCTTCCCCCATACTTATCTCTTGCATTGTCCTCAATGCAAGTACAACATCATGAGAAAGTCAATATAAATCAAACTGATTGCAAGAGATGAGTGAGGAAACTATCATGACAGTAGAGTTGAACATATATTTCTACCTTTTTCTACTACATTGGCCCCTCCCCCTTCCCCACACTTATATTTAACAATCAGATTCACAAAAGGATTTAATCAATTCAAAACAACTATAGTAGGTTAGGGAAAGGGACTGCCATGTGACGAAATCTCTTCAAACTCTTGTAGCAGAAATTCTCATCATGAATGAGAAACATAAAGCGATCCAGATTAGGTTCATCTTCTTGGCTACTCTTCTTTGGAGTCCTTTGCTACTAATTTTCTGCAATAAAGAACTAGAAGCAGCAGCAATGATCTCATCAGAATTTCTGCACTTCAAGTGATAACAAACATGAGTAAGTAAATCTGGGGTCAAATCACAAGAGAGCACTTCACGAATAGAAGTGTGACCAATCCTAGCAAAAAGGGAGCTATTAGGAACCAAGTCAGATTCAATCAAATCAGATATGATTTTGTTCTATGCAAGCAAATAAATGGCAGCAGCATCATTCCTACAATTTCCTAAGTCTGAAGTTATGTCACAAGAGAGCATTTCATGAACAAGGGTATGATTATTCAAGATACTCCAACTTATGTTATAGCCATGTTCAGTTCTAAAACCATGTGAAAACTTAAAAGAGTCATACTCCACATCACACAATCCCATTATGTCAGGTGCAAGATCACAAGAAAGAACATGAGGAAATGATTCTTGAATATGATTCAGAGTATGTGGTGGAAATATGAATCTCTCAAAAATAAATTCAAGCACATCAGTGCTGTTCTTATGCAAAGAACTCTCAATAATGAGTGCCTTTTCAGCTTGCTACCCATTAATCTCATCATACATGCCAGTAAAATTATCAACCAGACTTTGTCAAACGCCATCAGACTGAGAAAAAGAACAAATATGGTCACTACAAGAACTAGAAAAAGGAAAATAAAGGTTTGTGAGGTAGGAAGATGGATATCTAGGGACAAGCAACTAGTACGATACTTAGCATCCTCACATGTATCTAAGGAAAAGAGGAAAAAAGAAAAAGAAATTGGGTTAGATATAATTAAACCAGATCTGATGTTATCATGCACAGGCAGATCAGTTATAGTCACATCATACCCAGTAATTGTTAAGTCTGGAGGTAATTCACAAGAAAGAATCTCTTTTTAAAAACCTTGAGCAAATGAGCATTGAATAACCAATTTCCCAAAAGAATTGAACCAGTGAACACTCATTTTTTGGAGTTAAGAACACAGATTAAAGGATCCTTACTAAAAGCAATAAATTGTTGTACCTCAACTGAACCCAATACTATGGTGCAGCTTGAAATTTGGTAGTCTTCACTGTGATGCAACTGGTCAGGTGCAGATGTGATGCTAAGAAATTTCATTGATAAACTTGGACTGGTATCCCCTTGTAAATCCTTATGCAGTAGCTGCACTTGATGACAATTCTCACATTCTTTCCTAAATTCAGCAGAGGAACTCTCCAAACCAGCAGCATACACTCCCTTTTGTAGCAATGAACATGGTCCAGCCACCTTAAGTGAATTTTGCTGAGGTCTTTCAGTGTGTTGCTGCAGAAAATTATGCACCAGTGGCTTTTGTTGGATATCTTGAATTATTTCAGCCTCCTTCAATGTGGAGCTTGCCAAAGACTGGAAGATGTTTTCTAACTTCTCAGGTGCAGTAGGTAAGCTCAGCTCTTCAGCTTTAATTCCTACTTCATGTGCAGTAGAAGTAGCATGTGAGTTTTGAATGAATTGAAACGAGTTTGAGGTACTTACAAAGGCCTGCACTAGTGTATTGATCTTATATTCTGCATTATCTCCTTCTTGTTCCTCAAATGACTCGAGTTTCTTGTGGTATTATCCACGAGATGGTTGGAGTAGTGATTTAACCATAGCTTAATCTCCCTTCCTCCCTCTCCAGTTCCTCGGAATGCCCATGAATTGCCCTAGTCTATTCAAACTTTGCAGCCTTTCTAATTTCTGATCACAGATATGGCCCAAAGACATTATTATCTTTTCACATCACTATCCATCTGCAAAACAAATAAGCAGACCCGAAAATACTAAAAAGCAAGAGTATATTTTGTCCAGGACGAAAAATGGCCAAGTGCAATGACTAATGGCAGTGAATGTAATAGCTCAAAGCATGCATATTTAGAGTAAAATCTCAGCAGTTGCTCAAAATTTCAGGATCAGAATCTCAATGACACCTAGCTGCACTTACACAGAACATAAATAAAGTAGAAATCCCAATTCTCAATAGCTCAAACTATTAGAATAGCTGCAAGGAGTGAAAGCACAATATAGTCATTAGAATGAACTTTTAATTCGAATTTCAAAACACCCACAGCAGCAAATTTTTGTCAAACAAACTTACAAAGAATCAGAATTTCCCACTTTAAAGTATCTACAAATAAAATTTCGTGTGCACTTGGGAAACCATAAGCCAAATGTGTAGTATTCACATCAACGAGTTACATGACCAAGGATTAAGATTTATTCACAGTCAACTGAAATTATCAACCCTTGAGCAACTCAATGATCATACCAGCAACAAGCAAGTACACAACAAAGTCTAGAAGAATCACCTCCGAAAGAACAACTAGCACAGAACAATGATAAGATCCAAAAACCAGTTAGCGAATTTCCAAATATCACCAAAGAACATAATTAATTCTCAACTAGCTACAAAATGACTGATCTTAGTTCTACAGCTATTGACGAATCTGAGTTATCAATTCCACAGTCAGCATTTAACTCACAGTCACAGAGGACAATCACACAAGCAATGTTTTCCAGAACCCACAAGTCTTATAGAAAAGATTCAACTCCAATGGAGAAAACTTGTAAGAGCCAATTAACCAATTTGACAGCAAGTATATCACTGAATAGTATGAGATTTCTAGAACAGCAGCTTAAGCAACAAGTAACTCTGACAATCGCCAATCACTTAATCAGCTTCTTAAATAAGAAAAATACATGCAACAAGAAATTTATATTTAACTCAGCAAACCAACTTCCACAAATACTTTTCATAAAAGGCATCCTGATTCATAAATTCCCCAAAGAACAAAGTCAACTCGTAGCACGTTGCAGTTCCCACACAGATTTACCAAAATGCTAAATCTTTCAAGAGACTCATAACACTCAACAGCAAAGGATTCCTAGCCACAGAACACTAGCCACCGCAACAAATATAGGCTTCATTTGCCAAACACCAGCCAGATAACATAACCAAAAACTCAGCTCAAACCTACAGCATTTGCCACAGCATTTTCTCACACTAATCAATTGATCAACAATATATAACAGAGCAATTATCAACACAGTAGGCAGATTTAGTAAGCACAAAACTGATCCAGGGGCAATCCACTTTCAGTATTCAAACTGATCAAGATAGCAAGTTTAAGTTCAAATTCCATAATCACAAGCTCAAATCAAACTTTCACACAGTCTTAACAAGAGTGATAGGACCAAAACAATAACAGCAAAAATGAATCCAGAAAATTCTACTACTATGTTGTTTTTTTTATTTGGAGTTTTATTTATTTTTCTTTTTTTATTTATTTCCAGGCCCAATGGACTGCTAGGGAACCTCAACAATTAAGGCTCCCCAGCAATGGCGCTACTTGATTTAACCTTGTCCTAGGGTTTAATCAAAGAAAAACTAAGCTAAATGTTGTAAAATGGTAATCTAGCCTTGTCGAGTCTCTAAGGAGCCTAATGGATGTCAAAGTTCTTGGCTAATTTATGGGACCACGGTTTAACAAATTAATCACATCAGAGAAGAACACAGTTTCTGGTTCAAAGCTAATTCTAATGTTCATAATTTCCTGGTTAAGAGAATGAAAACTAATAGTCGGTGGTGAGATGAGAGTGAGATAGTGAATCAATAGTAAGTACTCTTCCTAAGAGTCATGACTTCACCTTCATAGCCTATAAGAATGATGGAGATGATTATAGTTAGGAGTAATCATATATCCGAGAAAGATCAAGATGCCGAAAATCTCAAAGATAATACTGAACAGTAATTGCACAAATCAATCAATTATAGCATACTCAAATGCCAATCAGTCACAAGAGAATGATAAATATACTCAAATTCAAGAGATACACCATCGGTCACAAGGAATCCTTATCAGAATACATGAAAACCACTCAACATCATATTGAGTTGAGTTTAAACCAAGTGAGCATCGATAATCAAACTCATATGAACTCCTTGTCAACTCCGTAGCTCGGGCTCTGTCACACTACTAGGAAGTTGGTGAATCTAGCCGAACATTAACTGAGTAGAAGATAAAATGAGCTCCACTCTAGTTTCAGCCATGGTGGAAAGCGAAGATGGATGGAGAAAGAGATGACGAAGGTGGATAGATATGGAGGAAGAATCGTAATGGTGGATGAAGATTGGCAGAGGAAAACGAAAGAACGGAGACGGAGAAGTGACAAAGATTGTAATTTGCCACCCCTCCGCTTAAATCAAACGCACCCAGAATGAACAAGGCGAGACTGAATGAATGTGCATGTTCAAAGCCAAAGAAGAGAGTTTATTTTTGTGGTTCGAAGGTTAGATTAAGTGAGGTTTATTTAAGTTAAGTTAGAGAAGATTATAATATTGTTTGGTTCAATAAAGGTTATGTTAAGTGAGATTTATTTAAATTAGGTTATGTTATATTTTAAATTAGGTTAGAGGAGGTTAAAATATCATTCTACATATTTTTCTTCTTCTTTTATAATGTATTTATTAATAATAATTATTTATAAAATAATTATTCGTGTAAGCATATAAATAATTATTTATAAAATTATTATTATTTGGAAAGTTCGTTAAATCAAGAGGTCAAGTTTTATAGGGGAGGGCAGTGCTGAAATTTTAAAAAATTGCTATGGGCAATTTAGTCATAATTGAAGACATTCTCTCACATAGGGGAAACCCCAATTTTGGAGGGTTCACAACCTAGGTCAGGTGACCATTAGAAAACAAAAAAACATCCAACACCTAATATAACATTCTTCCAACCAAACATCACTTTTTTACCTCTAATTCACCCCAACCAAATAAAACCAACCCCACCCCAACCTAACCTCCAACCAAACAAAACCTGAGAGTTTGTTTGTTTGAGGTGAGGGGAGGAAGGTGAGGGAAGCCCTCACCTCCTTAGATTGGCAGAAAAAAAAAATTTGGGGAGGGGGGTGTTTTGAAATTTTCTCCTCCCTCCCCTCAAGACCTGTTTGGCATGCTGTAATTGGCTCCATAGAAATGGAAATTGAGGCCAATTCCATATCTGGAAGATGTTTGGTATAATGAAATTTGACAAAATTTCATTTCCACATGGAATCCAATTTAGGCCAATTCCACCTAAATCAATTCCATAAAAACAAGCTGAGATTTGCCAATTTTAGGTCCCATTTCCCACCTTACCCTATTTGCTTTCAACCCTTATGTCGCCTTATCTAACACCAGGAACTCACGAGCTCACGTTGCCTCATCCCATAGCCGGCGATGACAGCAACAGGCAACTTCCACTGATCTAGGTAAACAACGGCGACTGTGCCCTCCACTATGCTCGATGGTGAGGATGATGAAGAAGAGATATGTGCTCGATGGTGAGAACGACAATGACTGTGCCCTCCACAGTGCTCAACGGTGAGAACGACGGCGACTGTGAGATCTGTTTGCATCAGTGGTGGCTCTTCGCCGGAGTTCGAGTTCGACGCCTCCTTCGATTCTGATTCCGGCAACCTTTCTAGAACCAATTAATTACCAGATCTGTTTGAAGAGGAGGAAGAAGAGATGAAGATGATGGAGAAGGATTGGATGCCGGATAGAGAGGTATGGTCGGAGTGGAAGAAAGAGAGGGAGGGTAAGAAGAGAGGCGACGAGAGACAAGTCAGTATCCAGTTTAGAAGAGAGGAGAAGAGAATGAGTGGATTTTTTATTTTTTAATTAAAGGGCATTTTGGTCTTTTCATATAAAAATTAGGACTCATTTCCATGACATACCAAACATACTTTTAAACCTCATTTTCATTTCCATCAAAATCAATTACATCATACCAAACGGGCCCTTAAAATCATTCCCCTCAAATTGGGTGGATTTGGAGGAGAGGCTGAAATATTAGTGTGTTTAGACTAAAATGCCCATGCTATTATTGTGATAACCCAAAATTACCCTTATTCCTTTTTATTCTTGCTTTTCTACATACTTTTTCTTTTCTGCATATTCTTTACTAACTCTATTTGTTTACCTTACCCAGCGTGATTTTTTCTTTTTTACATATTCTTTTTTTTTTTTGCTCGATGCATATTCTTTACTAACTCATTCATGTTCAGGTGTTTAACACATTTGGTGGCCTTCAACACCATGCTCCATATTTTTTGGGATGCCATGTGGTTGGCATTTGATTACATTTGATTATAATTTAAGACATAAGAACTTTATTTATATTTTAACTTGATTATACATTTAATAGAGTTTGAAAAAAAATCACCTATAACATAAAGGTAAAATTGTCCATGTGAAAATAATTTTCCTCCCCTCCCCTCCTAAACCAAACAAAGTAATATTAAAATCCCTCATATCCCTTCCCTTCCCCCTCCATTAAAATCCCTCCCCTCCTTGCCCCTCCTTCGTTGAACCAAGCAGATCTTAAGGCTTTATTTGGTTCAACGAAGGAGGGGAGGGATTTTAATGAAGGGGAGAGGAGCGGAGGTGAAATATTTTCATACGGACAGCTTTATCCTTATTTAATTTAAGTCATTTTTTAAATTTTGTAGAATGTTTAATGATTATATAAAATTATAATTTTATTAGTATTAAATTGAATAATTAAAACTTCATGGACATAATAGTTACACCATGCCAAAATATTAAAGTGAGATTGGGGATGAGGAATAAAGTTAGAAGGGTATCATGGGAAAATTAAAAACTTTTATGGGCATAATAGTCATACTATGCCAAAATATTACCCCTCCTCTCCAAATTCCCCCATTTTGAGAGGGGAGAGTAATAAGGGGGAGAGGTGGGAAAATTTCAAAAAATTTACCTTCCCCTCCTTAAATTTTTATATTGTCAAACAAGATTAGGGGAGCAAAATCACTCCCCTCCCCTCCCCTCCCCTCAAACCAAATTGACCCTTAGGGTATGGGTCTGATTTTGCAGACTTCATAGATAATTGCGCTTGGGCTCATCAACATTCTATGCTTTGCAATTAGGTCTTTTTTTGCCTTTTACTCATATGCTTGCAACTTTATCTGATTTTCATTTTAGTCCCTTTTTCTATTTTCGGCTCCATAACTCCACTTTCTCCCAAATTTCCTACAAACCAAATCATACTAATGTAATATCATTTATTTCACAAATCAAATACTTAGAAGAATTCATAAAGTGAAACAATTATTCTCTTTTAAGCATTAATTCCATATAATCACTTTTAGTCACAAATAGTCATTACAAATGCATTTCAAGCATGATTATCCCAATAAAATATCTAAACGAGCTATGAAAATATATGTTAAAATTGAGATTTATTTGTAATATTGTAACATCTTAAATTTTATTTTAGGATTTAATTACAATTAAGAAAGAATTATTTATGTTGAATGGATTTATCATGTAATTGATGGAATAAAAAGTGTTTAGTAAAAATATGCTTTGTAATTATAAAATAAAATAATGCAATAAAAATGTATAAATAATAATAACATTTTATTGGTATTGTTATTGTTAATATTGTTATATAAAAGATGGAAATAAAAGTTTAAAAAAATTTGAATGGAAAAAAAATGAAAAGGGCACGTGGCCCCTTTTATTTCAAAAGCACCATGTGGGGCCTATGGTGTATATTAATATACACATCCCATTTGTTTTAATCTGTGAACGGTGCCTTCACGTTTTTCTTTCTTTTTTCTTCTTCTCTAGTAGAGTGTTGTTAGAGCCGGTAATACGGGCCAGCCAAAATCGTACAAGCCCGATGGCTGTTCGGTGCGGGCCTATACAACCCATATTTTCACTGACTGGAAAATCACCAACCCTAACCCGTAGGTGGCCCGCGAACCCATACAATTTTTTTGTACTTTTTTTAGCTTTTCTCAGTTAGTTAGAAGTCATTGAGTTTAGTCAATGAAATACATGTACAATCATTGAGTTTACATAGGATTAGAGGCGGTAAAACTAGAAGGTCAGAACTTAACTCACGTGTTAGATACATAAAGGAGCCGGCGACGAGCAATCCAGAACCAAGAAGCAACGGAGAAGGCAACTCACTGAGGAGTAAGGACCATGACGATAAAGGCGGAGTTGCAAAGAAGCCGAGAAGGAGATGGGCGGAGAAGTGACTACCACTAGCCATGGCGACAAAGGCAGGAAGGCAGAGCGGCAGAGAAGGCGACTGGCCAAGGTTGAGGACTGCGACAGAGAAAGTGGAGCAGTGAGAACACCATACACGGCGACAGGCTGAGGAGACGGAGGAAGGCGCGGTGACTCAAGTCCACAAGTCACCAAGGCCAATTAGAGATTTAGGGTTACTTAGGGCTCTGGCCTTTGCGGCTTTGCCTCTGGATGAGAGTTTGAGAGATTGAGATTTGAGAGTTGAGATTCGAGCAAGATGATAAGAATCACAGTGATGACTGATGAGTCAAATGATTGAAGTGAGAAACTGAGAATTAAGAAGTGACGACGAGTCAAATTGTTAAAAAAAAAAGTTTGGCCCACTCATACTATATCACTGTCCAAGCCCAAATATCCAAATCCAAATCCAAAAAGCAACCATGTTATTAAAAAAAATTATGGGGTAACCCGCAAAACTGTGAGCCAGCCTGCATCAGCCCTCAGGTTGAGCGATGCTGGCTTGTGCAGCTCGCATTTTTCTGGGCCTGAAAAACGCCAACCCTAACCCTAACCCTATCAAAACTTATGGGCTGCGGGTTGAGCCCGTGAATTGGACCTGTTTTACCGGCTTTACGCGTCGTTCACCATTTTGTATCTTAGGGTTCTTCCTTTGGGATCAAATAGGTACTTGATATGCTTCTTCCTACAAAACTCCTTTAACAATACTGTTCTAAATGATCTTATCTCCCTAATTATAGTAATATTGTGTTGATTAGGAAAAATTTTGGGGTTAGGGTTTTAGGAGAGTTTTAGGTTTTGACTATAGATAGGTAGAGGAAGGCTAATAGCTTATCTTAATTAGTTTAGATTTATTATTTGGTTGTGTTATGATTTTATAATTAATTAAAAAAACATATCTTAAAATTTTTCATTAGCACATTTTTGCCAATTAAATTTGGGTTAAACAATTTATTTGGATTATTAGAGGTATTATTGAAATTTTAATCAGTTTAGTTTTATTAGATGTTGAGCTATATGAAATTATAAGTTAAGATTTGATATTTGAGTTAAGGTTTGTTATGATTTTGATTATGTGGAGGTTTGAAGGGTTTTTAAATAATTGGGTTATACGCATATAAGTTAGAGAAGAGATTTAAGCGGTCTAGATGTTGATATTGATGATTTTTTGACTATGGGTGTGTTGGAGGTGAAGCTTTAACTTATGAAACTGAGTGATTGATGTAAAAGGATGATGTAGAGTTTATCTAAGGATTTTAATGAGTAATTTGAGCTTATGAGAAGTGATCAATGACCTTGAATTGTTGAGGTTATGGATTGATGAGGAAAGTAGGATGTTGAGGAAAATGGTTGTAGAGAAATTGGGTTATTGGTAGTTGAATTGTATAACTTATTTATTTGATTATTGCTTGTGGTTGATTGATATCTATATTAATAATGTAAAGCTTTCTTGTGACCGGTGATTGCTCGTGTTTTGCTCCTCAAGTTAAGGATAAGCTTGGAGTTGAGGTAACGAATGTTACTTTATTCTTTATGTATGCTTTGGGCTATAATGTGTTTTCTAAACTTTACTTTTATCTATACTACTTGTATGTGTTTTGAAAAGGCATGTATATGTTTGAATATAAACTTAGTCAGTGAAGCAGTGTATTTTTCAACTTGTATAAATGAGTGGAGATTATTATTAAGATTGTTACTGTTGTGATAGTTATGACGTTTGTAATATAATGTTGTATATGGAATGATACTCTTGTAAAATGTTTTTGAAAATTGTATTGATATATTATTTTTCTGTTATGAGATATATTGGGTTGTGTGGAAGAGATATGGTGAAATTATGTCTATCGGCCCTCTTATTCTTGGCCTAGATTTTGAGTTGAGTGTCTTAGGTGGACACCTCCCTGTTACAATATATCAGTGGCAGCATAGGAGGGGGCAGTATTCTTGAAGTGACTAGCTAACCTTTAGCCAGATATACTAGCACTGATAGGCTGTACCACACCCATAAAATATAAGGAGAAGCAGGATGGATGAGTGAGAATGGTTCTAATCGTTGAAAGCATTATGTAATATTTAATTATTGAGAATACTATTATTGTGTTAGTTAAGCCTGCTTCTCTGACTTGCAATCCTTTCTTGTATACTTTGTAAATTGATTTTGGTTACTGGGACTTCATATCTTACCCCGTTGTTGTTAATATATTTTTTTCAGGGGAGGCTTCTATTTCTGCTAGAGGCCAAGGGAAGCAGCAAGATGTGTAGGCATCAAGAGCCTTCTAGGCCTCTGTTGGTATTGGCGTTGTATTGATTTCTATATTGCCATTCTAAGGCTCTCATGTTTTTAAAATACTCTATTTATTGATTTGGATAACTATTTAAACATTGTTGGGCCTGAGGCTTTATTTTGCATACTCTGATATCTTGTTAGATCCACAATCATATCCTGTATTGGAAATTGTTTTGTGTAGACCCTTTGTTGTAGGGTTCAGTATTATAAAACTCATGGGTTGTGATTCTCCTATTTGATATTTATGCCTAGAGTAATGGATTCTCTGCAGTAGGTTCATGGGCGGATTTTGTGCCCTAAACCCCATTTTGTCTTCTTGAAAGAAATGATTTTCAATTATCTTGTTAATAAGGTTTTGTAAAACCATTATGGATAATTGTTGTATGTGAGAAAGGTCTTTTCAAATATTGCTTGCATGTTTTAAGTAGCGGCAGAAAATTCAGTGTACAGAGGTATTGTTCAACAATGCAACCCTTTGGACTCTTCCCATTCATCTGCATGCCACCTCAAATTTTTTCCATCTTTAGGATAGCTATAAAGTTGTTTAAATCTTGCTATAATGGGAAAAGACCATAACGCCTTATTCGGGCTCTTCTCATTCTGTTGGTAATGTGGCTCCTCACACATGGGACAATGAGTTAACAATGTACATTCATTCCTAAATAAGACACAATCATTGGGGCAAGTATGTGTCTTCTTGTAGCTAAGGTTAATAGAACGCAACATCTTCTTTACGACATATGTTTTGAGTGGAAGTACATTTTTTGTTAGTAGTATTATATTCAAAGCCTCAAGCAATTATGTGAAGCTGGTATTAGACTACCTATTTCTAGCCTTCAAGTTGTAGGACATCAACATAGAACTGAATGAGGTAAAGTTAGTGCGCCCCTCTTACAATGACTTCACCGCGTCTCCCTTTAAAATTTCCATCATTTTAGGACAATCTCGAAGGTCCTCTTCTAATGCCTTGGCCATATCATTAAGACGGTCGTTGTCAAATGCACTTATGTCAAAATCAGGTGATGTACAACTTTCCATATTTTCAATCATCTCACTATTTATCTCCCCATGCCTCGTCTAACATGTATAAGTAGGATCGATTCCATTAATTGCTACATGTGACATAAAAGTTTCTCGATCACTCTATTGTATATCGCCACACTTTACATAGGGGCAAAAAATCAAATTGTTGATTGGGGGATATATGACAAATGCAGACTCAAGGAAATATGTTACCTTATCCCAATAGTCTTTCATTAGCTGATTGGCATACATCCACTGCTTATTGAAAGACCATTTCTAGCATAAAACTTTTATAAACAACAACCCCTATCAAAACCTAATAATCATCTACGCCAAAAATACATTCATGAAAATGTATAATGAATGAAAAACCATGAACCTTATGTCAACTGACCAAAAGTTGAAGGAAGAAAGCTCTAAGGTTGAGTAGACGCCTTTAACAAAGCAGAAAGAGCTAGAGCTTTTGATTGGGTGTAAAAGATTTCAAATTTTTCATTGATTGGATGTTTTATAAACAAACCTCAGTTAAGCACTTGTTAAGGTCTTATATAACTATTAATTGGTAAAAACTGCTAATAGTTTTATTTTTATAAAGTTTATGTTCAAATAACTATGAGGTATGTTATTAACAAATCTCCAATGTTTAAAGTTTTACATAACAGTTAGTTGGTAAGAACAACTAATTATTGTTTTACCTTTATAACAGTTATTTTTAGTTTTTCTTGAGGTATGTTATTGATTTGATTTCTCACGATTATTTAATACCTAACCGTAAGGTATGTTATTATTTTTTTATATATTGGAGTCATAGTTATTTTAATATATTTTTATAAATAAAACTAAAAATGAAAATAAATAAAACCTACCTATCATTCTCAAAGGAGTGATTGAATCATTTGAGAAGACGAGGACAAGCCTTTAGTGGACGTAGTATCCTTGATGGCCATAGGTTGGAGGCGGAGGCAGAGGATGGGGAGGAGAAGAACGTTAAGGTAGGGGAGGAGAAGGAAGAGAAGTAGGTGGGGTTGGAGGTTGGGGAGGAGGAGGAGGAAGAGAAGCAAGTGGAGGTAAATGTTAGGAAGAAGGAGCACAAGGAGGAGAGATGATTCTCCAACATTTCCTTAGTGCATCCTTTACTATGATGATAAGGAGAACAGAGGAAGATGATGAAGAAAAAGTATGAAGATGAAGAGTTTAAATAGATTGGAAGTAAAGCGTGCATCAAAAGTTGAAGAGAATTAGTTCGCACGCAATTATATTGTTTTTCCCTCACCATAAGTTACATGATGGTTGTTTTTTTAAAAAAAATTATTTATCTTTACCTTCATGACGATTGTTTCAAAAGAATAATTAAAAGAACCATTATTTATTTTATTTCTTGATGGTTGTTTTTTGAGAATCGTAGGATATGTTCTCTATTTTTTTTGAAAAGATTCTTAAAATGATTAAAAAAATAGAATAGTGGCGAGTAGACTGATGAACTAATGAGATCATTAGGCTACTCATTAATAAAGGAGTGGCCAAGATCATTGTCAGGATCATGGCCAATCCTATACTCATCAAGTATGTGATTGGCCTTTTTGTTCATACTCGAGAGGTATAAAGAAAGCCTCTTTAGGACATGGTAAATGTGCCATACATGTTGCAACATTATCTCCAGTTGTGAAAGCATAGGAAGTAGAGGCGAAGGTGTAGGAAGAGGTAGAGCCTATTGTAACACCCTTCTTACCGTAGTCATTAGATGAGTTAGAACACAATGAATTTGAACCATTAAGCCAGGTTTCAATCCTGGGCCTAACATACCTTCAAAATCAATTTAAGTCCCAACTACAACATAGGGTTTAAACCTCTAATTGAGTGGGTTTTTGGGAAAAGTTTGAACTTCCAAAATTCTTTCATCAAGGTTCGCAAATTTCATTATGGTTCCTCAACTCTTAATTCCTTTTAATATTACCAGAGCATTCTCTGCTGATATTCATATTCCGTTTGTTAGCCAACGAGCTTATAATTTATGTTTGTTCTATCATAGTTCCTTTATCGCAAACAACATACATACTGGTTTACTATGCAATCACACGACTATTATTACTATTTATACCACTAGTACTATTGTTTGTAGTATTTATGTTATATGTAATATATACAGAACCAAAATCAGATAACCAACTAAAACCCTTGTATATACCTATCGGTCCATATGCATATGACTTACCCATCCCCGTAATGCCAATGATTAAATTATACATGCAAAGCAATACATATGTTATAAAAGAAAGAGTTAATATCTGGCAACATTTCCACGTTTTGTTCTTATTCCTAGTTTCTTAGGCAATCCGAGCAAATATCATATCCTATAAATTGGAATTCATGGACAAATGAGTTATTACTTATTCTAATTCTTTGATAACTTAAGACACTTGAGTTGGTTATCCTTAGAGTTAGTGCACTAAGCCAAATGAAAAGTCAATGTGTTCACGCTGGCCCAAAATGCTTAGTTCTACCCTTGGAGTTCAAGTTTATTACACTTGGCCTTAAATAGTTCAATTTCGCCTAATAGCCTATTCTGCCAGAATTTTAACCCAACTTTAAAAATTTATAACTATGTCTAGGAATTTCGAATTGAAGTGGTTCAAATTCCTATGTAACCCTACTTGAGTCTATTTTAAGGAAAAAATGCCTCCCACTTCCAACTATACACCAAAAGTTATAGAATTTCCAATTAATCCCCACTGCCACTCACATTACTCCTGATTCATTGCCCAACTTTAACCAATCATAACTCACTTTTTACTAATCCAATTGCCACTTATTATATATCATTTTAAAGCTTGTCATGTCTACTTTTATTATGGAATGTTTCATCGCTATTTGGATTACATTTGGTTATTCAAAATATGCTATAATCCACCTGCCACGAATCTGGTAGTACCAAACCTAGGTGACATTGACTTCCAATTTTCATATTTTCTATCCTATCCATCCAAAATTACAACCACAAGCTAATCCTACTCAATTGTTCATGTAGAAGCCATTGGTGACATCAAATTCACCAAAATCCCACTCTTTCTATATGCCCTATTCTGACCGAAAGTTGGGTCTCAAACCAAAATTCACAAGTTTGCTAATTCCACTTCCAATCTATGCTAGAATCATCATTAAGCATCATGTTTTACCATTTCCAAATCCAAATCAACATGAAACCCTAAAATCCTAGAGTAACTAAAATTAGGGAAGCCACTAGAATTCACCATAATCAACCAATCAATAAGATATTTGGTTCAAATCGAAGCTTATACTCACCTTTTGCCCTTTCTATAGCTTGTTTTTTGTTTATCTAACTTTGGCACTTTGTAGATAGCACAAGACATCACCTTTTGAGAAACAAAAACCATAGAATTGTAACTCTTAGCAAAGGAAACGATGTTTATAAAGAGGTTTTGAGCTAGAAAGGTGATTTAGGTGGTGAAAATTGAGCTAAAACACATACCTTGACACTTTGTTCTTTCAATTCTTCTTTTTCTCTCCTTTTTCATTTTTTTCTCTCTTCTTTTCTCCATTTGGCCAAATTTTGTGATGTGTGGGGACGTGTATTGTGTTCTAAATCATTTAGCTTCAACCCCCCTATAACACTTGGCCGAAGTTTCACTCCAAAAAGCTAAGTTGGCGATATGCCACAATGTTGTGGCTTTTTGTAAAAGTTATATGGTTAATTTGCCAACTATGGTTTAGTTTAATTGGGTCAACACTTTTCCTTCCCCCTTCCATCTTACCTCTTGCTTGACCAAAATTGGGCTCTTGAAAAGGGGACAATTTTGTTGACCAAGTAGCTCTTACAAGATTACTTTTTGGTCAACCTACCAAATTGTAACCAATTACATGTCTTGTTGACCTTTCTTCTCTTTGCTTTTTAACTAGTCAATGCCTATGATTTAATTTAAATTCTCTTCCTTCCCTTTTGAGAGTCTTGACCGAAATTAATACTCAAAAGGAGGTGGACTTGTTGACCAAAGCTTATATGCTCATATGTCCAAGTTTAACCAAAGTCCTCTTACAAAGCGCTTTCAAACTATGATCAAACTCTTCTCTCTTCCTTTTTTTCACCCTTGGACATTTTTTTAACCATGTGTGAGGAGGTTTAATTTGCTTTTTGAACTCATGATTACTCTTGCTTTTTATTGCTAAATCCTAGCCCTTCATTTTGTCTTCCAATTTTAACCTCAAGATCAAGTGGCAATTGTCTCTTTTGCCCTTGATCATGGCAAAATTAATTGTTTTAAAATTATTTATTTTATTCTTCTTTATTATCTCTTTCTAGATGCCATTTCCTCTTCTTTTTGGTTCCAAGTTAGGCTTTGTATTGTATTTGAATTTAGATAAAGGAATTGGGTATTTTCCTTTGACTAATTAGAACTAAATCACATACTTAATTTCAAATTTGTCTCTAAAAATTATTATGGCTCTTGGATATTCTTGGGACTCTTGCTAAACTAGGGTTTAGCAGTTTGCTTGATTCAGACTTATTCTCAAGCTTCTAATCCCAAAATTTGAGATATGACACCTATGGCAAAGGTGGATGTTTGGGAAGAGAAGCAGGAGGTGGAGGTTGTGGAGGAGGAGATGGAGGATAGCGCTGAGCATTTTCTGGCAAGTCTTTTATATAGTGTTTCACTTGGTAATTGAGAGAACAAAGAGAAGGATGATGAAGAAAATATAAGAAAAACAAATGACAATGAGGAGTTTAAATAGGCATCTAGACAGGATGTGAAAAAACCATAATTGCACGCGTTGGAAATTTAACAGAATGTAATGAAAGGGTACTTGGTTCCATATATTCATGAAATGACTATAACTAATGGTAAAAACATACATACAGAACAATACGTAATATATGAGAGATAAAGTTACTACCTAGCAACCTTTCCTATGATTTACTTTCTTCAACAAACTTCCTCTTTGAGCTCGGGCAAATATCGAATCCTATAAATTAGAATTCATGAAGAGATGGGTCATTACTTATTCCAATGTTATTAACATAATTAAAATTATGTTATTTTTTACCTACTCATAATTCTTATCCTTTAATTTGGAATTAGTTCACGGGAAAAAAAAAATTGGAATTAGTTGGTTATCATAATTACTCCTTTGTTTTATGGACATTTGGAATGTCCTTCAACTCATTAATTTTCACTGATTTGATATTCTTTACCAAACTTTCATGCAATTAACTATTTGATCGTATATCTAGACTATCTAGTTAGAATTTCTTCCAAACTTACTTCCAAACTTATACTAAGATTATAGCATGATTCACAACTTATCAAAATTTCATTCTTCTATTTAAAATTTAACCAAAACAATTCCAACAACCACAACATTATTAACTTAACATCTAATATGTTTAAGGCATAACTATTAACTCTAAAATATCATCTACTTGTTCCTAAAACTTTCACACATCCTTCAAGGTTTAGAAAATTCCCAACTTGAAAATATTGACTTAAGAATCTTGAAACATTCTTTAAGCATCTAAGGCTCTCTTTGAGCACCAAGAAACATTAACCAACAAGCTTAAATCAGTTTCTCAGCTCACAAGCTTAATTCTTCACCCCCATAGCCAACTTCATATAATCTATAATTTTCCGAATTAACTCCAATTCTTCCTAAATTTTAAGTAACTTCAAAAAACATAACTTAGGTTATAAAATTCCAAATGAGTTGGTTCAAACTTCTATATGAAGCTCTTGAAGTCTCTTGTATAGGAAAAATACTACCCAATATCAATTTAGGGTCCTAAGTTTCTAAAACCCATGACCAAACTAACTACCTTGTAATGAACTCTGAATTTTCTAGATTTTTCACTTAAACTTCAAAAATTCATAACATTTAAGTTACACATCCAATTCCTAAGTTATAATACTCAATGGAAAGATCTAAATATCTATTTCAAGGGAAAAATAATTATAGGGCCAAATAACCAGATTAACTCTATGAAATTCATCTCTTTCTACACTGGAAGAACTTGGACTTCCAGTATTTTCCCTATTTCCTTACCTAACTCCAAAAAATAATAACTTTCTCTCTAGATATCTAATAGACACATTATAGAACTAATTGTAAATCCTTGGATGTGTACTATTCCCTTGTAAAATTTCATAAACATTGGACAAGGTTTAATAGTTTAAAACTCAACACAAAATTGATTGGTTCCATAAATTTGCAAATATGACTGTCTGCTTAAAATTCACAAGATCACCCACATTTTCACTCCAAATTAAGCTCTCATTGATTTTATTATCAACTATACATTCTAAACTTTCAAACGTCAAAAGAAACTGAAGAAATTTCCACTCAAAACTAAGATTGTAACCTTTGTTTTTCGGGCAACCTGAATGATTGAAGCAAGTCAACATGCAATTATAGATTTTCACTCTAAACCTCAAGGATTTTAACCCTATACACTCCTACACATGAGCCCCGTGGTTAATGACCAAATTACAGAACCAAGAAGCCCCCAAAAATCCCCCAAAATGACATGCATGTACTGGTTCTTAAGTTCACCGGTGACAGAAAAATTTTCCAGCGACTTCTCTCACTTCCAGCCAAACAAACCACCAGAAAACAGCCTCAAATCAACCGAAAAAAGTTAGGAATATGTGAAGGGGAGTCACCTATATCAGGATATGGAGTTGCATGTAGGATTTGAAGCTTCTTCTTCCTTCACCAATTGCCTTCTTGCTCTCTCTCTCTCTCCCCTTCTATTTTTTGCCTCTCTCACTCACGTCTCCCTCTCCTCTTTATTCTTTCTTTGTTGGCTGAATGTGAGAATGAATGGAGAGGAGTGTGTGTTGAGTGTTTAAGTGAGTGGGTGAGTGTTGTGGGCATGTGGGTTGAGTTGGATCCAAATTGAAAGAGAAATATGATGGTGTTGAGTGGAGGTTCGGGTGCTGAGTATTGGGTGTTTGTCTATTAATATATATATATATATATATATTCCTATAAATCACACACACAAGACTCTAATTTTTCTTCTTTATCTAATTTAAGATTCCTTAAATTCTTTAGAATCTATAATTTGATTTATTAACAATTAAATTCCAAATTTTCAAGTACAAATAATATAGTTACCATTTTTCTTAATTTCAAAATCGATATTGGGTCATTTTTTAGTTCCATAAATTAATTGGTATATTAGTTACTTCTCTAAAATTTTTGCTCTAACTATTTTTCCTTGATATTTTCGAAAAATAAGCCTTTAAATTTCCAAAATCGATTTTATCAATATTTAAAATTCTTTTTGAAAAATTTATCCCTTTTACCAGTTTTTGGGATGTTACAGTTTACCCTATTCTTCCATGGCTACCATCACAGTTCCGATGAATCTCTGTATGTGTTTCAAATTCTTGAATCTTTAATAAATCTTTCAATATATCTGCCAAATTGTTATGAAAATTTTGTTTGCAAATCATTGTGGTGATTTTACTGCTCGAACAATCACCTAAAGCCATCGGGAGAGAGACCTGGAGTAGCTAGAAAAAAGGTGACCTACATCTGCTGGTCCAGCTATTGGAACCGGGTCACACGCGGGTCAGACACAGGGAGTTAGGTCGGGTTCTAAGGTCCAATCGGGTTGAGAAGACGCTTGAAAAAGATGTCGTCCTGGGCACAGATGAAACGCTGCATTTCATTAATAGGGCACGGACTGGGCTTACTGTTGGGCCTGACCATATGGACTTTATTTATTTATTTTTTTGGCCGATGCCTCTTTTAGGTTGCTTAACTAAACTGCCTACTTTCTTTTTGTTTAAAACTTATGGGCCTAATGAATTTTATGAAGTTGAATGAGTTAATTTTATTGCTATCCAGGCCTAAGTTATTTGGGTTTTACTTTGTGGGCTAATGTTTTATTTAATTGTTTCATTTTTGGATCTTTATGGTGGGCTTTATTTATGTTATCTAAGCCATTTAACTTGTTTTCTCAGAAATTATTCAAAGGAAGTAAAAAAACAGGGGTTTTCATTTTTTTTTTGGGCCAGCAAGAGGTGTTTAATTTTGTACCTACTTATCTGAGCTGAATAATGATTTTGACTATTAGATTTACCGTCAACCCGAGCCATTTTAATAATTTCCAAGTCACATATTTTGTTTTGGTACATACGTATGTCTCATTTTTATCCCTTTGAAACTATTGGTATTCCTTTGACATACCGGAAAGAAAACACCTTTTCCGTCCAGTGGTTGCAATTTTCTACCCAGAGATATGACCATTTTCAACGAAACCACAAGGATTTCAAAACAAAAAACAAAATAATTTGTATTCGTCTGTATTGGAGGCAAAAGGTGCGTGGGGGATACATCAGTAACGAGATTCTATTACTACAGCCAATCACATTTTTAAAATTATATATATATATATATATATATATTTTGAGCCTTTATAAACAAACTTTTGCCTTGTTGAAAGAAGGGAAAAAAATAATTCTCGGGGTTGCAATTTTCTATTTCAGGATTTTAACTTTCTCAGGTCAAATCTCTAGAAGTCAAAATCCAAAAAGATTTTGGATTTGTATTCCTTTGTTGACCGTATGGGAGGCAAGTTGAATGTAGCGTGAAGAACGATATTAGCTGTAGTGTATTTTCAGCTATTTTGAAGGCATCAGAATTAAATTTTTTCGGAATGATATTAATTGTTCTCATTAAAGTCCTTTAATTTGGCTTATTATATTAATTCTTTCGCATGTTTATATTTTTGTTTTCATTTGCAAATCAGTTTCTTCCTTTTTATATTTCTTGTTCCAATTAATGTACTTGTCTGTTATATGTTGATTCTTTACATGTTTGTATCTTTGACTTTTTCCTATCTAAATCAGTTTTTGGATTTTTTTTTCCTTCAGAATTATGCCTTCTAACGACTGACCAAATCATCAATGTCACGACATTTCTATCTAAGCATGTCGGCTTTTCATGCTGAGGCAGAGTCTTGAGATTTCGAGCCTTAGCAAAATTCAAACTAATTTCATGGAGCCCCTAAAGATGAAGGTTGAGTTAATGTCCAAACAAACCATAAAGCCATCTTCTCCAACACCCCAAAACCTTAGAATTTACAAGCTCTCTTTCATTGATCAGATTGCTCCTATATCTCACACTCGAATGTTGTTTTTCTATCCCAATATTGAAAATAAGTCTTCTAACGATGGGTGTGAAAGGCTAAAGACTTCCTTGTCTGAGACTCTAACCTACTTCTATCCACTAGCAGGGAGAGTCAAAGAAAACAAAGTAATTGAAAATGTAACGATGAAGGTGTCGAGTTTTGCGAGGCTCGTGTCCATGGCTTCGTCTCCGGCGTCCTTAAAAAACCCGATGCTGACTTGGTACACCAGTTTGTGCCTATGGATGATGCCCTTTTAGGAAGTGGGTTTTTAGTGAAAGTTCAGGTGAATTTGTTTGATTGTGGAGGTTTGGCTATTGGTGTGTCGTTTTCTCACAAGATTGCTGATGCTTCTACAATTGGTTCGTTCATTAAGGCATGGTCTTGTACTGCTATTGGTTGCATGACTGAGTCTATGCTTACAAAGTATGTTATGGAATCTCATTTCCCTTCCATGGAGTCTTCAAAAGATCTACCACCTTTAGAGTTCAAACCCGCCTTGAATTGCATCACAAGAAGGTACTATATCTATACGCAACTTTTCTTTTTAGTTTTCCATAACTCATGGCTTTGTTGAAAGGTTCAAATCTTGAATTAGAAAATCCCAACCCGTGAATCAAAATTTGTTGTTGTTTTGTCATGGCAAATGATCTTGTCTTTGTTATTTAGAATATACCACCACGCTATTGTATATCACTCTCATAAAGTGATATATATGAAAATTCATCCCTGATACTCATAGTGATTTTGCCATGGCAAGGATTGGTGTTTTTTTTTTTTTTGGTTATAGAAGAAGGATCTTGATTTGAGAGACTTAGAAATATAACTTAAGATATTTGATTAGCAGTAATAGTAATATAATTTACATGTAATTAAGGTTGGTTCTTTCTTTCAACTATCACAATGATCCTTATTATAAGTCAAATTTGACAAAATCTTGCACACCAAAAAATGGAAGTTGATACATTTAATATGTCCTAAATTGATTAACTTTTTCAAATTTGTCTTTATTTAATAATGAATATTGAAAAGGAAGATATATGCTATTGGTACATTTTTTCTCATTTATTCAATAAGGGTATAATTTAAAAACAATCATTAATAACTCTCAGGGTGGACTTATATAAGATAAAAAATTTTAGACAAATCGGACTTATAAAAAAGACCGGATTGGTAATTATTAATTTAGAGGTAAAACGATGAAAGTATGTAATTTAGAGCATAGGATTTCCGAAAGTGATCAATATAGGTTTAACACTGTTAGAAATTATCTCATTTAAGACAACTAAAATACAATGACCTTCAGAACTTGTTATATTTCTCAACTCAACTGGTCATAAGTTTTAGAAGCATACCAATAAAATAGTAAACATTGCTTACTGAGAAACCAAAATTGAATTGGGTGTCCATAATAGGTATGTGTTTGAATCCTCAGATATCACAAAACTGAACTTCAAGCAAACTGGTGGAGCAACCAACAAGAGTGGAGGCTGTATTGGCACTCATATGGAAATGTGCAACAACAGCATCAAGAATAAACCTAGGAATAACCACAAAACCCTCCAAGGTAGGCCAAGCAATAAATATTCGTAAAAGGACAAACCCACCTTTGCCTGAGACCTCTGTTGGAAACTGCTTAAGTAATTTCATAGCAGAAACAGAAGAGACCAAAGACAGTAGTACAGACATATTGGACTTACAATCCTTGGTGGTTCAGTTAAGGAAAGCTCTTGAACTATTTTCAAGGGAACGTGCTCACAAACTTGGAGGTAAAAATAATCCTTTATCATTATTAAGTGAGGGATGGAAGGACGTAGAAATGGCGTACAAAGAAGGCATAGATTTCTATATGTGCACAAGCTGGTGTCGTTTTGGGTTTTATGAATCAGATTTTGGACGGGGAAAACCCAAGTGGGTGAGTATTCCTTCTTTGAAGATAAAGAATTCTATGTATTTGATGGATACAAGTGATGGAAAAGGAATAGAAGCATGGGTGACTTTGATCGAACAAGATATGGCCTTGGTCGAGAAAAACGATGGATTGCTTGAATTTGCCTCCTTGAATCCAACTATCATATGAAACAATAAAAGCTTAAGTATTGAGCTATAGATAGTTTAATTTGTCCTATCTCGTTTTATGTTATTATTTTGTGCTTTGTGTAAGATCATTGGAATTTTCATTGTAAGTTATGTTGGTTTGTGAAATTGTCGCAAGGTTTGTGTTTAAAACGTACAGATATATAGTTGATTGGAATGATTTTGTTGAGAAAAAAGAGAACACCAGAATAATGATAAAAGGCCAAATAAATTCACTCAACTTGAATTTTTTAAAAGACAATTTTTGGGAAAACTTTTAGAGGAAAAGATTGTATAAAAAAAACAAAAGAAAAGAAGAGTTTGCCGAGAGTCTAACTGATTTATTTGCCCACATAAGGGCATTAATTTAATTAATTCATAACAAAAGATGGTTCAACCCTAAATTGATTGCATAAAATTAAGATGGCCCTAAAACTACTCAAAGTACCATTTAGATTCTTCCCCATCCCCTCTTTTTCCCCTCTTTTCCCATCATCTCCCCGGTCCTCCCTTCTTTGATTACATAAAGTACATGCAGTTCCATAAAGGATGACTCAAGATGAGTTTTAGATGACAAGGATTATAATGAAAAAAAGTGAAAAACTTAAGGGAATGAGTAATGGGTAAGTTAAAAGTTAAGGGACGAAATCGTATCGAGTTATAATTAAGGAAGTGAATTTTGAATTTTCTAATAAGTGGATTATCAATTTCATTTAATTTCTTTTTTATTTCATTTAAGATTTATAGTATTAATTAATAATAATGAATTTTGTATTTAATTAATATTAATAAGTTAATAAGAAATCAAAAAAATTAAAATCAAAATATATATGAGTTAAAATTGAATGACTAAAATATTAACTTTCCTTAATCATTTTAAATATTTTTTTTTTTGGAGAAGGAAAAACACATTGGAACAATATTTGATATCTGTAATACCTGAGGAGTTGTTTGGTATGAGGGGAGAGGAGGGGCGGGGTAGTGAGGTGGAGGGAAAATATTTTTGAAATGGATCACAAAAAAAATTAGAGAAGTACAGCTAAAATTTTTTAATTAATTTTTCTTTCTCTTTTATCTGACATCTTCTCTTTATTAAAATTTTATAACCTTTTTATCAAAAAAAACATTTATAACCTAATTTTTCTAAGTTTTTAAATTCAACTTCATAAGAATTTTTTCTCCCCTCCCCTTCAAATCCCTCATACCAAATCACAATATCTTGATTAATATTCTAAATAACTTTGGTGACTTATAACCAGTTTGCCTTCATTTAAAGAAAAAAATACTTTTACATTTCACAAGACAAAACTCATTTTACATATTTATCGTTTACAACACAAAATCATTTAAAATAAGTCAAATCAAACTCCCCCTAACGTCACCAACGACATAATCTTATAAAACATTCAAAGGGAAATTATTGTTTATTTTCTAAAAAAATGAATAAAAAACCTTTTTTTTTTTTTGAATAGGTATTTGACAACTGGAAAGATTTAGTATCTCTCACGGGATATCGATCAATTGACGAAACCAAGTCCACAGTGATTTAACATCCCTCGTAAAGAAAATTAATAAAACAACGAGGTTAGATGACCATTTATCCTACTGACGGAGGTTAGATCTAGCGGAACAGATTACTCTCTCAAAACGTGACATACCAAAGTTAAAATCTCTGTTGGGGGAAGTGCCCACATTTAGTATCCGATAGTCTCTCAAACTACCTCCAAAAAGAGAATACTTGTACCTATAAAAAAATATTTACTATTGAGATTTTCTTAAAAAGGAATATAAGTATGAAAGATTCATCAACTCGAATAAAAATATTACTAGTAGTAAATAAGATGGGGAATAAATAGGCTCTGGTAAGGAATAGGGTTGTATTTAGATGGTAGAATAGAAGTTTTATTAGAATAGATGCCACTATTTTTCATTATGGAACATTTAGGTGGAATTTACAATGTGAAGATGAGTATTTTACAAGCAAGGGAATGGCATCTTTGGTCTTATATCGAAAGTAAAGACAGTCTTTTGCTGGTAGTCAAATCCGAAGCACTACAGTTGTCATTTTAGACAAATTCCAACAGGTTACGAGTATATCTATGTAATATTTCCTTTTGTAGCTGGTTAGTATTTATATATAAACATATCAGTTTTTCATGCTGAGGAGCAGTGTCCTGAGATTTCGAGGCTTACTAAAATTCAAATCAGTTTCAAGGAGACACGAAAGATGAAGGTTGTGTTGGTGTCCAAACAAACCATAAAGCCATCTTCTCCAACACCCCAAAACCTTAGAATTTACAGGCACTCTTTCATTGATCAGATTGCTCCTATATTTCACACTCGAATGTTGTTTTTCTATCCTAATATTGAAAATAAGTCTTCTAACGATGGGTGTGAAAGGCTAAAGACTTCCTTGTCTGAGACTCTAACCTACTTCTATCCACTAGCAGGGAGAGTCAAAGAAAACAAAGTAATTGAATGTAACGATGAAGGTGTCGAGTTTTGCGAGGCTCGTGTCCATGGCTTCGTCTCCGGCGTCCTCAAACAACCCGATGCTGACTTGGTACACCATTTTGTGCCTATGGATGATGCCCATTTAGGAAGTGGGTTTTTAGTGAAAGTTCAGGTGAATTTGTTTGATTGTGGAGGTTTGGCTATTGGTGTGTCGTTTTCTCACAAGATTGCTGATGCTTCTACAATTGGTTCGTTCATTAAGGCATGGTCTTGTACTGCTATTGGGTGCATGACTGAGTGTATGCTTCCAAAGTATGTTATGGAATCTCATTTCCCTTCCATGGAGTTTTCAAATGATCTACCACCTTTAGAGTTTAAACCCTCCTCCAATTGCATCACTATAAGGTACTCTAGCGACGAGCTACTTTTATTTAGCTTTTTCTTTTTTTAATTTTAACTTACTTGAGGTTTTGTTGAAAAATTTCAAATCTTGAATTAGAAATTTCCAACCCCGAGAACTAAAATTTGTTGGTTTTCACATGGAAAAGGATAATGTTTTTGTTATAAACAAAGGATCTTGATTTGAGAGACTAAGAAATATAACTTTAGATAATTGATCATTAACAGAACTAATATAATATTCAATCATGCAAATGTGTATTTGTCAAGTAAGATATGGGTTTCTTCTTTCTTTCAGTTACGTATTATTTTAAATGTAAAACGATGGGGAAAAAACTACGTACTTTATAGCATAGGATTTCTGAAAATAATTATAGCTATACCATTATATGTTACTATTGCCTCCTGTCTTTTATATAAGAGTTTAACTAATTTATGGATATTACTGAAATTACTTATGTGTAATGAATGGCAGTTGGATCCCATAAAATACTGGCTTGTTTGAACTATTCATTAATGGAAACCCCTAAATATATGCAATAAATAGGGATATTTTGTGGCAAAATTTATAAATTTTAAAAAACAAAGAGGATTGATTTCTTATATTTAGGACCAAAATAAACCCTTTGTCTATCTCTTATATTAAGAAGAAAAAGGAGTGTTAAAAGATAGCTAAAAAAACAATGGCCTTCACAACTTGTATTTCACAACTCAACTTCCCGGTTTTGGATGTAAATAAATAATATAAATATTTTTTTTTTGTTAAAAAAATAATATAAATATTTCTAAATGAAGAACTAAAATTGAATTGGTTGTAGATACGTGTTTGAATCCTCAGAGATCCAAAAACTGAAGGCCAAAGTTTCAAGCAAACTGGTGGAGCAACCAACTAGAGTGGAGGCAATATTGGCACTTATATGGAAATGTGCAACAATAGCGTCAAGAACAAACTTAGGAACAACCAAAAGACCCTCCAAGGTAGGTCAAGTAATAAATATTCGTAAAAGGATAAACCCACCTATACACAAAACCTCTTTCGGAAACTGCTTGAGTAACTTCATAGCAGAAATAGAAGAGACCGATGATAATGGTACTTACATGGAGTTACAAACGTTGGTGGTTCAGTTAAGGAAAGCTCTTGAACTATTTTCAAAGGAGTGTGCTCATAAACTTGGAGATAAAAATAATGCTTTCTCAATACTATGTGAAGGATTGAAGGATATAGAATTGGCTTACAAAGAGGGCATAGATTTCTATATGTGCACGAGCTGGTGTCGTTTTGAGTTTTATGAAGCAGATTTTAGGTGGGGAAGACCCAAGTGGATATGTATTCCTTCTATGAAGATAAAGAATTCTATTATTCTGATGGATACAAGTAATGGAAAAGGAATAGAAGCATGGGTGACTTTGAGCAAACAAGATATGGTCTTGATGGCGAGTAACCCTGAATTGCTGGAATTTGCATCATTGAATCCAACTATCATATAAATAGCTAAAGTACTTAGCTATAGTTTGTCCTTTCCTCTTTTGGAAGTTTATAGTTACTTTTTGTAACCCCCTACCTTATAATCCATAATTATAATTCAAAAATGCGTAATTAAGATGAATTAGAGACCAACAGATGATAAAAGACTTATTTTCAATCTCATCCTCAAGATAGGGTTTTCACAAATTTCTTTCAAAATCTAATTAACCTGGTCTCACATTCATATTTTGAATATAATTAACCTACGCAATTTGGTTGCATTCATACATATCAAAGCGCAAACAAAATTTCCGACAACCCCTGAGATTCATATACCAACTAAAGGGTTTATAGGGAATTTTCGCCCCTTACAGTTTCCCATCCAGGGGATTACATAACCACATTCAAAATCTGTATCTACAATATGTACAGTAATCCCAAACAACCTATGACAACCAACTACCAAAATCACATCCCTAAGGAGTCCTAGCCACCCTTGGTTGTTTGCTTCCTCTTCAAGCCACTTGTCCTGTCTGTAGGTTAGTCAATGGAAAGAATGAGATTCAAGAGAATCCCCGTAGTAACAAATCACTCATACAATATATAATCACATAGCATGCAAGCAAACCATTAAGCAGCACATGCAGCAGCAACAATCACAAGATACACATAGCCTTAACGGCATACACATAACCTTCACAGCATACATATAACCTTCACGGCTTACACAAGGTCTTCACAGCATACACATCACCATCACGGCTTACACATGGTCTTCGCAGCATACACATAGCCATCACATCTTACATATAGCTTCACGGTTTACACATAACCTTCACGGCTTTCACATTCACAAACTTCACAGCATTCGAAATCTTCACAATTCATTGATAAAACATGCATACAATGCATTACACATAATACAAGATAAAGTGCCACTACCTTATTCTTTCCAAGCATGCTCTGGCATAGGTTCCTCGCGTGCAGGGGAAATATCAAATCCTTTACACATAATCAAGGACTTCAGATTAATCTCTATTCCAAGTTTTTGATTTCAAAACACTTAAAGTTGGTTATCATTTGAGGCTTTTAGGTGGCTACAAGAACTTAAACAAATGCTTAAAGGGGAGGGAGAGAATTGACTAAAGACCATCTTTCAAAAGTTAAAAATACAATTTTTCAAAGGTTGGCTGCAACCAAGTCATCACTGGCCGCAGCCAATAGATGGTCAAAAAGTGTTGGGTTACAGCCATGATCCATGGACAGCGGCCAAAAACAAGTCAGAAAGATTTGGGTCGCGGCCAGCACCCCTTGGGCCACAGCCAAGAACTGGTTAGAAGGTTTTGGGTCATGGCCAGCATCCATGGGCCGCGGCCAACCACAGACCTGTCTCCTGGCTGATTTTCAAATGACCACAATTCTTTGTACAAATATCAGAATGACTCAAAATTTATATTAATGGAAAGCTTTCAATATGAACTAAAAATCTAGAAAATTTTACAACATTTAGACACCATTTGCTATGTCAAATTCCATACAAATTTGATCCCCTACACAGCATTTCACACTTAGCAATTTTTCCAAAATTCCAGTTTTTGCACAATTGTTCCCAATGGTTCCAAATTCACAACAAACCCTATTCCCACATAGTTTTTCACAAGGAAGACATTGGAAACACTAAAATAGCCAAATTCACATCATATTGACATGCTCCATATTGGCCACACATTTCAACACAAAACCACAACACAAAGTTTCAACATTGCCTTACTTTCTATTCAATGTTCCAAACCAATTTCATTGTTCTAATGACACAACCAAACATCTTTTCCAACACAATACACTGTACAATTCATCCAATCCAAAGTCACAAAAAATTAGGCAAAGTTTCCAAAATTTCAAAACTCAACCAATAGCCACAACATATAGGTCAAAAGGAAGCTATTTCTCACCTCTTTCAATTCCCAAGGCCAGTTCCTTGATTCTTCAAATTTCAAATTTTCTTGAGCATTCAAACACCTCCCTTCCAAAAATATAAAACCATAGAGATGAACCTCTCATCATCATGAACAAAATGAAAGAAGAGCATTTGAGCATTCAAGGTCATCTCTAAGGTCAAAACCTCACCTTTTCCTTTCTCTTTCCTCGTTCACCTTGGACAAAAATGGCTATTGAAGAGAGAGAAGATGAGATGAAGATGATGATGCAGAAATTTGGCCTCCCATGCTTCTTTTGGCCAATTTAATGAGGGGAGAGGGAAGAGAAATTGTGTTGACAATTTGGCTTTCATCCATGGCTCATATGTTGACATGTGTCAACACCTTGAAGCTCTTTCCATGAGCATGCAAGCATGTGATTCCACCCTCTTGCTCTCCTTAAAAATTGCCATACCTCTTGGTCTTTAAGTTACCAATGAGTTTCCTTTTCAGTAACTGACGAATTGGTTGGTTAACTTTTCTTTTTTTCCTATTTTGCCCCTGACTATTGCAATGCGTACTAAAACACCACCAAACACATTTCCTCATTCTATCATACCATTCATTCGCCCTCCCCTCCCCTTGAATCCATTTTAAGTGTTAGTACAACAATTGCAGTCAAATACAACGTTTAGGCACTAATTATAACTCATTCATATCACAATTCACATCATTTTCTCTAAAAGTGTTTGTTTATCAATAATTACATTCACTTTTTGAAGTCATTAGCCCTTAATCACATTTTAGGGTATTACACTTTTGCCCCTTTTTTGGAAGTTCATAGTTATTTTCACACCTTAACTATTATATATATATATCAAGGGATCTTCTCACTGATATGATGACAACTATGAATAACTAGTCAACTAAGTGGAGTCTCCCAAAGATCCTAATGCAATACAATGGAGTTGTAGGTGATTCCAAAGGGTCACAATAGATCCTAGCAAGGTTCAAAGAGGGACCACGGTAAATCCAAAGAGGAGGCTCAGTGAGAACACAGAAGATCTCAAGATCACAGTTATATCTCATGATTATAGTAGATCTAGAGGAAAGTGACTAAGGCATAAGAGTTAGAGTACAGTAGTTCTTTGTTAGCCTTTAGGATTTCATGTCATTTTAGCACATTTTCCTTGATTTTTATACATTTTTTGATACAATTGTGCATATTTTGAATACTAAAAGATAGGAAAATTTGCATGGTGTTTTTTTGGTTGCACATTATTGCTTAATTGTGAATATTTTGGCTTCCATCTATGTTAGTAATGAGCTTATAAAGTTTATTATTTTGCATGGATATTTTGGTAGAAGAATTAGATGCTTCATGCCACCAGGAAATGTTTTGGAAGTATTTAAAGATCAAAGTTGAGTGATAAATGATTTAGAAAAATCAAAGATGAACAAATTGAGGTCAAACCATACATTGTATTAGATATTATTACCTTTGATGATGTCAAATATAGATGCTAAATATTAAGAGCAAAAAGTTTACATCATGTATTTATCTTATACTTTGACTAACTACTATGTTTAATATGAAATATCATGTAGATTAGTCAAGAAAAGAAAGAAGATATCAATTTGGGTTATGAAGAATGATTAAAAGGAAGAAGAAGAAATATTGAAGAAAGAAGAACATATTAGTTAAGAAAAGCAAGGAGTTATCAAAAGGATTGTGGAGAATATTCACGAAGAAGAAGAGAAGAGATTGAAGAAAGTAGAATTTGCAAGAGATAATGAGAATATCAAGATTCAAGTTCATAGATTTGATATTGGAGTTCTCTATGATCAAATGGAAGTTAGTATGGCTCAATTTGAAGTTAAAATACCTCATCTTGAAGCTATTCATTTTCACTCGAGTCACACTTAATTATCACTCATGTTACACCTCCAAAAGTGATTCCTACATGTTTCACTCGAGTTAAGGAAGTTCCACCATAGTGATTATCATATTTCAGCATACTTTATTCAGCTCTATTTTCATTCAGCATGATAAAGGTTTAGTAATTTGGTCATATCTCACAAACTATAAATCCAATTGAGATGAAACTTGTTTCATAGGAAACTAGAATTCGAATGTTATTCAATAAAACTAGGATCAGGCTCAAAGAATATCATAGGAAACATATATGATTTTTGAAACATGGTGTTCAAAATTCACATGTTGTTCTAGACCAGTAGTCACTTTCGGATCATAAATTTTGGAAGACAAATCATTTTGGACTGAAACTTATTGCATATGAACCTTGACTCTATAGGCATTTGAAAGACACCAAGAACAAGCTCAAAGAGGGCCAGATGAAAGAAGTATGAGTTCAGAATTTGGTGTTTGAATCTACACTGTGTTAAGTTACTAGTTTAATCATATCTTTTGGAACACAATGGATTTGGGAATAATACCTATGGGGTTGAAAAGTATACTTAAAGAGCTTTTTGGGAATATGTCATTACCAAATTTGGAGTTAAATTGGAAGAGGTATACCAATTTGAAGTTGACCTCTGTGCTAGACTATCAACTTGGCAGCAATCTCTTTGAAAACTAGAAAGATCACTTGAGTCATGGTAATTCCATTTGAGTGATGACCTAAAGAACTCATCACTACATAGTCACTTGATAGTGATGTCTTCAGAAATTTGAAGGATCACTCAAGTGACACCTCATTACTTCGAGATTACTATCAAGTCACTTGACACTGATTAAGTAATTTGGTAATAGATCACTCAAGTGTTGGAAGGCTCACTCAAGTGATGAGAGTCACTTGATATGATGTGTTGTTTCTCTAAGCTTTTTGAAGATGATCACTCGAGTGCTATGGAAATCACTCAAGTAATGATCAATTTTGTCTTATCACTATGTAGCAACTTGATAGTGATTTACCTATTTTACAAAATAGGGGTGTAGATTACTCAAGTGACTTTAAATCACTAAAGTGATTCACTATCACTTTCACAGTACTTTCATATCACTCAAGTGGTGGTTTTTCACCAATTTTATCAATGTATCGAATTCTTTCAAAACTCTTCCAAATTCATTTAAATCTTGATTATTCTATTCCTAATCATTCCTAATCAAGTATATATGAAGATTATAGGTGATTAAACTTGAATTAGAGCTTAATGGCCAAAAAGCAACTTTTTGTCAAAAGCTTCAACTACTAACTCCAATGGTCATATTCTCATAAGCTTTAATGGACTTCCAACTGTCATATTCTAAGAACCTCAATAGGAAGAAGGAAAAGCTCAACGGTCATATACCCATCAACTATAAATAGAAGAGCACTCAAAGCTGAATGGAGACAGCAACTACACCAAAATGTTGAAATCATGAATCTAATACTCCAACCTGTATTCTCTCTATTTTTCTAGCTGTTATATAATTTACCTTAGAGAGAGAGATTATTTGTATTGCGCTTCAGTGTTCATCTTAATCTACTTCTAAGAAAGAAGATTGATTGTAACTCTTTATCATCAAGGTTGTATCCTTATAGTGTGTAAGGGGGGAGTAACAAGGTGAGAGAATTGTAGTGGCTTCATAGGTGCCTGGATTAAACTTGTCAATTGTAGTGGTTTTCAAGTACCCGATTTAAACTTGGGAGAGATAGTAGGATGCTTTGACAAATGTTTTTTATTTCAAATTGAGAAGAGATTGGAGTGAAAAAGAAAAGAAAATGTTTTGTTTGAACATCATAGCAATGAAAATTCTATATAGTGCTTTAATTGAAAATGGTTTTGAGAAAATCAAATTTTGCTATAGTGCTAAAGATATATGGGATACTCTTGATTCTATTTATGCTTCTAATAATTATGTTGGAGTTGAAAGTGTTGACAGTTCATCTAAAACTATAAGCTGTATATCCACGATTGATGAACAATTGGAAGTTGAGAATGAAGAAGGAGAAATCATAGAACACTTACATGATCTAGTCAACATAGAAGAACGAGAGGGAGATTCCCAAGAAGAGCTCAGCATGAACAAATTTGATGAATCCTTATCAGAAGCTCAAGATGTTGTTATAGTAAAAACTTCTAATTCTTCTTTTGCATTTAAGAAAAATGATTTTAAAAGACTGCATAAAATTATTTTTCAAATAATTATTGATTCTATTATGAAAAGCAAAAATGTTTTCAATCATGTTGAAAACTCATGTGGGAAGAAAGAACTTAGACAAATTGATCATTTGAGATCACCTCCCATCAAACTACACAATACTTTCAAAAATGTTTATGATAAGTATCATTCTATCACTTGTAATTATTGTGGAAAATTTGGTCATATCTCTCACAAATGCTATATTAGGAGAAATCCTAATGTGAGAAATGAATATGTTTAGGTTTCAAAAGGACAAGTAAGGTCCAATACTAACAATCAAGGACCCAAGTATATATTGTAACCCCCTCACCGTAATGACATCCGGTTTATGAAATTTATGTGAAATAGAGACCAATAAAACAAAATAACAATTCATATTCCCTCATCCCAAGATGGGGTGTTTCAAAATCCGTTTCGAAACATAGTTAATCCTGGTCTCACATTCACAGGCGGATATAATTACTTGAGAAAAACAGAGTACATATTAAATATCAAAGTGCGGAAACCAAAATCCCGGCAAACCCCGGGTTACTTGCATACATAACTTGGGTTTACAGGTTTCCCAACAATGGGGATTACATAACCAAAATAGTCATTTACATAAAATGTACAAATTGCAATCCCAATCCAAAACTATGATAACCAACTACCACTTAGATCCCGGAGTGAGCCTAACTACTCCTGGTCGTCCGTTTCCCTTTCGAACCACTCGCCCTGTCTGAAAAGATTAATCATTTGGGAGGGTGAGATTCTAAAGAATCCCCGTAGTAACTACTATTTCATACCACATGCAATCACATAATATGTAAACACATCATCTCATATCAACAGCAACAAATTCACTCCACCCTCATCCCCTTTTACCGCCGGGAAGGCATACGACCTTCACCCGAACCGTTGTTAGCGACTCAGGGACTATTGGCGTGGCAGTGCATACAAATAGCCACACGGCTCACATATAGCCTTTCGGCTTTCACAAATGGCCCGTCGGCCTTCACAAATATCACACCCTAACCTCATCCCCTTTTACCGCCGGGAAGGCATACGACCTTCACCCGAACCGTTGTTAGCGACTCAGGGACTATTGGTTTAGCGGTGCTACCACAATATCACATAACGCATATATGACACCCTAACCTCATCCCCTTTTACCGCCGGGAAGGCATACGACCTTCACCCGAACCGTTGTTAGCGACTCAGGGACTATTGGTTTAGCGGTGTATCCACACAAAGTTTTCACAAAACTTGCAGCATACAAAATCCATTTAATCACAATGATATAGCACACATATCATACATCACATAAGGTATAAAGATAGAGTCACTACCTGTATCTTTCCTGACTGGCTCCGGCACCGTGGCCTCACGAGGGCGACAGATATCAAATCCTATATCAATTAGGGACAACCAATTAATCTCTTATCCATAGGTATATTTCAATAATTTTCTAAGTTGGTTATCATTTAGGACTCTTTAGGTGACTAAAATAGGCCTAAACATATGCCTAAAGGGTTGGAAGAACCTACCCAAAAGACCCCTTACTCGAAGGCAAAACACAGATTTTTGGTCCTCTCACTCGAGCACAGATGCTCTCACTCGAGCACAAGTACGGACATCACTCGAGCACAAGTGCGAGTGAGACTGCGAGTGAGCTCCCGAGAGCATAAAGACACTTGCAGGAACTGGCTCACTCGAGCACGCTGACCCTCACTCGAGCACAAGGCCAAATACCTCACTCGAGCACACGCGAGAGAAAACCAGGAAGTGAGGACCCGAGAGCACCCAAAGCTCTCCAAGCATAGGATCACTCGAGCACAAAACCACACCCGCGAGCACACTCCCACCCGCGAGCACACTCCCACCAGAAGCACACCTCACACCCGCGAGCACACCTCACACCCGCGAGCACACACCTCTCACCCGCGAGCATACCCGCGAGCACACACCTCTCACCCGCGAGCACCTCACTCGCAAGTGAGAGCCTGAAAGCACAACTCCCTCCTGAAGCACAACCTCACTCGAGCATGACCCCCAGTGCTCGAGTGAGAAGGCTATGCTCGCGAGTGTCAGAGCACACTCGTGGCATCCACCAGCAAGTGAAGACCCGAAAGAAACCCTTCACTCTGAACTCCCACCTTCACTCGAGCAGACCATGCCTGCTCGAGCATGTTCTTCGCTCACTCGAGCACAAAGCGCTGTGCTCGAGCATCACCCAAAGAAACCCAGACGCACTCGAAGCAGGACAGGGAAAACTCTTCCATCACTCGAGCACGTTCTTCCTCTGCTCGAGTGATGCTCATGCGAGACCCAGAAATGCAGAAAACCAGAAAACACCAGATGGTCAAATTCACTCCCAAAGGTTCCCAAACTCTCCACAATGCTCACACACCTTAAGCACTAACTAGGGAACACTATGGCAACTTTATAAACACTCCAAAAACCAATTTGACCACAATCATCCACTAAGGTCTCTATGATACACATTATCCAAATTCCCTTAACCCATTTTTATCATTCCAAATTACATCAAATGCTTCTATACCTCCAACTACATCATTTCCATTCATCAATCATAATAAACTTCATATTTCCAAAATAGGCATATTTAGGGCAAAATTCCAGATTTTACCAAACTTAACCAAAACTCATAAACAATATATCCAAATGCTCTAAATGCCTACCTCTTCCCTTTGCTCAATCCAGAATCTTGTTTCTCCAACTCCCAATTTCGACCAAATCACAAACCAATACTATTTCAAGATTCTGAAATTACCATAATGTAGTTCTCAATGAGACACACAATATTAAAGAAGAGGTTTAGGGCATTAGAGATCAAACAAAGCATCAAAATCTCACCTTTCTTCTTCCTTCTTCCTTTGATCGCCGGAAACAATGGAGGAAAGAGAGAGAATATGGGAGGAGATGATGATGAAGACTTCTTCCCTTGCCTACACACACACTCCACCGAATTGGAGAGAGGAAAGGGAGTAAAAAGGTGGTTTTTGTCCTCTAGTGCATCATCCAACCACTACCACAATGCCATATGTCATGATCTCAAGCACTCTCTCTAGGAGCTCACACAATCGCAAAGCGTAGGATCCCGACCCATTAACAATGAATCACAACCCTTGATCTTAAATACCACATGTATTTATTCTCAAAATTCACATTACATTAATCATCATTGTGCTTAATCAAGATAATTACAATAATTATCAGAATCATTAGCCCTAATTACAAATCGGGATATTACAATTCTCCTCCCGTTAAATAAATTTCGTCCTCGAAATTTGTTACATCCCTTGAGCCATAAACTCCGGATATCGCCTTCGCATATCTTCCTCCGTTTCCCAAGTTGCTTCCCGCTGAGTCATTCCCTTCCAGATCACTTTCACATAAGGAATACTCCGGTGTCTGAGCCGACGTTCTTCTCGTTCAATAATTTGCTCTGGCTCCACCGCATACGTGAAGTTATCTCGCAACTCCACATTCTCATACTCAACGACATGGGATGGATCCGGTTGATACTTCTTCAATTGGGAAACATGAAATACATCATGGAGTCTGCTCAAGCTCGGAGGTAGGGCTATACGATAAGCAACAGGCCCAATCCTATCAAGGATCTCAAAAGGACCTATATATCTCGGGCTCAACTTCTTTCGCTTTATAGCTCGCCCAATACCGGTGACAGGAGATACTCTAAGAAACACATGGTCACCGACCTCAAATTCTAGAGGCCTTCTCCTCTTGTCCGCATAGCTCTTCTGCCGACTCTGAGCTGCAAGAAGTCTCTTTCGAATGATTTGAATCTGGGCTGAGGTTTGATCCACAAGATCCGGCCCATAGAGTTTCCTCTCGGACAACTCATTCCAACACAATGGCGATTGGCATTTTCTTCCATACAACGCTTCATACGGCGCCATCTGAATGCTCGCATGAAAGCTATTGTTGTAGGCAAACTCAGCAAGTGGAAGGAAACGGTCCCAACTCCCTTTGAAGTCAAGTACACATGCCCGCAACATATCCTCTAAGGTCTGAATAGTCCTCTCTGACTGACCGTCTGTCTGAGGATGATAGGCTGTACTGAATCTCAACTGAGTACCCAGTGCCTCATGCAATGCCTTCCAGAATCTCGAAGTGAAACGAGGATCTCGATCAGAGATGATATTCCTCGGTATGCCATGGAGCTTCACAATTTCACGAAGATAAATCTCCGCTAGTCTATCCGGAGAGTAACTAACATTGATCGGTAGGAAGTGCGCTGACTTCGTTAACCGGTCCACAATAACCCAGATCGCATCATAATTCCTGATCTTGGGCAATCCCGTAACAAAATCCATGGTCACGCTTTCCCATTTCCATTCCGGAATTTCAGGGCTTTGCAATAAACCAGGCGGTCTTTGGTGCTCAATCTTCACTTTCTGACATGTGAGACACCTCGCCACATACTTTGTCACATCACTCTTCATACCCTGCCACCAATACTCAGATTTCAAACCATGGTACATTTTGGTCATACCAGGATGAAGAGTATATTGGCTCTTATGCGCCTCATCTAAGATCTTCTGTCTCAACTCCGCCTTAAGTGGAACACAAATCCTATTCTGATAACGAATCAATCCGCTAGGCGACACATCATAGCCTTGAACTTCTCCACGCTCAATTCTGGCTAGGTTACCCTGTATCCAGTCATCTTGCCGCTGAGCCTCTTCAATCTCAGCTCTCAAATCACTTTCCCCTTGGGAAACATTAAAATGGGCACAGATGATCTGGTTCGCCAGGTTCATATCACGAAAATCAGCAACCAATTTCTCCTCGTGTATCATCATAGCTGCCACAACCACAGTTTTCCGACTAAGAGCATCAGCGACTACATTTGCCTTACCCGGATGATATTTTATTTCCAGGTTGTAGTCCTTAAGCAACTCCATCCAACGTCGTTGTCTCATATTCAACTCTTTCTGATCGTACAGATATTTGAGACTCTTGTGGTCGCAGTACAGTTCCACGGTCACACCATACAAATAATGCCTCCAAATCTTCAAGGCAAACACAATAGCCGCAAGCTCCAGATCATGAGTGGGATAGTTCAATTCATGAGGTCTGAGCTGTCGAGAGGCGTAGGCCACCACACGTCCCTGCTGCATAAGGACACACCCTAATCCCTGCCCACTGGCATCAGAGTACACAACATATGTCACACTGGGATCGGGCAAAATCAACACAGGTGCCGTAGTCAACCTCTCCTTCAGCTCCACAAAGCAATTTTCACATTTCTCATCCCACACATACGGCTGATCCTTTCTCGTGAGCTTGGTCATCGGCAATGCAATACGGGAGAAATTCTGAATGAATCTCCGATAATAACCAGCAAGACCCAGAAAACTGCGTACCTCGGCCACAGATTCTGGCCTCTTCCAGTTCAGTACTGCTTCCACTTTACTAGGATCCACAGCGACCCCACCTTGCGAGATAACATGGCCTAAGAATTTCACTTCTGATAGCCAAAACTCACATTTACTCAACTTAGCATAGAGTTGCTTCTCACGTAATATATTCAACACAATTCTCAAATGATGCTCATGTTCTTTTCTACTCTTAGAGTATATCAAAATATCGTCAATAAATACCACAACAAACTGATCTAGGTATTGCCGAAAGATACGGTTCATGTAATCCATGAAAACCGCAGGCGCATTTGTCAACCCAAATGGCATCACTAAGAACTCATAATGACCATATCTGGTCCGGAAAGCAGTCTTCGGAACATCTTCCGCTTTCACACGCAGCTGATGATACCCCGACCTTAGATCAATCTTGGAGAATACACACGAGCCAGATAATTGATCTAACAAGTCATCAATTCTAGGGAGAGGGTACTTATTCTTGACGGTAACTTTATTCAATTCTCGATAGTCGATACACAAACGAAGACTCCCGTCTTTCTTTTTCACAAATAAAACTGGAGCACCCCAAGGCGACACACTGGGTCTAATAAACCCTTTCTCGAGCAAATCCTCAATCTGCTTTTTCAATTCGGCCATTTCATTTGGAGCCATACGATATGGGGCTTTAGATATCGAACCCGCTCCAGGCACAATGTCAATCGGAAACTGAACTTCCCTTTCCGGAGGTAATCCACTTAAGTCGTCCGGAAAAACCTCAGGGAATTCATTCACTATGGGTATACTATTCAAAGTTTCACTGATTTCTCCTTGTACCGAGAAGAAAACCATATACCCCTGACAACCCTTTTTCAAATATCTCTCAGCCTTCGCCGTCGAAAGAAAATTCAAATCAACATTGCCATTCTCGACGTTTTGAGAAACTGGATATACAATCCTCTCGTTCCCACAATCTAATAACACGTTATTCGCTCTCAACCAATCAAAACCCAAAATGACTTCCAATTGGCAGAGCGGTAAACAAATTAGATCTACCACAGACTCATGACCCTCTACGGTTATTACACAATTCAAACAGGCTTCTGTAGTTACAGCCTTTACACCCATCGGTGTTGACACAATCAATTCGAATGGCAACTTATGTACAATTAAACCCAGGCGCTTTACACAATCATGCGCAATAAATGAGTGACTTGCACCCGAGTCAAACAATACTTGCAATACAAATCCATTAAGAAGAACTGTACCTTGTATCAGCTCTGGGGATTTCCGGGCTTCCTCATGAGTCATAGCAAATACTCTGCCCTGAGTTTTCGGTCTCTGCTCCGCTTGCGGTCGTTGGCAATCTCTGGAAAGATGTCCGGTTCGCTTACAGTTAAAGCAAATCATCTCACCCTGACAGTTCTTACCATAATGTGACTGATTACAGCGAGGACATTTCCTCTCAGTCCCAAACCTCTGGGGTTCACGATCTCTGGGCTGGTAGGGCTTCTTACCACCACCCCTATACGAAGATGACGATCCCGAACCCTTCCGCTTCTGGGAAGCACCACCCTTGCTGGGTTCACTATAACCACCCGCAGTCTTAGCCGGATACAATTCTCTCAGATTGCTCTCTGTAATCCGACACTCTTCAACGGCCTTGTTAAACTTGGAGAACCGATGAGTGGCTATTCTCTTCCTCATGTCACGCCTTAAGCCCCGGATGAGTAGATCTGAACTCAACTCCTCATCATCCCTCTTTTGTAGATAAGAGGAGTATCGGGACAACCGGGTGAATCGGGACAAGTATTCATCAAATGACTCCGTGTCCCCTTGCTTGATTTGTAGGAACTCGGTCTCCTTTTCAAGCCTCACCGACTTGGGAAAGTATTTCTCATCGAAGTGCTGTTGAAACACTTCCCAGGTCAATGGTATATTCTTGCTCTTCAGCGACAGAGCTATGTTCCGCCACCAGCGGTCTGCATCACCCTCAAGTTTGTACACCGCCAGCTTGGCTTTCACTTCCGAGGGACATTCTAGAACCTCGAATATCTTCTCAAGACGGTTCAACCAGTCTTCCGCCGCCTGAGGATCAAATTTCCCTCTGAATACCGGAGGTAGGTGTTTACAAAACCTGGAGACCCAAAACTGAAGATCTCTTTCCTCATTGACCGATTTCCCATGCGGCCTTTGATTTTCTTCAGTACGAGGAGGCGATTCAAGCGATCGTGCTGACCCTTCAGCTGTATCTTCCAGTCTAGTCTCCTCTCGGGTTTCCCCTCGAGTACCTTCTTGAGTAGACTGGCCTCTACCCTCATTGTTCTTTGCTTTCTCGGCTCGAAGCTCTTCTCTAAGCTCCGTAATCATATCCCTCTGATCCTTTATCAAGCCCATCAACTCTTGCATAGGATCTGGTGGATTGTCATTGACCAACTCCACATCGGGATCTTCTTGTTGTACTCTGGGGCGACCTTTTGTTGTTCTTTTCATTCTACAAAGAACTCACCCCATTAATCCAACAATTATGGTATACACATCTCTACAGAGCTCATATATCCACAATTATAACTCAAAGATGTGTAAACGAACAAACATTCGCTACCAATCCATTATCACTAAGGACACACTATGGGAGCTATCCTAGCAAACTCTACCCTTGCCAGGAACTGCAGCTCTGATACCAAAAATGTAACCCCCTCACCGTAATGACATCCGGTTTATGAAATTTATGTGAAATAGAGACCAATAAAACAAAATAACAATTCATATTCCCTCATCCCAAGATGGGGTGTTTCAAAATCCGTTTCGAAACATAGTTAATCCTGGTCTCACATTCACAGGCGGATATAATTACTTGAGAAAAACAGAGTACATATTAAATATCAAAGTGCGGAAACCAAAATCCCGGCAAACCCCGGGTTACTTGCATACATAACTTGGGTTTACAGGTTTCCCAACAATGGGGATTACATAACCAAAATAGTCATTTACATAAAATGTACAAATTGCAATCCCAATCCAAAACTATGATAACCAACTACCACTTAGATCCCGGAGTGAGCCTAACTACTCCTGGTCGTCCGTTTCCCTTTCGAACCACTCGCCCTGTCTGAAAAGATTAATCATTTGGGAGGGTGAGATTCTAAAGAATCCCCGTAGTAACTACTATTTCATACCACATGCAATCACATAATATGTAAACACATCATCTCATATCAACAGCAACAAATTCACTCCACCCTCATCCCCTTTTACCGCCGGGAAGGCATACGACCTTCACCCGAACCGTTGTTAGCGACTCAGGGACTATTGGCGTGGCAGTGCATACAAATAGCCACACGGCTCACATATAGCCTTTCGGCTTTCACAAATGGCCCGTCGGCCTTCACAAATATCACACCCTAACCTCATCCCCTTTTACCGCCGGGAAGGCATACGACCTTCACCCGAACCGTTGTTAGCGACTCAGGGACTATTGGTTTAGCGGTGCTACCACAATATCACATAACGCATATATGACACCCTAACCTCATCCCCTTTTACCGCCGGGAAGGCATACGACCTTCACCCGAACCGTTGTTAGCGACTCAGGGACTATTGGTTTAGCGGTGTATCCACACAAAGTTTTCACAAAACTTGCAGCATACAAAATCCATTTAATCACAATGATATAGCACACATATCATACATCACATAAGGTATAAAGATAGAGTCACTACCTGTATCTTTCCTGACTGGCTCCGGCACCGTGGCCTCACGAGGGCGACAGATATCAAATCCTATATCAATTAGGGACAACCAATTAATCTCTTATCCATAGGTATATTTCAATAATTTTCTAAGTTGGTTATCATTTAGGACTCTTTAGGTGACTAAAATAGGCCTAAACATATGCCTAAAGGGTTGGAAGAACCTACCCAAAAGACCCCTTACTCGAAGGCAAAACACAGATTTTTGGTCCTCTCACTCGAGCACAGATGCTCTCACTCGAGCACAAGTACGGACATCACTCGAGCACAAGTGCGAGTGAGACTGCGAGTGAGCTCCCGAGAGCATAAAGACACTTGCAGGAACTGGCTCACTCGAGCACGCTGACCCTCACTCGAGCACAAGGCCAAATACCTCACTCGAGCACACGCGAGAGAAAACCAGGAAGTGAGGACCCGAGAGCACCCAAAGCTCTCCAAGCATAGGATCACTCGAGCACAAAACCACACCCGCGAGCACACTCCCACCCGCGAGCACACTCCCACCAGAAGCACACCTCACACCCGCGAGCACACCTCACACCCGCGAGCACACACCTCTCACCCGCGAGCATACCCGCGAGCACACACCTCTCACCCGCGAGCACCTCACTCGCAAGTGAGAGCCTGAAAGCACAACTCCCTCCTGAAGCACAACCTCACTCGAGCATGACCCCCAGTGCTCGAGTGAGAAGGCTATGCTCGCGAGTGTCAGAGCACACTCGTGGCATCCACCAGCAAGTGAAGACCCGAAAGAAACCCTTCACTCTGAACTCCCACCTTCACTCGAGCAGACCATGCCTGCTCGAGCATGTTCTTCGCTCACTCGAGCACAAAGCGCTGTGCTCGAGCATCACCCAAAGAAACCCAGACGCACTCGAAGCAGGACAGGGAAAACTCTTCCATCACTCGAGCACGTTCTTCCTCTGCTCGAGTGATGCTCATGCGAGACCCAGAAATGCAGAAAACCAGAAAACACCAGATGGTCAAATTCACTCCCAAAGGTTCCCAAACTCTCCACAATGCTCACACACCTTAAGCACTAACTAGGGAACACTATGGCAACTTTATAAACACTCCAAAAACCAATTTGACCACAATCATCCACTAAGGTCTCTATGATACACATTATCCAAATTCCCTTAACCCATTTTTATCATTCCAAATTACATCAAATGCTTCTATACCTCCAACTACATCATTTCCATTCATCAATCATAATAAACTTCATATTTCCAAAATAGGCATATTTAGGGCAAAATTCCAGATTTTACCAAACTTAACCAAAACTCATAAACAATATATCCAAATGCTCTAAATGCCTACCTCTTCCCTTTGCTCAATCCAGAATCTTGTTTCTCCAACTCCCAATTTCGACCAAATCACAAACCAATACTATTTCAAGATTCTGAAATTACCATAATGTAGTTCTCAATGAGACACACAATATTAAAGAAGAGGTTTAGGGCATTAGAGATCAAACAAAGCATCAAAATCTCACCTTTCTTCTTCCTTCTTCCTTTGATCGCCGGAAACAATGGAGGAAAGAGAGAGAATATGGGAGGAGATGATGATGAAGACTTCTTCCCTTGCCTACACACACACTCCACCGAATTGGAGAGAGGAAAGGGAGTAAAAAGGTGGTTTTTGTCCTCTAGTGCATCATCCAACCACTACCACAATGCCATATGTCATGATCTCAAGCACTCTCTCTAGGAGCTCACACAATCGCAAAGCGTAGGATCCCGACCCATTAACAATGAATCACAACCCTTGATCTTAAATACCACATGTATTTATTCTCAAAATTCACATTACATTAATCATCATTGTGCTTAATCAAGATAATTACAATAATTATCAGAATCATTAGCCCTAATTACAAATCGGGATATTACATATATGGGTACCAAAATGTCCATCTAGTGCTTTTTGTGTGCAGTTTGATTCCAAAAAGAATGGACATAAGGGTATAGAGAAGAGGAAGACGAATCCAAGAGTTTTAAATCCAAAGAAGCAAAGGATAAAAGCAAGAGGAGTACCTTCCACCTTAAGAACAAACTATTATAGAATACCATTCCACTAGCTTGAGGGGAATAAGAAAAGGAGGATTTCACATGCACAAAGCAGAAGACTTCTTAAGCCTACATCTTATAAAAGAGTACTACAATAACCCAAGGTTAAATATGCAAAGACAAAATGCATCAGAACGATGCAATGAGTAAGCAAAGTCAATCCTCTAAGTACCTAAAGTAAAAGTATACAACAGTAAAACCTCCTATGCATTTTGCAACCTTAAGAATGAACATTACAAACTATCTTGGAATTATGTTTTAAAATACTTTAGAAAATCCATTTGATAAGTATTTTATAAAGGGATTGCAATTTTCAGTAGTATAATTCTTTATGTAATCATACATGTTTCAAATGAAAACATTTCTTTTTGCATAAAGCTATTATTAATTCATTGTGCTTAATTGATCTGATTATATTTTTAAAGCATATGAATCATGTTATAAACCCTACAAACTAACCATGGATAAATCCAAGTGAGATTGAATATTAAAGAAAGAAAAAGATTCACATGGTTTTGTAGGAAAAATGAGAAAATGCTTTGTGCCAAGAGTGTAATTACATAGAAAATAATCTGAATCTTGATGAAGGTGAACCTTAGAGCTTGAATTTTGGTGCTAAGTGTGCGAAGGGGGAAAATCAACATTATTCCACCAAAACCAAGCAAGCTGTTGCAAGGACAAGTGGACTTATGGTGATATCCAATCCCTGCCCTATACTATGCTTATTAGAAATTCATATTTAAGTAATGAATACTTGTCCATTATTACATTCCTTTAGCAATCAATCTTGCATGATCATCAAACTATTTTTAGATTGCAAATAAACTGAAAGTGAAATTGTGCATAACCTTTCTATGAGTTTATGTTTTGAAATGTGCAATTCTAAAATTTGTTTTGATTTCAATACATCTTGTTTTATAAAAGTCCATACACATGTTTTGAAGAATATTCATACTTTAATTGCAATCAAATGGTTTTTCAAAATTGGAAGTTAAATTTTTATTTACTAAAAGTTAGAAATGCTTTAAATCTGTCTACTAGATTTTTCCTGATCATTCACATATTGATCTTTGGCATTCAATGTGTTGTTCAGTGCTTGAACTCTTTATCCTTTTTTCTCTAACAAGTTGACTATCTATATGAGTTTCAAGTCTATCTTATAGAAAAGAATTTAATGTGTAAAAGCCTTATGCCTAATTCATAAATCCTTAATGTCCAAGTAGTTCTAAGTATTACAAATGTTCATTAATGCATTAATCATTATAGTAGAATAACTTACTATGATAATATTACGGAACTTTAGTCATTTGGACCAATGAGTTTATGCTCCATTATTCATATATCCATTAACTCATTTTGTTTCTCAAATACATTAACAATTGATATCATCTATCTCCGAGTAGCCAGTGTCTTGTATCTGAATCCTTGACTTGAATGTTCGTATTCTTCAAGACACAACTCTAAGAGTCAACATTATCACTAGGTCGCTAGCAAAGTCATTGTGCTTATATATTTCTATCAGGCTTAGCATTTCTGGCTAATTCATCATCCACACAACTTTTGCTCTTGGGAAACCTCTCCGACATGTTAACCTCAATGTTTAACATGTTGTCTTAGTTGTTCTCTAAAAGCGAAGCTTTCTAATATATATTTTTAATTGTTGACTTCCAACAATTTTAGCATGTGCTTTTATTGTAGACATGTTTCAAAAATAAGTTTTTATACGTTCAAATTCTCAATTTCATAATGCATTATCATGATTCGAAAGAACATTTGAGATTTGAGACAATTTGCATATTTCATTATTATTCTAGGAAAACCTAATCTCAATCATGATTTATCTTTTCACAAAAGGTGATGAAAAATATTATAGATATATCTACCACTCTCTTTTGATCTCCGTTACATGCCTTGTATGAGATTCATATTAATGACATCTTTTCTACATAAAGCGTATTTATAAATTGTCATTGTGAAACATCATTTTTGGTATCATTTGTTTGTTATCCTTTATGTTCAATGACAAGAATTAATTGGATAATATTATAATTCTGGCCTTTGTTGGTTTAATATACTCTTTGCTCAAATATAATATGGTTTAATTATATAAGAGCAAGCATAAGAGTTATTATGTCTAATATTGTTTGGACTTAGGAGAAGTTGGATACTAAAGAACATGTATTTATGTTTTGTAGAAGTTGGCTGAAACTTTCGATTCTCAAATCTAAAAACAGACAAGGGATCACTAGTAAAAAGCACTCAAATGACCAAAAAGTGATATGTAAAAGGATGAAGGAATGACGGCATATTACTCAAGTGATCCAGGCCACTATTGAATGACTGGATAGTGATCAGCCGAAAGAGTAAAGTATCAAGTGTTGCATTACTTAAGTGACCCAGAAATCACTCGAGTGAACACATCACCATCGGGTATCTAGACAGTGGTGTAATCTAAGAAGAAGGCATGAAGTAAAGCTTCACTCAAGTGACCCTAAAAGCACTTGAGTAAAGCACATGACTAGATAATGACTAGGTAGTGATTGAGCGAAAATAGTAAAGAATACCACTCCAGTGATCTACTATGCATTTATGTGACTAAGTCAATATGTAGTAACCAAATGGTGATTTAGCAAATGGACTTTCAAGGAACATGACTTGTAACATCCCAAATTTTATTCACCAAAATTCCTTGCACTCTATGGCATTTAATGGAATTAAATGGTGAATTAAAGAGCACATGAAATGACAAAATAAGGCAATTAGTGATTACACACAACATGATTATGTTTGGAAGACAAATTGTAAAATTTGGATTTACTGCCAATGAATTTTCCTGCATAGCAGTCTGGTTGTGTGATGGTTTTGGATAAACAAATGATGTCTAATGAATGTGAAATTTTCTAGAATAAAATTAGACATATCAAGCTTTAATTTAATAGGTCATATAAGTCATTTATACCTATGCACTAAGAGTTGTGTATTTTTGAAGTTAGTCAAGTGAAACTGACAATTTTTTGTGTCAGTGTCCAATAAATGATAATTCTGGAATGCTCTGTATAACCCCCTACCTTATTATCCATAATTATAATTCGAAAATGCATAATTAAGGTCAATTAGAGACCAATAGATAATACAAAATCTGTTATAAGCCCCAACTTCAAGACAGGGACCCGCCCTAAAATAAAGTGGGTTTTCAAAAATTTCTTTTAAAACTTGTTTAATCCGATCTCATATTCACATTTCAAATATAATTAACCTACGCAGTTCAGTTACATTCATACATATCAGAGTGTAAACAAAATTCCCGGCAACCCCTGGGTTTCATATACTAACTAAAGGGTTTACGGGGTATTTTCACCCCTTATAATTTCCCATTCAGGAGATTACATAACCCCATTCAAAATATATATCTACAATATGTACAATAATCCTAACTAAAATATGACAACCAACTACCAAAATTACATCCCTAAAGGAGTACTAGCCGCCCTTGGTTGCTTGTTTCTCCTTCGAGTCGCTTGCCTTGGCTGTAGGTTAGGCAATGGAAAGAATTAGATTCAAGAGAATCTCAGTAGTAACAAATCACTTATACAATATATAATCACATAGCATGCAAGCAAATTATCAAGCAGCAACAGCAGCAATGATCACAGTGATGGGTGATGAGGGTGATAATTGACATCACTCATGACTGTTTACATATAGCTTTCACAGTATACACATAGCCTTCATAGCATACATATGGCTTTCGCAGCATACACATAGCCTTCACAGCTTACACATACACAACATCAAACTCTGCATCATTTGCAAGCATCCAATTCAATGATAATACACACATACAATGCATTACACATAGAATAAGAGAAAGTGTCACTACTTTATTCTTTCTGGGTGTGCTCTAGCATAGGTTGCTCACATGTAGGGCAAATGTTGAATCTTAAAACCAAAATCAAGGACGTAGTGTTATTCCCTTTTCCAAATTCTTAATTTCAAAACACTTAAGGTTGGTTATCATTTGAGACCTTTAGGTGGCTACTAGAAGCCTAAACAAATGCCTAAAGGGTTGGGAAAAACTTAACACAGGACCATCTTTCGAAAGTTCAAAATGCCATTTTTGAAGGGTTGGCTGAGGCCAACAGATGGTCAGAAAGTTTTGGGTCATGGCCAATATCCCTGAGCCGCAGCCAGAAATAGGTCAGAAACTTTTGGGGCTCGACCAACATCCTTAAGCCACGGCCAAGAACAAGTCAGAGAGTTTTAGGCTACAACCAAGAATTTGTCAGAAGGTTTTGGGTCGTAGCTAGCGTCTATGGGCCGTAACCAACCATAGACCAGTCTCTTAGTGGATTTTCAAATGACTATAACTCTTTGTACAAACATCAAAATGACCCAAACTTTATATCAATGAAAAGCTTGAATTGTGAACTACAAATTTGAAAAATTTCATAACATTTTGACACCATTTACTATTTCAAATCACCATGTAAATTTGATCCCCTGCACAGCATTTCACACTAAACCAAATTTCCAGAATTTTCAGTTTTTGCACTATTGTCTCTAATGATTCAAAAGTCACAACAAACACTAGTCCCATATAATTTTTCATAAGAAATCCAATGGAAACCTCAAAACACAAAAATTCATATCACATCTACACATGTCCTATTTTGACCACATTGCAACACAAAATCCTAACATTGCTAAACTTCCCATTCAATGTCCCAAACCAATTTCATTTTTCCAATAACACAACAAGATACCAATTCCACCACAAAACACTATGCAATCACATGTCACACGAAAATCAGGGAAAAATTCCAAAAATTCAATACTCAACCAATAGTCACAATAGATATGTCAAAATGAAGCTATTACTCACCTCTTTCACTTTCTTAAGTTTGTTTCTTGATTTCTCAACCTCCAACTTTTCTCAAGTACTCAAACACCTCCTCTTGAAAATCTAAAACTACAAGATTAAAGTTCTAAAGTTCTTATCAACATGAACAACATTAAAGAAGAGGGTTTGAGCATTCAAGGTCAAAATCTCACCTTAAACTTGAGCTTTTGCTTTCTTTTTCCTCTTCCTAGCTTAGACGAAAATAGAGAATGGGAGAGAGAGAAAATGAGATAAAGATGATTAGATTTTTGGGGGAGTATGGCCTCTTGGCCGACTTTAAGAGTTGAGGAGAGAGGGAAAGAAGTTTGACAATTTGATTTTAATCCTTGGCTCATGTTATGCCATGTGTCAATATCTTGGAGCTTCTTCTATGAGCATACAAGCATGTGATTCTACCCTCTTATTCACTTGGCAACTAGTCACAACCATTAATCTTTATGTTATTACTGGCATCCCTCTTCAGTTACTGACTAATTGATGAGTAACTTTCCTTTTCCCATTTTGCCCTTGACTAAAGCAATGCCTATTAAATCATTGCTTAATCAAATCTTTTACTTCCTTTCTTCATTCATGCGCCCTCCCCTAATCCTTGAATTCATTTTAAGTGTTAATACCATAATTGCACTCAAATACAGGGTTTGGGCACTGATTATTGCATATTCAGATCACAATCCACATCATATTCTCTAAAAGTGTTTGTTTAACATTAATTACATTCACTTTTAAAGTCATTAACCCTTAATCACAGTTTAAGGCATTACATTGTGCTTCCATTTGGCTAAAGGAAATATTTTTCCTTAAAAATAGACTTAATAAGGGTTACATAGCCTTAGAACCACTGTAATTGGATATCTAAAAATAAAGTTATGAATTTTCAAAGCTTGATTAAAATTCTGTCAGCTTTTTATCAAGGTGCGAAATTAAGAAGGTAATAGCAAAAATGTATAGGCAAAATAGTCATTTGGTTAAATAAAATCAAAAGCCTATATTTTTCCCTTTTAATTATTGATTTGGACGTCTAACAAGAGGAGAGGAAAAGGCAAATTAATACTTGGCTCACTTTTAATCAAAGAGGAGCATTTTTGTCCAAGTAAATGAAGGTGGAAAAGTCAAAAGTAAGCACATGTGTTAATTAGCCATAAAATAATAATATGTAAGGAGGTAGAATTGGTATATTTTTTATATCATTATCCCTTCCCAAAGACCCTTCATTTCGTCCAAAAGAAGGAATAAAAAGGGAAAATAAGTATTTGAATATTAAATATGCTTATTGGAAGCACTTTTGGGCTAAGTAAAAAGATGTTGAAAATTCAACAATTGTAGACAAATTAAGAGTAATATTAAGGAGGTAAAATTTGGATTTCCTTCAAGGGCCATATTGCATCAAGTTGGGAGAGAGAAGAGGAATCATTTGTTGCCAAGAGAAAAGGATAAAGAAAATTCAAATAGAAAAACGAAGAAGCAACAAGCAAAAGTACATGCAAAAATTATAATAAAATAATATATTCTTAAGGAGGTGGAAGGAGATATTTTAAGAGCCAATTAAGCTCTTTCAAAGGCCTCATATTTCGGCCAAGTTGTGAGAGAGAGAGAAAGAGAGAGAGAGCAACTTGAAGAAAGCAAGAGCAAAGGAAGAGAGACAACGGTTTAAGAGGCAAACTAGGTAAGTTTGCAAGTAAATCCTACTTGTTCTTATCTCTAGTTCAAGAAAACTCTCTCTCTCTTTTACCTCTATGCTTTCATGAAACACTCATATAGCAAGCATAAAATCAAGAGAAAGGAGAGGAGGAGGCCACAATTTTGAAAGGCTAGAGAGGGAAAATCAAATGTAAGCCATAAAACCTTGTTATCTTGTTGATTTAAGGTTGTTTGTTATGGTTGTTGTAGATTTACGAGTTTGGTTGGTTTATTTTGATGATTGGGATGCACAAACCCTAAGGGGAGGTACTAGCCAAATCTAGATTAATCATGTGAAAAGTGTGTTTAAGTGATTAAATAAGTGATTTAAGGTGAAAAGAAAGTGTTAAGTTGATTGGAATCAAGAAATTACATTTTCCATGATTTTCACTAATTTTCGTCCAGACCTGTCTTGACAGTGTTTGGACTGAATCTTAGTGTTTTTTATGATTCCATTGTGTTTAGGATGAAAAACTATGTAGGGAACATGTATAATATGAAGTATGAAGGCTTTAGGGTGTGAAATGACAATTTTACCCATAAAACCCTAACTTTATGGCTGCCAAGGGTAATTCTGTTATTTGAGCGTGATTTTGACAAATCTGATGTCAAAATGGATTCTACGAGTGAAATTGTATAGGATTAGGCTAGGTTATAATTTTTGGTAAAGTATAGTTAGATCGGGTATAAAGAGGCTTAAACTGGGTCCCCAGGGGCATTTTGGTAATTTTATGGTTTTAAGAAAAGATAACCAACACAATGCATTTAGAATAATACATGAATGAGTAATAACTCATTTATTGTAACTTTGGGATTTTAGGATCGGACACAGAGTAGTGGACCGATAGATAGGTAAGGGAAGGGTGATCTAGGTAGTGAACTTACCTTACTTGCATGTATTTGATAGTTATGCTTGTGTAGTTATGTATATGATTGCTTTACTTGATTGTGTAGAGCATATCTGAATGATGAAGCTCTGCTTTTGTTTATGCCATGGCCATGAGTATGTTACATGAAACATTGAGTACGCAGAAATATCATTATATGGCATGCATCTAGTTAAGGCTAACATGTTATGCACTTAGCATATATCATACATGCATTATGGTAATTGTTTACTACTGAGATTCTCCCGAATCTCACCCTTCCCCAACCAACCATTTAGATAGGCGGGCATAGGAGGTGTGGTGGAAGTAGAGAAGAGAACTGCACAAGGAAAATACAGAAGGTTCCGGTTTAGTCCAGGGGAAGCAGTTTGTTATCTGCAGGCTTTTATTATATTTTAAGTCTGTATGCATTATGTACAATCCCTGTAGGGAATTCCTATAATATAATCATATACTTTATGTAAGTAATTTTCATGCTATTTCTGTGTGCCCACCAAACTGTGCGCCAACAATAAAAATGTGGAAATAACATAAGGGACTCACATGACTCGAGTGAGGTATTTTATTTTGAATTATTTAAAATAATATGTATATTTCATAATCATGCTAATCTAACTTGATTTCATTCATTCTTTTTATTTCATAAATTTTAGCCTAAGAAAAATCATTTATCAAATGTTCTTCATACTTTTTAAATCTTTAATACTTTTTCATCATAAAAAGCATAAGTTACTCCTTCAAGACAATTTCAAGTTGTCTATCTTATCTTGATCATTTCTTTTTATGAAATATACTAATGTTTTTAAAACAAGCTTGTATTGAGTATGAGTTGACAAATTTTAAAGGATGTTATTGTTTAAGCAAATGAGTGAAATAAGTTATCCCTTGGTCAAGCCATCAATTAGAAGGCAGTTGAAGTCTTCTACATAAGCCAAAAAAATGAGCTACTCCAAGAAGAACTGAAAAGAATGTCCATCCAGGGTTTCTCTATTTATATCAATGAAAAACATAGAAAAATATAGGAAGGTTCACTTGCAAGGTCTACTTAAGTGAACTATAAGTGATGGCTAAAGCCTCGTGGAAAATGCTCACACCACTAAAGTGAACGCCTAATGGAGTAGTACTCACAAGTTGGGACTGATTGCATAAGGAAAGAAGATAAGGAGTGAGATGCCATACTCATTTTCATTTCCTCGAGCTAGACTCAAAATTCTATCCAAGTGTTTTGACTCTTATACTCAATTTCTTTACAAAGCTTCCAATGGTTTTTCAATTCAAGGAGAGTTCTTAACTCTATTCTTCATATTTTTTAAGTCGTGCATTGGTTAAAAGGGAACTTCACATTCACATGTGTTTCATATCTTAATAGCTTATCTCCTTTATTATATGAAAATCTTACTGACATACTCATCTGATTCACTTTCAATTGATTAGTTTTGATGGCAATTTATTCATATATTTCCCTTTCATGATCCTAAGGTAAAAGTATGTTTTAGAAAGTAATCTTTTCCTTTTTAATTGCACTAATCATTCTCTTTGCAAGAAAGGTTTGAATTTATGGCAGGAGAATTTATTTTGTGTAAAATCATTCCTCAACTCACTACAAAGAAAAATTATCAAATTTGAGGAAACATGCCTTGATGCTCAATCTAAAAAAATTTATTGAAGGCAACCTTCAAAGCAAGAACACATACAGAAGAAGAGGGAGACCTCTTTAAGCTTCTGCTGAGTTCAATTCGAAGGTGCTTAAGGCCAAGAACAAGTTTAGACATGATAAGCCTTGTTTGTCCATCCATCTTCCCCACTCTCCTAAACTAGTAAGATATTTCTACTGTAACTTGAAACTAGCTGAGATATGTTCTAAGGAAAAACTGTATAAGGAAGAGGCAAAGGGTAGAAGCTGGGACTTCAAGGATAGATGAGGCATAGTATTTAGCTAGAGCTAGATCCCCTGGTCCTTAATTCTTTAGTCCATCTAACCAAGGTTATTTGAGAGAGGAGCTTCAAAGTTTTCACACAGAAACACCAACAATGCTAAGTTCTTCACTTCTGTGAATTGTAAGATGAGGTAGCTATGTGAGCAATAAGATACTCAAAACAGGATGATGTTTAAGTTTGGCACCATTTTGAGGAGTTATGAGCAGAGATTGGATTCATTTAAGGTCATATTCAAAGATCATATGGGTACTCCTGCTCTTGAGGTACCTATTAAGACCACACCTTCAAAGACTCAGCCTTCTGCAATTCCACCTTCTCCACCTGTCTCTTCATACCCCCATGACCTGATTGACCATATCCATTATAGTCACTACTTGATGAGCCAATACTTTAGTCACCTTCTGATAGAGAAAAAAATTAAAGCGTAAGAGTCCACAAGTGTATGGGCTGTATCAAGTAATAAAGAGTGAGTAAGATATCATTCCTATGAGAGAACATGGTACCAACAATATAGTTGAGTAATGACTTTACACTTTTCCTAAAGTTAAGTCAACACAATTTGAATTCAAATGAATGAAAAGAAATTAAAATCAAACTAAAACAAACTAACTACCACAAATAAGAAAAGAGTCACCCAGAGTCTCAAATTACTTACTAGCTTCATAAATTTTGTCTTTACTTAATTAATTAGTTTCAATATCAATGTTGTTAATCTAGAGTATTAATAGATATAAGTATCTCCCAATCACTTACACCCCTCTCTCAAGTTAACATTGTTATTCCTAACAAAAATACCTAAGAGGCAATAAATATCCAATTTCACTTTAATATGATTATATGGGTCCAATAGGTACTTTCCTATCCTATTGGAAAATTAGAATAAATTCTAATCTTGCATTACTCAATCTCATGATCCAATTAAGATCCCTTTCCCGAGGCTAGCCTAAATCCCCCAAAATCATACTTAATGATGTTCAAGCATTAAGAAAATAAAAAATAAACAAAATCAAGTAGCTAAAATTAACATTAAATATAACTAATAAGTGAAAATAAAGTTTAAACCACTAATAAGTTCATAGCTCCTCTAGGTTGCAAAGAAAATCTAGTCACACCTGGATTAACCAAGTTCATCCCAACAAAGAAAAAATCAGAGTTCAAATTCACATGGAAAGGAGAGAAAACTAGAACCAAGAATAGCAAAATCACGTAGCCTGCTTTGGTCCAATTGGCTACTTTGGTATTTTCTCTTCTCCATAGTCCTCTCATCCTCCCATGATGAAGAAGAATGAAACCCGAACTCCTTTCTTTTTCTCCTCTATTTAGATGTACTTGCTCTCGTCCTCCTATTGAAGACGATGATTGGTCTTTTCTTTTATTGTGTAGCCATCTCTTTCTCATAATAGAGTCCCCAAATTCATGTTTGCCTATCTTTCTTTTCCTTCCAAATCATGCTTAGATTTAGTTCTTCCCCTTTCTTTTATTCCCAAAAATGCATCACTCAAGCTATCAAAAAGAAGAGGAAAGGAATAATAATAATAATAATAATAATAATAAGGTGCAAAAATAGTAATATGTTTTGCACTTTGAGCATCCAATAGAATTATCTTTTGTTGGGTTCAAATGTAGTCTTAAACAATTTTTAAGGTAGCTAAATTGAGAAAGCTGTAAAATTTTGGCTATATTGACCATTAAAACTGGGTGGACATAAAACTCTGACCAAATAGGATGACGTGGTGAAGTTTGAATGTTGATGTGGAAAAAATTGTTATGTCATATGGCAAAAATAAAGCGTAGAAAGAGAAATTCTTAGGTGCCAGAAATCATCCTCCTCTTTCTATCTCTCCTTACCTCCTCCCTCTCTCCCAATTCACAAATCACATATGCATATTGTAATCCCCTCCGTAATTATTATCCGAAATACACGATTAAAAGAAATAGAGACCAATAATAATCAAAATTCATTTACATTCCTACCCTTAAGATAGGATTTTCACAAACACTTTAACCTGGCCTCACATTCATATTTCGAATACAATTACCTCGTGAAGATAAATCACATTCATATAAATATCAGAGTGCATAATAATAATACCGACATCCTGGGTTCATATCTTCACTAAAGATACGTAGGGCACATACGCCCTTTACAATTTTTCAAATGGGGATTACACAATACTTAATCCAAATACACATTCTAATATATCATCCGAATCAACTACCATTATCCCAAATAGCAATGATAACCAACTATCAAATCCAAATGCCCATAAGGGATTCACGCCGCCCCTAGTCGCTTACTCCTTCGTCGATTCACCTGTCCTGCCTAAAATGTTGGTAGGGGAGGGTGAGATTCTAGAAAATCCCAGCAGGAAACAGATACCAATATGCATGCAGGATAAGTGTTTAATGCATGACAATGTTGCATCACAATAACTCGTGCTCACATAATGATATATCTGCATGCTCAATGTTTCAACAACATACTCATGGCCATAGCATAAATAGAAACAGAGTTTCAATCATTCATATATGTTTCACATAATAAAGTAAAGCAATAACATGCATCAATACACAAACACAAATATCAATACATGCAGGAGAGGTAAGTTCCCTACCCTTTTTCTTTCCACGTATGCTCCAGCATCGGCTACTCACGATCCGAGCGAATATCAAACCATGATCAGGGCGAATACCCAATCCTATAACCAAATCAAGGACATAGGGTCATTCTCTTTTCCAAATTCTCATTTTCATAACACTTAAGGTTGGTTACTATTCATGACCTTTAGGTGGCTAATCAAAGCCTAAACACATGCCTAAACTTTTAGAAAAACACTTGACCAAAAACCATCTTCGGAAGTCCAAAATGTCATTTTTGATGGTTGGCCGCGGCCCACCAATCCATTGGCCGCATCCAACAACAGGCCAGAAATGTAATATCCCAAAATTTGGGATTTGAGGCTTGGGAATAAGCCTAAATTAAGTGGACTGCTAAGCCCCAATTTAGCAAGAGCCCAAATTTATCCCCTAATGATTTCTATATCTTCGGAGTATTAAGAAAGTAAAATGGTGAATTTTGGAGAATATAATTATGTTTTCGGTGAAATCGCTTATGAGGTAGTGAGCTTGTGATGTGATTTTGAATTATCAAATGATGATAAAAAATTATGAAATTTTATAGGATGAAAGTAGACATCCTAAGCTTTAATTTGATAGGTCATATGACTCAATTAGAGCTATATACAAAAAGATATGAATTTTTGAAGTCAGCAAAGAGAAACTGTGAAATTTCTAGAACAACATGCAAAAATTAAAATTCTGGGAATTTTGTGATTCCATTCAGCAAAATTCTATATTTTCCCTTGAAAATAAACTCAATAAGGGTTCTATAGGCTTTGGAATCACTCTAATTTGATTTTTCTAGAATTAGTTATGATATTTCAAAGTTTGGGCTGAAATATGCCAGAATTTTGTAAAATCCAAATTTTGGAAAAATGGTGTAATAAAGTAAATATCAAATAGTAAATATCATTCTTCTCCTTCCTTCAGCCAAAACCGTGCAGCACAGGTCTGAAATAGAGAGAGGAGTTGAGATTTTTAGAGAGAGAAGGAGAGGAAAAAGCTTGTAAAGGTAAGTGATTTCTTCAGTAAATCGGTTCCTAATGCGTATAACTCCACTCCTAAGCTATTCTTCTATGTGATTCAAGGTTTAGGAGCTCATCTTTTGGTGTTTCAAGGGTTAGGGTTCAGCCATCTTGAGAAAAGCTAGTAGGAGCTTGAGGTAACTTCCAAACTCTTGTGTATTGACTATTCTAGCTACTGTGGGCAATTTAATCGGTGAAATTTTACCGGATTGCCATTGGTTTTAATTTTTGGAAATGGGTTGGCCTAGAGGTTATGCTGCCCAAATTGTTACTAAATGGTAGTTGTAACCTAATGGAATAGTCAATAAAGTGGTTAGGAGTAGAAAGGAACGTGTTTACGGAGCCGGAGCCGAAACCGAAAAACCCCAATTTTCTCTAAATTCTTATAAGTTTCAGCCAGCTCTAGAAATGGGCACTTAGAGTTGGATTTTCAATGATTTGATGGTTCCATTTGATTCAAGAGGGAAAATTAGGTGGGTTTACAGTTGGGCACTTTTTCGGAAAAGGCCGAAAAAGCATAATTACAAAAACGCCCTTGAAACCCTAAAAGTAGGGCTGCCAAGGGCAATTTCATAATTTGACATTGAATTTGATAATTCCGAGTCCAGAAATGGATTCCTTGGGCGAAAATATGTCAAGATAGCCCAGGTTAGAATTTCAAGAAAAGTACAACCGTACCGGGTACGATGGGGCCAGGTCCCCGGGGGTATTTTAGTAATTTTTCAAGATAGGCTCATATAACCCCCAGAAACACTATGGAAGTGTCTAAATAGTACATTTGACATTGTAGGATCGAATATGGAGCCTCGAGCTGTTTGCAGGTAGATCGAGGCACGCGTTTCGAGGCGGAAAAGGGTTAAGGTAGGGGACTTGCCTTACTTGCATGTATTTGATATCTTTGCTTGTGCAATGATGTATGTGATTGCTTTACTTGATTGTGTAGAGCATATTTGAATAAATGAAGCTCTATTTCTGTTTATGCTGTAGCTATAGTCTTGTTACATGATACATTGAGCATGCAGAAATATCATTATGGGGCAAACATCTAGTTAAAGCTAACATGTCATACACATAACATCAATCATGCATGCATTATGGTATCTGTTTCCTACTGAGATTCTCTCAAATCTCACCCTCCCCTACCAACAATTTAGACAGGAGACGACAGAAGATATGCAAACAACAATGCAGAGTACCGTGCGAGGGGATTACAGTAGTGGAACGAAGATGAGAAGAAGTCTTTGTTTCATTGGGATGAGTTTAGACACCCTAGTAGCCTTGTGCGGCCACCTTAATTGTAAGTATCATGTACAAACCCCTATGGGGAATTTATGTAATCATGCACATATTATCAGTATAGTTATGCTATTCCTGTGTTGCCTATCGAACAGCATATCGTTTTCCGTAAATACTATGGTAAATGTGAAATTAAAATAAGGGCGTGACAAGAAACATTTGGGCCGCGGCCTAAAGTCCTTCTGGCCGAGGCCAAGAAAATCTGATTTATTGGCTGAACTTCCAAAAATCATAACTAATTCTAGAAAAATTTAAATGAGGTGATTCCAAAGCCAAATGAAATCTATTTAAGTCCCCTTTATAAAAAAAATATGGACTAATATAGGAAATCACCAAAAAATTCCAGAATTACACAAAACTCAACACTGCCCCAAAACAGAGTTCAGTTTTGATCCCAAACTTTGTCAAAGCATAACTCTCAGTTAAAAAAACGAAATGACACAAAATATATATCCATTTTGAAACTTGGGATGTGAACTTTAAGAGTGAAAATTTTCAGAATTTTCCAATACTATTTGGTCATTCGAAACGTTCATGCAAACTGACTGCCCAGACAGAGTTCACACAAGGCAGATTTTCCAACTTTTCTACCAAAGTGTTCAATGACTCCAAAATCAATAACCAAACATATTCCCATACAATTTCTCACAAGGAACACAATGGTAACCTCAAAATGACCAAAATCACAACCCATTTACATGCCATGTTTTGCCCAATGCACAAAAACCAACACAAAGTGGCCAAACTTCACATTTAAGTTTCAATGCAATTCTATCACTTCAAAACACTAAACAAGGCACCATTTCCATGACAACAACATATTATACTCCCCAAGACCCTAAATCACGAAAATTAGGGCTAAAATTCCAAAAATTCAAGGCCTAACAAATGGCCACAAAACTTATATGAAAATGAAGCTTTCACTCACCTCAACAACTTTCCCAAAGGCACTTCATGATTCTCCAACTTGTAGATTTTAGTGATTCCTCAAATCACCACCAATAGAGAAACTACAACCATCAAATTGAAGCTCTCACTCCAAGGAACAACTTTATAGAAGGAAGTTTTGGCATTAGAGGTCAAGATCATACCTTTTTCACAAGTTTTCCTTCCTCATTTTCCTTCAACAATGGCGAAAATGAAGAGAGAAGAGAGTGATAATGATGAAGCACAGAAAATTCTACCCCCTAGCCCATTCTAGCGTACAAAAGAGAGGGAGAGGGAGATAAAATATTAAACAATAGCTATTTGACTTTTCCAACAACTCCCATTATCATATAAGCTTGCCAAGTGTCTCAAATCTATTGGCTCTCATAAAGTAAGTAACCAAATTAGTTACTCTAATCCCTCCATTAGCCATTTTAATTTCACATCCTATACCCTCTTAATTATTAATTAATCTCTTCCATTAATCACTAATTTAGAGCCATTCTTTCAATTTTCCCAACAATTATGGCATATTAATTAAAATTGCCATATAACACATAATTATTCCATTTTAACTCCATGATTATCCTCAATACTATCATTAGCCCTTAATTGAAAATTTGGGCCGTTACACATATGAGAATATGCACATCAGAATATTGAATCACAAGTTGAATTTTGTCTCTCATATCATATCTTCTTTCTTAAGAACTGGAGAAGACATTGATGCCATGGATGATAAAGAGGTAGAAGATGGAGTCAGGAACAACAGTTGTGAACATGAAGTGAGAAGCAACAAAAACTAACCCTCTTGTAAATTGCTTTCACGTGTGCTTCACGTTCAGATTCTAAAAGATTTTGAAGAATCTGAACATTACTCTTCCTATCTACGTTATTTGAATCCAAAAGCGAATCTATTTGCTTCTCTCTTTATTCCACCCTTTCTTTTAACTCTGCAACTTTGGAGAGTACATCCTTCTCCGACTCCCTTGTTCTCTGCAAGTTACCTTCCAAATCATCATTCTACCTCCCTAAATTTTTAGTTCTCCTTTCAGCCCTTTCAATTTGTGACTGTTTCTCTATAGCCAGTTTTTGCATCGCACTCTTCTCTTTCTAAGTCATTCCTGATCGACATAAATGTCTCTATAGAAGGTAGGTCTCCTAATTAATTGCCAAAGTCAACCCCCTACCACGTTGGAAGACCTCAGATTCATTCCATATGCCATGTGGAATAATCATAGGCCGCGGAACACACACTTTGGACGGATGTAACGGCAACTTAATGGCATTCTGAATTTAGCTACCTTCAAAATTTTTTATGACCACATTTGCACCCAACAAAAGATTATTCTGTTGGATGCTCAAAGTGCAAAACAGTATTATTATTTTTGCCCCATCACCCTAATAATAATAATAATAATAATAATAATAATAGAAACTGAATTTTTTTTCTTTTATTTAGGAAGATTCCAATGATTATTTATTGATTATTCTTTTATCTCTTTATCTTAAAAACTTTTGTTTTAATTTGAAATCCCACCAATGATGCACCCAATTGATATCTCATAAAATCTTAAGAAAATCTCTTAATAATCTCTTTAATTTAGCAATAACTTCACAAACATATCAAAATAGATCTTAAATCTATTAAAAATGGGAAGTCATCACTTCCACCTCTCATCATTCTCCAAAGCATCAATCTTACCATCCAGAGTTGCATAATGAAAGTGTAGTAAACAGAACATCATGGATCTGATACAGTGAGAAAGGAAGGCAATGGACTTCACGGGTCATTCTTCAATTTGCCAAATCTACATGACCATTTATAAACCTTCTCTCTTTATATTTTTGTGCATACCTTACAAATCTTTAGCTTCAATTAGCATTGATTATGAAGTTTTCTTGAAAACCTCTGGAAATTATCTAAAATTTGCTTTTTATATTTTCATCACATTAAGAGTTAAGGATGATACATTCCATTGATTGGGGAGATAAAAGCATTTTATACTTGTTTTCATATTTGCTTCCCTAAGAGCATTTCTTATTATCCTTTAAACTTTTTGCTAATGTGAAATAGGGGGAGAGAAAGGCAAGGAAACTATGTTGCATTTAATTTGTTTACATACTTAAACAAATTTTTTCATAAAGGATTTGTCATCATCAAAAAGGGGGAGAATATTATATATGATTAGTTTTGATGATGTCAAATATAGATGCTAAATATTAAGAGCAAAAAGTTTGCACCATGTATTTATCTTATACTTAAACTAACTACTATGTTTAATGTGAAATATCGTGTAGATTAGTCAAGAAAATAAAGAAGATATCAAGTTTGTAACACCCCATTTTTCTTCACCAATATGCCTTGTAATTATTTATGTGGATTCAAGTGCATTTGGAATTCAAGAAGCCAGTAAATTTCCACTTTCATGAGAATTGGGCTAAAGTAAAATATAAAGCTAATTTTTTGTTTTTCTAAAAAGCCCATTATTAAAGCCCAAAGATTGAAGAAATAAATAGCATAATATTTGGCTCAATATGAAGGGGAATTTCGGCCATAAAGAGAAGAAAAGGAAGAAGGCCCAAATTAAATATAAAAGTGTAAGGGCAAAATGATAATTTGCCAATAAAGCACAAAATTAATTATTTTCCCATTTTCATGAAGCCAATTTCGGTTGAATAAGAAAATAAAGGGGAAAATATATATGTGGAGATAAATATACAATTTTGGAGCAATTGTGGCCAAGTAAAATCAAGTTGGAAAAGTCAAAAAGTATGATATACTTAATTAATTAATGAGAGAGGATTTTGGGAATTCAAGAAGCAAATTCTATTCCCCTTTCTCCTTGATATATTTGTCCAAATGGGGGAACTTAGAGGGAAAAATATTTACTTGGATGATAATAGTGTCATGTGTCATCATCTTGCATCAAGCAAAAAGTAAATCACATGGTTAATTAGCAATAAAATACATTATTTTGAGAAATGGATGAAGCAACTAAAGAGGCCTAATTGGTTCATTTGGAACCCCCAAGTGGTGTCATTTTGGGCTAAAGGAAGAGAAAGAATTAAGTCCAATTGATTAAAGATAAGCTCAAGCCAAAAGCACATGTGATAATTGCATTACAATATACTAGTTTAGGAAAGATGAGGAAGATATTTTATGAGCTCTTCTCTTTCCATTTGAGACTCATATTTTGGCCAATTTGGGAAAAAGAGAGAGAGAAAGATCTTGAGGAATAGCAAGAGAAAAGAGAGCTTAAGAAGGCAAAAATTCAAGGTAAGGTTGTGAAATCCTTGTATTTGAGCCTTCTAATTCATGTAGAACCTCTTCTAATCTCTTCTCCTCCATAAAAATCATGTTTAGCAAGCAAAACTCCAAGGGAAGAAAGAGAGAGGGAGGACGTCCTAGAGAGAGAAAGTTGAAGAATCAAGAGGTAACTTCAAGAACCTTGATTCTCTTGATGATATGATATTGTTGTTGTTGTTGGCAGCTTGATTTGTGGTTGTTTTGGTTGTTTGTGTAAATTTGGGATGATGAAACCCTAAGGGGTTATGCTACCTAAATTTCTATAAATCATGTCCAAATGGTATTTACATGTTTAATCATGTGATTAAGAGTGAAAAGGAAGGAGCTTTAAGGGTTAAATCAAGAAAATCACATTTTTCCCTTTTTCCCTATAAGTTTTGTCCAACACTGTTTCTAAGGAAAGGAGCTGGAATTTCATCAATTCGATGGTTCCATTGGGTTTAGAAGGGAAAATTGTGTAGGGTATATGTTAAGTGTGAAGTGTGAAAAGCCTTGGAATGTGAAATGACAAAATGAGCCCTAAACCATAAATAGGGGCTGCCAAGGGCAAAACTATCTTTTGGCAATGAATTTGATAATTATGAAGTCAAAAATGGATTCTACATGTAAAACTATATAGGATTAGCCCAGGTCATAACTTTTGAAAAAGTACAGTTGAATCGGGTACAAAAGGAGCTTGGACCGGGTTCTTAGGGGCATTTTGGTCATTTTGTAATTTTGAACTCATCTAACCAACAAAATGAGTTTGAAAGAGTCTAGAGTGGTATATGAATGAGTCTTAACTCAATTCTTGTTAAACTTGGAATTTAGGACCGGACAGTTAGCCCAAGCCAGAACAAAATTCAGGAACAGTTGTGAACTGAAAAAGGAAACCTAAGGTAGTAACTCTATCCCTCATACACTATGTTAACATGTATATGCTTTGTGTATTTCATCTTCTTTGATACATATAATACACTCTCTAACTGGTCCGGCAAAAACACAAGTACCATCCATGGGGAAGTACCAATACCCCAGCGGCCCCAAAAAAAGGGATCCAATTATGAGAATTCAGTACCAAGAGGGTACACTACCTAGTCTATGGTTGAATGCTTGGCTAAGGTACAGAAGTTAGGGACTAACAATAGTTAAACCTGGCTTAAGGTCTAATAGTCGTTGGCCCTGAAAAATGTACACATTCCGATGAATATTATTAATGTATT